>OX493343.1:11932455-13182455 GCA_950371115.1 Anania fuscalis | reverse complement strand
CACTAGAACGTTTAGTGATACAGGGAAGAGTAGACGGTCACCGTTCTCGAGGCCGATCACCCACAAGATGGACAAACCCCATAAAGTTCTCTACAAAGTGTTTTCTCACTGAATGTACACAGTGTCACTAATAGAGAGAGATGGAGAAGCATCGCAAAAGCCGCTTCCAACATAGACGATCCATGACCACGACCACTCCGTCAGGAGTGTATACGATTAAGAAGAAGATATTGCTCTGATCCTACCTCAGAAATAATGAAGACCCAGACCTGGGACAATATTTTGATTACTGTTATGTCACGCCATTCAATCGATAACAGATTGTTAACCTGAAAACCACGCGACACAATATATTTTAACATTAGTCTCACGTAATACCGTGTGTCAGTTGATTACCGAAGGGTTATAAATCGGGGGCCCTGGTTGTAGTAACGTGGTTCGCGCTTCAGATTACAAAACACGGCAGTATAAGATGCAAATCAAGTAAGGAAAAATGTTTTTATGATAAGTACCGTGTTAACGTTCTTATTGAATGAAGTGTCAACTAACATTTGCCCTGAACCTCAAATGTCTAGTCTAAATATTCTGGAAGAGATAGCTAGGCTCGATCTCGACAGGCAGAACAAAGAATGTTATCAAAGAGACAGAAAAAAAACTAAAAGAAATGAATTTCAAGAAAACACTTTTGATAACCCTATAAAGTGCGTATCAATAAACAAAAGAGCGGAATGGCCCATTGTGCGGAGAAAGTGTCGCCACTGCACTTGATTCGTCAATCCGGATCGACTACCAATGACTTCCGTCTATCAATAGGCTTACTGATATGGTAGTGGTTACTATGCGAACAAACGAACCATGCGTATTAATAGTATTGCAACTAGTTTCGGCGCCCACATCTCGCATTTATGCCGCGTGTGCCGCTTTTGTCTCTTGGCAGAGTTCATCATTATGAGCCCTTGGTCCTTTGCTGGACATAGGCCTTGTCTATAGAATGGCGGCCCTAGGCCGTTTGCATCTAGCTCGCAACCTTGAAAAGGTCGTCAGTCTACCGGATCGGAGGCTTTGGCAGTTACTGCATTGTCATCGCTTTATAAGTTCTCTCGCTTCCCTTGTTCTAATGAGATCTTGATATGATGCCCAATTATTTCATTACTAACAACAAAATTGTTTTACAACACAGTTTTGTTACTTTCACTTTTGTAATTAGCTCTGAAACCAAATCTTGGGTCTCTTCTTTCAACATCATTCTATCTCATCTTCTATTAATCAGATGGTTAATCAATTGTCTAGCCTCGCTGCCTTATCATTGTCCTTAAATTCAAATCATTCAAAAGTCAAGATGGCCAGCCGTTTTCTATTCGGTGGATCCGTTGGTCGTCCTACATCGTGCCTGGCTTCGTAGTCTCCATATAAATTGTTATGTATTTGGGCTTGTAGGCTATGCGGTTACCAATTCGCATCGATTGCCGGCTACCGAGTTCTATGCCCAGTACGTATTGGAATGTCTGGTTTTTGGTTCACAAAATGGACAATAATAGATGCTTTTGAGAAAAAAACAATACAATGTATCGCTTGCAAACATCGTATATTATTTGATCAGTGATCGTAAAGAGCTAGGAAACGTGAAAAGTGATTGTAAAAAGTCAAAGTGAGTAAAATGAACATGTGGCTGAAATGATGATGATGAGTAAAATGATTTGACTCTAGGCTTGGATTTAATAGGGTATCAGTATCAAGACTTTACTCAATCCTTTCAATTTGCCATGATTTACATTTTTTTTTCGTTATGAAAAAATTACCTACACAATGAATTCAATCCGATACTAACAGTCGCACACGTCACAATAATTACTTCTTTGGATCACCACATCATCAAACGATGTCTATACTCGTTTTAATTTCAGAAAAAAATCAATATCCGTAATTATCCTTATATTTGAACTACTTTTTCTTCAAACAAAATTAGATAGACAGGTAAAAACCTCCAATGATTAAGTAAATGATCGGTTTCTATTTCTGCTTGTCATGTTATTTCTCAATACGTAGTAGATTCAAAAGACAAATCCATAAGTTTATACGCTGAGCTATTCGCAATGTAATGTAAGGGCCATTCCGACTGACCACTTTCTAATGACATCATAAAATGTCCCATATGACCGTATGGTCATCATAACATGCAGTTATATTTAAATTAGAGGAAAAATAAGAGAAGTAAGCTAAGAAATAAAATTTATCTCCCCACTGATGTGAAAAGTTGCACTAGTAGAGTGAAAATAAAACAAATTATGCGCGATTTATATTTGTAAAAGGTCACTTATATATAGTCTTATTCAGTGTATTTGCTAGTCCAGACTAAGGTTAAACCATTGATTTTTGTATGTTAATACAGTGGTTTAACCTTAGCCCCGGAATAGCAAATGCACTCTGAATAAGACAGTTAGGCTTTTACAAATTAGGGTTAGTAAATTTAATCACGAACGCATCGGTTATTTTATCGAAAGGCAAGACAAATTCTGTCTTTGACGATAATTTTGTCGTTTTTTACCTAACCTAACGGATCACAGACGTCTCGAATCGTTTTTCTTATTTTCAGGGTCCTCGTTCTTCGTAGCCACTTATTTTTATAACACGGCATTGCCACGATATTCTGTTTTTGTCTTTGTTATCGTCGAAGACAAAACAACATATTTACGTCAAAAGTCGATAAAATGCCACGACAAAATTTTATCGTGTAGCGCATGCTAGCCCTGCAGGAATCGAACCCGGAACCTCAGAGATGGCGCGACGCAATATAGTCCGGCGTGCTCGCCTCTCGGCGACGGAGGTCGTCATTATTAAAATTACAATAAGTATTATGATTGCATAGTAGTATGCATTTGTCCTGATACATTTCCCTTAACTTTAAGTCACAATGAAGTAATACCACTTGCCAAAATTCGCAAGACATGCTTTCTACCACCCGATTCCGCATTCCCAAAAGGTTTTCCTTCAGAATCGTGTCAGTAAAACACCATATTTTCAATATAGCCCCTATTCCGTCGGCACAAGGTGCATAAAGCTCTAAATTCAAATGAGATTTCAAGCTGCTCACGCGCAACCGGTCTCGCGACTATGCGTGAAAGCAGCGAGATCTTCATACAAAACACGTTTATTTATTTTAGGGAGAACAATTTGTAGCTAGATAGTTAAAAATAGTGTAATTTAATTAGAGAAATTATCATAATTGGATTTGTAATTCACTTTAAATTATCAATTTCGATTTAACCTATTATTGGTGACGACTATATGTTTGCCAAAGATTTGGTTAAACTTTTACCATTTCACTGCTGAATTTGTTTTATCTTTGGAAAAACTTTAACACCAAGGTTAATCAAATTTACCAGATGATTTTACAATTTGAAAAGTTATCTTTGAGGTGTCTCGATAGTATTTTCATACAGGTATTAATCTTTTGTGATGGCTTAATTTATGTTAATATTTTTATTATTAGGGCCGATAATAGTGTTTTGTCTACAGACAATTCAGTAAAATGCGTTAATGAAAACTGTTAAGTATGAAATGTGTTTTAAAACATTTTTAAAGCACCTACTGTATTTTATGCAAGTAAAAATATTCATTCACCATTAATTCATTCTTTAAGAGGGGACAGTAAAATTAATGTCTGACAACTTTAAATGCCCCACTAAAAGCTGTTTATGTAGCTGATTGTACACATAACCATATCTATCAGAACCATTTACGTCACAACTTAAAATAAAAGTGCACAGCCATTTTATGTAGTTAACCCAGTTTCACACAATCAACCAGAGGCGTTGTCCATAAAATTATGGTTATACTTCCCATGGCAAGAGGATATGGTTATGACGGAAAGGCAGGTGTGAAACACATAAACATAATCATAACATTTAACTTTTAATATCTACAGAGAAAGTTGCGAACTTTGTAGGGATTATAGTTACATTATGTAAGGATTTTTAAGGTACTATAAGAAACCTAAGTTACTTTACTTTTTTAAGCTTAGTGTTCCTATGCTTGAGTTGACCATGATCTTATGCTGGGGCTTCACCTGCGTCTATTGTCGTTAATTAGTGCTCTATCTGACGTAGTACGCAGGTGTGGCCGGTCTTTGTGCGCTAAATTGCTTCAATAACATTAGACGTTAGGCGATAGCTCGGACGGCGGTAACTTTTGACACATCAAAGGGATTAAGTGCGTTGTTGTGGCTACACCTACTACACTAAACATGTTAAAACACGATCACATTCAAAAACTCTTTGTGAAATATATGTAAAAGTGCATAGTTATTAAGTTAGGATGGAGTAGACAAAATGAGAAAAATATTGAGTTCTTGGAAGCGATTTTATTTTAATTTTAAAGACACACTCACAGATCACACGCTAACTACGTCGCTAGACGTTTGAATCAAACGTCAAATAAGTGTGGCAACGCACTTAGCGCGTAGCTTAATGCTTTAATTTAGTTAACGCTAATCATGCCGTTAGTTGAACGTTAGGCGTCACACAGGTGAAGCCCCAGCATTAGAAGCAGTTAAGCAATATAATGCATTTCGAGCGATTAGTAACAGGAAGGACCTCCTTAACAAAAAGACAGGGAACCAAACTATTTCGGACCGAGGCTAACAGACACCTAATGTTAACTCTATGTGCAGGCTTGGACGACCTCCGTAGCCGAGAGGCGAGCACGCCGGACTTTAAATGGCGCCGCCATCTCTGAGGTTCCGGGTTCGATCCCCGGTCGGGTCAATGTAGAAAACGAACTTTTCTCTAATGGGTCGAGTCTGGGTGTTGTGGTACCGTTCGTTGTTTCTGATTTCTATAACACAAGTGCTTTATAGCAACTTACTTTAGGATCAGAGCAATGTATGTGATGTTGTTGATGATGTTGTTTTTACGATGCTTTAACGATGTGTTTAGTATGGTCCATACTTTACGTATATACTACACTCTACGCCCTAGCCGCATTGCGGTCTGCTTTGAATCATTTGTTTTGCGAAAACAGCAGCAAATCAGTTTTATTGCTGTTTTCGCTCGGTCGCTTATGTTTGAGGCCAACTAAATAAATAAATAAATATTGGACAACATTACTTAGATTGCCCTGATCCTAAGGTAAGTAGTTCAGCTACACCACACTTGTGTTATAGAAATCAAAAAACCGGCCAAGTGCGAGTCGGATTCGAGCACGAAGGGTTCCTTACCATTATCTATAAAAACAGCAAAAGAATCACATTTGTTGTATGGGGAGCCCTTTAATATTTATTGTATTCTGTTGTTTAATATTTGTAGTTATAGCAGCAACAGAAATACATAATCTGTAAAAATTTCAACTGTCTAACTATCACGGTTCATGAGATACAGCTTGGTGACAGATGGACAGACAGACGGACAGCGGAGCCTTAGTAATAGGGTCCCGTTTTACCCACTGGGTACGGAACCCTAAAAACGACGGTATCACAACACCCAGATCCAAGACAATATAGAAAAGAAAAGTAAAAAATAAATGGCTGGCTTCAACGCGGCTCTGTTGGTTCCTACCATCATAGATGGTCTAGTTCTCAAACCATCTATTTCCAGAATTCGAGACAGTTCCAATCCTAAGCCGTCAAGTTTCACCTGCTAATCAACATCCTTGCCCGCCAGCTGGTTGGACGTTCCCACGATCGCAGTGAAAACGCGTGGAACTATCTACTGGTATAAACTTAATCGGGGATAAGTACTTAGGTACAATCTATAGCAAAAGTGTAGTAGTCTTATTCAGAGTGCATTTGCTAGTCCAGACTAAGGTCAAACCACAGATTTTTGTACGTTAGTTAGTTCAACCTTAGTTCTGGAATAGTAAATGCACTCTAAATAAGACAGTTAGGGTATTTTAATAATAAACCTTTAACACGTAATGTTTTATTGGTTTTGGAGCCGTTGACGTCAGAATCACCTGTTTAATAGAACCAGTCTTTTTAAGGCTTAGTGCCTTGAAATATTATATTAAATATTAAAACTATAATTCACATCCCCATACAAAATTAGTTATCAGCTTTACGATTAGTTTTAAGACGACCTGTTTGACACTACAAGAATTTGATTCGTGGTTAGTTTAATTTAGAAGCCATTTTTTTATATATTGGCTCCTGTGGCAATTTTTTTGGTACCTTACCGTACCTACATAAGGATGATAATTCGGTTGGTCCTTTTACTTTGAGACACTGGCAATTAGTACATTGCCTGGCGTGTGAAAGTAGGTAGCAGTGTAAATACCTCAAAACAATTTCGCCATCTCTCATTTCACACAAAGTTAATTTAGAATGATAGATCATTAGTTTTGTCATATGCATTAAAATGTAATAAAAAACAAACACATTATTCTCATACTAGCATAATGTTCCTAAATGTATGATGTCGACTGTACTTAATAGTTATAGCTCAGCAGGCACTTGGCACACTTAGAAGGAATAATTTGTAGGTTTCATGCACGACACTTTCTTCGATAGATGAAGCGATGAAATAGATCCCTAATTACCTACTATAGTCCGTTTTTTCTTGACTGGCGGAAAACGTAAACAAACCTGAACATATACCATTGATGTTGGTGTAACTTACGAATTTCGCAACACACTGCAGTAAAAATACTCATGAATCTTGAAAAGACATTCACTTTTAACCACTTCACAAAAATAATAATGAAAAACGTACGTTTACGCATGTAAAATTATTAAAATTTAAAAATGACTTTCAGTGTTCAACAAAAATTCCTAGTTGTCAAACCCACTGATCAAGTAATCACTACAACATGTTTGTTTACTTTTTCCGCCAGTCAAGAAAAAACGGACTATAGTTAAGACTTGCATGCATAAGACATGCATCTCAATGTGAATATTTTATTATACATATTACACATATTTAGATGTTTTCGAATTTGTATGACACAAATGCCATTCAGTATATCTATCAACGACTTCAGGAAATTTGCCTGAAAACAATAAAAATTGTCATTGGGAAAAGAACGATCATTCTGCTGAAGACCAAACGATTAGTAAGATTCATATAAATTAAAGATGATGATGATGAGATGGCTCATTATCATTTAGAATATACGGTTTTCTAATCAGTCCATGCGACGACCATTGACGACCGTTTAATATAGTGGTTCGCGTTCCGGACTACAAAGCCTGGCGGTTGTGGGTTCGAATCCCGCGAGGGGCAAATGTTTGTGTGATGAGCACGAGCATTTGTACCTACGTCATGGATGTTTTAAACATATTTAAGTATGTTTATCCGTTTTCTAGTCGCCATAGCACAAGCTATGCATAGTTTGGGGCTAGCTAATTGGTGTGATTGTGGAAACAAATTATTATTTTATTTTATTTATTTATGCTTACCCTGTGTACTTATATCACTGCTGAGTATAGGTTTCTTCTTTGCTGCTTTTTTTTTGACGTGTCTGTGCGTATATTTTTAACTTGGTCCACGCAGTTAAACAATATCGTCGGATCAAAGCGTCCGATAATTTATATTTCAGGTAAAACACCCATACTTATCACAGACAGCTACATTCAAAAATAACATCGAAATAATACAATAAAAGCCAATTAAAATTATTAAGATTTCTTAAGTACATAATAAAATAAAAAAGAATAAAATTTGAATGTAAAATTTAACCTCATGTTTTTTTTAATATTGTAAAAATAATGTATTATAATTTCATAAAATGTGTGTATTTAGACTTAGTCTCTTTCTTGGCTACAACTGTTACCTACTGCTGTGGTGCTCTTAAAATTCACGATACTCGTAGAAATATTTGATTACTGTGCCTATAGAGTAAAAGTACTGCGAATTCATATTAATTGTAATTGTAAAGTCACAGTGGAAAGTTGGAATCACGATCTAAAGCTCACGGTGAGCATTCTGTGAGGGCAAAGGCGAGAAGTATTTGAAACTTTACAGAAATCTTATGAAATAGGCTCTATGGCTATGTTGTTAAATAATAACAAAAAAACAGCTAAATGTGGTTGGGTCAATATAGAAAAGTTCGTTTTCTACATTGATCGAACCCAGCAGGAACTCACAGATGAAGTAAGAAGTTCGGCATGCAGACAAATAAGGTTAAATGATGTTCGTGCCATAACTGCCTTAGTTAAAGTTGTAGTTAGTAGTTGCCTTAGTTAAAGTTGAGCAGTTAACTAATAAACTAATTTCCTTTTCTTTTAAAACAATATTAGTTTGGGTCAAATACAAACATTTGTGTAAATAAAAGTGCCTCTATTCTGTATATTGATTTAAAAGAAGTAGGTACTACTTGGTCAGCTGTGTGAGGGAAACACCATGACGAATAGCTGCATACTCAAAATGGTCTATCTAAGGGTCATATCCTCATATATAAGGTGGAAACTTATCAGTTAACTCTTTTCTAGGAGGTAGTTCTACTGCTCAAATAAAATAACTTTTTGTTTGAGACCAACTTTGAAATCGTAAAAAAATATTTTATATATTTATACAAACTGATCTCAGCTGGTCTGCCGTTTTGTATGGGGAAATGGTTTTTTGTTTTGCGATTTTGAGAATCATCCCCTAGAAAAGGGTTAACTGATAAGTTTACACCTTATATATTTATATATCTATATCTTACGTATTTGGATTCGTAACGAAACAAAGGGCTAGAAGGATATAGGATTGTGAAGCTAAAAAGGTGCCTTGCATAGGACTCGCTCGTATCCTTTCTTGAAGTATCATAAAATACTACCTATATTATTCGTATTTCTTACTATGTTTTCATCGCTTATCTAATTGACAACCTACAGCTATTAAAGTACCTATTTAAGGATTACTTACACACTCATTTTACGCAATAAAGCATATCGGAATCGTTATTAAAGCCAATTCAGTTCACAATCATCAGAAAAACGTTTTCTTCCTATATACGAGTAATAAAACATTACTATAATTTGTGGAGGCGCGTTTTGGTCGCAGACAATTTTGTGGTAATGGTTTCAGAGAAGATTGTGATTTCGTGTTACTGTTTAAATTATTGTGGCCATCTTGACTATAATCCATTATATAATATTTTAGGGCTGACTAAACAGGTTGGGACGTACTGTTCGAAAACAATTCACAAATTCTCTTCACGTTGTTATAAAAAATGGGTTTTTAGCTTAGGTTTTATGGAACTTCGTCGGTATTTTGCATCGTTTTTAGGGTTCTATACCCAAAGAGTAAAACGGGACCCTCTTACTAAGGCTCCGCTGTCGGTCTGTCTGTCTGTCTGTCCGTCTGTCACCAGGCTGTATCTCATGAACCGTGATAGTTACACAGTTGAAATTTTCACAGATTATGTATTTCTGTTGCCGCTTTAACAACAAATTCTAAAAAGAGAATAAAATAAATATCCTGTATGCTCGGAAAATAAGACAACAATTGATATAACAATGGCCAGCGCACACATGTGTGCGCGACGCGAGCTTAAGAGGGGGCTCCCATACAACAAACGTGTTTTTTTCCCGTTTTTATAGATAATGGTACGGAACCCTTCGTGTGCGAGTCCGACTCGCACTTGGCCGGTTTTTAAGTTACAGTAAATCAAATTTTAACGCATTAATTGACGAAGGTATATCTACTTCAACCCAACTAGATATTTAAGTTCATTTGCTTATTTTTATTCATTAATATCGTCGTATCCTTATTAATTAATAAGGATACGACGATATTAATGATCAAAGTCTAGCGTTGTCAAGCACTGTATAGTTAGGTGTTAATACAAGATACAAACAAACATAACCCTCGTTTGGCAGTCGGGCAAAAAAGATTATCGATAATGATTTAATAGAAAAGTTTACCTAGTTACCCCATTATATAAATGTCATCAGTGCTAAATGCACTAAAATGTTCAGTATTTAGTTTTATTATTTCCATATAAAAGGTTAATAATTCGTTGAAGTCTTTTATACGCAATCGTTTCCTTACACTTACATTAAGTTGGATATCCGTATACAATTTATCTAAACTGTTCAAATGAGAATATTTAAAATTCAAAGCTATTCCGGATCAAAGAAACCTTTAGTTAGATATAAACTTGAGTAATTTATATACCTATTTATGCCGGAGATAAGTAAACGCTTAAGTTAACTTTCTAATCGGATGGTAATCCAGCATTTGTCATAGCCAGAAGCTGAGAATGTTTACTTAATTTATTTCATTACTTAAAGTTACCATAGAGATGGTAAAGTTCATATTTTGTCTTTTACAGCCGAGCTGTAACGCCACAGCGATGCAATTTTGTTGAATTTAGATGTATGCATAACGCAGATTTTGACTTAAAAATACAAATAGGTAATTTTTCGTTTGTAGTTAAAGTCGTTTTGAAAATTATTACATTCAGTGTTAGAAAGTACAATATTAGAATAAAAGTTGTGAGTTTTTTTAGCACAGAAAACAATAGATCTATTCCAAATTCAATAGATTGATTGTAACTTAACGTTTATGTATTTCTTTTAGTAAATTACTTTGCCACTGCTGTGGAATCCATATTTTTAAATTGAAATATATATATATATATATATATATATATGTGTCCCTGTAATTTGTAAAGCGCCTGTGCGCTAAGCAGGAGATTAGGGTTCAAACCCCGGCATGGACGAAAGTTGTCTTTTTTCAATATAAAAATATTGATTGTATTTAGAAATAGGATCAGCAAATTATTCTAATATCTTTCTAAAAAAATAATATTCCTTAAAGCAGAAACATAAAAATAGTTAATTAGAAATCTATTCATTCTTTGCAAAAAATCCCTTTTTAGGCATTCCAAATTCTATGCCATATCCTGACAATAGTTTGATTTTATAAAGGCTTTCCAAACGGACGGAAACGGCAAGACGAAACGCATATCTGTGGCGACCCATTAAAATTCTTATGTTGTGTAACTTACCTATCTTTACGTGTAATAAATTTAATAAACTCTGCCGACTAAAAAATTGTTTAATGGCTTGGTGTCTTTGAATTAATGGTTACAAGGCCTTTATTTTTCGGGATTTCTATCAATTCTGATAGGCTTCGTGAGCACGCATTTAATTTGTTGGATTGTGAGATAATAACGATAAATAATCCGATGCCGGCAATTAGTTTTATTTGAGAAAGCACTTTGTTGTATTATTATAACTATAAAGTTTTGAAATGTTTATTAACTCGGATTATTTTAATTGAGATGACTGTAAAAGCATTTGGGTTTTTGATAAGCCTTTTTTGTATAAAACGACAGGCTGTTACATCCAGCAGCTACTATTATACCCTGACTTAAGTCAATTAAGAAAGTTCTTATTCTAAATTGATCGATCGAAAGGTGTCCAAATCCTTCAAAGCGATTATACAGGATCGAATTTGAAGTTTTAATCTGAGCTTTATCTATAACACAAGTCCTTTAGCTACTTACCTTAGGATCAGAGCGATGCAATGTGACGTTTTCCAATAATTATTTATTAGCTTAAACCTTAACTGTCTTATTCAGAGTGCATTTGCTATTCCGGGACTAAGGTTAAACCACTGCTGCACTGTACTGACGTACAAAAATCAGTGGTTTAACCTTAGTCCCGGAATAGCAAATGCACTCTAAATAAGACAGCATATGCGTAATCGATACTTGATGTGGCGGTTCTTCTATTGCTATAACATTAAAAAAGTCCTGACGAAAAAAGGATATTACAAATTAGAAGAATATTTAAACGACAAGAGTGTATGGACTTAAACTGACTAGCTCGCACTTACTAATTGTCTTGTAAAATGTATTTCCTGTAAAATTAGGCTGACAAAGGTGATTGAGAGTGTTGCGCCGCTCCTTATCATCACCGGCCGATATGTAGTCCTGAAGCAGTGGTGGCTAAGAGCTATTACGCACTGTCGACTTGTCGCCGGCGACTCGGTCGCTGGCGACTGCGACTTACTACAGTATACCGACGACCAAGTGCGTAAACACCTATTCAAACTGTAGTAAGTCACAGTCGCCAGCGACCGAGTCGCCGGCGACAAGTCGACAGTGCGTAATAGCTCTAAGTTACTCGTATATTTTGGGACCTGTATAAGTGCCCGGAGGAGGCGAATTAGCGAATCAAATCATTTTACTATTGTTTTGGCTTCGTTGACGATCTGAGACATTGTTAGTTATGCTCACATATAAACATATTAAAAGACACCACTCGCGAAGAGAAATTCCTAGCTTATTCCTAGCTAATTGAGCGAAGATGCATTATTTTAACTTTTTTGTAACATTTTAAACACCTTTTTTGCATGACAAATGCTTATTTGTACAAAAAACTAACCTCATTAATCATAATAACCATGGTTTAAGCTAACAATTACTTAACACTTAAACAAACACGTGTTTTTCTTTGAAACTCGTAAAACTATATTAGCCAATTCCGTCAAACGCTTGGCCAAATAAAAGAAGGGACACGCCGACATAACACAAAAACTTGTGAATGAAAGTGAATCTGCCGGCAGTTAGCGGCAGAAAAAAGTAAAAGTCTCACCCACGGCAGAGAGTACTTTGGGTCTTATTACCTAAGTGGTAAGGTTCGGATTGTGATGTAAGGTTTTGCTTAATTTACAATTACGTCTGATGTGTCAAATACTTTTACTGATTCGTGCTCGGCTATGAACTTTCTCGGAAGGTCGTACGGAACAAGTTGTGGAGTCGCTTGTTTTACATAATTGTGTTTTTTTATTAGTAATTAGATTTTAGTTTTATACTCAGGAGGATGGCTGGCAGTGGATGATTGAAAAAAGCAGGAGATCGTGCTCTTAGGCGCTCTTTGGAGGGAGCCTTACGTCCAGCAGTGAACTGCAATAAACTAAGATGATGATGATGATGATTACATTTCAATGTTGTTTGATTAATATTATTCACCGTCGACATAAAAATGGCATAGTCATGTTAAATTAAAAATACTGAAGTTTTGTATCTGTATTAAAATACAAAAGAAGTATTTACGTAATGACATTGTGAAACGTCAATTAGTCGGTATTTAATTTGACAATTACCACTTTTACCATTTTTCCACTTAGTACTTTATTGGATATTCTTCATAATACGTATAATGCAGTATTCAAAGAGATGTTTAAAACATTTATTAGAACTTCGCCGTCTCTACAGAAACCTCTGTTCTTGTTCACGCTCGCTGCGAGACGTGCGAAGACAAAAATAGCATCCGAATAATGTAATAGACAACCGTCATCAACTCATCAGCCAATTTAATCATAATTTTCTCAATTAGATGCGTAAGAGCGGCCAAGTTTATCGTCTAGTCAAATTGTATGCGTAAAGCAAAAAAAGATCGACGGAAAAAAGGCGTTTAATCGCCTTAACTACTCAATCAAATAATCATTTGGTCCGCAAATTGGGTAAAAGTTGATGTATGGCACAGTGTTGATACGTAACACTGCCATTATAGTTCCAGCTACATTTGCATGTGAATGATCTATGACTTTAATTCAGCAATTGTTAGACAAAGTTAAAGACATGGTATGAGCAATATAGGATGGGATTTCTATGAGTTATAGTGAAACTAAGTTTTTATTACCAAGCTGACGTAGACAAATCTCTGCTACATCGTTTGTGGTTGCAGGCAATTCCGTCATTAGGGAACACATCGTGAAAAGTTTGTTTATAGTAGTTTTTTTTAGTTAGTGGCCAGCAGCATGTTTTTTGTTCTTGTCAGAAGTTTGAAGACAGAAAATGAGGATTCAATTTCTACTTCGAACCGCCCGGGATTCGAGCCCAGGACCACAAAATAGAAAAAATACAGAAGGTCCACTCCCGCCGTTCTCGAAAACAACTGCCCAAATTGAGCTGACTGCCTAGGGTTGCTATTCTGATTTTTAAAATAAATAAGTGTGCTTTATTACACCGATACAACGATTAGTTTATTTATTCATCTTATCATACGTCCAATTCTAAATGGGAAGACAGAGCAATAAGTACTCTCCCCAACTTGGCTTCTTCAATGACTGTCGTTTTTAACAGCGGCGGCAGCTGCGCGTTGTTAGAAATTATACGTACTAACTACATTACTTAGGTACTGTTATGACATATACTGACATTTCTAGATGGCGTATTTATCCTAACAATGACAATGTAAAAAAAAAACAATGAATAATTAATATGTTTATAATCTTTTATTCAACGCTTACCTAAAACCTGGTAACAACGCTTACCTGGTGTTAAACCAATGACGATTTAAGTAAAATTTAAAAGCTCATTCCTGCTGAATGTGTAATGTAATGAAATGAATGATTGATCGCTATAAAAACTTATCTTTACCTTTACTACTTACTTACTTTACTTTACTTACAAGAGAAAACCTAGACCTAGTTTTATATACCTTATAATATTATTTTGGAAATTTGAAGAACGTGTAATCACAATTTTGTGTTGTATTCAAACATCCAAACACACTACAGCAGTAATAAAAACGCTTATATCTGTATCTATATATATCTTAATAGTAA
The DNA here is from genome assembly GCA_950371115.1 of Anania fuscalis. Taxonomy (NCBI): domain Eukaryota; kingdom Metazoa; phylum Arthropoda; class Insecta; order Lepidoptera; family Crambidae; genus Anania; species Anania fuscalis. Next base: position 13,167,954 of record OX493343.1, on the reverse strand, counting down.
ACTGTCGTGAGTGATAGTCCGCTGTAGTACTGGCCCGTATCGTCCATGATTGCATGTAAACGCAATTGTCAATTGGGCGTAACGATTTTGACGCTTAGTTCCGAGTGGCCTATCTGTCTAGCGCGCCGCCGCTATACGTACGAGTAATTCCTGGCACAAATGCCAGGACTTCAGAGACGGCGTCGCCGTCAAGCGTGCTCGCCTCTCTGCTACGATTGTCATCAATGTGTATAGAATATTTACGAAACAATATATTACAAAATTAAATTACATTACATAAAATAATAATTCACTTAAGAGACATAACAGTCCAACGCATTACTTTTTCAACACCGTAATGACGGTAATAATGTGTTTTAATTTATTTTTAAAATAGCCAAAAGTAATATTCCCGCGGCCAAACGTGAAAACTCGTAATACGTTACGGAGCTTACTCCATATAACACGAGATGCGCACGCGCACCGCACACATTTATCACAAGTCACGGTTAGCTTATAGCGGGTTTTAGTTCGAGTGTGGTCTTACTACAGTGACAGTACCCATTTTTTTTTTAATTTGAGATGGGCTTGCTCTTGACCCCAATAAAATAAAAAATAAAATAAATAATAATAATTGAAAATAAAAAAGCAACTAGAAACTTTCCGAGATAATACTGGCCATTGAGACATTCCAGATTAAAAAAAAACTATTTAAAATTTAAATAGAACCTAATAAATATTCTGAAAAATACTGAGACCACTATCCCGATTTATCATACTTTAATCGTGCTAAAAAATAAATTTAGCTTCATGCTGGCTTTTAAAAAAAGAAAACAAATAATGGGTATCGAAAAAAAGTGTAAATTCATAAAGAAAATAATTCATTGTTCAAGGTAATTTAGTTTATTTTCAATTTGGATTGGCAGCGGGTTTAATAACACCAATTCCAGTTCCCAGAGTACATTTTGCGGCGGACTAATTTAATAAGACCAAACATTCTAAATAAAATCGCGTCCGTATGTGCTGGGTAAGATGCAGTGGCAAAAAACATTGTCTTGTTCTTTGTTATACAAGGATTTTTAAAACCTTACGTTAAGATCAGAACCTTCTGTTTATAGCTCTACCCTTATCAACAGCGCATCAACGTGCAGTTCTGCAAAACGTAAAATAATGTCTTTTTTATGGGCTGAAGTTAAAAATCTGTCATTTGTATTTATTTTTGGCAAACGTGCCGAGCCGACTATCTACCTATCTATCGATTAAACCTATCGCAATCCACTGTTGAAAAGAGTGCAAAAGAGCACGATGTCCCGCTTTTTTTAGCCATCTTCCTAAGGTACCTTCGCAAAATAGGTTGTATAACTTCTCAAAATTGATTGTATCATGCCACCGTTTACCGTGCACACTCTGAAGTAATAAGCCCTTAACTAAATAACAGGCAATTTCTTCTAGTTCAAACTATCTAATTCACCATGCTACAGTAACACAGATCGGAAACTGCTTTCAAAGTCAAGGCCGCGCTCAGTGGAGCGAACCGCAGGCACGTTAACCAGTATTTACTGCACCAGTATCATGACACAGTAAACATAGCGCTTGCAGCAGTATCTCAAATTTGAACAAACGCTTCAATTGGCTATAGTCACACGCTGTGTAATATCAATCGTTTAACTAAACTACTGATACATAGTAAATTTATTTAAAGGGGCTCAGTCAGTGCTTGAAGGTTTGCGCCATATGTGTGTGCTGTGACACATGCAGTGATTGTCTGTTTGATTTTTAGCAAAATAACCTGCATATTGAGATATGCCTAATGGATTTATTGCTAGGCCCTTTATTATGAATAGAGACTTTCTATTAATTTTGTTTGGAGTCGAGTTTATCGAGTCCAATCGAGTTTGAAGGTCAGATTGGAATCACTTTATATATCGCTCGCTCGCTAATGTAATTATGACAATATACAAGGATACGAAGAATTAAATCAATCGAGAACTTGATATAAAATGCTACGAGGTAAAAAGAGACAACAGATTTAAGTTCCTAAATGTCCGCTGGCACAAATATGATGCACACACTTGCCGTCTTTGTTTACGGTGAAATGTCTGTGAATTATTCAACTAATAAGAGTTACTGGAGTTACTGTGTACTAACTAAATGTTGACTGTGGCAATTTTCTGCACTGCACCAGTATCATTTCCTTTGGTTAATGTCTCCGATTTCCTTTCGACTAAGCGATTGATCTAGAGATTGTAATTTGCGATAAGAGAGAACACAAACTATCGTGTAGTACCTAAACGTTTTAATTATGTAGTGATTTTAATCGTCAGTGACTAGGTCTGTGCTGCGTAGTTTTGCAAATTACAAACTAAGTAATAATAATATAATATTTAGCGGTACCGTACTAATCGATAATGAGGTACTAAATCAGCATTCACTTTGATTAACTGGTACTGTTAACGTAAAGTAAAGATAAATAAAATAAAGTTGGAAATTTTATTATTTTTAGATTTCGAGTATGCATTTACCAAAAACAAATAATTTAAAAATCTTCTGTAAAAATTGTTGAGATAAATTTATATTAATTTTACCTGAATGAACCCTGAATGAATGTTTTTGTATATTACTCGAATTAATTGCTCTTGAGTGTTTATAGAAATATAACCTTTCAGGTAAAATACAGTTAAGGTACCTACACATATAAGGTTTCATAAAAATCTACCTAATAATGAAGTTTATAATTATAAAATAACTCCAAGCTACGGGACTCTAAAGCTATAATGTCACCCGAGCACGTCCTGTCCCTGTTTCAAAGCGCTTCCTGTCAATAATCAAAATACGGATGCAACCCAAATCTACCTGGTTTGGGCCACATCCGTATTTTGATTGCTTAATGTGCGTCCTAGACCTGTACACTGGTTTATTTGATCCATATTAAAACGGGCAGTAACGGTAACGGAACAATTTAAATAATTTGGTGATATTCCTTTGTCAGCATGTTGCACTTTTAGATATACATTTTGCCTGTACGGTCTCCCGTCTCCCTTCACACATGACCGTAGTCGAAAAAAGTTCGTTGTCTGAATCTGAAGTTTAAAGCTACACCGCAACGATATGCCAATCGATCGTCACGAAGTAACTATGTAAGATAACTGTTTGTAGGCATATACAAAAAGCTTTGAGTAATGTACTCATCCTTACTAATACCATAAACGCGAAAGTTTGTATGTATGATATATATATAAGGTCCGATTTTATTAGTGTTCATCCTGTTAACCTGTGCCTATATAGGTGAAAAGCAATCATAAAAACCAATTTTCAAACGTGTACCATAAAAACTAAAAAAGTTAAAAATCACAACATTGACTTCATATTGCATAAACTCGTCCTATCTTTGCTACGTTTAACCATCTGATTATCCGTCTTATTCCTTCCCCTTGTACAGAGCGAGAAAGAGTTGAAGATAGGACGAGTTTATGCAATATGAAGTCAATGTTGTTATTTTGTAATTTATTTTTAACTTTTTTAGTTTTTTAGATTACAGACATTTGAAAGTTGGTTTTTACGATTGCTTTTCACCTATATAGTCACAGGTTAACAGGATGAACATTAATAAAATCGGACCTTATATACATAATATATGGATTTTGCTACTAATTTACGCAAAAACTACTGAACGTATTTGGATAAAATTGTGCACACTTAAATGATCTGGATAAAAATATAGGATACTTTTTATCCCGGTTAAATGTAGGTACTTGGGAAATATTTTCTACATATTATTCATCATAACGTTTTTGTATCATTTTTGTATAATATGTAATACCAAACATCCACGCAAACAAAGTTGCGGGCACAGCTAGTTATTTATTACATCAAAAGTAGTTTGAAAGTTCATTTTAAAAGCATATAATTATATCTTATCTAGTCAATAGTACTAAAGACAAGAAATCGTCTCAACTAAAGGTAGTTGTGCAGTGATTAAACTGTCGTGTCATGTAAACATTGCAATGCATGTTACAATGTTACAACATATCACACATTTGAATCGTTTTGAACACAATTTTGAACTCGTGTCGTGATTTGACGTAATTTCAATGATATTATGCACCATTAGAAAATTTTTGAGAACGATTTATGACTTTTTATTGTTGTTTGATGTTGTAAAAATAATTATAGGTATGCTTACTATAATTACATAAATAGGGCAGACATTTTTGTCTATTTACACCTTTTTATTTCTAATGCTTACTCTGTTTTTATCTTCAAATGTGTAGCTTAAGAATAAATAGGCTTGTTTTGAAACTTCTTAGGTAAAATTATACTTTCTCAAAAAACTAAGATGCCATGTTTAGATCAATTTTTCAGACTAATGCACGCTTAACATACTAAATGTCTAGATGCTATCTACGCTAGTTGCTCTAACTAGACGTAATCTTTCTGGAATTGAAACGTTTTCTAGATTATGATGTTTTCGTGTTTTAGTTAATTATTATGACAACGTAATATTAATCGTAAGCTTTATGACACTTATTTAAATCTAATGTAACGTTTCAAGTTATTTGTATTTTTTATTACAATAGTGTTCATTGCTGTTAATGTTCATTGCTAAGTTATACCCGATTAATATGTTAGTTTACTAAACGGTTGGTAAAATACTCAAAGGCTAAACGTAACATGGTTGAAGCTTGTCGTTCATTCACTCACATGACTTGTTATTTTTTATAATACTAATTATTATTTTTATACAAATGCACTTTTTGAGAATACATATCCATCATAGCTAATCACAAACTCATCCAGCTTGAGAAACTAGCCTACATCGCTTTTAAAACAGGCTTTAAATAAATATCTAATTCCAGAATCACCATTACATAGCCAGAAAAACTAAGTAAGACTACATAGCATATAAGCACATAATTACGTTTTAAATAAATATCCATGACTTATGTACAAAATAATGCTCGTGCTTCTCGCACAAACATTTACTATTGCGGGATTCGAACCAACAACCGTCAAACTTTTTAGTCCGGAGCGCGAACCACTACACCAGACGGTCGTCAGTCATCTTAACAGAAAAGTTGTCCATTGGTGACTAGAATCAGTCCAGTCACTTTGTAAATAGCAATCCTTACTCTTGCAATGTGATATGTGATTACTCGACCGTTACGACTGCGAGTAATCGCGTTATGTCAGACTGACATTAGCGACTACTTTTGCATAATTATGACATAAGGTTCTACCATTTATTATATTTTAAACAAAAACACATCGGCTGTTAAGACGTTGGTAGCGATTTGTCGTGACCTTTTGTTTCTAAACGTGAAAGGTGAGACATTCTGTTGAGTGCAGTGTGGCTTGTTGGTTTAAGAAATAGCAATTTGTATTATTGTTGAAAAGCCGAAAGGCCGAAAGCAGGGTATGCATTTAAATCCGTGATTTGAAATCTCACTAGTGAATAAATAGTTAAATAAATTCAATTACGTTAGTTTAACTATGCACTGACGTATATAAATGAAATCCAAATACTTAAATGACTCTCAAGTTTAAGCCTCGTTTTCATCTGTTACCGTTAATATAAAAGTTAGTAAGGGCATCAAGGGCAGACGTATTTAGTTATAATAAAAAGGATAACTTAGTATAGAAATTTTAAAAAGTAAAATAATAGTATCTTAATTACCACCTTTATGAACTCTAAAGAGAGGTCATTGATCCTTAGACATGATTTCACCAAGCTCTGTTAATATTGCAGGATTAGGTAGTTCATTTGACTGACTCACATAGTTAAGTAATTTTATGTAGCAGTACTAATTTTTAAAGTTTTGCATTTGTTTGAGTTCAATAATTTGTACACTGCTATCTTTGTAATTTTTTGGTTCATTGACAAATGAAAAAAAAGAGTCCATTATTATTTGATAGTCTAACTGACGGACGGTCATTCCTTTTGTCTGATTATGATAAGATAATCACTATAAGTTTAATGAATTTTAAGCGGGATTAACAATAAGCAGAACTAAGCACACCGCCTTTCTATTTAAGAGCATGTTAAACTGAAAATAACCTCTCATGTTTGACCGTCTCTCAACTAATCTCAGCGAAGTTACGAAACAGAACGCTCTAGCCACTTCACCTGCGAAAGGAAACATTAAATTTGCATGTTTGTCTGTTTGTTGCATTAGTTCTTCGTTGCATAAACTTAGCGGAAGAGATGTGTCTATTGTGAATAAAAGAACTAACTACAATTACTTTCGCGAATATAATTTTAGGATATAGATGACACTTTCATTAATTTGGTTTTAAAATTAAGTGCAACGGTCGACTTCAAATGTGAATCCAATGATGTCAAATGTTTGTTTATTATAATTAGGTCACTGGACTGTCCATTATTAATGTATTCAACAGACTTTTAAATAAATTGATCTATTATGTATTCATAAATTCGTTAAATATTATAATTTATGAATAAAGCTAATGTAATCAAATCATGGATTGTAACCTAGCTTTTATTGTCATATTTATTGATTAAAAACTGTTATTTGGTGTGTGCTTACTAGACAGCAGTACTAATATAATATAGCACTATCGAGCTGGTCTGATGCTGGAGTCAGGAGGTGGGTAGTACGAGTAAACCCTTCAGTAAATAAATATTGGTCAACATCACATACATTGCTCTGATCCTATGGTAAGTAGCTGAAGCACTTGTGTTATAGAAATAAGCAACAACGACTGTACTACAACACCCAGGCCCGAGACAATATAGAAAAGTTCGTTTTCTAAATTGACCCGATCGGGGATCGAACCCGGAACCTCAGAGATGGCAACGCCATATACTCCGGCGTGCTCGCCTCTCGGCTACGGAGATCGTCTAGCGCTAGTAATTATTACTGGCTATAATAATTAAAATTTATTTAAATTGGCGTTTTGTTAGTATAACCAAATTGAAATAGTTTTGTGATGTTTTTTTTTCGACAACGGCATGCATTTTGTAATTAAATTAAACACTGGTGTAGTTAATCATTTATTAGGTACAAGTATCATCTAATTATTACGTCGTTAGTATGTAAAAGTATCTTCAACCAATCTGTTGCAAATATGTTCTAGAAATAAGAAATTAATCGTGACATCTTTTGAAATTTACGTAAAGTATTTAAATGATTTTGCAGCAATAATTAGGAACTTAAATTACAAAAAAAACTATTAATTACTATTATTTGGTTTGATGAAAACGAGACACAATTGTGTTTTTATTAGTTCAAGGTCTTATAGGTCAATTTATAACAAAATCCTAGACAAAATTGACCTGTTTTTACATGAAATATAATTTGGTGTAAGATAAGATTGTCGTGACGCGTTGATGTCTTTAGTTCCGCGTTCGTCTGGCCCACTTCGCACCGCAAGGATGGTTCATGATTTGGCAACAATGCAGCCGAAATCGCATGTGACGTCATTGCAGACTTCAATTAGACTATTTTACGCCAAAATATTTAAAACAAAACACTGTACTAAACGAAAAATTATAAACTTTTTTCGTGAATGTGCAGGTTTTTTCAAACTGTCTTAAGTCATCATGAAATTTGAAGACATTATTTTTTAAGCCATAGGATATTTGATTGATATGATTATTATTAGTTAACTCAAGTTAGGGCTGTCATTAACTTTGCCATTAATAATTAATTTGCAGAATTGTGAACCGTAAAAAGTTTATTCATAGAAACTGAAGAGACCAATTAAATTTATGACGTTTTCGGTTATTCACGGCTGTCGTAAAACGCCTCTTGTCCAAACTTGTTAATTCACTCTCACTAATTTCACCAATCGTTTGAGAACCAGTTGATATCGTAAGTACATCGCGTATTTATAAGATTAATTACTTAATATTTTATGAGCTTTTAAAATAATCTCGTTTTTTATTATAAAAAATATTTCGTTGTTATTATGTGTTTTTTCACATGTACCAAAAAATCATGTAAAATTATCAATTTAAAGTTTTTTTACTGAGAAGGCGGTAAGTTCAATACCTTTTACCGTTAAGGGGAAAAAAATCAAAAAACTAGTAGTCCAATAACGGTAACCAGAATCGATAAAAACGAGCCCTCTTCCGATGATGAATCGATGATCACTCGACTTTCACTAAAGAAAGTGGACTCGCCCGCGGCGCGGTCAAAACCTGGCCATCAATGTTGAACTCAAAATTCGAGTAAAAAAAATTCAAATTTCGAACTCACCCAAAATATCAGCCTCATTGTATCCGAGCACAGCACCAAAAAAATAAATTAAAAAATAAACTGTCACTGCACAGGCGCGAGCGCGCGCGCGTCACTTCCAACTGAGGCGATGGCATCGGCGGTCATACAGCCTCCCCGCCAGCCAACCTTCACATTCGAGGATTATGTAAACCTAAGCAAAAAAGATAGCGCAAGTGCATTATGAACATAATGGAGGGCGACTTATTCAACTGCTGACAATGGGTTGAGAAGACGAAACGTGCATTTATTTAGCCATAGTTAGTGGAATATTTATTCTTTTATTGCCGTAAACATTCTTCTTAACCATGATTTAAACTTTATTTTGATAAAAAAAATCATCATCAACTATGTATGACACAAAATAAATATTTAACTGAATGTTAATCTGTGCATTCAATAACATTAACTAAAAATAGAATAAACAACTAAATTTAGTTTTATAAAACAAAATACAAACCACATCTTTATTTATTTATACAAATAAATTGAATTGAATGCTAGCTTTTGTACTACTTTTACCTACATTTTGTAGTAGTATTGTGTCGCCTAAACTTTCTTGTCGGGAGCCTAAAGTAGGCAAACGGAACAATCAGATTCACAGATCCGAGTATAAAACGAATTGACGGTCACAATGCTACTGATCCCTTTCTTTTTAACTTGACTGTCTATGAAAATAAGAAAAAAAAATATAACTAGTAAGTTATCATATTCTATGTAGTTTTAAAATCTAAATGACTCTCTTTTACCTTTATTATAGCATAATCCAATTTTTATCCCAATAAAATGGTCATCTCATATTTTAAAGATGTCAATTAGTCAAAATTAATGACTTCTCATAAGATATATGATAAATATAAAGTAAATTTTTGTTTTTAGCAATTCCATGCAAGGTTTAATTGAAGATAAATAACACTTGAAAAAAATCATCGACACACCTGAGGTCGATGTTTTTTTTCAAGTGTTATTTATCTTCAAATATAAAGTATTTGAAAACAAATGCTCAAAATAATTAAAATGTGATTACAAAACTTTCTTCTGACGGTACTTACCTAACTTTAAAAATCCATCAGGGGATCCGTTGGCACCTTCAAAATGTGAGTGGATCGGTTGGAAATTAAAATTGACAGTAGATCAGTTGCAGAGGATCGGATGGGAACAACGCAATTACGCAAAACCTTCTAAGGAATTTAAAGTTTTTTTTATAGTTATTCTATAAAAATAGTTTTGTATTTGATCACCGAATTCATCCCTTAATAGATTTTGCGTATTTCAGTTAAACATTTTATAAAAAAAGTAATGACAGTGACAATTTATTAATTATTAATTTTTCGCCCAAACTCAAAGTTTTTAGTAGTCATTAAAGAGTCCCTCTATTAACATCCTGGTTGCATCATTCGATCGGGGGTATCGAATAAGTTTATGGTCATACTTTTAAAGTTTCTAATCGATATGACAATTAAAAGTAGGTCAAACTCAACTTCCAAATAGTTAAAAAAAAGCTAGTAAAAGTGTATTTAATTATGGAACCAGTTCGCCTATTCATTTACGTTAATGGGAGTCGAAATGAAATGTATTGACACCCGAAAGTTTTAAATGATTGATGACGATTCTGCTATGATTGTTTGATATTCTTCTGTCAATCAAATCACCCGACATTATTTGACAAGTTAATCAATTCATGGGATCACTTTGATGAAATGCTATAATCATACTTATCAAGTCATTATATGAGGAGATAACGAGTCTCCACTCTCCTTTGACAAAATAGATGTCAAATGTATTAGTTTTAGTTTTTATTTCATCCTATATTAAAATCAATAAATACATGAAATTCAATACATAACATGGTATTATGGCAACTAAAAGTTACTTACAAATTAGGACATATTTTGTATTTAAAAAAACCGGTCAAGTGCGAGTCGGACTCGCGCACAAAGTACCATTATCTATAAAAACGGCAAAATAGTCACGTTTGTTGGGTCCTCTTATTTTTTTATTTGTTGTTATAGCGGCAACAGAAATATATCATCTCTGAAAATTTCAACTGTCTAACTATCACGGTTCATGAGATACAGCCTGGTGACACACGGACAGACGGACAGACTTTCATATATTCGCATAATCTGTTTTTTAGACTAAACTTATTCCGTACACAAATAAATTATTTAAACATATGATTGCACTGTTACGTAAAAAACTGCACATTTAAACTCCTTATGAAGACGTTTTGCGTAACATTGGGTCATTATTATGTAGAAATATTCACTGTGAGGTCTCTAATTATAGCAAAATATAACAGACAGACGTATTGACATAATAAACACAGACTCTACAAAAGCTTTTATCGAATGTTTTCATATATCGACCTTGTTGCTCGATAATATCGATCAAAAAGAACGATTTAGATTTTGATTATTTAGTTTCAGGGTTCCGATAAATTGCTCTAATGACGTTTTAGCTAAGTAGTCAAATAGAAGTAGATAAGTGAAATTGCTTTTAATTGCTTATTCTTTAATAGAGGTGAACTATCAAGTAAAATTAAATAACCCTTAATTAAAAATAATACCAAGTTGTAGATACTTGAGTATATTTTTGATATAGTCAATGAAAAATTTTAATTGATTCAACACTTGTTAATTTAGAAAAAGTTGTAAGTTTTGACTGTTCAAAAAAAAACATCAAACTATATCTAAAAGATGGAAATGTTTTGTATTGTTTCTCGTAGTGTTTTTCCGATTTTAGTAAGGGCAAAATGTTTAATTTAATTCAAGGAAATTCGGAAAATATATTATAAATAACATAGACATCCCTGTCGTGACCCTTCTCTTCCTACGGGTGTCGTAAGAGGCGACTACAAGAGAACCGCCATAAGAAGACGGGCAGCAGCGTCTCCTCTCCACCATTGGCCAAACTGTGATCGCCAACCCGCCTGCCAAGCGTAGCGATTATGGCAAAATCCTCCTTTTGGAGAGGCCTGTGTCCAGCAGTGGACTGATATAGGCTGGTGATGATGATGATGAGACATCCCTGTAACAATGCTTAGTGCATTACTTACAATTAAAATTAATAGCTTCATTAAAAAGCTTGAAAATTAAGTATAATAAAGTAACAATACCAACAATAAAATAGAAGGAACAATTATAAAAGTATACTACAAACATTAACAGACGACCTCCGTGGCCGAGAAGCGAGCACGCCGGACTTTAAATGGCGCCGCAATCTCTGAGGTTCCGGGTTCGATCCCCGGTCGGGTCAATGTAGAAAACGAACTTTTCTATATTGGCTCGGGTCTGGGTGTTGTGGTACCGTCGTTGTTTCTGATTTCTATAACACAAGTGCTTTAGCTACTTACCTTAGGATCAGAGCAATGTATGTGATGTTGTCCAATATTTATTTATTATTTAATTGACTGTAAAAGCCTTGTTAGTTGAGTGCTTATAATTTTAAGGCCGTACATTCGATCACTTAACTAAATCCTTGACACGACTAATCATTTTCAAAAAATAAACTTATTTGTTACAATTTTGATCTATGACAATGGAATTAATTTTTTGTAAAGTACGGAATGATGAAAGAAAAAACATGATTGTAAGTGATTGTTCAATAACTTTGTCTGTAGTTTATTTGGTGATCAATTGTAATAATTGTCAAGTAGTTATTAGTTATGTATTGTTAAATGATTAAGATGTGTAGAGCGAGTTACATTTTTTACTAATTATTTTTGTCCATTGCTCTTTTCTTTGTAATAATGTTCTTTTTTGTGTTTTTCGTGTGTGTTTAATAAAAATGTTTCTCTTGTTAAATGATTAAGATGAGTTCAGTAAGCTATATTTTTTGTTCTTAATTTGTAAGACTTTCTTTACTGTGTTTCATTAACTTGCCACTTAGTTGTCTTCTTCCTATTTCCACCGTGATTTCAGATGTCTTTTATTACTTTTAGAGAGATTATCATCAGACATCTGTAACACTAAGATAGGGAAACCAGCCCCTCTAGCACGATCAACAAAACACGATATGATACGATATGATATGGCGATTATCGCCTATTTACTTAAAAAATATGATAACATAGCCACCATCTTGAACTTTTATTGAAACAGTAAGCATGTCCGTGCCGGCGATGTCACGGTTATGCTCGCTTTTTTAATAAAAGTTCATATTTTGACAAAAAATATGCGATAAATCGCTATATGATATCGTATCATATCGTGTTTTGTTGCACATGCTAGAGGGGCAGGCCAGTTGGGATCATGATACATGATAAATTTATGACTCACGGATGCAGTGTAGGGCATTGATTTTATTTCAAGGTAGGCAGTAGATAATTATTATGTGTTTTACTCATGAAAATCAATGCTTTTGACCCCTGAGACGCATTTGTAAGTATCTACTGCCAATCTAATTTAATCTACCAGTTAGGCACTACCTAATTATCTATATGCACCGCACGTCACTGCACGAATGTAAGGCAAAACTCCTTAAATCTCTGGTATCGCAAAATATTTATAATAATTCTAATAAACCCGCGTACGTACCTCACACATAATATTTAAAAATAACACATTTATTGACTCTATCAACCTCATACAAAGTGACAGATACAAAACATATAATTCCAGTTTCAGTTAAATCTCGATTTATTAGTTATGTTTTGTTAGTTGGTATGGAAAATATGAGTTAGGGTCAATGAACCAGTGGACCAGTGCTTTAAAAGTGGAGCAAAGAAAAAAAAATGCAATTATTTTTTGGAAAGTACATTAGACTCCCGACTACCTTAGTAATAATTTCCTTGTCAGAAGTTTTATTTTTGGGATGTGAAGAAGTGTCCGGAAGAGGGCCTATATACTGAATAAATTAGACTAAGTATTAATTAGTACTTCTCTGAACCTCACTCGACAGTGGCGCCAACTGGTGAGCACTAAAACGGTAGCCCATTGCGCAATCCCTTATTAAACTTAAGCTATTTAAGATAAGTATAGCATCATTCACGTTGATTGCTCGTTTTGCCCAAACATAGCAATTGATGTGTGCGTAAACCCTTCGCGAAGATCTCATAATCCGGTTTAGAGTCACTTGCCCTACTGACTCTAACTGGGCTAAAGGTTAACGCATTTATTATGTAATATGGTCATAAAGACTCATATGGGTATGGGTTTATTACTTTAGTGCAGAATATTAAGAATGGTATAGTAAAAAGCAATGAACGGTATTATATGTTGTGTTTATACTAGTGTTGCCGCGAATACTCGCTATTATTCGGTATTCGGCATTACTCGTCATTTTTTTTGTTATTCGTCGAATACCGAATAACAATGTCTATTATTCGACATTCACCGAATATAAAAAAAAAAACTATTGAGTTAAAATAATCACTTTTTTTAAGCAAAAACACGAGGTATTCCCATTGAGGTATAATGTACTAGCGTACTAGAGAACACAACTCTAACTAAATGTTTTAGCCAAGCATTGTAGTATTTGAACAATCAAGAAGCAGTTTTGACAACTTCAATTATTGACACTGACTAAAGCTTTGTAGTCCACTGGACTACAATTTTTGGCTGAAATATTTAGTTCGAGATGTGTTCTCTAGTACGCTAGTACATTATACCTCAATGGGTATTCCCCTTAAAATAGTTATGTACAGGAAAAGGGTTGCCAGCATTTCACAATGTAAATCAGTATAATAAGAAACTGATATTTATACTTTATTTTCTTTTCTCATACATAATCATGAAAAGGTTATAGATTACAGCTGTAGGTAAGTATATGATTCTAAAAACGTGATATTATTTATTATTTGATAAGATATTTATATTTTTATGTTACTTTCTTTATGTCGAATAATAATAGCGAGTTATTCGACTATTCGCCATAGGGAATGGCAATTAATCGGTATTCGACTATTCGCTATAACAACTATTCGCGGCATCTCTAGTTTATACATATAAACCTACAAATAAATAAAGGACTAAATATCAAAAAAGTAGTGTGTACAAAATTTATCGTGTGCCACAGGATTGTCATTATCTGGAGATGCGTAGAAGTTGTGAATTAAATAACCGAACCATGATTGTTGAATGGTTAATGTGAGGTTCCGTACTATTTATTGACAAGTTAATCCTAAATTTCGAAATTTTACAGGCATCTAATATGCCACGTTACATTACTAAATTAGATCTTTGCCACAAAATTCTGGACGGGATAACGAAAACATACGTCTTACTTTTCAAATAAATAATACAAGTTTATTTTTAGTTGGAGATTTCTTGAATACAGTTTCTAAAATCATATTCTCAGAAATCATTATACAATTTTCATCCCGATGGTTTTTGTTTATATCCATCTTATCGTAATATGTATGAAGGTTTCGTAAAACTAAGATTTTCATAACTGGCTCTAATTGAGTACAAATAAAACAAAATGGCAATGCACCCAGCCTGTAACATCTCCATGCATCGTGATGAAACATACAATCTCCAAGCTTCGAGCTAGTGCAACGTGCGACTGGCCACAGTTTCGACAACACAAATTATCAAAAACCGGCCAAGTGCGAGTCGGACTTGCGCACGAAGGGTTCCGTACCATTATCTATAAAAACGGCAAAAAATCACGTTTTTTGTATGGGAGCCCCCATAAATATTTATTTTATTCTGGTTTTTAGTATTTGTTGTTATAGCGGCAACATAAATACATCATGTGTAAATATTTCAACTGTCTAACTATCACGGTTCATGAGATACAGCCTGGTGACAGATAGACAGACGCACAGCGGACGGAGCCTTAGTAATAGGGTCCCGTTTGACCCTTTGGGTACGGAACCCTAAAAAAGTAATTTTTTACTTTAGTTTAGACAGTAGGGGAGACAAGCCCAAAACAGACCATACTCGAAACGGGTAAATGTTATAAATTTTGTGTCATTAAAAAGAACTTCACAGTCTGGTGTAGTGGTTCGCGTTCCGGACTACAATACCTGGCGGTTGCGGATTCGAATCCCACAGGGGGAAAATGTTTTTTTGATTAACACGAGCATTTGTACCTAAGTCATGGATGTTTATAAAAGTATTTAAATATGTTTATCTGTTATTCTAGTCGCCATAATACAAGATTGGCTTAGTTTGGGGCTAGATAATTGGTGTGAAAGTGATTAGGAATAGAGTGTGCTAATATCAAAGTTATGTTTTATTAGAAAAAAGTTAGTATTTAAATGTTAAAATGAAAAGACTAAATAACTGGCTCATTTTTGTTGACAAGAGACTTCGTTTAACACTACCACTACTGAAAAAAATGATTACAAGACAGTATACAGGGTGTAAAAAAAGGCTTAACGAAGCCTTGAACCACGAATTCTATACATAAAACCAAGTAGAATGCAAAAAAATAATTGCTGGGAAATGACCTTTATTTTTGGGTATAAAAAAAAACTTATTTCTAACCCGCAATGTATAGCGCGCACGCCACAGACTATACCTGTTTAGTATTATCAAACAGAAGTCGATTTTGTAAAAATCTCTGAAAAAAAATTGTAACTTTGACCGTCAATAACTCGGTAACCCGTCATTTCCCAGGTATAGTGTAAAAGAAAAAAATGATCGTAATAATAAGTAGAATATGTAGTTTTCGGCTTTGTTAAGCCTTTTTTTACACCCGATATATGTGTTCCATTCCGCACAATGACCACGAACCTCAGCCACGAGCTACACGATTAAGAAGAGAGAGCAATTTAACACATTACCTCAATTCCGCAGCTTATGTAGTTAACCAATCTAAAACATATAATACCTACAAACTCCATCCACACCGCGTTGGCTAACAAGTGTCCAGTTACAATGAGTGATGGTTCACGATACAAGTTATGTAAAGTTACGGATGTTACAGCTCGGTTTATGTTACAATACTTTTAACTTAGAGTCTGACTACAAGATGCAACTTAGCATTGGCAGCGTTTTTACTACTTTAAGAAGCACAACTCAAGGACGTAGTCGCTGTCACCGAAATTGTGTGAGCCACTGGCAGAAACTACAACCACTGGACGGTGGCATTGGCATGCAACGTTTTTGCGATCTTTGGTAGCCGAAACCAGGGCCTAACGACTGTCTAGACTGAAATAGTGCTGAAATAAACACGGTGCGTTAGCCCACAGTACAATTAAGAACATACGCTACGATCCGTTACGCGTGTTAGCCAGACTCCGCGGCTATTTGACGACCTCCGTTGCCGAGAGGCGAGCACGCCGGACTATATATGGCGCCGTCATCTCTGAGGTTCCGGGTTCGATCCCGGTCGGGTCAATGTAGAAAATGAACTTTTCTGTATTGTCTCGGGTCTGGGTGTTGTGGTACCGTCGTTGTTTCTGATTTTAATACCACAAGTGCTTTATTAGCTTCTTACCTTAGGATCAGAGCGAGTATGTGATGTTGTCCAATATTTATTATTTATTTATTTGGTAACTTGGTCGGTACCATTGGCTTGTACAATGTTTTTGTGACTTCGAGAAGCTGTATTTAGGGACTAACGACTATCTAGCTACACGATAACACAGTCACGGTGTTAGCCGTCATCATCATCATCATCATCACCAGCCTATATCAGTCACAGCTGGACACAAGCCTCTCCAAAAGGAGGATTTTGCCATAATCGCCACGCTTGGCAGGCGGGTTGGCGATCGCAGTTTGGCCAATGGTGGAGAGGAGACGCTGCTGCCCGTCTTCTTGTGGCGGTTCTCCTGTAGTCGCCTCTTACGACACCCATAGGAAGAGAAGGGGTGGTGCAATTCTTCTAACGTGCCGGCACCACACGACACTGCCGTGTTAGCCGTACGCAGCGACTATTTGGTGACTGAACGGTAGCATTGGATTGGTATGCACATACAAACAACTGATCTTTTTGCGACTTTTGGTCGTCTAAAGCAGCTATTTTCACACATCTGGACGTGACCAGGGTGAATGCTCTCACTGGCTTTACGGTAGGAACTAATTACCATGAGAGAAGCTGAAAACTGGATAAGATATCGAGAAATTGTGAGCAAATCTGCAAATACCTTTCAGGGACGCAACCTTCAGTAATGCATAAAAAAATAAGAAATTAAGGATTAGGATTACCAAAAAGCCAGAACCTTCTGGCATTTTATAATTAGAAGGAGTTTGAAGATTAATCATCAGTCATCATCAGAAAAACACGAGCTAAATATAACAAAAACAGACCTAACGGAGGTGTAGTGAATACGAAATTTAGATAGAGAATTAATATATCTCATATTTCGTATTAGTTAGCTGGGTTTGCCGTTACTCGGTCAAGGTGGCCGTCAAGGGTGCAAGAAAGTTGTTTTTAAACTGTAAGTTTTATAATGCATATAATATGCGACAAAGCTGGCTGTTGCTTTAGCTGAGCATTTATCTACGATTATCAATAAGTAATTTTGCTAGCTCGTATAACCGAAAATTTATCCTTGAATTGAATGTATCAATTTAATTTACCCATTGTGAAGGAAAAAAAAAATATTACATACCTATTATTTAAAAAAAACCTAATGTCCACAGTCCATCTCGAAACAGCAAGGATCAATAATGTTTTAGAATAAAGACTAGACTAGGCTAGACTTTTTTTGCACACTAACCTCATATCTTTTATTGCAAAACAATAAGGTTATCACCCAATTTAGTTTTCACATTATTTATAATTATAGTAAAAAGAGATTTTTATTTTAGGTACTAAGTATTTTTAAAACTCAATAAAACAGAAAATATGCCCATATAAGTAGTAGTAGAGTCACGTCAACAGCCTATATCAGTCCACTGCTGGACCCAGGCCTCTCCAAAAGGAGGATTTTGCCATAATCGCCACGCTTGGCAGGCGGGTTGGCGATCGCAGTTTGGCCAATGGTGGAGAGGAGACGCTGCTGCCCGTCTTCTTGTGGCGGTCCATCTGTAGTCGCCTCTTACGACACCCATAGGAAGAGAAGGGTGGTGCAATTCTTTTAATAAGTACGAGTAATACTTAGTAAAAATAATCACAGTCTGTGCAGCTGTGGTTATAGCTATGGTGACGACCTCCGTAGCCGAGAGGCGAGCACGCCGGTATTTAAATGGCGCCGCCATCTCCGAGGTTCCGGGTTCGATCCCCGGTCGGGTCAATATAGAAAACGAACTTTTCTATATTGGCTCGGGTCTGGGTGTTGTGGTACCGTCGTTGTTTCTGATTTCTATAACACAAGTGCTTTAGCGACTTACCTTAGGATCAGAGCAATATGTGATGTTGTCCAATATTTATTATATTTATTTATTATTAGCTATGTAATAAGTAGTATGCATTGGGAGAAGCCTATATCCAGCAGTAAATCAAAATTATTTTCTTTAAAAAATCGGAATTATTTCCTAACGCATCAATGCTCGCGTAAACCAACATACGCTTAAATTGAAAACCGCGTAAGTAAAGGCAGTATATATTTTTCTCTATGGTAAAGGTAACGACCGCGTATTATCAACCGTACGACAATCTTAAACACTGTCTCACTGCCGCGATCTTACTTAATACTAATTATAATTATGTATAAGTGAATGTATTTCATATTCGAAAGCGTAGGTATACCATCTAATAAAAATATGAAGTATACATATAACGTTATTGTTTCTGATTTCTATAACACAAGTGCTTTAGCTACTTACCTTAGGATCAGAGCAATGTATGTGATGTTGTCCAATATTTATATTTTATATTTACTACTCTGTCAAGAAAGTACCGGGAAAAGATTAATAATACACAAAATGTTAGTTATTCATCCAAATTTATTTTCTCACCTTCAAAGTATGCTCCTTCAGAAGCGATACACTAACGCCAACGAAACGAATAATCCAATCATCAAAACATTTTTTAAACGCTTTTCCCGGAATCGAGTTCAGTTCTCGCCGCGAATTCTCCAAAAAAAAAAACAAATCATCAATTCCCGAAACTTTTTTGACAGAATGTATATAAGTCTACCAGTCATTACAGAAATTGTATCGGTGTCTTTTAGGACACACATCTGCAAGTGAATTAAGACAAGTTAATTATTTTATTTTTTATTGAAAGTTAAATAAATCCTTAACTTATAAGATAACGTTGAGTGATTTGGTGAAGCTCACCTTCTAATAGACGTGGGATCTATTCCCAAATGAGTCAGAGGATAGTTTTCAAGTGCAATATTTTATTGGTTAAAACTTGTACAATAAAAAATATAATGGATTTTAAAACTTCAAATATCTTGCTGGGATTCAAACTCACGACCCCACGGAGCCTGCTAGTTTATTGTATTATTAATTCTGCCCAGTAAAACTATGAACAATGGTGTGTTTTCCAGTTGTGTCTAGGAGTCCGCGGGAAAGTAATAAAACAAGCAGCGGTTTATGGGCCGGCTTCCTCTGCCGGCATGGCGGCACTTTCTCGGTGTGGACACGTAACTAAGGGCCTGGCGCACAGCAGTGATACCGCCCAATTTTAATACGCTAGTGACAGTACCATTTGAATTATTAATAATTATCACAAATTGAACTGGTGGTGATTGCAGGAAGCCATTTGTATTAATAATCATTGCTACCGCCAACAAGGAGGACAGACGACCTGGTAAAGGTTGCAGGAAGAGACTGGATATAGGCCGCTTCCAACCGGCCAATCTGAAAGTCACTGGGGGAGGCCTATGTTCAGCAGTGGACGTCCTGTGGCTGAAATGATGATGGTGATGGATTTTAATGAATTAAATTATTTCTAATTTTTCGCAAATTGAACATTATTTTCGTGTAATCAAAAATAAACTTCAAATAATCCAGTTTACAGAGTATGACATGACATGGCAGATATCTACCTACAGGAGCGTAGCGATTCTAAGTCTATGATCAGGATACAACCCAATATAAAATAGTGTATTTTGGTGACGTCAACAATCACCGAAAGCAAATATAACAAACTTTACTTGTTATAAACATGGACTTAATTAGAATAGGGCGCGTTACACAGCACTTGTAAAGAACTGAAGCACTATTTAGCTAGCTCATGTACACATTTAATATCGTGCTGACAAGTCGCCATTTGGCTTTTGTTATGCATAGCTTACCCCTTAACCAGGCTTGGTAGTCAAAGTTTTTGATTGGTTTTCACCCGTAAGGTAGGTGAATAAGGTTCAAAATAATGTGGTCCCTATTGTACCAGAGCCTGGTTAAGGGTTACTCATAAGCGCAAGTCAACAAGAAAAAAAAAGCGTTTCTCGTTTTGTATTCCTCAAATTTATATTAAAAAAATAGGAAGACTTACTTAGCTCAGCAAAACAAGATACAATATTAATTATAATGCGGTCTTACACTACCGCACGGTAAGAAATAAGTTATTGAAACTGATCAAAAATCCAACATTTAGTTTCTGAAACGTTTCAACATAATACAGTCTCTATTTCTGTTGGAATAAAACTTAAAATCGCCTAATGACTCATCATCTACGACATTCAAAATTGATTGTATACTAAAGGCTGTCAACGCGCAGCTTTTGATGTCAAATTGTCAATAGAATAGCTATTATGCTGTCTTTCGGTTTAATCGATCCGTTTTGATAACATTGATGACATCCTTATAGGAAGATAGTAGGAATAGTTAATGGCAGTTACTGTCAGCAGTTAAGTATCAAATACCAATTAACATATTAGCTGCCAAGCGATCTCATGAGACCGCGTTGTAATAAAATTGCGTATCCCGGTTTTCTGGGCTGCAAGGTTGTTTTTTCGAGGTGTTCGTCATCTTTCCTGGCTATTTATGTGAGTTACATTCTAAAAGACAAGTAAGGGAAAGTTATGTCTTGATTTTGAGCCTAGTCGAGTGTGATGAGCTCTCAGATCGATAGACCGACGACCTTAGGAAGATAGCTGGCAGTTGCTGAAAAAATCGGGAGATCATGCTCTTTGGCACTCTTTGGGAGAGGCTTAAGTCCACCAGTGGACTACAATAAGTAGGATGACATAATGATGATGATGATAGTGATAATGATGATGATGAGCTTTCAGTGGAAAGCGCATCCAGACCACCTCTAACTAGCTTCAACCCGGGACTTAATCAGCGTAGATTTTACTAACAAACTAAAGAGGAATGAATAATTATCCCACGGAAACAGCCACTAGATCGGGAACAGGAAAAGAATAAAGATTATCCAATGTTTTAATCTAGATTATTATTAATATGCATGCTAAGCAACGGTTAAAACGTGATTGAATAACAATGTTTTTTTACATTTATACTAATAAATTATATTTAGAAATTCCAAAGAAGAATTTCTAATCTCAGTTTAGTCTCAAAAATATTATGATTAATTTTCAGTTTCTAGATAATCCATTTGTTTCACTCAAGCAATTGACTTTTATTTTACACTATCAAGGTCATGCAAAGTGGCAATTTCTAATGTTTTACCATTCATATTTCCCGCCGCAATGTATGGTGGGATTAAGGGCACTGTCTGTAGGTAGTGCTAGCACCAAATCTTGAGATTAATTTTACTCTCTTCAATGTATAACTTACCCTAAGCAACTACGACATTTTTGACAAAAACATTCTTTGCCATTGCCTGCGTCTGCGTGTCCCTTCACCTGCACACGCGAGGATCTTTACAATGCCACCGATAGCGCTATATCGGTGGCTGAGTTTTGGTCCTCACATATAAGCCTGAGTGAGTCGACGCGCGAAGAAGAAGAACACATTCTTTTCCAATAATGTGTGTTGGTTAGAGTGATGAGAAATCAAAAAGATCACTTGCAACTTTACATGGATTTCTTTTAGCATTATTCATATTTTAACCATCTTAACCTTCATTATTTTCGACAATACTAGCGAAAATAATGCGCCATCAAGTCTAACTCGCCACAGCTGATCACTGCCTCAAACATTAACCTTTGAAACCCAAACTGTCAGTTACCTCACCGAATTTAACGTGTTTTAAATGATGTTTGGGTAATAACGACCACTGACTGACATACAGTTCTGCTACGATGATGGCTTTGAAGTGTTAATGATAATTACTATTTTGAAATATTTTAGAAGATGCGAACGTCTTTTAACTATGCATAATTTGCGTTTTAGCCAACTTAAAAAAGGAGATTAATGGATATTTTAACGAGCAGTTTGGATATGAATTGATTTTTCATGATACCTGGTTAATCACATTACAAATGGTAAAAAAACTTACTTAATAAAGGTATCATCATTATAAAGCCCCGCTAGGCCTTTAAAAGGCCGGCTAGGCCTGTAGCATCGTAAAGGACAACAGGCCTGGTGAGAGTTCCTAAGTAATAAAAATTAACATTTACTATTCGATCGATTTATGCGAAGTGATCACTTCCACACTGGGACCACAGTTAAATCCGTAAACTTAAACTTGAACTGGGTCGAACAAAACAACCGACTTTGCCAAAATTACATTTTAATTCCGATTTGCAATAGTTTTGTAAAGTTTATTTATTATTTTCATAATTTCAAAAACTTAAACCCCACTACTTACGTAAAAAAGGGATCTAAAAAGAACGAAACAAAAAAATAATTTAGATAGAAATTCAGAAATGCATAGGTACTTATTAGTCAAGCTAGAGCCGTGGTCGCACCCACTGTGTACCTACCATGTCTGTTTAATGGAGGTGTTCCTGGCACCCACATAATCATAGTAACATCCTAATATCTGTTAAATGTGATTGTGCAAAAAAACACCTTATAGTTAGACTCCCTTTCAAATAGTCACTCATCTTCCAAGGTTACAGATTTTGTTTCATAAACTAAGCGCGAACATCTGCCGGTTATGTAATATTAGTGCAATCCGATATAGTAGGCTGTGCATCGAGACTTTTTGCAATTTTAACTGTTATTCTTACTTTCATCTCGTTATCAACTCTTGGAGATAACATTTTGAAGTAAAGTCAACTTAGCATTTAGAATTTAGGGTCTTTGCTCTGCCTTTTGGAACAATTTGAGATTGGCGAAGTAATCCGAGGGCACGATATTATTATTATGGCACTCACTTTAAAAAAAGTAAACTCAATTAAAATATTATAAAAGTTCTAATCTGTTTTTAGTAATTACAAAATGACATTGTTTATTTTTATTAACTCATGAATTAACGCTGCATTTGAACGCACCATTTTAATGCAGTTTTGCTTGAGAGAGATTAGCATTTTGCAAATGTCACTTGTGTCTAAACGCTAGTATAGTAACCTATCCATGGTTGATGAACTTTGGTCTTCCAGATAACATTGCGTTAGTTATATCGTATCGCATTTCGTATCATTAACTAGAAGCAACTTATTTGTTGTGTTGAACTTTAACTATTTTTCCCTTTCTCTTAAAAGCTCGCGTCGCGCACACATTTGTGCGCGGGCCATTGTTATATCAATTGTTGTTTTATGTATTCCGAACATACAGGATTAAAATCCTTTTATATTTCTACCCACGGAGAAGGTAACGCGCAATTGTTTGTTTGTGTATTCGAATGTTGATATTGATCTGAATTACCTAAGGTTTGACTGACAGATACGGATTTTAGTACAGGTTGTGATTCATCGATGGTTTTTAGGTATTATGGTGTTTTCTAGCTAGCCAGGGAGGGCTTAAGAAAAACAACTTTAGGAAATAGCTGATCGACACAAACACTCTTTGTTTTCTTTCTACAAAACGGTGTCTTCCAAGTAGAACAAATGGTAAACGAAGAATTTATAACAGTTAAAAAAGTAATAAATATTGGGCAATGTTTCATATACATAGCTAAGTAGCTGAAGGCCTGAAGCACTTGTTTTATAGCAATCAGAAACGATGACAGTACCACAACTGCCATATCCGAGACAATATAGAAAAGTTCGTTTCCTGAATTGATCCGACCAAGATTGAACGTGGGAACTCCGGCGTGCGCAAAGTCCGGCGTGCTCGCCTCTCGGCTACGGAGGTCGTCGGAACATAAGTTACATAAGAAAATCCATTTCCTGTCCTAAATTAAAAATATGAGAATGTCAATAAAAGAATACAAAATATTTTCAATCAGTTATTCTAAAACTGTAATATTTCAAGCGGTAGAAATGGCTGCCTCATACTATATAGACGACTTATATGCTGATGACGAATTACCCTTTTGACTGAACGCAGTACTATAACCTAAACAAGAATTAAATAAATAACCAATTGGTTGGATAAAAGACAGTTTTATAATTAACAGCGATTTCAGAATCAATCTGGGGCAATACTTACAGTCAATAAAAGCAGATGTATCGAAAATGTTGCAATACAAAATCTAATTAGATTTAAACGCTCTGCGCAACCGCCTGCTATAATTGTGATTAATATATCGGACAAATGTTCGTGAGCGAATGATTTCTTACCAAAACTTTAATTAATTGAAGATGCGAGGGCAGGTCACTCGGCTAACAGATGCCGGATAATTAGCTGGTATCTTGTGAATATATACCGGGATTGAGTGGGTACGTGCTCGGAGATGTTCAGGAAAATAATAAACGTTTCGATCCTTTATTACAAAAGTCTTAATAGTTGTAGCTGAACGATCAGTTATTTAATTTGTACCCGTAAGTAGAAAATAGGTTCAACGATCACAATGAAAGCTTTTTGAAAACACACACATACATAGTACAAACACTGTATCAGTAATTGTCAAAAGTTAGTCGTTGTTTTATCTGATTCCATGGCGTTGATGACTTTTTTCAAACAATTATTATACAAGTAATCTTTAGAAATAGTCATCAGACTATTTCTTAAATAACACTTGAAAAAAATCATCGACCTCAGGTGAGACTCGAACCCACGTCCCATCGCATTAAACCTTGCATGGAATTGCTAAAACAAAAAAAAAATACAATATTATTTGTTAATCAAAAATCGAGTAAATTGTTAGTAACGTTCATAATTATAACCTTTAATTATCCTTGCTTCTTAGTATAATAGAGAATATCGTTCAATTAATCTTTTCTAATTAAAGTTTCTAATAATACCTATTTTTAATTACGATTTCCTTTTTTTTTACAGATAAAGTGCACCGCGCCCGTCCGTGATTCTTAGCCGTATGTTTTCAGAGTTAACCTCTGGTTCAAGCAACGCTGTAAACGTTATGACTCTCGAGTCGATTACTTCACGGTGTTGTAACAAATGATGATTGCTGATCAATACAGTTTATACGATTACGAGGTTACTTTTACTTGACTTTGTAGAATGTATTCTAACTTCTTACGTTCATTGCGTCAAAACGTTATTAAGATATCTTTAAGCGCCAGACCGAATACTTTCGTCCTGCTCTCGAAGTAAAGACATGCCCTTGTTGCTCTATGAATTTTGACAGGAGCACACCCAGATGAGAAAAGTTCGTTTCAAATATTACCGATATCTATATCACTTATGATTACATTACGTTTTTAATTAATTTTAGCTGTGACTTCTACCCTATTTTGGGAGGATTAAAAACAAAGAAACTATCTTATCACCCAACTTCAAAAATAAGGTTATTATCTTGTCTATGTTATATTATAGAGTTAATAGCGGTCCAGTCACAAATCAAAATGGTGTATAATAAGAATTGCAAGCTAGTATTTGGAAGAAAGTAAAAAATACCATATATTTTTATTATGCCCATCTTATTTCTACTTACAATAAGTCAAAATAGGCAAAAAAAGACTCGGTACTACAATTGTAATTTGGAAATCAGTGCTAATGTAATAAGTTTGTGTGTGTTTTGATATAAAAATAACTAGTTATTTATTTTATTTACATACTATTCGTCATCTAGTTGCCATAATACAAAATATACTTAATTTGGATCTACTACATAATAATTGTGATTTTTGTAAAATTTTCATTCAGCCTGAGCCTGAAAACATTTATGTAATCGGCCACCCAAAAACCTTCGATTATAAAACTTTCTTTGATTGTTGCCAAATAAGGTTTTTTGCAATTTTATTCTATCTCTTTATATAAAGAGGTATGATGAAACCTCCGTATATGGGCATCATATTATACCATTCCCTTCGACCGTTCTAAACGTTCGTGGAATAGCTTTTGAGCCATATTATAGTGTTACGTCACGTAATTATAAAAACTAGGTACCAGTAAAGTTTAGTGTTGCCAGCATATCGATAACAAATCGGTATCCGTTCTGCGGCTTAAGTATTTAATAATTTTAATTCAAGATTAGACCTTAACGTAGTTATATATGTGTCAGGCATTGAGGTATAATGTACTAGCGTACTAGAGAACACATCTTGAACTAAATGTTTCAGCCAAGCATTGTAGTATTGAACAATCAAGAAGCAGTTTTGACAACTTCAATTAATGACACTGACTGAAGCTTTGTAGTCCACTGGACTACAATGCTTGGCTGAAACATTTATTTCGAGATGTGTTCTCTAGTACGCTAGTACATTATACATTAATGGTTTCAGTTTTAAAATTTAGTATTTAAGTTAATGGAGGCAGAATTTAGAATCTAAATTGAATAATGACGTGCAAGTGGCTCTTAATTAGAAAACAATAAAAGATTATAACTATCCTTATAATCAGTTTTCGATATCTATCTGTCAGTTTTCAATTTTATTCATTTAAGAGCCGGTTTTTCAAACTCCAGTTAACTTTTATACAACTAATAAAATTGACGTTTTGACACATATTCTATACGAAAACAATCAACATGTCAAACTTTAACGTCAGTTAGAAGATATCTGGATATTGAAAAATCGGCCCTTAGTATGATAAGTTCTTTTTAAAGCTAGTTTTTAGATCAAATATAATACAAACCTATATTTAAACCGACTAATTAGGTTCATCTTGTCAGGGATAAAATAATAATATAAGTGAGTCTACACAACACTATCGCTAAACATATGGCACGGCAGAGATAATCTCCTTAAAGTTTCCGCCTCATTAAAGTTGTTCAACTGGTGTCGTCAGACTTAACGACGTAACATGTAACTTTTGTTTTCAAAATTGTTATATTCATATTATTTAATAGCAAAACCAATAGATTTGGATAAAAAAAACATTTCTTGTATAAATTTTCATTTTACTTACTGTCTTAAATTTTTATTATTATCTTAAAAAATATATATATCGATATTTTTTTGCATGTAGAGTGATTTATAAAAAGAGATAGTATAGTATACGCACTACTGCAGGGCACAGGCCTTACCTAAACTATGAGGTGATTTGGGCCATACGGGGCCATTGGGGATTGTTTGCGAGTTGTGGTAAGGCCACTGATTAAGCCTTACTGTCAGGTGTTATCAAGCCACCTTATGGCATCTGACTAGGCTTTAAAACCAGTATGAAGCGATATCAGCCGGGACCAACATTCAACGTGCCATCCGAAGCACGGAGTTACTCGTGATAAATGACACAAAATATGGTAGGAATGGTCACCCATCCACCCACAACCGCGGTGTTTACTTAGCTTTAGAAATCGATACCAAAGCACTGCTGCCACTGAGCTAATTATTGTATAATGTCCAACACATTTGCATGTCTTTCAAATTGACTAAACATGAATGTGCTATATTAACAAGATTTTTAATAACTGATTGATTTACCATGTTTTATGCAAATAAAGAATGTTTATCTTATCTTACGAGCACCTGTCCTATATAGAGAGTACGAAACAAAACCACCTGATCAGCTGCTCATATTTTACTGGGGGAGCAACACAAAAATTACCTAATCGTTGATAAATACGACGAGATAGCACGTTGCTTCATGATACATCTTTTTTGCAAGGTTTCTATGTCAATCCCTTCGTACAGTCAACAGCACATCAGTTACCACCAACTGTCTAATTTCCCCAATGGATAATAAACTCTATTATTTGATTATTATGTTGAAAATCGATTGAAGAAATTTGTCAGTTTTGGATTCCATGCCGTGCATAGGTACAAGTTGTTCTATATCAGCAGGTGACAACGTGGTATTGTATGGTACTGTTTGTTACATAATGGTATTGTATGTCTTTCTGTAATGCCATGTGTTATAACTGTGTATGGTGTGCAGTATTATTAGTATCTATCTATCTCAATGAAGTGAATTATGAAAGAGGGTAACTTTTTTTATTTAAAAAAAAAGCTAACTGGGCACTAAAAGGGATCCGAGGCCAGTAGCCGCAACAGTGAAAGGATGCAACTACTCGTCCAGTAAAAAACTGCAACTGCACCGAAAGGCGACCTAAGCGAGAAAAACATAAAGTCCAATTTCAAACGGCGTGGATGTCGAAACAGCTGTTAGCGCACATTAAAAACCTATCTTCGAAGTGTGACTAGTGATGTGTAGAGACGATAAAATAAAGTTATTTTTAAACATCTTCAATTATTCGCTATTTTGATTGCAAAGGAATTACCACTTCACCTTTCTACATGCAATCGGGAGATATTCAGTTTCTTATGTCTTAATTAAACCGACTTAAGTTCTGATGTCCTGTTAGAGCGCTGACCTAATACAGTTGACAGTTCACTTTATTAAAGGTATCTTACCTTATAGTTTATCTATTTTTTTCTCTTGATATTACAACAATGATCTCAGAAAAGTTATATTTGAACAACAGAATTAGTTTTTAAGTCTTTTACAGCCTAGAAACTACACGCAATAAATAAACATATGGTTTCGATGGGCCGTGATCCAAATAGCATTCAAAAAATATGTTACATTAGTTCCTAATAATTTATATTTATTTAATAGAAGTTACATATGAGTAATGTTGACGTTAAATAATGCAGCATCGACTATCGATAGATTATCTGATGAAACCATAGTTGTCCTAATCTACATCTCTACAGACTAACTAACACTACTGACTGCCTAATAGTAATCGTTATTATGACTGGCTATTGCTTCATTTATCATCGTTGTCAGAATACCATTAAGAAGCCTCATCACCAGCCTATAACAGTCTACTGCTGGACACAGGCCTCTCCAAAAGGAGGATTTTGCCATAATCGCCACGCTTGGCAGGCGGGTTGGCGATCGCAGTTTGGCCAATGGTGGTGAGGAGACGCTGCTGCCCGTCTTCTTATGGCGGTTCTCCTGTAGTCGCCTCTTACGACACCCATAGGAAGAGAAGGGGTGGTGCAATTCTTTTAAAGTGCCGGCACCACACGGCACCATTAGGCCATTAAGAAGCCTAATTATTCGTAATTAAAAATAAAGTGTTACAGATAAATAATTCGCATCATATCTGTACACAGTAACAGTAGTTTTTCAGAATCTATTTACGAATTGCTACCACTTACTTAGGCAGTTGTTATTGTCTAATGGTAATTGTTTTAAAACAAAAAGAAAGAGCCTAGCTGTTGTATAAATAAATAAATGTTGCACGATCAGAGCAGTGTACCTATGTGATATGCTCATCACATACATTGCCTTGGTCGTAAGGTAAGTGGCTAAAGCACTTGTGTTATAAAAATAAAAAATAACAACACCATAACACAAAACAGAGATATTAAAGAAAAGTTCGTTTTTACATTGACCGACCGGGAATTGAACCATAGACCAGCGGGGTAAAACAATCTTAAAACAATCTCAAGGCTGTCAAATCTGTCAATTTTGGTACGTCATTACATACAAAATTTGACAGATTTAACCATGTTTAACAGATTTGAGATTGTTTTAAGAGTTCGTGGTTACCCCGCTGAGATGGCAACTCCAAGTCCTGTGCTCACCTTTTGTCCACCAAATAGTGGTCGTATCATAGGGAAGATTTATAATCGTACAACGATTTAAGGAGAAGGCATTACTCAGCGTAAGTTCAAAGACAGTGATGTAAAAGTGATTGGTGGACAGGTGGTCGCTGCAGATAGTAAAAATGTACGGTCAACATTCCAGATGGTAAGTAATGGATTGCATAAGCTAAAGTGATGTGCTGATGAAGATAGTAAGTATAGCATTCGGTACCTCTATTTATAGTTAAGGCGAAGTTCTTTTACGTTTGAAGTTAACTAGCTGAACTTGCTGACATTGTTTTGGTCAACTCAGTCAATGAGCTGTCAAACAACACCACGGAATCGAGAAACAATAGACATTGAGTTGATATTTCTTCCATCGGACATCCAGACGCACGGCCGGCTACCATCCGTTCTTAGTTGATATACCCTTAATCCGCACTAAGCGCTTCTCATCATCTTTTATAATGCGCACAGCTAAAGAGCGGAATTCCCTGCCTGCGTCTGTATTTCCGAGTGCATATAACCTGACTCTCTTTAAGTCCAGAGTCAATAGGCATCTTCTGGGCAAGCTCGCTCCATCGTAGATCCCATCTATGCTCTAGAGCAAGATTGGGGTCAAGAGTAAGCCCATCTCAAAAAAAAATATATAGGCGAACGTGGCAATGCCATTAGAAAATAAGGACAAAAAGGATGGACACTGTGTGGTCGTGTGAGGTCGTCTCATTTTGCTGAGATGCCACATCCGTGCAGTCGCTGAAATACAGATTGCAGTCATTAAACGTAATTGTTAGGGCTTATCGAGAATAATACCCTAAACTATAGGGTTATACTAAGGGCCTTTATAGTACCAATACGGACCATCTTTTTTAATTATTTCTCGCCCATACTAAAACATACGTACCAATACAAATAAAAATAGTGAAAAACTTTTTTTACCAAAAAAATACTCCATGATAAGGCTGGCTTATAAGCACCGCAATAATATTTAATTATGCAAAAACTTATTTTAATCGCTATAATTTTTCCTATTAGGTATCTGTCGCTATTCTGACGAGGTTAATTTAGGTTTACAATACAATACCTACATTTATTTAAGTAACAAAATAAATTGTAAGATATTTAAATATACCATTTGAGAAAGCTTCCCCTTAACCCCAGATATCACCGTCACCACTTAAATAACGGCGGCCCTACACTTACGTCAATCACTCCGTGAGATACTACTATCACTTACGACCAAATTACATGGCATAGTATCATAAATCATTGGCTGTAAGTGCAAAAAGTATTTTGGTAATAGATTTATAGTTCTTTTTTTTTACCTGGGTAATGTTTTTAACTGCAATTCGAGTGCGTACGTTTCTTGCTTTGATCTTTTTAGTTCGCTTTTATGCAGTAAGTAGATATATTTTTTAGATAAATTTTGACCATTCTCATACCATGTTTAACAATTTCTTAAGCACATGCTCGCAAGTTGAGTTAATTTCGTTGAAATAATATACTTAATAGGAAAATGTTGCTTATTCTAATCTCAACAACCACAAAAGAAACTCTTAATAAATTCCTCTTAAAATCTTTTGAGTAAAATTCAAGTGAAGCAAGCGTTTTACTAACTCTATAGCGTTTTAATAAATAACTCTACAATTTAAAAAAAAGGATCCTTCTATCAAATCTAGTCTACTCCATGGTAAAATGAGGAAGATATAAATGAGTATTATTGTTACATTGACGTAAGTAGTAAATAATACTGTAATAACCATAATAACAGTGCTTTATTTATACGGGTCAGTTAACATTTCACAGTTTGACCAGTTTCAATTATGTAACTAAACAATTGTTTATGGTCAACGTCACATGCAGGACCACTATCGAAGAAAAGTCGGTCAGTGAGACACACGGTCGTTAAAAACGACAAGCAAATAATTGTACCTACATCCTAATGTTTTAAATTTTCTAGTGAAAGGATTAAACTTAACATGTTTTCAGGAACTTTAAGGTCTTCACTTGATTTACTGCTACCTCTAATTATCTGATACATTTACTGCACCGTCTTCACTCTGTTTGCTACTAGTTTACTGGTAGACGATTCATGTTGATAATAGAAGTATGCCATATTTACAATAAGCAAAAATAAAATATAGGAATATAAATATATGTTTTATTTGTATCGAGTGTATGTGAAAAATGGATCATTTTTGTGTAGAGCTCGCATAGAAGAGTTAATGACAGTCAATTTTGGAAATTGTTTATCATTTTGCACCGTGTGTCTCAGATCTTCAGCTTAAAATCGGCATGCGCACGCGTCGAATAGAAAGGCTGGTGAAAGCGTGCGTCCTTGTAATCGATTCCGCGCTTCCTGTTCGACCATTAAACATTCTTTGGTTATTATGTCTCTGCGTGACATAATGTTTGGTTATCGCAGTCGGTGATATGTAAGAATGCACTGAAGCGGGGTCAAAGGTGACTTGAAAGAAGTTTGTAAAACAACAAGGTCACAGTCATAGTGCAATCCATGACAGGTTGTGATAGAAGGGGCTAAGGTCAAGCATAAAATCTACTTTAAGTGACGTAGTGGTTATCACTTTTTAATTTATGAGCAGTTCGCCGGTAAAACTTTTCGAAAAAGCTGTTTACGTAAATTTTATTTACATTAAACTTTTCTAAAATGTTTGTTTCATCGTTTGTAACTCCAAATGAGCAATTTGCAATGACGAAGAGATTGATCTCAAAATGACGACCTCTGTAGCCGAGAGGCGAACACGCCGGACTAATGGCGTCGCCATCTCTGAGGTTCCGGGTTCGGTCCGGTCAATGTAGAAAAATAACTTTTCTATATTGTCTCGGGTCTGGGTGTTGTGGTACCGTCATTGTTTCTGATTTCTATAACACAAGTACTTTACTACTTATCTTAAAATCAGAGCAATGTATGTGACGATGTCCAATTTTTTTTTAAATGGCCTCTTCCGGGATTCGAACTCACAACCTCAACTTTATAGCCGCAAACGCGAACCATAAGACCACACAATCATCAAAAGTAGATTATAAAGAGGAAACATTCTATTTCCGTAAACCTAGCTTACACCAAAGTAGGTTAAATATGCTGTAACTGACATAACAGTATTAAACAACGCAATAATCATTAACACGGATAATTAAGCTTTGTGAATCGTACCGATGGCTATCTAGCCGGGAAATAGTCTTCAATGTAGGCTAATTCTAGTTATTTCGGGGTACCGTAATACGCGAAATACTTCCTTGATTTAATTTGATGATCATAAAAGTCGATGGGCATAGGTTTTTTTTAAATTTAAAACAGTTTTTTCATGAGGCTCTTTAAATTTTCAAGATTGGAATGGTTAGGAATAAAGCAATGCAATATAAATTGTGCCGTATGGTGCCGGCACGTTAAATGAATAGCACCACCCCATCTCTTCCTATGGGTGTCGTAAGAGGCGACTACAGGAGAACCGCCATAAGAAGACGGGCAGCAGCGTCTCCTCTCCATCATTGGCCAAACTGCG
The DNA here is from genome assembly GCA_950371115.1 of Anania fuscalis. Lineage (NCBI taxonomy): Eukaryota > Metazoa > Arthropoda > Insecta > Lepidoptera > Crambidae > Anania > Anania fuscalis. The sequence goes on along the minus strand of OX493343.1, from coordinate 13,134,532 downwards.
ATCGCCAACCCGCCTGCCAAGCGTGGTGATTATGGCAAAATCCTCCTTATGGAGAGGCCTGTGTCCAGCAGTGGATTGATATAGGCTGGTGATGGTGATGATGGTGATGATATAAATCGTATAAGTAGTACCTAATCGTCAACGTCAAATCGTATTATTAAGATAGATTAAGTTAGATTAACTAGATAGTCACTTAGTAGGTTTTGAAAAACTAAAATGGATACCCTTTATAGAGAATAAAGGTCGTTTATTTCGTTTTACGAAAATTCCACAATATCAAACTGTGATTAAAGTGCTGTTTTCCTACCTATAGGCGAGTTTGATTTGATAGGTACTGTAAATGTAAGTGAAAAATCATTAACAAGTTTCAGAGAAAGATGCATTATTACGTCGTCACAGATGCAAGGTCCGCATTGCTAGATCAATTAAGATAATATTCAAACATACCTAGGTCATTATTATTCTGCGCTTAGGTACATATTCCTACTATTATTTTTAATACGAAAGTTAGTGAGTATGATTATGGGAGTATGGATGTAAGGATGTTTGTTACTCTTTCACGCAAAAACTACAAAACGGATTTGGATAAATTTTTTCACATATACATATAGACCAAGGAAAGGTTACCCACGCGTTGGACTGACCAGATTAATAAACAGAATCTGCCATTGGCGGCTCTCTTAACGCACTCGTTAAGAGAGCCGCCAATGGCAGCAGGATGACCTTTAGCAGGCAGCGGTGGCGAAATGTCGTGAAGCGCATCACATCTGCCCCAGCCACTACTGCTACAAGTACTTGACGATCACGACCGCTCTGTCAAGAGCGTACCGAATAAGAAGAAGACATAATTAAAGAGTATGATTTGGATTAACATATAGGATACTGTTTCTGTGGGATATCTTTATTATAAGGTTCTGTTCTGTTCAGTCAACCCGTCTATAGAACTCCTTACCCTTAGTAATTCGGCAATCCGAATCAATTGCTGTTTTTAAAAGTCGGCTTAAAGCACATTTTCTTGCACTGTGAGAACAAATCGTTTCTGGTTTGAGAATTGCTGTTTCTGGAATATCACTGGTTGTTAGTCATGTTATTTCCTGGCATATAGGTATATATATATATATATATATACCTATATATATATATATATATATATGTATATATTATATTTAAGTATGTATGTATGTTTATTTTTATCTTAGCATTTATATTTTATAGGTATTTTTTGTATGTGTATGTAGTTTATACTTATTGATATTAACATTGTAGGTATATAAATAAAATTACACAATAAGCACTCTGTAGCACTTACCCCTTTCTTTGTAGTTGTCCTCTGCCTAAAGGTTGTCTGGAAGAGATCGCTTTTTAGCGATAAGACAGCCTAAATTGTACATCTTTCTGTAAATATCAACTGTAACTTCTTTGTTTGATGTGCAATAAAGAGTATCTATCTATCTATGAGGTATACGATATTTCGGTACTGTTGCGCCATGACCACGGATAACCATTGATCTTGCTGTTGTAAACCGCTGAGTTGCGACGTCTTAATTCTTTTTATCTTGCTTGCTAAAAGCATTTGCGGTAAATTGAATGGTTCTCTACAGAAGAGTTCACTTGCAATTCTGCAAATGTAATCGCATTTTTGTAACAATTTAAATTGACATTGAAAGATTTCGGAATCGCGCGACAATGTGTGAATATTAGGAAACCCCGAGTATCCGATGCCCTTGGTTCTAATGTAAGAATATTCTAGATTTATTGTGAGAAATTATAAAGTATCAAACTGTATCAAAGGATTTACGCAACTTCTTTATCCGACTCCCGTGTGATTAGCTTTAGAAAATAACGAGTTTAAGTTTTGTAATCTATTGTTCCGTTTCATATAAATGGTGTATCGTTTGAAGTACCTACTGTTTAAGCAATCATAAATGTTGTTTATTAATTTCAAAAACCATTTTAACTAGGAAGTTATGATATCGAAAGAGCGTTAAGAGCATAACCCCCAAAATTATTGTTTTTTTTTCTGTTTTTGTGTAAAAAATCTTATTGCGGTTCAGAGAATACTTCTACTTACCAAGTTTCAACAGTATAGTTTCGGTAAACAGTGGCTGTGACAAACGGACGGACAGACAGACATAACGAATCCATAAGGTTTCCGTTTTTTGCCATTTGGATACGGAACCCTAAAAATTCGTTCGGTAACCGATTTGACTGAAAAGTACCCACCTTTTTGGATTAGGGACTTGGTACATAGATATTAATAGTAACCTATAGTCAATTAAAAAAATACAAGAATTAGAGGTCCCTGCCCCTCTAGCACGATCAACAAAACACGATATGATACGATATGATATAGCGATTTATCGCCTATTTACTTTCAAAATATGATAACATAGCCGCCATCTTGAACTTTTATTGAAACAGTAAGCATATCCGTGCCAGCGACGTCACAGTTATGCTCGCTTTTATGAAAAAAGTTCATATTTTGAGAAAAAATATGCGACAAATCGCTATATCATATCGTGTTTTGTTGCACATGCTAGAGGGGCTGGTCTAGATTGCTAGTCAGTAAATTTTGAACTATTATGCGATGATAAATTAAAGTAAGTGTTTTCGATTTATGGATCGTTTAAAAACAAAAACAGCCTGTACATTTTATTTTCGCCGTTCATCTCAGCTTAATAATGTGGTGTAGGTATCTTTTAGGTTTACTTATAATAGCGGCTGTGGGAGCCGATGCGATTCGCTTGTTGTTCTGTTATTTAATACCCTCATTTCAAATTCAATTGTAAGATTATAAAGGGCCGAGTTACGTAGTTTATAACATTTTTGGTACAGATTTGAAGATACCTTTGAATTGTAGGATCACACACTTAAAGTTAATTCCACAAAAATATGCAGAGCTTGTAGCAATGGATAACGAGATAACGGATACATAGGTACTCAAATCAATTAAATGAAAATCAGTTGGATGACCTTTACATATTTTGATAAGGTTGACCTGCCGTTTGTCTGTACTCTTCTTCCCTTTTTGACCAACAACGGTTGACTGGAAAAGAATGCTTCTCAATAAAAAATGCGCCATTAACACCAATTTTTCTCAAAATATCTGCCAAAGATCTAATATATAAATTCCAATTAAAAAATAACAGCTTATAAAGTTAAAGACCTAATACAGTACCCTGAGTTACGCCACGAGAACGGTCCAATGAAACTAGTTATTAAATCTAGGCCACATTGTCACTTAGCCTGTCCAGTTATACAACTCAATCGCAGACGGAAGGCCGGATGGTACAACAATGGTGACGGGTCTGGGACGATTCCGCGACGATTACGCAACGATTTAACGTTAGGTTTCCTATATTGTTGCTAATTTACGTCTTTAGTGTATAATATTAAAGTATGTCACTTTTTGGAGAAACGATTAGTGTACTTAGTTAAAAATAATTAACTTAATACGTATTGGCGTAGAGGCGTAGAAACCCGCCTTGAACGCTATGGGCCCCTGGTTTGATTTAGGTATAGTTCAATTCGGGAATTTAAAAAACTAAAATAATAAAAATAAAGAAACGAAATCGAGAATATTTTCACAAATGTAGAAGCAGCTTAATAACTATCAAATTGGTCTCACTACTAAGAATACAACATAGTATGTAAACCTTCAGGCTTCAGCCTTAAACTCTGTAGGTATAGAAATTACGACATTCACTTGAAGAATATTCGTTAATCTCCATTACAAATCAAAAAAGTATTTCGTTTCATAAACGAGATAAACTATTGCAAGTTTGATCAACTCAGATATCATCTTACACAGTATCCTTAATAGGCAATGTGATACTTAGCACGAACGCAAACCTTTTGAGTGCCTTTGACCTGAACTCGTCTGGGCAAGCAAACGCCCACGCTATGCGCTCGCGCCGCCTGTGGTATTGCAGAAGCAGATTCAGTAGGCCCACGTAGGTGAATAATAAAACGAGACAACGAAACGCAAACCATAAAGAGTTTGGGAGTTTACACATAAACACGATACGGCGTCTCAAGTGGACGTTTAACATTAAATTCCCAGTTGCCCCCTCGGAAGAGAGGCACTGGTGGTCATTCAAGTGCAAAGCACTGACATGGCAGCTACTGGCGCCAGGTTCTTAGGGACCCCCCACACTAGCTTCTCTCGAGCGTTGACGTCGTGTCAGCGTCCAATTAGCGTTGGCGCAACGCTTGCGCAGCAGCATTTACTTAACGCTGATTGGACACTGCCACGACGTCGAGGCTCGATAGACGCTAGCGTGGGGAAAGCCTCAATACGTGTAAATCAGCTTTTATGTGCTCGGCTCGGATGGCAGCCATGCGGTGGACACGTCGCTCAATAGGTAGTTGTATGAGTAACAGACATAACAAAAACGACAAAAACTTATCTTCTGTAGATGACATGACAAAGCGTACTTACTTTATCTACTTGAGTTGTGACTGTGATAGGCCTGCCTGAAGAGTCGTGGGAGTGGCTCAATGACATTTTCGCAATATCGCCGTTATGGAAACTTACTAAATCATGTCATTTATCGCAAGTAATATCAATTGAGATGAAACCTACCTACGTAGGTACGCATTTTTTTAAAATACCTAAATAAATTAAAAAATAAATTTTCCTTTAAAATTTTTGAGAAACCTTGGGTTTTTATTAAAACGATAAGTGTCGAATGGTGTGCGAGTTGTTTTCGATGGTAAAGCTAATGAATCTGAGGCTATAAGCCAAATAATTAATTACTTATTACCATTATAAATTTACTAGGACACTTGAAAAATGTTTAAAGATAAAGCAGAAACAAACTAGAGGCTATTATACTTTATACGCCAATTATCATTAAAGTTTACTGGAGTAGCGATATTACCTACCTGCACTTGAAAAAAAACGACCCCTCGAAATTAAACAAATTACAGTCGTTAGTTTTCAGCGCCAGAGGGGTAAAAATGGCGGAAAGTTTTTTTTTTTGCATTTTTATCGCATTTCTTTTTCTACTCTATACGGTAGGTTGCTCCATGGTATTACTATTTACCTTTTATAGGTAAAGAAAGCTGCCCATGTTTTCGGGAAAATAAAAATAAATGGCTAATGTGATTCAACTTCGGGGCTGTCGCGTCGTGTCGTGCGGCTTATCTTCTCGCTCAGGAGGTGGTTTTTTTAAGCATTAGAAATCCTATTTGCTTACGAACTCCTACGAAATTGTATACGATTCTTAGGATTTCGTATGCGAATTGGAGTTCGAACGCTTCAAAATTATGCCTCCAGGTTCGCGCACACGTGTCGCGTGTCGATTATCGTTTTTTTTTATTTCGAGAATACGTTACGGGTTAATCGTCTAGTGTAAAAGGACTCTAATATTTAGACACGAACCTATTCTTTAAGGCACGTGCGATGTCTCAAAAAGCTAACACCGTTATCATCATTAATCATTCCAAAACAAGAGGTCATTCATTCAAAGAGTGCAAATGACTGAACTATTCGTATAGAAGGGAACCTTGTTACACATTTGGAAATCCTTCGCGATACAATAGCCGATGAAATATGAAGAATACTGTTACAAAATCGGCTTTATCTGTTTCGGTCAAAAAGGTGAGGTTTTAAGACAGTGTTAAAGTATTAGCAAAGTAACAAAACGCAGTATATAACACATTCATTTTTTGTTAATAAATATCCATATAAAACAAAATAAAACTTTGATTATTATAGCCAAAAAATTTACTTACGCCACTTATAAACACAAGGACACTTCTTAAATCCACCTATTATAATAATCTGCTCAAATAACATCAACTTTTATTATACTATGGACGCAACATCAAAAACATTTATCATCATCACATAGATGCAGTTCTCCATACATTAACATACTTATATGTAGGTAGCGCGTTATTTCGTGTGGAGAATCTTGTTTTTTTGCGATTTTGATGTTTAAATAAATATTGGACAACATCACATACACTGCTCTAATCCTATGGTAAGTAGCTAAAGCACTTGTGTTATAGAAATCAGAAACAACGACGGTACCACAACACCCAGACCCGAGCCAATATAGAAAAGTTCGTTTTCTACATTGACCCGACCGGGGATCGAACCTGGAACCTCAGAGATAGCGGCGCCATTTAAAGTCCGGCGTGCTCGCCTCTCGGCTACGGAGGTCGTCTTTGCATGAATCGAATGTATATGAGCAGCTGGTTCAACGCATGGTTTTAAGAAGTATCCTTTTCTTTAGTACACCCTATATTTGTGTTACGCTGGCGCGCAAACTCCGTAGCAGACTGCACGTATCGATACATTTTAGTAACTTTGATGCACTTCGGGTTTTTTGGTCGCGATGTTCCAAGACAGAAGCGGTTCCACCGCGGATTGTCCCGTATAGTGTCAGTTACATCTCCCTCAAGTCTTTTAAGGCCTTTAAAGTGTTGCCGAACGATAGTCGACCATCGAGAATTAATCGATAGTCAAACCAAACAATCACAAGACTATTTATTAATTGGCCTATAGAAAAGTCGGAACGAGGCAATGCTGTTGATAGTATTGTTGCTCGCATAGAATAAACTTATCGATATCGATAGTACAGTCGCTCGTAAATAAAAACACTATCGATTCTATCGTTTGTTTTAGACTATAGATAGTTTAACAATTTACAATAGTATTGTTGCTGTTTAAACATACCCAATACTATTGCAAATTGACAGACTATCAAAATAGTCTTAAATAATCGATACCCTCAATAGTTTTATTTTTATTTACGAGCAATACTATTGGAAGTATCGATACTATCAATAGTTTATTCAATACTATCGCTATCGATAGTATTGCACTCATAAAATAGTTTTGCCTCGTCCTGAGCTTTAGATAGTATCGACATTATCGATAGGCCAATCGATAATGGCTTGTTAGATGAAAACTAACGACAGTTCGGCAACACTAGCCTATATGATTGATTCATAAGAATCGTATTAAAAACATTATTAAACGCACTACGTTGCGGTCAGGGAACTACATACCAACCCAGTATAAAGTAACAAGATATTGTTAGAAACAAGATTTCTTAATAAAACATCGAAAATTATCACAATAAAAAATTTATTATCTATAACATAACATCGGACCATAACCGTAGAATGAAACGACTGTATATTACATTGTATATATCATTAATCAATTATGTATAGTATATGCTACATGGCGTTGTTTGGTACCAGGCCTCCAAACGTGACATTCAACTGACACTAACATATCAACTAAATTGAAAAAATAATACCTAACTAAATAATTTAAAAACGAAAACTTAAAACGCACCCTTTTTATATGAACAGCGCTTTTGAAACAGTCACATTTGTACATATTTTTTATAATATCTAGTGGAAAATGGAAGAGATTAAAATCATTTTTAAAATGTAAATATCACTATTTCATAGAGAATATTTTACAGACATTTTATTATGACATTGAATGCACAAAATCTATTAAATATTATAGTATTAATGTAACACTTACCACTAGTTTTTATATAAAAATAATTTCCAATGGGAATGTAGACAACACAATCAATAGTATACATTTTGCGTAAACTTTATCATACACGATGAATGAAATGAAAACATAAAGAATGATAGATATAAGAAGCTCAACAGAAATGTTTACTTAAAATGTATGTTTACACAATGTGTATTTTTTTAACTTCCACTTAGCATAAAACATGTTTACACTTAGTGCAAAATATGTTTACACGTAGTGTAAAATTCGGAAATAAACACAATAATATATTTTATGCACGCAAAAATTCACTGAATAGTGAAACAAAAAGTGAGTTTACATTTAGCGTAACGTTTACACGTCGTGTAAAATTTGGAGCACATAAAAAGGGCGTGTGGAGACGTCGGGACGCCGGGTACCGGACCCATATGTACAGCGTGTTTACATGAAGTCATCGTAGTCGTCGTCGAAATTGCCGTAGTTGTCGTATTGGTTAAGATGAGCCTGGACAAGAGAAATAAATTATTAATCGTCAAAATTAAACATTTATTGTCCGTTTTTCTTCGATTGTGGTTGTGGATGGTGGGGGCCGATTATTAAATAGTCGTCATTATTTTTATCACTAAGACCTACAAAAAATTCTAAAGGACACAACAACCTTTAGTTGGTTAATATTGTAAAGATCTTAACTTTTCTTTCAAACGAAATGATTAATTTGTAAGACGATACTAAAATTTATAGTCTTTTTATAAACAGTTCAATATTTTTATACACTAAAATTTTCGGCACTGTTTCGTGTTGTGTTGGAAACTTGGAAGTCCATTTAAAGCAGTTCTCATTAATGAAAAATAATTTGACAGCTCATAAAAAGGCATGTCAATTTGTAAGTGTTATCAATCATTCCTAGATAAAAAGATAGAATAGAAAAGAATATCGATTATTTCGTGTTCACTTTGATAAATGACAATGTATTGTTTATTAATTAAATGAACTTGACCTTGCACTAACGCGTCCACACAAATGATAATGACGTTAAGAAGTTCATCAACCCGCACGCGTGACCTAACACTACGGGTCGCAAAATATCAGATAACGTCTTATCTAAATTGATATAAGAGATACGTGTAGAACTACCTAGTTTTAAGCAATTGCATGTAGCGAATATATATATTGAATTAAGTAGTTTCAATAAGTTATGTTAAAATTTAAAAACCGGCTAAGTGCGAGTCGGACTCGCGCACGAAGGGTTCCGTACCATTACCTATGAAAACGAGAAAAAAACACGTTTGTTGTATGGGAGCCCCCTTAAATATTTATTGTATTCTGTTTTTTAGTATTTTTTGTTATAGCGGCAGCATAAATACATCACCTTTGAAAATTTCAACTCTCTAACTATCACGGTTCATGTGATACAGCCTGGTGACGTGGTGACAGACAGACAGACAGACAGCGTAGCCTTAGTAATAGGGTCATGTTTACCCTTTGGGTACAGAACCCCTTAAAATGGTCAAATAATTAGACAGGAAACACCTAGTTATTTTGAGGTCAATTTTTTTATTAGACTATTCGTTTAGGGTGTCAAATCTCAATATCCCAATTGATTTGTTGATATATATTTATGGCATGTATTTAATTAAGTGCAAGCATTGGTGCCAAAAAACTGGATAAAGTATGAATCCAACTATCTATTCAGCCTATTGCCCACTGCTGGACATAAGCTGCCCCTAAAGAGGCGCTCTCCCGCTTTTTTTCATTAAGCCAGTCAGCTGTCGTCCATCGGGCTGGGGAGCGTTATACACTACGATTCCCAAGGCGTGGTCTACACTAGAGACCGACTCGAGAGAAAGCATGAATGTGTGAATGAAAATCATGTCTTGTGTAAAAACTTACCTTACAATTTAGGACCAAAAAAACTCTAGATTTGGCCAAATTTAAAGAGGTTGTGTGTTAATCAATAAGAAGAACTTTCACCAAGTTTTTTGTACTGATAAATGAATGACAAAATGAAAATTTATAGGGATACTCACATTATCGCCTTCAACTTTTAATTTGGCCTTGCCTTTGCCCTTAGTGGGTTTCCGGGCCTTCTCGTTTTTCTCCGCTTTCTGTTTCTCGATGTACATGTTGTCTACGGTCAGTTTTATCCTCTTAATGTCCGCTGAGGGCACTGGAATAGAAACGATAAAGATAAATAAAAATCTAGTTTAGCTTCTGATCGCTTGTTTGCTGTTCATATGTCAAACCTGTCTAGCAATAGCAAGCTGTATAAGTATTGGAATTTATTTTCGTTTTTATTATTTGAAAAACAATAAATCTGAGTTTTGGGTTATTGTATTACAATGTAAAGATAATGAATGTTTCTAGAAAGATTGTCCTGCCTGCTTCCATTTTAAATTCGATGTACCCTACTTCACAAATAATATAAATTGTACGGTTTAACAGCTAAAATTGTGAGTAGTGAATTCCAATAATGTCAAGCAACACAAATTGCCATGGTCCCGATCCAAAGTAAAAGAAAGAAGAATTAAAATCCTTGTGTCCTAGATAGTGAGTATGACAATAATTTTTTTCACCATACCCAAATTAAATCCTATATAGAAAAATCTATTTCCTGCTATAATTTACCCGCACCGAGAATCAAACTCTGGGATCTATTGCGTCCAAGGCAATTACAGTGCTACTAAGTTAAAACTAGTTGTCAATATTATTCATTTGTTAAGTTGTGAAGGCAAATATTAATAAACACTAACTTAACTATTTTATTACGACTGTTATATTAGTTACGTGCCCCTCAGATTCCATAACACAGGTCTCAAATTGTTTTGTAACATCTATGTACAGACAACAGCTCGTCGACCTACCACAAATCGTCAAATTTCCTCAATTGAAAATAATCTCTACATGTCAGGCTTAAAGTTAAAAATCTATTGGAAAAATTTAAACTTTTTGGGTAGGTCGACGTGCTGTTTACTGTACATTATGGTTTTGAAATAAATTATTGAGTGTTAAAATTAAATGAATACTAACTTTGAACAATAACGTTTCTAATCAGTTCATCGACAAAGGCGGGGAACTCCTCCCTGGCTTTGAACATGTTGATCTTCCGGCTGAGCTGCTCAGCAAACTCTGTGAACTCTTCCTTTGTTGTTGGATTGAAGCTGTCCAATTTGCCAACACAATCGCCCGCTATGCCTGTAATATTAAGTTATGATTAATTTCATTACTGAACTTAAGGAGAACCGCCATAAGAAGACGGGCAGCAGCGTCTCCTCTCCACCATTGGCTAAACTGCGATCGCCAACCCGCCTGCCAAGCGTGGCGATTATGGCAAAATCCGCCTTTTGGAGAGGCCTGTGTCCAGCAGTGGACTGATATAGGCTGGTGATGTGATGTGAATTTCATTACTACCGTCTGGTGTAGTGGTTCGCGCTCCGGACTACAATGCCTAGCGGTTGCGGGTTCGAATCCCGCGAGGGGCAAATGTTAGTGTGATGAGCACGAGCTTTTGCACCAAGTCATGGATGTTTATAAACGTATTTAAGTATGTTTATCCGTTATCTAGTTGCCATAGCACAAGCTTTGCTTAGTATGGGGCTAGATAATTGGTGTGATTGTGGAAACAATTTAATTTATTTATAACAGAATGGTATCATGCAAAAGACAAAGGAATGGAGACAGTATAAGAGATATATAAATATTAAATAAATATTGGACCACATCATATAAGATTGTTTTGATCGTATAGTAAGTAGCTTAAGCTTGTGTTAAAGAAATTAAAAACAACGACGGTACCGCAACACCCAGCCTAGAGACAATAAAAAAATACAGTTTTCCAAATTGACCCAACCGGGAATAGAACCCGGAACCTCAAGATATGGCAACGCCGAGTCCGGCAAAGAGATGGGAGGATAATTTAAGTCTGCTGGTCCTTAATGGTCACCAATTATAGTCAAAGAAAAGACAATCATGGAAAACCTTGGCTTATATCCATGGACAAGTTGTAGAAGCAAAAGGAGGAAGTTCCGAAATTATTTATAATCTATAGCTGTTGCCTGAGACTTCGCTCGCGTGCTCTTTAGTTTAACCCACTGAACATTTAACCGGGATAAAAAGTTTCCTATATGTTAATCCAGATCATATTCTATATGTATGCAAAATTTCATCCAAATCCGTTCAGTAGTTTGTGCGTGAAAGAGTAACAAACATCCATACTTACAAACTTTCGCATTTATAATATTAGTAGAATATTAATATTAAAATTTACATTTGTAAGACTATGTTCAGCAATTTCTGATACCTTAAAGAATTTGGTGTTATACCTATCTAGCAAAAGCCCCAAGAGATATTTGATAATAATAAGTATGCTGGTTTGACTGCTGCTAGAGGCAAATGATGGTGTGATGAGTCAATTTGTAACCGAGGTATGGACTTTTATAAATGTATTTAAGTATGTTTATCTGTTACCAGTTGCCATAGTAGTACAAGCTTTGCTTAGTTTGGAGCTAGATAACTAGCGTGATTTCTAAATCAATGTATTAAAGATGGGTCGGGAAAGCAGACTATTAGGCATCATTTGTAGTCGTCGACTATTAGGCAAAATAGGCCGATTATAATCTGCGATTTAAAAAGAAACAAATTATTTGTACGAAACAATTGAAAAAAAAAACCGTCAAGTGTGAGTCGGACTAGCGCACGAAGGGTTTCGTACCATTATCTATAAAAACGACAAAAAATTCACATTTGTAGTATGGAAGCCCCCTTAAATATTTATTTTATTCTGGTTTTAGTATTTGTTTGTTGTTATAGCGGCAACAGAAATACATCATCTGTGAAAATTTCAACTGTCCAACTATCACGGTTCATGGGATACAGCCTGGTGACAGACAGACAGCAGGGCCTTAGTAATAGGGTCCCATTTTACCCTTTGGGTATGGAACCCTAGAAAGGCCCAAGCACCTCTAACGAGTAGGTATCAGTATGATTGGCATTCAATTCAAAAACCGATTAGTAGTCGGCAAATACTTAAGTTGCTCCATCACTACAATGTATATTTATAAATAAGTACCTATGTCTTGTACTAACCAAATGTCTCCATAGCAAGCCGGAGGTCAGATTCCTCCTGTAACTTTTGCTGGCGAAGTTTTTCAGCCAGTCTCTCTTCAGGAGTGAGTTCTTCCACCTTTTCCGGTGTGGTCAGCCTCTCTGCCTTTTCACGTTCTAAGCGCTGAAATGTGTAAAATCACTTTAATACATCGGTGGACAGTATTCCAGACACAATAGAAGTTTTACTGTCCACTAACAAGTTAAGATTTTGTGAATGAATGGTCAAATTTGCTTAGAATAATAAGTAAAATACATAAATAAAAAACAAAGTCATCTCATGTATTCAACATATATTGGTGGAATTCAACAGCAAGGTGGTAGTGGACCAATGACCCATGATATGGCCATTAAATAAAAGAAGAAGAATTTATGGTTAAATTTGAAGTAGGTAGTACAAGTGGTCATACTGGTAGTATGATGTGATTTTGGGCTTATTTGAGTGGAACAATTAGTTTTTTTTATATATAAACTACACTTTAGTAAAATATAATATTTATTCACAGCATGGATATTTTTTATTTTTTAGTTTACAACCAATTCTATAAACCACAGTATGGTACCATGTTTAAGCTTTGCTACTATGGCCTATTTGGAAAGTTATGTTATGCTAACAGAATCTGTTATTTTTGAGTTCATTATAGTCAAACAGCCATCTGTTATTTTATTATCAAACAACATTGATTGGTCATTAGTTAAAAACTTTTTCATCAATCATTTAGGTAAAAGAAAGTTGTTGACCTACATAACATGAGCACACTGAAATAATATACATCCTTATTGTAAATTAAATGTATGAGCCCCAAAATAGAATTTATTTTCAGAGAAACAGACAATGAAAAACGGAGAAAAACTTACCTCCCGTTCTGCTATTTTATCGTTAATTTTCTTTTTAGGCTTTGCGGCGGGAGGAGGAGCTGCCTCCTTTTTTTCTTCATCTTTCTTTTCCTCTTCTTCGTCTTCCCAGCTATCCTGAAAAGATCACAAAGTCAACACGTAAGCAACAAATTTGAGGTTATACACTACACACAGCTGTATAAAATACGAAGAAATTGCCAACAAAGTAACCATCTAATCCTACAAACAGAAACTTGGCAAAAGCAAGTTACCTTGACGATCTCTTCCTCGTCTTCACCCTCCCATTTGTTAGAGGCCGTCAACGTGGTCGGAAGTTTGGGCTCAAAATTGTCTGCGTCTGGAAAATACCACAAAATGTCATCATAATGACACCAAACGAGAAATCAATATTTTATACGCAATAGCAAACACTTACCCCACGACACATCCATGATTGCAGACGTTGGATTAGCACCAATCTAATTTTGTTACCGTATCACGAGAACACAAAATCAGACAGCCCAGTAACTTGCTGCAATAATGCTTTTCTATCGCAAGATGTCTCCAGGGTCGACCGAGAAGTTACAAACAAAACTCTCAAGCGAATTTTGTCAAACGACCGACGCTTTTCTGAAATGACCGCAACCAAACTGAGAAACGATGGAAAAATTGCATAATTTTGGCGAATCCTCAACAAAACTACCAAAATTTGATAAGCAAAAATATGACTCCATTGCAGACGATAATTTTCCGAATCACTAAAATTTTCAATATGGCCGCCGCCGCTTGCCTAAAGAGAAAAAGAATATGTTGCCATGAAGAAATAAAACCAATTGAATAATCATTTGAAGAATCGATTTAAATAGTGGTGTGCTAGTGTCACGTACAAAACCAAAGTATTTTTTAACCGACTTCATTTAAACGCTAGGCAAAGTAGTAATCTTTTGTTTAAGTAGGCTTATTCCTAACTTACACACAGCTTACGTTCTAGCAAAAATCACATAAGTCACAACAACTCAATGGGTACCTATACTTATAGATAAATTGAAATAGTCGTGTATTGGTTTAGCAGCTTCAGCAGTGTGTTGCGGCTAAACTTTTATTCAAACAAAGAGTTCAGCTAAGGCAAGGTTCTTTCTCTCCTCTCTACTTGGAATGCATGTTTTTTCTGTTTATTTATCACAAACTACCTATCTGTTGCCCGCGTCTTCAGTCGCATGGTTTTCAATTCAATTCAGAGTCCTTCTCAGGCGTTCCTCGGAGGACCCTAACAAAGTTTCATCTAATCAATGGTTCAGGAACGCAGAGGACAAACAAACATTTTGTTGTTATCAAGTTTGTTATACACAGATAAATACGACCGACGCGTTTCTGCTGTACTAGACGCTGTATTCGACGCCAGGCTTACCTAACCTAAACCTACATGAAAGCGCACCCTGCGTATTGTTTTTGTTTCGTAAATTTTAGGTTTTTGTTTAAAAAAAAGAAAATAAAGATTTCGTTTTTAGAGTTTCGTACCCAAAGGGTAAAACGGGACCCTATTACTAAGACTCCGCTGTCCGTCTGTCTGTCCGTCTGTCATCAGGCTGTGTCTCAGGAACCGTGATGTATTTCTGTTGCCGCTATAACAACAAATACTAAAAACCGGCCAATTGCGAATCGGACTCGCGCACGAAGGGTTCCGCGCCATTATCTATAAAAACGAGCAAAATATTTAGGGGGGCTCCTACACAACAAACGTGATTTTTTTGCTCGTTTTTATAGATAATGATACGGAACCCTTCGTGCGCGAGTCCGACTCGCACTTGGCCGGCTTTTTTTTGTTGTTCTGTGGACTTTTTCTTTGTATTGTAGACTGATTATATTTAAGTATGTATTATATTTAAGTATGTATGTATGTTTATTTTTATCTAAGCATTTAATTTTATAGGTATTTTTTGTACTTATGTGTACGTAGTTTATACTTATTGATATTGACATTGTAGGTATATAAATAAAATTACACAATAAACACTCTGCACCACCTTCCCCTTTTTTTAAAGTTGTCCTCTGCCTAAAGGTTGTCTGGAAGAGATAGCTTTTTAGCGATAAGACCGCCTAAATTGTATATCTTTCTGTAAATATGAACTGTAACTTCTTTGTTTAGTGTGCAATAAAGAGTATCTATCTATCTATCTTGTAATGACGAGGTCCGTGAGGCGAGTACGCCGGACTATATGGCGTAGCCATCTCTGAGGTTCTGGGTTCGATCCCCGGTCGGGTCAATGTAGAAAACGAACTTTTCTATATTGTCTCGTCTGGTTGTTGTGGTACCGTCATTGTTTCTGATTTTTATAACACAAGTGCTTTACCTACTTATCCGAGGATCAGAGCAATGTATGTGATGTTGTAAATTTTTGTTTTTAGCAATTCTATGCAAGGTTATTTTGAAGATAAATAACACTTGAAAAAAATCATCGACCTCAGGTTGGACCTCAGGTCCCACATGAGGGCGAAATTTACAATGTTAAAGCATTTCCGATCTTAACCAATAGTCAAATATTTGTAAAAATATTTCTTTAAGGTGTTGACGGTAGCTTACTACTCAGCTATACATATAGCTACAACATTGATCAGAGATACGCTGGCTTTGACAGCGAGAAAAAACACTTGAGGAATTTCATCTTGTCGCGTGACGTCCTCGGTAGCTTAGTTGGTATGTGATGTTGTCCAATATTTATATTTTTTATTTATTTATTTGCAATGTAGCCCTGTATTACATAATACGGGGTCGTGGTTTTGAACAGTAGGTACCTAGACTTTAAGAATGCAAATGTGTCCATCAATAAAAACAAACTTTTATTAAGAGGGCAAATTCGAATTCATACAAAAAAACCGGCCAAGTGCGAGTCGCACTCGCGAACGAAGGGTTCCATACCATTATCTAAAAAAAACGGCAAAAAATTACATTTGTTATAAGGGAGCCCCCTGAAATATTTATTAAGTTCTATTTTTAGTATTTGTTGTTACTAAATGAAATAATTAGTACATCATCTGTGAAAATTTCAACAGTCTTACTATTACAGTTCAGATCATACAGCCTGGTGACATGCGGACAGACTAACAGAAAGACAGACGGACAGCGAAGCCTTAGTAATAGGGTCCCGTTTTACCCTTTGGATACGGAACCCTAAAAAATGCTGATCCATTCAAATATGTCAGCTAGTTGACAGCTTAGTTTCAAGGGAAGTATTTTATTTAAAAAATATAGAAACTTTTCCGTCGTCGTTTGAAAGTTACATAATACTACTTATTTAGCACATTGATATTATTAATTTTAAGTATTAAGGTTTTACGCCACGACATTTTTGGAACTACGACCGAAGTAACATGATAGTTTCTTAAAGGAAACCTAAAATATTTCGTAGTAATTAATAAGATCACGTAACAAGATATGTTAACCAACCAAGAAATTCCATCGAACATAGGTCTTAGAATTCTATATTTTAATCTATTTGAAATTGAGCTGAAAATGCAACAAATCATGAAATTATCTATCAGCTGCATCATGCAAAACAAACACGGTTTCCGATAAAAACTGCTGTTCTTCATTTTAAGGGGATTCCCCTGAGTTATGCAGCCTACATACTTTAATTGGACTTTGTACTTGACATTTTTGATATCACTGCTAAATGTTTTGGAGCTAATGGATGATAATGACCGTCAATTTTATTTTTACATTTTTATCTGTTATTTTTTTTTATATAGATATTTTAACATATTAAGGGCCTGTTTCACAATTGTAGATAAAGTTGTGTAAAAGATAAAAATATGTAGAGGTGATAACTGCTTGAAAATTGAGTCAAAAACGTGTTTATTTATCAGATAAGTAAAAATTTAGCTTATTCAGAACTAACGCAGAACTTATTCGTACATTTTGAAACAAACAGGCCCTTACCAAGTCAAGTTTATAGCGCCGATATCTCAATATCTGACGAATAAGTTTAACATGTTTCATTGTGTTTCATACGAAAACTATTCGTATAGAAAATGAGTCAATGTGTCAGTTTTATTCGTCTGATAAAAGTTAACTGTCCCCTAACCATGAACTCTAAAAACAATCTCAAAGTTGCCAAATCTGTCAATTTTGGTACGTCATTTCATACAAAATTTGACAGAAATGATAATGTTTGACAGATTTGTGATTGTTTTAACAGCTCATGGTTAGGGCCCAGGCCTGTAAAAAAATGGTCATATGTATATAAGTGTCATAAAATATATGTATAAATTATCTTTCCTTTTATATAGGTTTCAAAACGCAATCCTTATAGTTTAGCCGGACTAGTCGGACATTTGCCATGTCCATGACCGTCCGTCGGTTTCTTAGAGCATTCAAATGCTCTAATGTCGGTTTGTCTGTCTGCCTGTCCGCGGCTTAGCGCAAGCTCAGAGAATCTTAGACCTAGAAAGTCGTAGTTTTGCAAGGGTACCTGCACATATTATAATAAATCACACTAACAAAATGGTAGAATAATATTATGTTTTTATGGTATCTACCTCTTTTACTCGTACGGGAAAAAATATGTTTATCTTCAGTAAGAAGGGATAAACATATTTTTTTCCAGTCTATCATAATGTGGCAGGATTTCGTTGGCAATGTGTAGATCGTTTAAAAATATTGTGGGAGTGCTAACAGCATTTTTCGTTTCAGAGACCTGTGTGCATAATATTAAGCCCTAAAATGCAAAGTTTTGTTACCGAGTTTACTTTTAAAATGTACCTATGTCTGCCCTCAAGATGGACAGACGACCTGGTAAAGGTTGCTGGAAGCCGAAGGATGCAGGTCGCTTCCAACTGGCTAATCTGGAAGTCATAATCAAGCCTATTTAAGCAGTGGATGCCCTATGCCTGAAATGATGATGATGATGAAGTAGCCGAGTGCAACGCTACTTATAAATAAAGACAACCTCCGTAGGCTAGAGGTGAGAACGTCGGACTTTAATGGCTCTGCCATCTCTGAGGTTCCGGGTTCGATCCCCGGTCGGGTCAATGTAGAAAACGAACTTTTCTATATTGTCTCGGGTCTTGGTGTTGTGGTACCGTCGTTGTTTCTGATTTCTATAACACAAGTGCTTTAGCTACTTACCTTAGGATTAGAGCAAGGTATGTGATGTTCTCCAATATTTATTTATAAAGTCATGACCAAACTGATTGTCTGTTTAATCAAAACGGTAAAAATGGCGCGTCGTGTTAAGGTCGAATTATTTAATGAAATACACGATGAAAAGGAATTCGAACAAGTTCTACAGAATAACCTCGATAATCTTATTTGTAAGTGAAAATCTGAATCATAAATAGGTGCAAGCATCTAATAAAGGCCAGTCGAAATCACAAAAATACTTCATCATCTTCATCCTCATTTCAGCCACAGGACGTCCACTGCTGAACATGCAAACCCCAGTGACTTCTTGATTGGCAGGTTGGAAGCAACCTTCATGCAGCAGCTTCCTGCAACCTTTACCAGGTCGTCGTAAATGTTTGATGCTTTATAAATTCGAGTTTTCGATAAGTGATGCTGGTTTTCTTTTTTCGTGATTTTGTGAACTCTGCTCTTAACGTAGAGTAAGATCAATCAATTTTTTTTTTACTATTGTTATAAGCTGTTGACAGTTCGAGGGTACAGTCAACAGCTTATAACAATAGTAAAAAAAAACATATTTGATTGATCTCTATGTGCTGGACTTACAATTTAAAAAAGTGCGTGTCTGGGGCGCGTATTTCATGATTTCGATGTTGACTAGATATAAAAAGTTGTGTGTATTCGTAGCAAGTACATAGTTTATTAAAAGTGGTGGCGGTGGTCCCAAAATATGCAGTCTAAAGAATTTAGAGGTTATCTTCATTCATATCATGTTTTTAGTAAAATTATTTTGTGTGGTTCACTGCAATTTTTTTCATTTAAATTGGGCTACAGTTCAAAACCACAGCCTAGCTAAAATTGTACCGAAACATTTTTTGAATATGTAACTATTTGACTTGTTAAAACGATTCTAACCCACAAATCCGTACTGGGCCCGCGAGGCGGAGTATGGGCCAAGCCCCAAACAAACTCATTGTTAAAGTAAAATTCATTTATTCAGTATATAGGCCCTCTTCCGGGCACACACGTCCCAAAATATAACTTACCCCTACCACCGCTCCAGGACTGCGGCGCAACAAACTCAGTCACCTTTTTCAGCCTGATTTTATTACAGGAAATACAATTACAAAATAATGTAAGTGCGAGCTAGGCAGGTTTCAAGTCCATGTAATCAAGGTTCAAGTAATTTTCAACTTTGTAATATCCTGTAAACTTTTGTTTTTTAGCAATTCCATGCAAGGTTTTATTAAAGATAAATAACACTTAAAAAACCATCGACCATTTAATAAAACCTTGCATGGAATTGCTAAAAAACAAAAATTTACAATATTTAAGCATTTCTGATCTTAACCAATAGTCAAATATTTGTAAAAATATTTCTATCGGGTGTTGACGGGTAGTATACTACTCAGACATTGATCGGAGATACGCTGGCTTCGACAGCGAGAAGAAACACTTGAGAAATTTCATAGTGTCACGTGACGTCCTCGGTAGCTTAGTTGGTAAAGCACTCGCCCGGCATGCGATGGGACGTGGGTTCGTGTCCCACCTGAGGTCGATGGTTTTTTTCAAGTGTTATTTATCTTTGTAATATCCTTTTTCATGAAGATTTTTTAATGTGGTTTTTGAACTCTTAAACAAGCAAGTCAACAACAAAAAAAAAAGAACAACAACAAGAGTTTGTGGTACTTTATTGAAGATTTTTATACATTTCCCCAAAAATGAATTACTTACCTACCTTTTTAATCTGAAGCTCAAAGCGAGGCATGTTTCTGGCAGTAGGACGTATAATACTTATTATGATCTCTATATGTACTTTTTATTAAAATCTGATTGCCTGGACTAAAATTTGTTCTGTATTAACTATAAAAATGTATGACGCAGGTAGATTAGTATACCTCTGACACAAATACCTATGTGTGACGTCTTTTTGCTTTTAAGGTGCCGATGTATACAGCCAGTTTGCAGGATGGTGCACTGCTCTCGATCGCCTTTTCAATACTATTAAGCTTGATTGGAGTGATGGGAAGATGGTTTTACTCAAAGTAAGTTGTGAGTGGATGGGTTACTATTCCGATCATATAAAGTGACATTTATCACGAGAATCTCCGTGATTCGGATGGTACTAAAAAACCGGCCAAGTGCGAGTCGGCTATAAAAACGGCAAAAAAATCACGTTTGTTGTATGGGATCCCCCTTAAATGATTATTGTATTCTATTTTTAGTATTTGTTGTTATAGCGGCAACAGAAATACATCATCTGTGAAAATTTCAACTCTCTAGCTATCACGGTTCATATCATTCATATCAGCCTGGTGACAGACGGACAGACAAACAGACAGATGGACAGCGGAGCCTTAGTAATAGGGTCCCGTTTAACCCTTTGGGTACGAAACCCTAAAAAGTTGGCCACGGCTGATATCGCTTGATATTGATCGTGAAGCCTAGTTGGAGGCCTTATGGCGGCTCAACTACATCTGACAGTAAAGTTTAGTTACCCTTACAACACCCCTCCACCGCACAGCACTAGCCTGCGTGGTGGAGGGAGTACGGCTTAAACCACCTCATAGTTGAGGTGAGGCCTGTGCCCTGCAGTGGGACGTGTGAAGGCATACTTAACGTTTTTTTAAAGTTGTCCCTACTATTATGACGAACCGTGGACCCAATCGGCTTAATAGCGGGACGATTCGCGTACAAAGATATTAATTCCTTCGAGACCATTATCTAACGTAGGTATGTAGTTTTAAACCATCATCCCGTCCCATTCCATCCCATCCCCATAATCCCATCCCATCCCATACCCCATCCCATCCCACTAATCACACTTATCCAATATTTTCCATTACCCAATATTTTTAAGTAAAAAATGTACTATAATTATTGGACAACATCACATACAATGCTCTGATCGTAAGGTAAACACTTGTGTCATAAAAATCAGAAACAACCACAATATACAAAAGTTATTTTTCTACATGAACCCGATCGGGAATCGAACGCAGAACCTCAGAGCTAGCGACGCCAAGTCCGGCGTGCTCGCCTCTCGGCTACAATTGTCGATTATTTATTACATTTTTAATTTATAGGTCCCTGCCGATAAAATACAAGCTTTACGAAGGTTCAGAAATCAAAGTGAGCCTGTCTTCTTGTTTATTCTGGTAAGTTCTGTTTAAGGCCGGGGTATTCGGCGTGTTACTCTAATTGCGGGGGTGGGTAACTCCGCCCACCGCGGGGAGCTGCCGCGCGGCTGGGTGCGCGCGGCGCGTAAGCAACTGAGCGCCAAAATTGAAATAGGCTTTGAAATTTCCTATCATTAAGCTTAAAGAGCTCAGACTATAGCTCAGAAGTGTATTTTTATTTTAATATTATGTCATCGTAACCTTTATATTTTCTAAGCTAAAATTATAAATTATCCCCTGATCCACTCACGGCAATTATGACAAAATTTCAATATTATTAAAGTTTATCGTAAAATTAAAGCTAGGTTATACCTATTATTGTTTCATTTTGATAAATTTATATTATTTTGTAATATGTTCAATACTCATACGGTGTATTTTTTTTACATGGGCGTGGTAGGTCGAATCCAAAACTATGAGAAATAAAGAAAAACACTCAAAAGTTGTCTCGGGCCCGATTTTGATGAAAACTAAAACTGAATTATTAGATGTTTGAAAAAAAAAACTTATTCCTATCTGGCAATCGAACCGAAATCGAAAAAAACCGGCCAAGTGCGAGTCGGTCGGACTCGCGCACGACGTGAAGGGTACCGCCAATCTATAAAAACGGTAAAAAAATCACGTTTGTTGTATGGGAGCCCCCTTAAATATTAATTAATATATTCTGTTTAGTATTTGTTGTTATAGCGGCAGCAGAAATACAACATCTCTGAAAATTTTAACTCTCTAAGTATCACGGTTCATAAGATACAGCCTGATGACAGACGGACAGACAAACAGACGGACAGTGGAGCCTCAGTAATAGGGTCCCGTTTAACCCTTTGGGTACGGAATCCTAAAAAGAAAAACAACCCGTATTATTACCCCATTCGATAGTGGCGATAAGAACCAATTCTGGGAAGTAGTGACATACGGGAAACTTAGGGAAAAACCTCATTTTTAACAAAATTGCGTTGTGGGTCGTTCTTCGCATTATTTGGTCAATGCTTGCACGGGCGCGTAGGGTTTGTTCCCGGGAATTCTTGGTACTGAAATAACCAGAAATTCCCGGGAAAATTCATTGATACCGGCAAATTTGAGCTAATAGGAAGTATTTCCCAGGAATTTCGATACTACAATTGGATATATATATCCTCCGACCGGTTTCGGCCACGGCGACTGCTTCAACTCCGTTGTTGAAAATCGGAGTCCATGTTCGGAAGCAGTCAGGTGCGCAGGAGATATTTAAGTGCATAAGTGTACGCGCAAACACAGATGCACTCTCTCGTCCTAACCCTTCTTGGTCCAGTGGAACGGAGAACCGCTACGACTGGAGAAGAGATGGATGCAGTGTCTGGCCGACGATTGCTCTTGACCTCTATCGTCGCCCTCGGCCTTCCACAATGCCTTGCTGTCTCGCCGCGTCCGCCAAGGTCCGTTGCTAATCAGCGTGGGTTGCCTTCTGCGCCAAGACAGACTTCGAGCTACTCATGCGGGAGGCATCCGCATCAGACCTCTCTGCCGAAACACAAAAGGTCCCCCTCGACCAGGTTTAGCCCGCGCGCCGACGCGGTTTACCGGGATGTGGCCGCTGCGAGCACTAAAGCTACTTGGAGCCACTGGCGAGAGTTGCTGGCCGAGGGAACAATTGGATGCCTACTACGTAAACCATCATAATGTTTTAAAACCCAACTTTACAGGAGCACCATCTAAAGAAATTATTGGGTGCAGTTCTTCTGTCTTTTGCCTAGGAGAAAAAATTTTTACTACGTATAGTCGAAGTATAGCTTGTTAACACAATATGTTATACAACATGTATTTGTTAATATATTACAGTTTCAGAGATATTGTTGTTACGGTATACTTTACGGCGGATAAAACTAATCTCAAAAATGGTAACTTAACAATACGGTTATTTACGTTGCATAGTAGTAGGTAGCAAGTAAACTATGAAATTAGTCTAATTCCAATTAGTATTTAAATAATAAAAAGGTAGAGGTAAAATTTGTATTGAACCAAAATTGCGTGGTCTTTAATTTGTTCATAAAAGATTATAATAGCGGTTGCTTATTTCGGATAAATACATCTTATATTATTCAGCGCCAGTTATTGTGCAATTTCTCGTATTCCTAAAGAATGGTGCATTTTTTAGGATTTTAAAGTAGCCTATGTTCATCAGAAATAATGTAGGGATCTAATGGTGAAAGAATGTAATTGGCTCAGTAGTTTTGGAGCCTAATCAGTCCATATAAACAAACAATAAAACCTATCCTCTTTATAATATTGGAAAAGATCAACAAATTATACTATGAAAGGTTCTTACTTTGTAGAAAGTGATTCACATAATGATTTTATCCTTAATTACGTTTCGATCGGGTTACACCGACCGAGGTCACAGGTTGACTGGTGAGCCAATCAGATTCCATCCATAAAAAGATCCGGTGCTTGGTAAGACGCGATCTCCAAAGCTGAAACTCCTACCTCATATAGGATATAAGGCGCCATGCAAAATATTTGTAAACTTTTATTCTTGGTTGTTGAGCAAAACCGGTGTCAAAAGACTTTTCCCAAAGAATGGGGAGATCGCATTTTACAAATCTAAAAACCTAGGATGGCAGAACCATCACAGCAGTTTCGGAAATTCTCACCTAGATCTCGATCTAGAAGTCCTCGGACTTCTATGGCAGCTAATATTCCTCGCATGTCCTGAAACTTCCACCTGACGCGAATGACCCTAGAGCCACGCTTATACACCACTATAGCGATGGTTTCCCAGAACTAGACATAGAAAAAATTGAGTCGGCTCTCAAACATCTTAGCAAGGCAAAGCTGGAGTCACTTCAGAACTTCTAAAAGCAAGAGGGCTACCCATCCTTGGGGAACTAAGGAGATTGTTCAACCCCGTCTTAGGCAATAGGACTACGCCGAGGGCGTGGAGTGAGGGCGCGGTTAATCGGTTTTTCAAAAAAGGAGATAAACTCTTGAAAAACTACAGACCGATCACGCTCCTGAGCAACGTCTATAAGCTATTCTAAAAAGTCGTCACAAATCGTCACAAATCGCCAATAAATAAAACAGTGTGTCTGGGTTTCGACCGGCGATAATTAAGGGGCTATTAATTCATCTATCGACAAAAAACCTGTCATGTTATTACAGCACTGAAAAAAATGTAAAGAGATTGAAATAAAGAGAAAAGGAAAATGTTCACTTTTGGCCTGCGCGTGGACAAGATGTTTAGGGAAAAATAATCTTCCTTCTCATATTCCCAGCCCTTTTTGCAATTCTTTTAGAGAAATATAATATTACCTGAAATTATTTTATATATACTTTTCCCTATTCGCTATTATAGAATAATAACTATATTAGTCAAGTCAGCGTTCTTAAAATGTCTGGTTAACGGAGGCGAATATAGAAATCAGTATAAAGTGCAGATAAAAACTTAAAAAGCTGAGTGGTACAGAGATACCTATGTATTTTTTAAAAGTAAAATTTAATAATTTAAGATTTTTTACAATATTATTTTTATCTGAATATCATGTCCGTGACTTCTTTGAGCTTCGGCCTGAGCTTCAAACAATTTGGACAGTGTCATTTAAGTACTTATAAATATGATAATAGTTGTAGGTTCAGACGCGTCAGAATGGCGGGTATATAATACATGCGCTTCTGTAGCAAAGTTTCGCAAAGTAGTTGTTGTATATAGTCATATTTGAGATTTGTTTTCTAATTGGAGCAAAAAAATAAAGTAAGGATCAGTAGTAGGATTAGTAGTAATGTAGGCTGTGCAGTGCCGGTGCTGAAACTGATTTTTGAATCCTCAGTAAAGTAGCCAGCAAGTACCGGGAAATACCGAGAATACGTTCGATACGTTACGTTCGATACCGGATAAAAAACTATGATAATAATACTGTGTTGATTAGTCGTGCTCGTGTTAAATAGCTCAGTGTAAATTACAGATTTTTCACTGAGGATTTATTCACAAAATATAGCCATTTTTTGAAATCTTTTTAATCACTTTAAAAATTTAAATGTCACCTTTGACGAAGGGGAAAGGGCGTTTTTCTGTTTATAGGTACTTCCGAGCAGCGGGAACCATAGGTTACTTGAAGCAATGTATTTTCCCGGGAATTCCCAGTTATTTCAGTACCAAGAATTCCCGGGAGCAAACTCTAGTCATGAAAATTTTACTTTAGACCAAAAGTCAAGGGATCCATTAGCGTTAGTTTAATAATTATAGCTAAATCTATATGTTAATAACGGCAACGGTATGCGGTAAAGCTATAAAGCCATTCGATTCGTGTAAATTTTGTTTGTAAATATTATTTTAGTTTTATAAATAAATTTAAAAAAAATATATGTAAGAAACCTGAATGACTTATTGAGATCCCTCATTTGAGGCCAATGGCATTAAGTCCGCCTACTACACAATTTGTACTTAAGAATAAAATAAATAAACGCGTAGAACTTGTTGAGGCCTCTCATTTCAGACCAAACACGAGGGGTCTATTATCGTTGGTTTACAAATTAAAGTCAATAACTAATTAACCTAAGAATCGTGTAGAAGTAGTCGATACCTCTAATTTGAGACTAAACACGGTCTATAGGGGTTTATAATCGGTTGTTTACTAGTCTAGCAATTACGAATTATTATAAAATATACAATATACTTTTACATTTTAAATTGTGAATTATGTATGTACTATCACCGTATTACTTACAACAAATTTACAGAGTATTTCTTGTACATGTAATAATTTTGTATTTTCATTGATGTAACACCAAATAAAGTAAAATTGAGGTTGAGGTATGCCTGGCTCCACACAAAAAATCTACATATTTACAAGAATTAAATTTCGTAGCTATTGCGATGGTGTGCGGGGGGGCGGGGGGGAGTCCGAGCGCAACACAACACAGGTCCTACCTCGGCGACGTCCTACTGGACACTGGCGGGGCGGCTTGTACGCCTTTTGTGCATGGTTTTCGAGGTTTTTTAATCTTTGGTACTTAATAACATAACAAAATTGATTTTTTTTACACCGAGACACTAGCAAATTTTGATCTTTAGTAAACTGCTTAATTTTAACATACTTGTATCATATAAATTTTTTCCAGAAAATCGATCGAAAAATCAGAAAACGACCTATTTTTAAGAATTTTTTCTATCGAGCCAAGTTATTATTATCGTGTTTTGGTTACACCGAGACATTAGATAAAAGATCAAAAATTTTAATAGTATTTTTATTTTTCTTATAAGTTCCTTAGTTTTGTCAATAAATGCGTCGGAAGATGACTATAAGTTAAATACTCCCGCCTTAATTCGGATCATTTACAAGCCATTTTAATTATGTAAAATATTATTACTAATCAAAACTATTGACTTAGCGAAAACTTTATAGTGCAATATTTTTAGTGTTGCCGATCTATCGATGGAAAGACGATAGCGTGTCGATAGCTTATCGTTCTAATATCGTATCCATAGTAGACTGTTTTGATGTCTGATGTTATCGATACTATTAATTAATACTATTTTGTTGATATTAATTAAAAGCGATGACGTGAACCACGCTATCGATAGTGTCAACACTGTCAATTTTAAAAATAGATAGTCAATCTATCGATTTTTCGGCAACCCTAGTACTTTTTGCCAGAACTATGTTAAATCGTTTCTCCATGTGAGAACTTTATTAACCTTTAGTTAGTCGCGCTAAAATACTTACACTATTAGTCGCGTGGGGTCTGCCTGCCCCTGCTTGTAATTGTAAAAAAATAAATGAATTCAACCCAAATAATTATTTTCTAAAGGAACTTGAAGATCATAATATAAAATAAACAAACAAGTCTTCTTCAAAATAACAAAATGTACTGGTAAAGAATTCTTTATTCTCATAAGAAATAATATTTCACTTGCATGAGAACTTAATTAAATACTAAAAGAAGTTTAAGTTACATAATTCGTTTCATAATATAAAATACTTAAACATTTATTTAAAATACTTATTGATTACAAGGCACATGAATCAAAATTTTTAGAAAAATGGTCATTACACATATATTTGGTGCATTTACAACACTTAGTTTTGGATTTTCTTTTAGAAAATCTGGCACATAGGTGGCAACGGCCTTTAAAAGCACTGGAACTGTGAGCCAGAACTTGCAGGTTCAGTCACGTGGGGTCCGTCAGGCATCAAACACCTCAGTGTGGCACGTGCATTCAAAATTGTAGCTCAGAGAACAATAAAAAAATGGGAAGGGGCCCGTGATCCAGAAAGCTACTAAAACGCACAGTATCGTACGTGCTACATTTACCTAAATATGGTAAAAAGAAATTCACTTGTGGGGTCCAAATTCCAATAGACCCCGCGCGACTAATAAAAGGTTAAAATTGTGTCTAGTGTCAAAATATTTTTACTTACCTACTAATTTAGAACAAGAAGATCACGAAGGTTGTTCGTGGTGTAGACGCCATCAAAATGGCGGCGGTTGCTAAGAAGGAGATATATTATTTCAACATGGAGTTGGGTGGAGCGAGCTTTGACAGGCCGATGTATGAATTAGACGAGCCTACCCCAGATGAAATGGTAAGATACAGTTATTTATAAAAAAAAATGTGTCAGACAACACACAAACAGACTGCCGCCTGATCTAGTGGCGGTCTACAAAGCCAGCGGTCCCGGGTTCGAATCCGGCAGGAGAAAATGTTTGCGTGATGAGCACAAAGTAGATTTGTAATTAATTCGTGGGTGTTTACTATAAACTTATTTAAGTATGTTTATGTTATCAAGTCGCCATAGTATAAGCTAAGCTTAGTTTGGGGCTAGATAATAATATGTAGTGTGTTTTTGAAAACCATTTATTACGATTTTTAACCCCCAACGGTCTCCTGTGGTCTCAAAGTAGGAACGTACGAGGAGCCCGACAAATAATTTTCCAGGTGGATTTTCCAACACACGCAAACCTAGTTTATAAAAGTTAGTTTTATCTATTAATGTTTAAATTAATTTAATGTTATCCACACAGGAATGGCTCACAACCCGCAAAGCTGAGAAAAAGCTCGAGATCATAAACGTTTCTGCTCGCCGAGCGGCTCGCCAAGCAGCTCGGAAGAAACATCGGGCAGAAAAAATGGTGCCACACTTACAGCACCTAAACTTCGTCTTGTTCTGGCCACACACTCACCATGCGCATATTGAACTGTATGAACACTGGGATTTGAATAGTTGAGTTTATTATTAGGGTTTTGTACCCTAAAAAGTCAATAGGAACCCTTAAAGATTCCCGAGGATCGTGTAGCTGTAAATGTTCATACAAAAAGCGATAATGTTCCCCTTGTTTTCGACTTCATGGATAAGTAGGGCAGTGCGTTTTTATTATAAAGAAATATTGCTTATAATAGAGCTATTAGCATCTCAATATCCATAGTTTTTACTAAAAAACCACCTCGAGCGTTTTAATTTATTGAGGTTAAACTAAATCGAATAACTAAAATAAAAAACCATACAGCCCTAGATTAAAGTATGAGTGAATCGAATGACACCAAAATTTATTTATTATGTAAGAAACGTAGGGGGGGGGGGGGGGGGAGTGGAAACGTTATCGCCCGAAACAATATTTCAGAAGGAAAAATAGCCAATTGCCTCTAGGACTTGCAAATCAGAGAGAGATCGCACGAGGGAGGAAGGAGGCAGAACGGCGTGTAACAGATATACTTGCGACGCACATCAGCACTACACAATCCTCTTAATTGTCTGTCTATTTGATAATGCAATTTTTGTAAGGAACGCATAAAGGTATCAAGTTTTACGTCTGCAATCTCTTAGCGTTTGTTAAAAATTCAAACTTCAAGGTCAATAAAATCAAGAGATATTTGTTGTATGTATCTTCGTTGTCTATTACATTTAACACTTTTTTTACATAGTCTATTTTATTAATGGCAGTAAGAGCTTTGGAGGTACTCCTTTTGAAAGCATTTCTTTAAGGCTTGCATACTTGAATCTTATAAGAACGTATTCTAAAAGATTTTGGACTTGAAATATTGTATGAAATGCAGTGCGTGAACACTCAATAGGTACATTAGAAAGCGTGGTTGTGAATCAAAAACTGATTTCGCAATTTCAATGTTTCCCTCTAGTAGTAAACATCCTGTGTTTCTGAAACCAAGATAATGTTCGACCAAACGATGTTCCAGATATCGTAATGGTGGGTCGAGAAGAACTGCTCCTTACGAAGGAGAAGGCAGAGGACATACTGTACGCCGGGGATGCCCCCATGAACGAGGCGTCAATGCACTGGCTTCTATCTGGGCCAGCGTTGGCCATCTGCTTTCGCTTGCTGGATACGGACAAACATTTTGTGTGTGAGTAGATAGATAGGTACTCTTTATTGCACATCAAAAAAAGAGGTTACAGTTGATATTTACAGAACGATGACCAATGTGACTTATCGCTAAAAGCGACTTAAAAGATAAGGAAGAGTATGTAGATGTTGTTGTCATACTTGTCATAGTAATTTTTGATGGGTTTTAAGACTTTTAAGTAGTAGAATCATATCTAGTAAGTATGTTAATAAAATAAATCATGACCTTCTACTCGTATATCCTTATCAAACGTAGTATAATACTTACTCTGTGTTATCAACTCGTCTCGTTTGTATTTTGGAGAGAATACAGTTCCTGCAGAAAAGTATTTTCTAGTAAATCTAATATTAAAGACAGTCTGTATTGTAAATATTCGATAGTATTTTTAAAATCATATATTTCAGTAACCAAGACTTTGTCTAAACCTATCTCCAACCCCAAATTACAAGTTTGTATCTGACAGATGACCTCCGTAGCCTAGAGGCGAGCACGCTGACTAGTTCCGGGTGCGATTCCCGGTCGGGTCAATGTAGACAACGAAACTTTCTATATTGTCTCGGGTCTGGGTGTTGTGGTACCGTCGTTGTTTCTGATTTCTATTAACACAAGCGCTTAAGCTCAGGATCAGAGCAAGGTATGTGATGTTGTCCAATATTTATTATTATTTATTTATCTGTATTGGTACTTTATATCTAGCGTTGGTGCGCAAGATTCTTTATGAAGAGATTCCAGCAATTGATATGGAAAAGCCAATAAGTGAACAGCCACCGCACAAGACTGCCTTCGACCGCTACAAGTCATACAGCCTTTCCAGGGATCAGATATGGGAGATGCGTAAAGAGGAAAAAATTAAAAGAAAGGTTAGACCTGCATGGGGAGAAATTAGTTGTATAGAATAGTCTTCAAAATATTGGCTGCCATTGTTTGCATTATCTAGTAAACTGCTATTAGGAGCTAAGTATTTTAAAACGTTTATTTATGAATAGTTTCAATAAAAGTACCTACACAATGATTCTGGTAGATCTATGAAGATACTTGCTGCATCAGTTGTTGTTGTTTTTAGTTGACAGTTCTGATTATCGAAGTCATGCTATTTGTAAGTAGTCACATTGTCTAAATGGATGATAAAAAGGAGTCGTCATCATCATCATCAGCCGTGAAGTGCATTGTTGGATATGTCTCCCCCATATAATGGCACAGCGGCTTTAGGCCGTGTCCGCTTTGCATCTAGCAGGTTCCCTTTGTCAAGGTCATAAGTCAACCGGTTTGATAAAAATAGTGTTGCTACTTATAAGAAAAGACAGTTATAAGATACGGAACCATTAAAAAGTTTACTTTGATTTAGATAGAGGAGGAAGAGAAGCGAGCCCGGCGTTTATCGGAAATGCAGAGACTGGCTCGGCAAGCTAAGGAAGAAGCTATAGAAGCAAAAAAGGCTGAGAAAGAGCAACGAAAACTAAATCTCCTAAAAAGTGGGGTTAGTTAGTTTGACGTTACGTTTGTGACACAAAAAACAGGGTACTCATTTAACCGTGTTACATTTAACATTTATTTATTTATTTATTTATTTAGGATAACAAACAATTGTACAATTCCAAATACAAAATGTTTTAAAACAATATTACTAATTGCACAATCAGCACCGTTATCCCCTTATACATATGAAAAAAAAAATTGCCTCTTAATTTTATACAATCTATTAAATTAAATATACAGATACTTATGTAAGTTTCATTTTACATAATTTAGGTATTATGAGTCTATTTTAATCTCATCAAGTTTAAGTTTTACTTGTTTCGTATCTGATTGTTAACGTATCTGATACTATATCAAGTGAGTACCTAGTCTGCCGCGTGAAGCGCATTAAGCTCGCAGCGACCCTCCAAGTTATCAGATACGTTACATGCTACACGGCTAAGTGAGTACCGTGCTATTTTTAAAAGATATTTTTTAAACTAAAAAAGTCCTTTTTTTCAGAATTTAACTGCTGTAGATGAAATGAATGAAGAATCCGACGAAGATGTCGACATAGTTATTCCAGAGGTAAGTATATGAACAAAGGGCTCCTTTACTTTAGGAAAATGAGTCCCACGTTGAGGTTTAAGTGAACACTTAATCGTAACGGTAGCATATTGATATCAGCTAGATTATGGCTTCGGATTTCCGAGCTGCTTATGTCCAGAGATGTACCAAACGAAACCTAAAAAAAAGCATTTATACTTAAATAAAGCTACTAGTACATTATAGAGTAGGTCAACCTATCCAAAAAGATAATGGTCAACCAATTGATTTTAAACTTTACGTCTGACACTTTGAGTTCATTTTCAATTAAACGTATCGTGGTTGGTTGAAGAGCTGTTGTCTGTACCTTATTTGATTTAAAGGAATTACCTGAAGAAATTGAGGAGGAGACTGAAGAAGAAGATGAGAATGAATATTTCCCACCCGCTGGTTTGCTCATACCAGCATTTTACGCCCCACTAAACGACATCGCCAAAGCCAACGGTCTAGCTGTACTTTTCCCAAAGGTATATCTTGTCATTATCATCATAATTTGCGACAATTTTAAGAATTAGTGGTCCTCTGAATTGTCGAAATCAATAGATTAATTGGCTAGTGTTCTGATAGCAGTGTTATTCGTTAGAGTACTGCTGGCGGCGGCAACTCAACGGATTGCCATTTTTGTACCCTACCCTTCTAACAGAAGGAGCGTGCTTACAGCGGCTTTAGAGCTAGCAGCGTTACTCGACTACTGCTGGCTGTGATAGCACAACAGATTACTTTGCGGTTGAGCCTGGCTCAAAAACTATCCTTGACGCGATGAGCCGTTAGTAAAAGGAATACAGGAGCGGTGCACGTGCAGTTCGCGAGCAACGAGCGAGTCGCGCATTCTCGCTGCATTCGCCAAATTTGTACGCACCCTTAGATACTTCTCAACAGAGTCAGTAGGGATGGTGGGCCAAAATATATGTTGCAATACTGATGTTAGTTCGGTGATCGTGAGATCATCGCGGTATTGTCTCTAAATAAGATTGTTTGGCACATTTCCAATTTACACTCATTGAGGGTGGAGTGTTGTTACTGAGCGTAACATTATTCTAATAAAGGAGTCTCTCTTGTTGGAAGAACTCGTTCCATTTATTTCTGTTAAATATATCTGCTCCTTGATCTGATTGACACAGGATCGACAAATCATATTTCTGTAATAGTATTCACTTACTGAAACTGGATTTTTGCATTATAGCTGGTAGAAGACTATGTGACGCCGCAACCTGAGTTTCTGCCACCTCACGTGCTGGTCATGTTGGCGATTGGTCAACGGTATACCGCCATAGAAGCTATGCACAAGCATCAGAAGGCTATCATCCACGTACGTACATATTATCATGGCCGTTATGAATGCACATACATTAGTGAGAGCCTAAGCTAGTTGAGGAGGGCTGAAGACCTGCAACAATAGAAATTCTTCTGTCTTGAAAAAGACCTGAGGATGCAGGGGATGAGTGTCCATGACCCATGACCTGGGCCCTAACCATGAACTGTTAAAACAATCACAAATCTGTCAAACATTATCATTTCTGTCAAATTTTGTATGAAATGACGTACCAAAATTGACAGATTTGACAACTTTGAAATTGTTTTAGGAGTTCATGGTTATGGTCCTGGTGCTAATCTAAATTCATGTGAGTGGAATCCACTGCAGGAGATGGAAAGCAAATTCAGGGTGCTTTTCCTAAAGATATGCGAAGGATAAGCTGTGCTTTGATAAAAAAGCTGACACTCGATCACAACTCCAAAAATAAAATCCTAGAATAGTTTGACCACCAATTATTTCTTAACAACACCATAACAGAACCGCGTCACTAAAAACCAGTCACTAGTATGTCTAAAACAAGTCTACTCAACTGACTCAAATTTAGAGAAAAGGTTTAACCAGTTGGCTCTTGCTTGTTTGGTATGAATAATGACCGCCAAACCTTTTTACACCAGTTTTTTTTAGCGTAAGGAAATACACCGCGCAGGCAATGCCAGACCTGGGCCTTACCCCATTGATCATGATGATGATTTTGATAGCTTTATAAGTGAGTTCATGTGGTGAGTGAGTCATTATCATCTGCCTTTGGAAGTCCAAAGCTAGACATAGGCTTTCTCTATCCCGCAAATTTTTTGGAAAATGTAAACTTATAAATTCTGTTCCGCTGGTTTGCCGAACCGAACTACACAGCCAATTGCGGGTTTGAATCCTAAAGTGATATGTTTGTGTGATGAATACTAGTATTCCTTAGTTATTAGTAGGACATAGGTTTCACCTGACCAGAGATTTAATCTGTTTTGTTTAGATGGGAATATTCAAAGCGACAACGCCATTTAATGCTGTTCATATTGCATACAGCGTAAATCAGTACGACAAGCTTGGGAAATCTATCAACGAGTGAGTAATCCATTGTATAGAAATAAATCTCTATTTCCCTTGCATGCTACAACTTGAGAACGACTGTCCCGTTTTTTTTCATTTTTTTTGTACGTTTTCTGAGACTTTGTAGAAGGTTCTTATGTAAAAATAAAAGTAAAAAAGCTGCGCAGAAAATAAGAAAAAGAAAGTTGGAGACCACGGGAATGACGCCGCGGGTAGTAACATACATTCTTACTGATTAAACTATGACATGCTGCATACTATCGAAATCGTATAAACTATACCAAATGCTATTCAACTTAAAAATAATATATTACCTACTTCCGCCACGCCTGATTGGCTGTTTGGATTTATGTTTTTTCGCTATTACAATGTTGGCCCCGGACTGATAGACAAAATTGCTTAGAAAATTAAAACCTATACAAATAATCTACTCTGGTGGTTCGCACTCCGGACTACAAAGCCGGATTTAGTATAGCTAGCTGTATAATATACACCGTGAATTTTTAATTACCCGAGAAAATTAACTAACATACTCAGATATCGATATAAATCGAATTTGGCGAATAAAAAAATTTTTTTTATGAGAAATTTATTTAAAAGATCCCTAACATTCCTTAAAAAATATGCACCATAAAAGTCCTGCTAATTCAAAAAGTAATCATTATCATTCCAACATTAACGGAACCAAAATCCACCTCATTTGGTCGCGTAATATTGGCGTACGGAAGGAATAAATATGAATGATTTTTTTTTCATTCATAGTTATTCCTTCCGTACGTCAACGCCGTACGCCGTTCCGTTTTTTTTATTCGCCAAATTCGATGTATATCGATATCTGAGTATGTTAGTTAATTTTCTCGGGTAATTAAAAATTCACGGTGTATAGGGTGTAAGGTAAATGATAGTTAGGTGCTTGATATACCCATTACTAAACACCCTGTCAATTGATATTATAGTATAGCTGTTGTGTTTAGGCAGTAGCACGAATTGTACCGAAGTCATAAATAAATAAAATATTGGACAACATCACATACATTGCTCTGATCCTAAGGTAAGTAGCTAAAGCACTTGTGTTATAGAAATCGGAAACAACGACGGTACCACAACACCCAGACCCGAGCCAATATAGAAAAGTTCGTTTTCTATATTGACCCGACCGGGGATCTAACCCGGAACCTCAGAGATGGCGACGCCATATAGTCCGGCGTACTCGCCTCTCGGCTACGGAGGTCGTCAAAAAAAGTCGTGGATGTGTGTGTGTGTGTGTGTTTTTAATCGTATTTATTATCTTTATCTGTTTTCTAGTCGCCATAGTACAAGCTTTGCTTAGTTTAGGGCTAGCTGATTGGTGTGGAATAGTGAATGAGGTAAAAATATTTATTTAACAATCGGTTAATCTAAAGTTTGTAGGCAGGTATGCGCAGAGTCTTAAAGTTGACCTCTTCGTGGTCTTTGATAGTTAATTACGTCGGTCAATGTTAACTGAACTGATGAAATGCTATAACTTTAATTTAAACGGGTTTTCTAGTGGAGACTAACATTAAAACTCCCAGCTCGATGGACCGACGATGCTATGGCTAAACAAAAAAAAACCGGCCAAGTGCGAGTCGAACTCGCGCACGAACGGTTCCGCACGGTTTGTTGTATGGGAGTCCCCTTAAATATTTATTTAATTCTGGTTTTTATAATTTTTGTTGTTATAGCGGCAACAGAAATACACTATCACGGTTCATAAGATACAGCCTGGTGGTTGACAGACGGACAGA
The DNA here is from genome assembly GCA_950371115.1 of Anania fuscalis. NCBI lineage: Eukaryota > Metazoa > Arthropoda > Insecta > Lepidoptera > Crambidae > Anania > Anania fuscalis. The sequence continues at coordinate 13,098,287 of OX493343.1, read as the reverse complement.
CAGACAGACGGACAGTGGAGTCTTAGTAATAGGGTCCCGTTTTACACTTTGGGTACGGAAACCTTAAAACGGAAGATGCTCTGTAGCGCTCTTTGGGGAAGGCTTACGTCTAACAGTGGACTTAAAAAAAGCTAAGATGAATTAATGATGAAATTATATCTTTGTAAAATTAGATTCTGTGCCTTTGATGACCACCGCCCACATCGATGATTGTGCGATGCATATTTTTATTGCGAATTGCAAATTTCAATGAAGAAAACTCAGTTGTGCAGAAGGGACAAATAATGTATTTTGCCTACATCAAATTAGTTTATAGGTACTACAGCAAATAGTAATTAAACTCCTTTTTATGTTCTTAAAATAATATTTTAGTTAAAAAGTCTGCGTCAAGTAATTGTGGGAATCAAAACATTGTATTGTATTTTCGAGTAACTAATTTCTTTACCGTCCGATAACCTGCAGTAAACTGTATCCGTAAAAATTATGACTTTAATCAATTTACATATAACGAACATATTACGAAATGTTATCTAAAACAAAACACATTTACTTGAATTGTGAATCATCTTCTTAAATGTAGTTGGTTGACTTTTTTTATTCTTGCACGAAACTTTACACTTATGAAACACTAAACGATTTTTGAGTTACGTACACGCTTGTGATTTTATTCCAGAAACGAACTGAGACTAGCTTTTATGGTTTCTATAAAGATTGACCTGCCCTTACTTGAGTTAATGGATTTGAACCCACTGTACGTGAGCCGGGACTCTGACTGTGGAGAAGAAGATTGCGCAGCCATGTTCCCTGTGGACTACGGCGACGAATACCCTGAGTTAGAAGATTTTGGCGACCGCAGTGCCCTTAAAACTGCTGAAGAAATCAATTCATAGTGTAAGTTTTTTTTTAATTCGATCATGATTCAAAATTTTATCTGAAACCAAAGACTTTTTAAAGTACCTAACGTATTGATCGTTGAGGGTCAGCGATGGCCCCTTAATAACTGAATTTATATTATGGCTAGTTTCTTGGCAGTCAATTAAAATTCAAAACCAACTTTGTTTTGTCACACGTTTATTGTGGAAAAGTAGTAAACTTTACTTAGGAATAGTTTATCTATCAATCAGTAAACGATTAACGAATCGGACCAGAAAACGTCTCTATGAAGCATTAGGACGACTGTCTGGTGTAGTGGTTCGCGCACTACAATGCCTGGCGGTTGCGGGTTCGAATCCCGCAAGGGGCAAATGTTTGTCTGATGAGCACGAGCATTTCCTTAGTCTTTATGTTGTTTATACTCGTATTTAAGTATCCTTATTTATTTCTAGTTGCCTTTGCTTAGTTTAGGGCTAGCTAATTGGTGTGATTGTGGAAACTTTTTTAAAACAATAAAACATTTATTTATTTGAATTCATTGTATCTGAAATTGTAGAAATCGTATGCGAATCACGATGCAAGTGCTTTAACAAATATGTCTCCTGCCCCTCTAGCATAATCAACAAAACACGATATGGTATGTTATGATATAGCGATTTATCGCATATTTTTTGTCAAAATATGAATTTTTATCAAAAAATCGATAATGTCCGTGATGTCGCCGGCACAGACATACTCACTGTTTCGTTAAAAGTTCAAGATGGCAGTTCTGTTATCATATTTTGAAATTTGGGCGTCGATAAATCGCTATATCGTATCATATCATATCGTGTTTTGTTGCTCATGTTAGAGAGACTGGGCTCAGGTACTTTACCATCTGCATTGCCATAATCTTTGACAAGACCATACAAAGTAACGCCAACGTTCGCATTTCGTACCGTCAGCAAAAATGGTGAGCATCGAATTAATATACCCCACTCATTTAGACTTTGAGCTCAAGTAAACATATCGTTTCATAGAACTGATAATAACCTGCTTCGGTTCACAGGTATGTGGTTGTTTTTATTTTATTATTATAAAAATATTTTCATACAAAAAAATATGATAAAATATTCCGAAACAAGCAAGTCTGCTTAAAAGTAAAACTTCGAATAAAATGTAACGATACCTTTTTTTTTACAATTTATTTACTAAATTATTTTGATTTAAGAGATACCTATAAAACTTTTTGTGCCATAAATAAATCAATTCTTTTAACAATTATACTTACTAAATATCTAGCCCTTAGCAAGCATAGGTTGTACTTTTGCGATTAGAAAACGAAATGAGTTTATTCTTTAATTTATTTGTAAGTATTGAGCTCGTTTCAACTTAAATCTCCTAAAGTAATCTGCGAAGTATTTTCTTAAGAAATAAAATACCTATTAAATTGAACACACTCCTGATCTATCATGGTTTATTTAAGTTTTGTAAATTTTTGTTACCTTTTATTTTGTGTAATTTTTCTATATTTTCTAGTTTTTACAACTTCTATTCATTGTCTTTACGTTTTTTAGAATTATATCTCTATCTCCCAAAGTCAACTGTAATGTTTTTAAAATAAATAAATATTAAAATTTAAATCAAGTAAAATATTAAGTTTAAAATCTATAATACACACTTTTACTTTGCTCGTCAAAACGAATCAAATAAGGCCAAATAAGTCACAAGTAAAGTTTATAAAGTTAAAAAATACGGCCAGTATTTCTGTAAAATATTAGCAGCCTGCGCTTTCGAGGACGATTTGAGGTTGTGTTTTGTAGTCATTTACAGTTTTTTTAATGATTTCTTTTACTAGCTAGACCATAATACATAACTCTAATCCTATGGTAAGTAACTAATGCACTTGTATTATAGGAATCAGAAACAATGACGGTACCACAAAACTCAGCCCCGAGACAATATAGTTTTTTTTTCTACATTGCCCCGACCACCACACCAATCATAAATCTTATTGATGGGTTCCTAGTTCCTACGTCATATAGGTTCATATCGCTTTTATAGTATTACGTACCTAAGGCCTAAGGCTTTGCTCGGTATAAAAAAATGAAACCTTGTTCGATCAATTTTCCTATCAAACCCCCCCCCTCCCCTAAACTTCTGCATAGAAAATTTCATGGAATTCGTTGGAGCCGTTTCCGAAATTCAGATTATATTTAAATGTACATTAAACAAGAATTGCTCGACGCTGGTGTTACATAAATTTTGATAAATAAACGTACTAATACCAATTATCAAGTTCCAAACTAAACGAAGCTTGTTCTTCTGCGTTCCTGGTCATCATTAATTTGTTTGTTGGTATAAATAACATTTGTAACGCCTATGAGGAATGAGGATGCAATACCACTTCATATTATTGTTCATTAAATGTAGGTATTATGTGTGTTTCACTGCTTATCTTAAATAAGTAAATAAATATTTTATTATTTCAGGTTTATTGTGATTAAGTTACCAGATGAGAAAAGGAAAAATAGACACCATGAAAAAAGGTAAATAATTTTGTCATCAATATACTAACAACAATTCATTTGTCAGTCTGGTCTGTCCGTCGTCGAATAAAAACAAAACGAATCGTTGTGCAATTAGACCTATGTACTTGTATGCACAAGATACGACGTAGTTAACACTAGGCTTTTTTTTCTAAATGAAAGGAATAAGTATTGAACATTTTTGTTTTTAGCAATTCCATGCATGGATGGTTCCATGGTTTAATTGAAGATAAATAACACTAATAACACTTGACACAATAACACATGAAAAAAAATCATCGAGGTCCCACCTGAGGTTGATGATTTTTTTCAAGTGTCATTTATCTTTAAGGAATAAGTATGTTGTTCTGATTTTCAGTTTTTCCTCCGTCACACCATCCTTAAAGTATGTCTGTTTAGCCAAATGCTCATGAGACTGAGTCTACATCTGTATTTTTTTAAATCTCTGCATTAAAGAAAAACAAAGTGTTAACAAAAATGTAAGGAATTTGTGTTTTCATTTTCAGAGTATCTGAAGCTCCTCCTAATGTTAGGGGTAGTGGCTTCCGTTTCGTCCAATTGCCCACCGAAGAAGATGCACAACATGGGAATATGCTCGTTCCAAATCCACTGCGAAGGCAGAATTCATGGCGTCAGGCTCCCTGACCAATGCCAGGGTTCCACCAACATTCCAGTCTCTGTAGACCTAACCCTCACCGAAGCCATCGAAAGGTTTGACGACGACAACATCGACACCGAATTCCTAACCTCCGTCACATCTTTCAGAGCCTCAGGGAATTGGCCTCAAACAAACTTATCCATACTAGCATACATGCCGCGACTCCAAAACTTATATTTAGCTAATAATAACATAAAACAAATCAATGATAATAGCCCATTCTACCATCTCAATAGATTGGAAGAGTTAGATCTATCTCAAAATAGTCTTATCGATATCGATATATTTTCATTTGAAAGCCATCCCAATAAGTTGATGAAACTGTCGTTAGCATACAATAAAATCGATAAAATTCTTGGCGATGTGTTCGGTGAATTGACATCTTTAGTTGATCTGGATCTTTCGAACAACCTCATCTCTGATCTAACAGAGGAGCCATTCTCCAATATGACCATGTTAGAAGTCTTGAAACTAAATGATAACAGGATCAAAGATTTGAACGGCGCGGTCAATAACCTACAAAATCTAAAGCATTTGCATTTGAGGGGAAATCAAATACAAAACATCGATGACAGATCCCTTAAAATAATTTATGATTTGGAAACATTTGACATCTCGTGGAACCAGCTCGAATCTTTAACATCAGTTGTATTTTCTAGGCATTGGAACCATTTTGGTAGTAATTCTGTATGTAAAATAAAGTTATCAGGAAATTTTATTAATTCATTATCCAATGTGACTTCGAAGGAGATTTTAGCGCGATACACTAGATCTCTTAGGAAGAACTTTAACCCTGTTGATGTCTTAACTGAACTAGATGTTTCAAAAAACTTGATTTCTAACATAGAATATAACGCTTTTCGGCCACTTATTCGACTTTCTTCTCTCGACCTGTCTTCTAACAAGCTAATGAATTTTAATGTAAACCCGCACGACTTGGTCCATCTAAAATATTTGAACTTAAGTACTAACTACATAACTAATTTATATTTCGATAGTTTTTGGTCAATGAGTAACCTTCAAAATTTGGATTTATCACATAACAATTTAGTTATCATCCCTGACCAGACTTTTAATAATAACTACAACTTGAAATATGTTAATATGACTTACAACGAAATAAGAGAGCTTAAAAATTTAAGAATAAGGACATTCCACCCTGAAGGTGGTGTACTGGATTTGTCAAACAATGGCCTCTCTGAATTAAACATTCCATCCGGAGAGGGATTGCATTTGAATATTCTTTTATTGAATTCAAACAACATATCTGATGCTTCCCTAGTCAATTTGCATTTTCAGAACGAACTCAAAACCCTGGATATGAGCTTAAATTTAATTAAGGAGCTAAATGAAAATTCTCTACGTCTTCCAGAAACCTTATCCGAATTAGATTTAAGTTACAACAAAATTCAAAAAATTGCTCCTGCGTCTTTTTATCGAACTAGTCATTTAAAAACTCTACGTTTGGCTCACAACCGACTGTCAAAAATAGAATATGGTGCGTTCGATGGGTTGTCTTCTCTAATGAATTTGGACTTGTCATTTAATAACATAAGCTTTTTGGATTCAAAAGTTCTCATGGGCCTGAAAAGCCTTTCTATTTTATCATTAAGATTCAATGGTTTATATTCATTGGACTATAATGGTTGGTTGAGCCACAAGGTTGACCTTAAGGTGTATTTGGAAGGTAATCTTTACTCATGCGAATGGCTTGGGACTGCTCTAAACGACTTTAACAATGGTTATTCCAGAATGAGGCCTACAGCGTTGATGGGAACCGTGACAGGACATTCCCTGGAAGGTATCCCATGTGTTAAAAAGGAAAGTGAGATTATGGAGCGGGACAGATATACTTCGGCGAGTGATTCTGTTAAGGCAGACGAAAGGTTATTAGTGTTGATGCAAAAAATCTTGGAATCAGTTAGAGAGCAGAATTATTTTATGAAGAGATATATTTGGGGCACTCATATTAAACATTTAGTAGAAAATGAGAAACTAAAAAGGTGAATGACCTTGCGAGAGATCTTTCACTCTTTATGATAGAATTTAAATTCACATTTTATTATAGTTTTTAAGGGCTCAATATTTTTTTAAATAATAGTGGTGTTTACAAAATTTGATTTTAACTAAATAATACATGGAATAGGATTGATGGTGACTTTACTTTACCTGTGTAAACCCGGTGGAGGCGGTTAGACTCCGCGATCAAGTACATTGATGAATTATTTTACCTCTTAATTGTACTGGAATAAATGTTTATGTACCTAATAGTTTTTAGCTACCTAATAACATATATTAAGACTAAATTTTATCAAGATCATTCCCTAAAAAGGATTAATTAAATTCACGGACTGTCCAGTGTTAAGTAATTAAAATTATTTGTTAATATTTTAATACTTTGATGAATTAGATTCAACGCCTAGGTTACGATTCTTTATGATGATTGATGGCTACTCATTTAATCTTATGTTAAAAATGTTTAAGCGTGTCGGCAGCATTGTATTGTTTTGTAATAAAAGTACTTATTTTCTCTTTATTATTGTTTTATTTGTATTTCTGTGCTAGGCAGTGAATTAATAAGCTCCCATAGCCCGACAAGTTCGGGTGCGATATTCATATGGCGTGATTGGCGTTATACAGGGTGTTTGCTAATGGGTATATAATAAAGCCGAAACGAGCCTATGTTAACATATGAATAAACATATTATGTATGTTAATAATTTATCCATCTAAGTGTTCACTTTCACTTCACCAATGTTGGTTAATTAAATTTTTTTATATTGTTATTTTTATACACAACTTTTAGAATCCAATTTGATAGTTTTTTTTTAAAATTATGTTATGACATTTCTGATTTCACCTAGATGAATAAATTATTAACATAGGTTTGTTTTAGCTCGATACACTAATTACCAAATATCCTGTATACCCTGTAATAGCTGGGACGAGAAGAGCAGCAGTGGATGTCATATGGCTGAAATGATGATGATGATTAATGATCTGCCGCTCATAATACATATAGGTACAGAGTGTTCGGTAATGACTATATCTAGGGTATACATATTTTCATACAAATCGGATTTTAGAAATTAGGTTGTGTATGTAATTTGATTCTATTTAAAATACCGCAACCGAAAAAATGCCGGAGTGTGTTATGTAAAATGAAGCAAGTATTTTTTTTTCTCAAATAATTAATAACAAATACGGGAAATAAAATATAATACATAGATAGATACTCTTTATTGCAAACCACACAAAACAAACAGTACACAGAAAAAAACACATTGGGAATGGTACAATTTAGGCGGTCTTATCGCTAGAAGCGATCTCTTCCAGACAACCTTTAAGTAGAGGACAGTTTAGTAACAGTTCAAATAATATATATTTAATTTAAGTAATACTTTCACCCACTGCAGCCGATATTTTTGAAACACCTTGATAAAAAAACAATGTTTCTGTACTGTTAGCGTTCATGGTACATAGGGGTGCTGTATTTAAACAATAAAACATTTAGCACGTACAACGGGCATAAATAATAAATGTTTTTTGCATTTTCATTGCACTTTTAACCTTATAACAAGGGAATAAGTTACTAAGTGTGTACATTTATTTACATGACAACTTATCTAAACGATAGCTCAAACAATGTAGACTTTATCCTATTGATAGGTTATCCTTTTCCTGCAGCTCTGCGTGTTTAAAGAACATAACTAATTTTCGAGGTTCCATTTTAAAAAACTTATCAATAGAAAAATCTCTTTGCTACCAAGTGTATTTATTATTGCAATTACAAATAACATCCTACAATAGTAACTTATAAATACCTTGCACACTCAGATATACCCAGTAAATTGTTTTAAACTTTCGTGGTCACTAACATTAGAATAGTTTGTTACGAGATTGCTACCATGTACCTTATTTTTGAGTTCCCGATATTTCGGCACTGTTGCAAGCGCCATGATCACGGAGTAACTGAGTTCTAACTCAGCGCTTGCAACAGTGCCGAAATATCGGGAACTCAAAAATAAGGTACATGGTAGCAATCTCGTAACAAACTATTCTAATACCCAGTAAAGTATGTACGAGTATGTAAGAGTCCCACTGCAGGACACAGGTCTCACCTCAACCATTAGGTGGTTTGGGGAATACCATACTCCACCACGCGGGCCCATGCGGTGCGGTTGTAAGGCCAGTGACTAAAGTTTACTGTCAAATGCCATCAAGCCGCCTAAAGGCCTCTGCCTAGGCTTCACGACTAGAATACTAACCTAGATTCGGATTAAATCTAGCCCAAAACATTGTTACTATGCTATTAGGATGTTTAATCTTAATAAATACAGAATGATGTACAGAATGCTGAAAATAATAGGGCGCTCCTTAAAACGAGGGGATCGAATAATTGGATTCGAGCATCTAGCTTTATTGACTACCTCCGTAGCCGAGAGGCGAGCACGCCGGACTGTTATAAATTTTTAAGGTTCCGGGTTCAATCCCCGGTCGGGTCAATGTGGAAAACGAACTTTTCTATATTGGCTTGGGTCTGGGTGTTGTGGAACCGTTGTTGTTTCTGATTTCTATAACACAAGTGCTTTAGCTACTTACCTTAGGATCGGAGCAATGTATATGATGTTGTCCAATATTTATTATTATTTATTTTTTATTTATTCCATACAATATCATCGAGATATAATAATAACAAATAAGCGCTCAAAGTCAAAGCCAAGGTAATTCATTAATTATAAAGGCCCTCTTCCGTGCACTTATAGGTACACGTCGCAAAATATAAATTAGCTCTACCACCGCTTCGGGACTACTTAACGGCTGGTGATGAGACGAAAGGGTGCAACAAAAGTCACCTTTGTTAGCCTAATTTTGTTACTAGTCAAGACTAGGCAACAAATCAACTGTCATGGTTGTTGTTTATGATTTTAGCTATTTAGTCGTGCTAGGTTGTTTTTTCAAATAACCCTGTATAACATTCGGATTATAGGCCTCCCCCAGTGACTTCCAGATTGGCCGGTTGGAAGCGACCTGCATCCAACGGCTTCCTGCAACCTTTGACATGTCGTCTGTCCACCTTGTGGGTAGACGTTTCACCCTGCGCTTCCTGAACGTGGCCTCCATTCCAAAACCTTTCTGCCCCATTACCCATTCGGATGGCAATACAATGATTTGACACCTTCGTGATAATCTGATGATGGAGCCAGCACGTACTTTGTCTAATCTGTTGAAGCCAGTGGTGGATAGTGGAACTCTTCAATAGCCACCAATAGAACCTTCGTATTTGTGAATATTTGATACGTCTTGTACGCAGCGTGGGACGTCCACCCGCCAGGTGGACAGAAGACCAGGTAAAGGTTACAGGAAGCTGCTGAGTGCAGGCCGCGCGCACCCGCCGATCTGGAAGTCACTGGGGGAGGCCTATGTTCAGCATTGGACGTCCTGTGGCTCAAATAATGATGATGTCGATACGTCTACACAGGTCCAATGGTATGTCTTTTATAGTTTTTAAGTTTAGGTGTTTCTTTACGAGATCAAAACAATAATGAGGAGATCCGTGAACGAATAAAAGTCGCTGACATAGCCCGACGTATTAGCAAGCTAAAGTGGCAGTTGGCGGGACACATAGCACGAAGAACTGGTGGCCGATAGGGCAGAAAGGATCTGGAAAAGAGGCCACGAACCGGCAAGAGCACCGTGGGACGTCCACCCACAAAGTGTGTACAGGACACTGTGTACAGTCGACCTGGTAAAGGTAGCAGAAAGCCGCTAGTTTCAGGTCCAACCGGCCAATTTGGAAGCCACTGGGGAGGCCTATGTGCAGCAGTAGACGTCCTGTGGCTAAAATGATGGTGATGATGATAGGTTTCTCTTCAATGGTTAAAACGACGAATTAAGTATTTTTTGTCAAAATACATAAGTACATAAGGAGATACTTAGGTCTTTAAACATTTCGGATGTTTCTAATTATAAGCATAATTATATAATTAAGATTTTTGATAAAGAAATTATCTGCAGACAAATAGATTGTTTATGATATATTTTATTGTTGTTAATTACTGTGTATTGGTGAGGACTTTATCATATTACGTCCTGTCAGCAAAACAGATAAAGTATTGTATGAGTATTTAAACAAAAGTTGTACTGTTCCGTATGGCATTAATTATTTTAATCAAAAGATTTCAAAAAAATAGTTTTGATAAGTACTACTAGCTATAATAAAACGTTCTGTGATGTATTTAACAGGCTTTTATGAACTTTACTGGTAAGTAATTAACAGCAACCTAACTATTTCATTAAATTATTCAATAATTAATAAATTCATTCTGTTGTAATAATTTAAAAAACTGTAAGTACCTATTTAGTATTCCGATAAATCATATCAAGGTACTTAATCTTACTGGCATAATAAAGTAAAAAAAAAAACAATAAAAAAACGTTATAACAATGTTTTTGTTTTGCGATTACTCTATACCGGCTAAACAAAATTAACTGTTATTTAACCCTCATAAACATAATATCATCTAGCTAGTCTACTACATTAATTATTACGTGATTGCCTAGTAGTGCGACGTGCCTGCGCCGGCCGGCCGTGATTGGTTGTAAGCTCCGCGCACACGCATGCCTAAGCGTCTCTGATACGATGATAGTCTCGTAAGATGCGCAAAGCGAACCAAACTTTTAGTACCAGCGCTTAAAACATCCGTGCCGGGTGCTGTTTAAAATGGGCCAGGTAACACACTGACTGTCATGGTCGTAACTAGCTTTTAAGCGATAAGACCGCCTAAATTGTACATTTTTCTGTAAATATCAACTGTGACTTCTTTGTTTGGTATGCAATAAAGAGTATCTATCTATCTATCTAAGTAGGGAATTAATATCCATGTGTTACGACGTACCTACCAGATAAGGTATTTTGCCAGGTGCATTTTCCAGCATTCCTCTTAGGCTTTATTCTGAAATTGACGCAGACAAAATTGAAGCTAGAAGATCTATCTTACCATTCAGCCTATTGCAGTCCACTGCCGGACGTAAGCCTCCTCAAAAGAGCGCCAAAGAGCACGATCTTCCGCTTTTTTCGTCCAGCCACTGCCAGTCATCTTCCTAAGATCGTCGGTCCATTGGGCTGGGGGGCGTCCTACACTACGTTTGCCAAGGTGTGGTCTCCAATCGAGAGCCCATTTACTTCTGCGACAGATGTGGCCAGCCCACTGCCACTTAAGCTTACTACATTTTTAGAGTATGTCAGCTACTTTGGTCTTTTGCCTGATAATCTCGTTTCGGATTTAATCCCTTAATGAAATCCCAAGCAGCGAGCTAGAAAATAATAATAAAAAAAAACTATTAAAAGTAAATACGTGGGGTTTTTATTACTATTGCGGACCCCTAGACGACGATGGCCGCCATTCTGACATTCCCTTCGTGGTTCTCATTGAAATAACATCGCCATCTTGTCTCACAAATAGTGTTATTTTCTATTGATATTCTGGAGGAAAAATTGTGAGTATGATTTTTATTTATCATTTAAGTTTTAAGACCGAAAGTTTATTTTTTTTATATGTTTTTATAGTTATTAGTTTGATTGATATTTTATTTTATAACCATAAACTAACATGATAGTATTATTTAACTTGTTATAAATTTTATATGTGTCATAAATCAGAAATAGCCGGACAAACATCTACAATTTAATAATTTAATTAATAAATAAACAAACAACAATACCCTATCCCAGTTAAATTATAATAACACGCTTTTATTGTGTTGTATTTTTTGGCACGACCATGGATGGATTTATCGTATTCTTAAACGGTAAAAATAGCATTGAGTTTTCTACTATTCTTACCTCGATTTTTAAATTATTTACCCTACTTAGATCAGATTTTCATGCTAGGAAAATGCAGAAACCCACACGGGTTTCAGCATTCTTAAACTAACTATTAAAAAAAAGTATTTTAAAACTGTACAAAACAGCTTTGAATATTTATATTTTTTACCATTACTTTAGAATTTCCTACTATCAAGATCTATCGAATTTTAATGTTTTAGAATTTATGAAATTCATCCATGGTTGTGTCAGAAAGTACACTACCTTTTATTAGTTTGTTTGATAATACTAACTCAATGTTTAATTAATATTTGTCGATTTTAACCTACATCTAATTTATTGTTGAACCGATTAACTTTAGAAGTAAACGTTTAAAAGTGATATGACGAGTAGAATAATTGTATTCTGACATAATATTTAATGGAGCCAGGGTGTGGATAGTGGAACTCTGCCTCATTAAGTAATATTTAATTGCCAATTATTTAGTTAAATTTCTATACAGGGTGTTAGATAAATGGTATATCTAGCCGAAACTAGCATATGATAATAGCAATTTGATATCAACATTTTATTTTTAATACAAAACAAAATTTTCAGAATCAGATCTTTTTTTTTAAATTTATTTAGGAAATCAACGGCGATACAATTATTTTTAATTTAAATATACTTATTAGTTTCTTAAAATATACAGCTAATAACAGATTTCTACGGTTTAACAATACTAAGTAAGTTGGAGGCATGCGCGTGGTGCCAAAATAATTTATTTTATATAAAACTAGGGTTAAACAAATTATTATAAAATTAAAACATTTATGCTCGTCACCAGTGTGTGTGTGTGTGTATGTGTGTAGATATATAATTATATATATAAGAAACATTTTTTTCAAAATAGATAATATCTAATTTTTTACTTCACCATAGCTTTTATATTTGTAAACATAGGCTATTTTCGGATTCATATACCATTTACCTAACAACCTGTAGAATAAAGATTAGTTAAACTCTTTATTCCATATCAATACAAAGCTATACATTAACAAAATGAGTAATGTACACCGAGATAAACATTGCCTAATGTACTGCGCTTGCTTCACATTTTATTACACGGGACTTCCCCTAGACTCGTCGTTTGATATAACATTTAGGCCTTGTTCAGACACGGCGATAAACGCGCGTTAACCGTGACCAAAACGCGCGGTTATGTCGGAACGATTGCGAACAATGATAGGTAAATAAGGCTCTGCGGTCTCCAACCGTACGGTTAGTAATCGCGCGATTACCGCGTGTCTGAATCGAGGCTTAAACTTTCTTATTAAAAAATAAAATTAAAATTGTTTATTTCGTTAACACACAAAATCGTAAACAATATTGAGGCTGGGATCTACCCAGTAAGTACTCGTGGTACCTGTGGCGGGAGACCCCGCTCTTCTTTTACAATATAAAGCTACATAATTTGAGCAAACTTATATATCATAAAATACAAAAATGGTGTGTGTTTGTGTGTGTGTGTGTGTGTGTGTGTGTTTTTGTGTGTGTGTATGTGTGTGTGTTATGTCTAAATTACAGTTATTGGTAACAGTGAAACAGTGTGACAGTGTGGCCCTACGATTTGAGAATCTTGGGATCGGTTCATATTTCGAAACCACCACTCATAGTCTTATTGCCTTCTAACTTACAATAAACACTAAACAAAGTTTTCCGATATGACTCACGTGGTCATGCCGTGTGTCGTGACCATTACTTTATGCAACTTCATTGAAACGTCGAGTTAATCCATTCGCAAAAAAAGGTATGTGTTGCATCAAAAGCCGGGTAGGTAGATGTCCGAGAGAGAGAGAGAGAGAGAGAGAGAGAGAGAGAGAGAAAGAGAGAGAGAGAGAGGTACGTTATGCAGTTTACGTCACAATTAATTACCAGTCCACTTAGTTGTATTTTTTCACGAATCGTTGCTTTCATGGTAAAAGTTTTTTTTATGAACATTTGATAACGTGTTTGTATGAAGTAGGTACCCTATTCCTTTGTTCGCTCAGCCTAAGATGGCAAGCTTCAAAAAAGTTATTGTTTTTAGGGTTCCGTACCCAAAGGGTAAAACGGGACCCTATTACTAAGACTCCGCTCTGCCCGTCCGTCTGTCTGTCTGTCCGTCTGACGCCAGGCTGTAGCTAATAAACCGTGGTAGTTAGACAGTTGAAATTTTCATAGAATGTATTTCCGTTGCCGCTATAACAACAAATACTAAAAACTAGAATAAAATAAATATTTAAGGGGTCTATACAACAAACGTGTTTTTTTGTTGTTTTTATAGATAATGGTACGGAACGGAACCCTTCGTGCGCGAGTCCGACTCGCACTTGGCCGGTTTTTTAAAAGTTTATTTACTTTTAGAAACGAGTGCGATTAGAAACATTATCAATTGGCCTGGCATCGTACAAAACAGCGAGCGTTTGCAAATTGACGACGCCATTTTCCTAAGCACCGAAGAATTACACAATATGTTCAAGACATTCTTATATACTTTTAGTTTGTAATGATACCTATTTGTCATTTCATTTGCATATTTTCAATCATTTTCAGATTTGAGAGTTGGAGTGTTTAGTCATTAAAATTGTGGAGGACAGTAAATTATGATTGAACATGAATTTCATCGTTAGTGAGTATTTTTACTGTTTTATTTATAAATACATTAAATTTATAATTAATTAAGTATGTACCTACTAAATAATATTTAAAAAATAACCTAAAAACTTGTATACTACTAAATGTTTATTTGGTGATATTGCATTTTATTAACAAACTTATTAAAATAAGGATCCAACTGGTAATATCAAACAACTTTTTTAATGGGACATAAAACAATTTAAAAAAAACATAAATTTTCCCATACGCCCTTAAACAACAGCTGATGGGCTATTTATCATTGGAAAGTTAAAATTTTATATTTCACTCGAAACCTTCAACAAGATCGTTGTTTGACTGGTTCATTTTTGTTTTTTTCAGGATTATTGGTTTTACTCATACCGATAAAGTATGGCGAAAGTTATGTATCACCTTCGGTCGGTAATGGCTGCACAAGAACAGAAAACAAAGCTGAATGTTTCTTTGATGTAAATTGTATTGGTTATATTGATGATTATTTAGACGTATACCTCCGTAAGCAAAGCTCATCTTATAACTATCGCCGCGGAAACATTGATCAGTATCAGTATTATGATGATACAGGCGTGTTAGTGCCCAGCGATACCATAAAAGAATGTTCATCGGAAGACTACATACGGTACAATGGTAACAGTTACAGCAAAATACGTCTTAAGTACAAAGACTCCACTCCAAATATTGAAGGCCCAGAAGATATCCCGAGATTAAATACAAGATCGAATCCATACGGCAGTTATCCACGATCGCCGTGTCCGTTAGTCGTTCATTTGGACCTCAGCAACAATGAATACAGCGGTTTTGGACCTAATTTAAGGAACATGGAAAATCTATCTTTCCTTAATTTATCCAACAACTATTTAACTACAGCAAGACTCTACAATCCATCTGAGCTTCCAGCTTTAACTGATTTAGATTTATCGTACAATATGATTAACGCTATCGAAGTATCACCATCAGGTATTTACAAGAATCTCCTCAAGCTAAATATATCACACAATTATCTAGTTGTTATACCCGATGCTATTTTGGATGCTTTGACACAACTGGAAACGTTAGATTTATCGTACAATTACATCGATACATTAAGTATCTCTACATTTGAGGGAGTGAAAAAGTTGGAAAGATTATACCTATCACACAATAGGATAGCAGATATAAATTATTCATTCTTCAGATTCAGCGATCTGACTGTTTTAGACTTAAGTCATAATCGAATCCAAAATTTAAAATTGCATGATTTTGAAAAGTTGACCAAGCTGCACACAATCGATCTGAGTTCAAACTCTCTGATTAACATAGAAAGTTCAGTTTTTCGGAATATGAATGCATTGGTGTCATTAAATTTACATGATAACAAATTAAAGGTCATCAACAAGGACACATTCGCGAATGCAAGCAGTCTAAAGATCGTCGATATATCTGAAAATAGTTTTAATGTGCTGCCCAGGGGGCTATTTAAAGGCAAGGCTATAGATTATTTTGCAGTCAATGGTAATAATTTAGCAGGTCCTCTTACTAGTGGAACATTTGATGGCCTAGGTCCAGTTACTAGCTTAGATCTGAGTTACCAACATCTTACAAATATTGAAGATAATGCATTTCTTGGACTTGAAAATGTCAGGACCTTATTGTTGAATAATAATGAAATACAGTTAATGTCTAAAGACTGTTTTAGGGGACTACGCAATTTAGATACCTTAAACTTATCCAATAATAATATAACAGATATAAATTTTGATGCTCAAGATCTTGTGAAACTTCAATCAATAGTTCTAAGAAATAACTTTCTAACAAAAATTAAGCATGAATATTTTCAAGGACTAAATCTTTTACAGTTTTTAGATTTATCAAATAATAAAATATCAAATTTAGAAGCTGATTCTTTTACGTCGTTACAAAATTTAGTGAATTTCGAAGTATCAAATAATCCTTTAACTGGTTCCTTAGAAGAAAGGACATTTGACGGTCTAAATTCTCTGCCAAGCTTAGTTATATCCGGCACTCAATTGACTTCTATTAAAAACAGTTCATTTACTGGCATGACGCAATTAAAAAAGCTCAATATGTCTCAAAGTAAAATAAACGAACTTCAACACAACTCATTTATCAATACAGGTGCAATAGAAGAAATAGACTTGTCATATAACCAGCTCAGAGTGTTTGATATAAATTCAACACACTTGTCAAGCTTACAAGTCTTACTTTTACATAAAAATCTTTTAAAAACCATTTCTCAGGTAACATTCTTCGAGTTATCACGGTTAGCTAAATTGAATTTAGCTCATAACAATATCAAAGATATAAATTCTAAAGCGTTTGAAACTCAAAACGAGCTTGTATTATTGGATTTATCTTACAATTTGGACATGTCATTTAATGATTCTTTTATTTCAAAAAATACAAATCTACATGACTTATTCATGTCAGGAATTAGGAATGGTATCTCATTCACGCAAATCGAAGACAGACAGTTAACTAACCTAGAAATTTGTTTCTCTGGATTAACCAATATAACTGCGATAAATCTTAAAGAGTTGAGACGATTGGAAAGCGTAATTTTGAGTAATAATGATGTTATCAGGTTAGAAGTTGGAGCATTTACTAATGTTACTCAACTTAAGCATTTAGACATGAGTCACAACAAGTTAACGTTCATACAACCCGGCGTTTTCAAAGACAATATTCGTTTGTCTTCCCTCAACATTTCTCACAACTCTCTAACTACCATTTCCTATGGAATCTTCCGTGGATTAATATATTTAAATACTTTAGATATGTCATTTAATGGCATCACTAGCTTGGAGAGTGAAAGATTTTATGAAGTACAGAGTTTAAGTGTTTTAATAGCAGACCATAACAAAATAGATTCTTTGAATGCTGAAGATTTTGTAGGAACCAGTTTAACTACACTTAGTATCGGTCAAAACCCTTTACCATGTGAGATACTGGTGAACTTTAAGAAAAATTCTGTGTCTTTTGCTGTAACTGCAATCACACTTGATGAACACAATGACGAAAATGTCGATGGTGTCACTTGCAATATGAATGGATATACGTATAAAAATACAACAAATACTTCGAATTTTGACGAAAGTGCTAGAATTCTGATTGACATCAGAGAATTATTAACTAAAATAACACAACAACAATCAACACCTACTGAAAATACGGATAAGTTTGTCGAGGAAAAAAGTAATTTTCAATACTTTGTAAATATTTCTGAACAACTCGATAAAACTTTTGTCCAAAATGTCGACAGCTTATCAAATTTATCTAATACAACTTTAATGTTAGCAAATGAAACTAACCAAACAAATGTCTTATTAGAAAAAATACTAAGTGCTTTGAACAAAAAAACGGTTCCATCAACTACTCTGATTCCGATATCAAAAGACAATGCTTCTTATGAGTTGATGTTGTATATAAATAAGGTAAAAGAAGATTTAGAAAATGCTCTCGCTGCTGAAAAACTGAACATTTTGAGCGAGTTGGAGAAGAAAATATCGGTTCTTAATACTAAAGTTCCATCATCTACACATGCTTCAATAATACAAACGAATCCAATGCAAGACAAGTTATTAGCAACTAAAGAGGAGGCTGAAGTAACAAACAGTACTTCTGTTTTTACAGAAACATGTGTCGCGTTGATTTTAGCGATTTTGGTATGTTTCATTCTCTACAAATTTTACAAATCCAGAATGTTTGTTCGTGCGAGTAGATCTTACAGCACTCGAGAACTTCCCGGTGCTATGGAAAGTCAGAACTTGTGAAATTTGGATATTCAGTATGATTGTAATCTCAGTTCGTGATTTTCTAGAATTTACTCCGGGGAAAGTGATAACACTGTTTTTGGTATGACATTATGTTAAGGTCTCTTTTGAAATAGGGCATCCTATGTAAATTATACTCATGTCATACGGCTGTTAGTTAACAGCAATTCGGGTAAGTAAATTGTGTAGTTACACAGGTGAGGTTTTCTGGGTTCGCTTTTTAAATGTTTTAGGACGCTGATCCTGACGGTTATCAGCGTCCTAAAACATTTAAAAAGCGATTAAAATAAATATAATATTATTATGTTGAAGCGGAGTCGTCTGATACAGGTCTAATATAAAGGCATAGACACTATAAAGGAAACCTGGGGCCTAACGCGAAAGTGTATCGTTCAGTCGGTCATATTAACCGATCAAATTAAAACATCCATTCCCCCGTATCAAGGTCTGACAATTTATGAATAATTAAAAACAATCGGGTTTTTTACACGGCTAGATTGAGTTGGTCACATTTTATCAAAGGATTGACACGTGCATGAGACTGGCCAGTTTAATTTGTTAGGTTTATACGACCGAAGCCTAGATATATGTAATGCTAATGAGATACTGATATATTTTGTTTACGTATGTATTCCGTCAGACATGTCTTATTCGAAGTAATTTTTGTGAGATGTATTTAAACCTAACTACTCGTACAATGTAATTTTTTAACATTTTTTGTTTATTTTATGTAATGTTATCAACTATAGCAATTATAACACTTTTTTGAGGAATATTTGAATTGTATAATTTTGGGTATATTATAATTAGACTGTTATTAATTTACTTACGAGTCTAGTAGAGGTTTAAAACGTAATCATCAGCTATTTTATGTAGTAAATTCCTACAATTTACAAACGCACGCGTGTGGGTGTGTGTGTGTTCATTTTGGGAAACTACAAATAGTAATTTTGTTGTAAATAAAAGTGTTTAAAATTTGTCGTTTATTTTTTGTGAATGCAGTAACAACATCAAGGTCATGGTGACGTCATAGTTATTACTTACAAGTGAAGCTAATAGAAGCAGTCCAAATAGCACTGAATTTCGTTAATTTTTAAGATTATTTTAAGTGCGTAAGTAATCTAAGTAAACAACCGATTTATGTACTTTAACCATGACCTATTCTTTGTAAGGGACCTCATATAAGACGGTTCAAGATGTATGTTATTTGCTGAACAAGTAAGTACGTAAGTAAATGTATGGTTACAGTACCGGGCATGTTGAGCGCTGGGAAAAAGAAGAGGATCGCTTTGCGCATCTTACGAGACAATCATCGTGTCAGAGACGCGTGTGCGTAGAGCTAACAACCAATCCCGGCCAGCGGTGCAGGCACGATGCACGACTAGCCAATCACGTACCTATTCGTAATGGTCTTCTGCGCATTTTAAAGTTATACTATGCAGTTTTAGGCAGTGGAAGTCAAATCATAATCGGTTCAGTAATGTAACTATGAAGAACAGACGTGTTTTAGGGTCCGTACCCAAAGGGTAAAACGGGACCTTATTAGTATGGCTTCACTGTCCGTCAAGACATTTTTCACAGATGATCTACATATTTATTTCTGTTGTCGCTATAACAACAAATACTAAAAAACGGAATAAAATAAATATAAGGGGACTCCCATACAACAAACGTGATATTTTTGCTCGATATTAATAACAGCAATAGGCAGACGCTCAAAATATTCATGAATACTTAATTCAAGTTATAATATATAGTTATATAAAAGAACGCGCGCCTCGTGCGCTTGTCAAACTACTTCCTATGACTTAGGCGCACAAATTACGTATAGCGGCGCGGCGCGCTAGACAGATAGTCCACTCGGAACATAAGCGTCATTTCGTTAACGCACACATTGACATTGCGTTTACTCGCCATCTCGGACGATTCCGGCCCGAATTTAGCGGGCTGTCACTCACGACACGACAGTTTACTAAGCATAACGCAGTCCGCGAAGCTCAGTTTTGACGATATTTATTGAAGGCGCGTGGCTAGAAACGAATAAAAAAATTGCGTAACATGGACGAATGAGACAGAAATTCAAATTCTCGAATAATATCAGGCTGAACCTATTTTATGGAACTTCTATATCGATAAAAGTTGCGAAACCACCGCGAATTAGTTGCGAGTGTAGAGTTTTGGTTATGTTGGCGGAACCTTTGCGCCGCGAATATTGCTCTGTCTTCCTTTTTAGGCCTGGACGTATGATAAGATGAATGTATAAACTAATCGATGTGTCAGTGTAAACACACTTACTTATTTCAAAAATTCAGAATAGCATCCCTAGGTAGTAAGCCCAATTTCGGCAGTTGTTTTCGAGAACGGTGGGAGTGGCCCTTCTGTATTTTTTCTATTTTGTAACTGATGTTGAAGGTGACCGCGCATCTATGAACACTGCAAAACCTGCAACCAACGCAGTCATTGCATTTAGAATTCTTTGTATGAAATCTTATGGAACTTAGCACACCTAGCCGCGCTCAGCGCGTAGTGTTCAAAAGGACATGATTTTTTTACTATGGGGTTTGGTACTAAAATCAAAACTCTTCAAACTTGACACTGATATGTAAAAGTTGAAAGAATAAATGATTATGAATGCATTGATCGCTGATTTAATAATTTAAAAACCCTCGTTTTTTATTTATGAATAAAAAACAAAAATGTATTCAGCTTCTAAATAGCAACATTATAAGGTCCCACGATACTTTTTTGTGTAAAAAAAGAGGAAATTTGTTTGACGTTTCGCAAGCAGCAGTATCTGCCATTATTTTCTGATTTTTAACAAATCAAATAATGTAATTATGAATAACTCTTGACTTGGCAGAATGGCCGTAAATCTTTGCGTCTCTAAGGTGAAAAATAAGAAATCTGACATTTGTCACTGTCAGACAACAATAGCTTTCGTTCGGAAACGCATACAACGTATTTATAAACATAATTTTTCTATTAATTTAATAGAGTTCTTTAAAAATCTAAAAGCTGATTTATATAAATTGTATAAGCTCGTTTTATTTTTATCTTAGTGCCAAAAAAATCATGTCCTTTGGATGACGTATTCAGACTCGATGCGGCCGCTGCGTCCCATGCGCACGCTGCGCGATCCTAGGTGCGCGACACGATTTCACACAAAGATACGCGCAGTGTACTACAACAGATACTGTGGTACGGGTAGGTAGTGCGGTGCGGCTTGGTACGCGAGGCTTTCAGTGACGTGACTACGTAATACCACAGTATACACCGTGAATTTTTATTTACCCGAGAAAATTAACTAACATACTCAGATATC
The DNA here is from genome assembly GCA_950371115.1 of Anania fuscalis. Taxonomy (NCBI): domain Eukaryota; kingdom Metazoa; phylum Arthropoda; class Insecta; order Lepidoptera; family Crambidae; genus Anania; species Anania fuscalis. Next base: position 13,076,653 of record OX493343.1, on the reverse strand, counting down.
GATATACATCGAATTTGGCGAATAAAAAAAACGGAACGGCGTACGGCGTTGGCGTACGGAAGGAATAACTATGAATAAAAAAAATTCATTCATAGTTATTCCTTCCGTCCATTACGCGACCAAATTAGGTGGATTTTGGTTCCGTTAATGTTGGAATGATAATGATTACTATTTGAATTAGCAGGACTTTTATGGTGCATATTTTTTAACGAATGTTAGGGACCTTTTATATAAATTTCTCATAAAAAAAAATTTTTTTTACGCCAAATTCGATGTATGTCGATATCTGAGTATGTTAGTTAATTTTCTCGGGTAATTAAAAATTCACGGTGTATATTTATCTATACAGTAAAGAAACTACCTATGAACGGTCAAAATAAACAAAGAAATCTGAGTAAAATAAGAAGTACTGAGAGTCGGGGATGCCGAATACTTACTGCCGATACGAGACGAGATGCTGTCAGTTATCATTGTCGCTGTTGAATGTAAAACAAAGTATTTAAATCCTCTTCGGTCAACGATTTGTCTTCATTTCTATTGTTTTCAGTTCACGCGGTTTTTAATCAACTTTATAAGACAACCCTAACGCTCCATTGACGTATTTGACGTATCTCGACAAACAGGCCTAGTTTCCATACTGTATTACATATACAGGGTGTCCCAAAATTAGCACGTCACAGTGACACCGGAGATAGATGTGCCTAAGACGCATCGAACAAGCCTAACATATATCCATAGAAAAGTTTTATCTGTTTTGAGTATGACCAATTTTAGTATTTTTTAAATATCCCCAATTTTTCATAATGTTTGTATCAGAGATTTTTTATAAAGCTCTTTATTTTACTTTTTTTGTAAGCCTACGTCTTTGGCAATGGTTGTTTATGATGAAACAATCATTATCCAGTCGATAAATAGTGTGAAATAATGACAATCGATAGTCAATCTCAATTTAATTACCCAAAGATAATGGGTTTAACTTTGAGGAGCAACCGTGAAAAAAATATATATGAAACATAATGAACAAATACCATTAAAAATGGTATTTTTTCACGGTTGTTGCTTAAAGTCGAAACCATTTTCTTTAGGTAAAAATTAAATTGAGATTGAAAATCGATTGTCTTTATTTTACACTATTTATCGACTAGATAATGATTATTTCATCATAAACAACTATTGCCAAGGGCGTAGGCTTACAAAAAAGTAAAATAAATAAAATAAAACCTCTATAAAAAGACTCTGATGCAAACTTTATAAAAAATTGGTGATTTAAAAAAAAATATCTAAAATAATAGAATAATAAAAATATATTATCTTCAATTAAAAAAAAAATACTAAAATTGTTCATACTCAAAACAGATAAAACTTTTTTATGGACATGTTAGGCTTGTTCGATGCGTCTTAGGCACATCTATCTCCGGTGTCACTGTGACGTGCTAATTTTGGGACACCCTGTATGTACTGTGGTAATACGTTAGATTATATTCGAGGTAACTCGTGATATTGTAAACTATCCAAATTATTGTGAACATTAACATACTGCTTTCAATTTGCATTATTCTTTGGTAGATTAGATTATAATCTATCAAAGTGAAACAGTTGGATTACAATGTGTCGTACGTTAAATTGTCAACTCTCCGAAGGCTGTCCCTGATTGGTCGGTCTTACAGTAGGTCATTCTGTGTCAATAGAGTTAGGAATCAAACACAGGTGTCAGTCAAATAAAATATATGCACTTCAAGAATCTTCATACTTACATGTGTATAAACATCCATGCCTTAAGTACAAATCTCGTGCTCATCACTCAAACATTTGCTCCTTGCGGGATTCGAGCCCGCAACCACCAGGTTTGGTAGTCCGAAGCCCGAACCATTACATCAGATGGTCGTCATAATGTTCTCTAGGTGTTAAACGACACAAAATGTTAAAACAATACGAAATTGATTAATTAAAAATAATATTTAACGCACGTTAAGAACAAGGAAAATTTCAATGTTTTTATCAAATTCATAACCATACCTATCGTTTGGGGAAATTAAGTTAAAATAATTATACAAGAGCGATAAGCGTGCAACAATAGTTGGATTTTCTTAGGGAATTTTGATATAACTAAAATGAGGTAGATTGCGAAAGGGTTTACATTTTAAATTTATTTATTATACTTTAATGTACAGGTAGGTGCAATTGGCGGACTTATCAAATCAAATCAAATCAAATCAAATCTTTTTATTTCAGACTCAATCCAGACTACTTAAATCCATAGGTTAGTAATGCAGTTATTTAATGCTATATTATAGTATAGAGCATTCTTCTTCTTATCGTGTCGATAGTAAAGCGTCTTAAATTTGTTGTGCCCAGTAATTGGCGACGCGGATTGCTTTGTCGTTGGCACACATAAGGTCTTCTAGCAAGCATGAATCAGGGCACGCAGGACAAGACAGCAAATGGGACATGTCTTGCGGAGTGAACCCGCAAACACAGGACAGATCAGTTCCATCGGATAGTCCCCACTTGAACATGGTGTCCTTGCATCTACCCACTTGGGACCGGAGTCTGTTAAGGGACTTCCAAGTAGGCCATGGCAGTTTGTGTCCTGCAGGGAGGTGTTCGGAAGGAGGAACGAAAGGAGCAGGCGGTAAGGGACCGTTCTCCCACAGGACACGTCTAGCAGTAGAGGGGTCGCGGTCGAGAGGGGAAACGCACTTCATGAAGCTTCTGCGGCTTTAAGTCTTTGGCGGCATACAGCATTTATACAATGTGATATGGGCGATACTTCTAACCCGTTGTGGCTAAGTTCGGTATCTAATATTATTGCCAAAAAAGGTTATTTGGGGTCAAAACAAATCTGCAAAAAAAAGTTTTTCCTACCAAAATTATGTAATGAATTTCTTTTTTCTAGCCAAGGAGGGTTTCCTTGGCTAGAAAAAAAAATGTTAAAAAATACGGTGATATCAAATTTCTGACTTTACCATGGTATTTATATGCATATGTAATAGCGATTTAAATGACTATTATTAATTATTATTCAAGACCTCGCTCGACAGTGGCGCCAACCGGTGGGCACAAAACGGTAGCCCTCATTGATTGGTGTGTTTGTTGAAATAATAGTAACTATGAAACGATTGCCTGGGGTCGGTTGGTTTTACCCTTATCAATAAACCTTATCTACAAAACCGGTATAAAAGGCAAAATTGATATTTTTCCTTACCAGTTAACCGCTAAAATTTAAGTAACAACATGGCACAGTGAATTAAACAGATTTTTATAATAGTTTTATTGACGAGACAAAAAAGCATCAAAATGGGTAAGGGAGATTATACATTTTTATTTTTAAATTGATAAGGTCAATGCACGACCTCCGTAGCCAAGAGGCGATCGTACACCGGACTACGGCGTCGTCGCCATCTCTGAGGTTCCGGGTTCGATTCTCGGTCGGGTCAATGTAGAAAACGAACTTCTCTATGTTGTCTTGGGTCTGGGTGTTGTGGTACCGTAGTTTTTTTATGATTTCTATAACACAAGTGCTTTAGCTACTTAACTTAGGATCAGAGCAATGTATGTGATGTTGTTCAATATTATTTATTTATTTATCTTTTTTAAAAAGTTTAAGTTAGAGAATCACGCACCAAGAAAAAAGTACCATGGTATTTTTATTCAGTTAACAAATTTTAAGTACCTATAATCTTATTTAAATATACAATAATTTATTTAGTTTTTTAACGCTTGTACGTGTGTCCATTTGTGATGTAGGCCCCATTTATGAATTAAAATTATAAAAGGAATTAAAAATAAATAGCTTAAAATATGAAATATTTTTAATCAACACGTGGCCTAAACAGTGTTGTTTTGTATAGTTTTTCGTAGCCAGATTTATGTTTAGCTATAATTTGTATGTTTCCTTTCAATGTTTTTGGGAATTGTCGCAGGTTATAACATTTTGCTTCTTTGTGTTTTTTCTTTATTATACTTATAATACACTATATTTTCTTTCTCATAAAAATTTAGTCCAAAGTAAAAAAAAAAGTTTGAAACGACCAGAGCCGTAATCATTAATTAAAAGTTTAAAGCTCCTTACTTATTTCAACGACGCTAAACTTATAAAAATAATGGTACCTATAGTGATTTTTTTCCTGTATCTGCCGTCACAGGCTGTATAATATTTTTTAAATAATAACCGCACAACACCTTTTGTTACTTTTTCTTAATAAATTTTAACTGTTTTTCAAAAACTAATTTGAGTAAAATAAAATGTTATACATATGATAATGCATTCAGTTCAAAATCGCTGTGACAGTACATGCGTAAGAAAAAATTGTCAAGTCAACCAAAATAAAATTGTACCTATTTATAAGATAATATATTTTTTGTTTCAGATACTAAGTTGGGGCTATTTCTATTTACATTGTATACAGTAGCTTCCACTGAAAACTGTATACTAACTCAACCTAAACTTGCAGTAAAACCTTGTTCGTTTGACTTGAAGTGTGTAGGAACATTGGCAGGATTCAACGACATAAAGAGCAATGACTGCCTAAAAATACCAGATAAAAATCTTGAAATAAATATTCAAATTGAAAATGTAGACATGACTGATAAATTTGGTGTTCTCAGCAAACAAGTATTGGACAGTGCTAAAACTTTACTTATAAGTAATGGGGGCTTAGCCGCGGTTCCTGATGCTATATACGAGATGAATCGTCTAGAAGACATCAATTTAAGCTATAACAAAATTAAATCGTTTGATATTACCAAACTTACAAACAAAAATTTGAAGACAATTAACATTTCAAGAAATGCAATCAATAATTTAGTTCAAAGTGACAGTACTTTTGTGGAAAGCACTGTTACAGTAATCGATTTAAGTGGCAACCAAATACAAAATATCCCTTTCTATTATTTTGATAAGTGCAAAAAACTTGAAACCTTGGATTTATCGCATAATTCTATTGACGAACTAGCTCACGGAAATTTTTATTATCTTGAATTGTTAAAAAATCTATATTTATCTCATAATAAGCTAAGGAACATAAATAATGTTTTTCATATACTCAAACAGCTGGAAATGTTAGATCTTAGTAATAATTTGCTTGATGCAGTTGAACAGAATGCATTTACAACAACGCTTAATCTAAAAACCTTAAATATGGGTTCAAATGACTTGAAAAATAATGTCAATGATGCTTTAAAGCCACTAACAAAATTAACGTCTTTGGATTTAAGTAACAATTCGTTATCAATTATTACTAAAAGCAGTTACAAACAAAACGTTGCTTTAACAGACCTTAACCTATCTGATAATTTAATTGAAACCATTGAATCTGGCGCTTTTGAAGGAAAACGAATTAATAAATTCAATTTTAAAAACAACAAGTTAAAGGGTGCTTTAAAAAGTTCCATGTTTGTTGGTCTCATACCTACAGAACTTGATTTGAGCTACGGAGCCATAACTGAAATTGGACCAGAGTGTTTTAGTAACATGACTACCCTAGAAAAATTAAATCTTAACAATAACGCCATAAATAATATAAATATTTCAGCATTCGATAAAAATTCGGCTCTATTACATTTAGACTTGAGTTATAACAAACTGAACTCAATAGATTTTAAAACTGATAATTTAAAGCAGTTGACAAATTTAACTGTTAGCTATAATAACATTAATGAATGTAAGCCAGACGTGTTTAAAAATTTTACACAGTTGACATATTTAGACATCTCCAATAATCAGATTACAAAATTGGAAAAAGAAACATTTAAATCAATGGTAGAACTAAAAACACTTGACATGCATAAGAACCCTCTAAAAAACATAGACGAAGATAGTTTTAGAGGCATGACAAAACTTGAAAAGCTAAGCATTCAAGAAACATATTTGCCATCTATTCTTAGCAATTTTTTTTCCGATATGACAGATCTTGAATATTTAAATGCATCATCCAGTCAGATTACAATTATTGAAAAAACAGCGTTTGCAGCAAACATAAAATTAAAGGAACTTTATTTAGATAATAACCAAATTAAAGATGTGTCTGAAGTTTTTAATGGTTTGACTAATTTGGTTTTATTAAATTTATCTAAAAACGATATAAAAAATGTAGATACTACAACTTTTAGTTCCCTGTCAAAATTGGATAATGTTGATTTATCATTCAATGAAAAATTGATTCTGAACAATGCGTTTGATAACCTTCCAACTTTGAAAAAAGTTAATTTGAGAAAAATTAAAGGAATAAGTTTCGAAAAAATCGAAAATTCTGTGATAAGCGAGCTAGATGTTTCGTTCTGTAGTATAAAAGATGTGAATGCAATACATATTAACAGGTTACGAAAAATAGCAAAATTGAATCTGTGTGATAACGAAATTTCTTCGATTAATGAAAATTCCTTTAAAGGTATGACTTCTCTTAATACTCTTCATTTATGTCATAATAAGATTAATCACATGGAACCGAAAAGTTTCGACAGTGCGAATCTGTTACAGGAATTGGATTTAAGTGATAATGAACTTCCTAAAATCAGTCATGGGACTTTTAATAAACTATCAAATCTAAAAACCCTAAATCTAACGAATAACAATTTAAAAGATTTTCCACCCGGTAACTTACCCAATAGTGCTATCAAGATCAACCTTATTTTGGATGGAAATTTCATTGATGATTTAGATTTTGAAGGATTTTACACACAGGACCACGTATCAAGTCTGAGCATAGGAGGTAATTTATTTACTTGTAGTGATCTTCAAGAAGCCCGATCGAAATACACAAACCTACCTCTGACGGCAAATAAACTCGTCAAAGATGCAGAAAATAGCCAAAGCTTTGAAGGCATAACTTGTCATTTGTCCGTCGACCCAACAACCAGTAACCCAACTTCACCTACAAAAATAGATACAAGACTCATTAAAGAACATGTGGATGCGATAAAAAAAGAAATAAACGAATCTTCCTTCCACATAATTCAGCAAATCGTTAATGCTAGTAAAAAAACAAATGAACAAACAAATAAATCAATAAATAACATGAAAGTTGTTAAAACCAAATTAAGTAGTTTTGATTTAAATCAAAGTAAAATGACTAACAATGTTGATGATTTAGTAGCTTTAGAGTCTGCAAGTAAAAGCGAGAGTAAAACTATAAAGACTTTAGCATATATTTCTGCTATCGGGGTTATAGTTTTAACTATTTCTTTAGTGGTTAAATGTATACTGAATGCTAAGAAATTAGGAGAAAAGTAAAAAGCCAAAATGATGTAGCTAACAATGTAATATATAAATTATAAATGTAATAATTAGATGCACTTAGAGACATAGGTCTGGTATTATTGAATGTCGCAGTAGATTATAAGTTTAAATGTCAGCGCTCACTAAAAGGAGCTTGAGTGAATTTACAATCTTCTGCTCAAATACATATAAAAATCGTACGTACCAGCCAATTCGTTATTTTGTTTGGAGAAGTGAACTTTTGTTGAGAACGAGAACGAGATTTCCCACAAATAAATTCGTTGAATTTGAGCATAAAAGAACGAAAACTGACTACCATCCATTGTGCCACAAAGCAAAGCGTTATGTTAAAATACATCTAAGAAAGATATTATGTTAAGTAGAGTTAAGTATTTTGCTATGCTGTTAAAATTATGTTACAATGTATATACTGCATCTAATAAAGATTGATGTTTATGTGACTGAATATAAATATAATTTGTTTTATTTTAATGGATGTGCAATAAATATTATAAGTCTTATGAGGACTTTGACTTAATAAAGAACGTGGTCAGGGCGTGTGTTCGGGGCGCTAAGACGAAAATGTTTTGTGCTTAAGGCACGATATATAACTTTATCAAAACGCGCTATACATTTTCCTCTCTTTCTGGCCCCTGGCTTTACTCTAAAGGTAGTAACCGAAGCTAAGCTAATAAGCTAAGCTTCTAAGCTAACGCTGGCTTTTTAACCACACTATAAATAAAACGGAATTACAAAAGAGTTAGTAAGTCTCGAAATCCTCAAACCATGAGCGGTGTCTGGTGTAATGGTTCCGCTTACGGACTACAAAGCTTACGGACTACAAAGCTAGGCGGTTAGAAATTCAAATGCCGCAAGGGCCAACTGTTTTTCTGATGAGAACGAGCATGTAACTTACTTTTAATCGCATTGCTGAGAGCGGCTTGCTAATTAGTGTAGGTAATTGTAAGAATAATTTACAATTATTCGGTGATATTGTCTACCCAAATAATCTCTACGCTAACGGTCTAGATCTGCATTATATTTGAGACGTATGGCCTGTTTTACAATGAACGGATAAGTTCTGCATAAGTTATTTTTTACTTATCTAAAGGAACACTATTTTTTTTTTGCGATTTTAACCGTCAATTAGCCCTCAAAATTTTTTAATCTGTTTTTATTCTCTACTTTTAGGGTCTGTTTCACAATGTACGGATAAAGTGCCAAACAGATACGTAACAGATAAAAATATGTAGATGATAAAAGATATTGATTAATGTGTCATATTATTATAGCGCTATTTGACAGTCGTGGAACGCAAAAATAGTGTTTATCCAAAAGATATAACAAATAGCCTATACAAAACTTATACAGAACTAATCCGTACATTGTAAAACAGGCCCTTAATGTGTCATGTAACGTTATTTGACGGTTGTGAAACACTAAAATAGTGTTTATCCTATCGTATGGAAATGTTTTTTGGAAAATGGGTTTTTTCAGGTGGCAATATAAGTGCCACTGCCTCAGTATGGGTAAATTAGGAGGAGGATAACGGGGAGTTACTCACAGGCTAACAAAGTGCGGATGAGTTTGCAAATTTTTTTGTCGCGGTATATAATAAAGTGCGAGCGGACTTAGATCTTGGGGCGGCCATGACAGCGGCGGGCGGCGACAAAGGCGCGGCCCGTGTGCAGCTGCAGCGGCTGCAGCCCGAAGACGTGCGCAGCGCGCTTCAGCGGCTGAAACCCAAGAAATCTTCGGGGCTGGATGGTATACCACCTTACGTATTTTAAAGACTGTAAGGAGGCATTCGTCGAACCACTGACCTACATTTTCGACAAATGCCTTGAAAAGTCAATATTTCCGGAAAGGTGGAAAATAACTCGTGTCGTATAAAGTATTTCTACTTTTGTAAATACCAGGTGTTGCCCAGTCATTAAACTTACAGTTCAGCTTATTTGTTTTTAATTGCTTTTGAGTAAAAATCTGATCAAATTCCTTTCTGATTAAGCCAAAAAGATCTTTATATAATTTATCAACACTTTGTCCATTATTATATCATATACCAACAATATATCATACAATATACCAACAGATAGTAGCTGGTCGACTTCGTATGAAAAGACGTTTTTTTCACGATTTCAATGTTGATCCTATACAAAAGTAGGAGCATTTTTGCAGTAGAATACACGTCTCAAAGATATAGGTACCCAAGATAGATAGATATATACTCTTTATTTCACACCAAACAAAGCCGTTACAGTTGATATTTACAGAAAGATGTACAATTTAGGTGATCTTATCGCTTAAAAGCGATCTCTTTCAGACAACCTTTAGGCAGAGGACAACTATAAAGAGAGGGGAAAGTGGTCCAAGTAGGCCGAAGCAGGGAGAACATGCACAGGTGGGGTTACAGCTTGGAGAGCGCATGTCTATGTGGTATTTTCCTCCAGACATTGGCACATCTCCTATCATGCCCTGCGTGTCCCTACACCTGCACACGCAAAGCTCTCTACAGGACCACCAATATTACAATATTGGTGGCTGTGTTTTGCTCACATGTATAAGCCTGATCCGAAGGGCAATATAGAAAATATTGTTTTCTATATTGACCTGACCGGGAATTGAATCCAGGATCTCAGAGACGCGACGCCAAGTCCAAGTCCAACATTTTTGCCTTATATTCATGCCAACTACAGCTTTATTCGGTTACTTTAATTAATTAATAGTGTTCCGTATTCATAAAGCTTAACACTCTGTCAGTCCAGTCTAATTAGGGTTCCGTACCTAATGGGTAAGGTTCCGCTGTCCGTTTGTCTGTCTGTCTGTCTCTCTGTCTGTCTGTCTGTCTGTCTGTCTGTCTGTCTGTCTGTCTGTCTGTCTGTCTGTCTGTCTGTCCGTCTGTCCGTCTGTCCATCTGTCACCAGGCTGTATCTCATGAACCGTGATAGTTAGACAGTTTAAAGTTTCACAGATGATGTATTTCTGTTGCCGCTATTACAAAAAATACTAATGTATTCTCTTTGTTTGATTTTTGACCCTTCAACTTTATTACAAGAATTAATGTAACCTGCAATGTTTTGATCCAAAAAGTGCTTAACCAAGCGCAATAAGTCTTAAATGTCCAAGATAAGTATTTAAGTATGAGTATTTTTGGAGGTTTTTACCTCAACTCTCAATTTTAAAACAAGTAAAGTGCCTATACATTCTGTCAAAAAAGTATCGGGAATTGATGATTTGTTTATGGTTCCAAATTTAAAATTATATTTTTTTTGTTGATTTATGATATATTTTATATGATATTTTTTTTGATGAACTCGTTTACGGAAAAAGCGTTTAAAAATGTTTTGATGATTGGATTATACGTTGGCGTAAGTGTATCGCTTCTGAAGTAGCATACTTTGAAGGTGATAAAATAAATTTGAATGAATAACTAACATTTTGTGTATTATTAATCTTTTCCCGGTACTTTCTTGACAGAGTAGTATACGTCCCACTGCAGGACACAGGCTTCACATTTTATGAGTTAGTTGTTAGTTTGAGTGGCTTAGGCCATACTCTACCACGCGGGCCCAGTGCGGTGCGGTTGATGTTGATGATGAAATTGTTAATGAAATTTGAAAAAAAAAAGCTTATCCTAAGGGTACGAAAATAGGGGCGATTTATTGTTCACTCTCGGATTTTAATGCTGATCTTATGTCCAAGGAAAATCATTAAATAAAAACTTTATTCATTTAACCGAAATAACTAAGTTCTAAACATGTAAGTCGGTGCGAACAAATTTTAAATCTCAATGGCTGGCACCGATTCCAAAAAGAGCTGATTAGGTATACTTACATTAGTAATGGAACTTAGTTATTAAGGTTAAATGAAAAAAAGTTTATTTTTTTGTTTCAGTTTTTCGGCGGTTTAATTTTTACCCTTTGGGTACTGGATCCTACAAAGGTTATATTTAATAAAAAACACCATTCCATACCAACAGATAGTAGCTGGTCGACTTCGTATGAAAAGACGTTTTTTTTACGATTTCAATGTTGATCCTATACAAAAGTAGGAGCATTTTTGCAGTAGAATACACGTCTCAAAGATATGGATACCTATATCTAAGATAGATAGATAGATACTCTTTATTTCACACCAAACAAAGAAGTTACAGATAAATAACACTTGAAAAAAAAACATCGACCTCAGGTGGGACTCGAACCCACGTCCCATCGCATGGCGGGCGAGTGCTTTTTTTCTTTGCTATTTATCTTCAAACAGAAGTTACAGTTGATATTTACAAAAAGATATACAATTTAGGCGGTCTTATCGCTTAAAAGCGATCTCTTCCAGACAACCTTTAGGCAGAGGACAACATAAAGAGAGGGGAAAGTGGTCCAAGTAGGCCGGAGCAGGGAGAACATGCACAGGTGGGAGAGCGCATGTCTATGTGGTATTTTCCTCCAGACAATGGCACATCTCCTATCATGCCCTGCGTGTCCCTACACCTGCACACGCAAAGATCTTTACAGGACCACCAATATTACAATATTGGTGGCTGTGTTTTGCTCACATGTATAAGCCTGATTCGAAGGGCAATGTAGAAAATATTATTTTCTATATTGACCTGACCGGGAATTGAATCCGGGATCTCAGAGACGCGACGCCAAGTCCAAGTCCAACATTTTTGCCTCATATTCATGCCAACTACTGCTTTATTCTACTTAAAGACCCTAAACTAAGCCTCGGGCAGGTTGAAAAATGGACGGACATGGTCAAATTGTAAGATAAAACCACAAATTACGTATAGCGGCGGCGCGCTAGACAGATAGGCCACTCGGAACTAAGCGTCAAAATCGTTACGCACAAATTGACAATTGCGTTTATATGCAATCTTGGACGATCCGGGGCAATACTACAGCGGACTGTCACTCACGACAGTTTACTACGCATTGATCATTGTTACGTGCGAAAAATGGATCTAAGCGTTTTTATTAGGTACTGCTGCAGTATGTTTGGATGTTTGAATACAACACAAAATTGTGATTAAACGTTCTTTAAATTTCCAAAATAATATTAAAAGGTATATGAAACTAGGTCTAGGTTTTATTCTTGTAAGTAAAGTAAAGGTAAAGATAAGTTTTTATAGTGATCAATCATTTATTTCATTACATTACACATTCAGCAGGAATGAGCTTTTAAATTTTACTTAAATCGTCATTGGTTTAACACCAGTGTTTTAGGTAAGCGTTGAATAAAAGATTATAAATATAGTACGTATAATTTCTAACAACGCGCAGCTGCCGCCGCTGTTAAAAACGACAGTAATTGAAGAAGCCAAGTTGGGGAGAGTAATTATTGCTCTGTCTTCCCATTTAGGCCTGGACGTATGATAAGATGAATGAATAAGCTAATCGTTGTATCGGTGTAATAAGGCACACTTATTTATTTCAAAAATCAGAATAGCAACCCTAGGCAGTCACCCAATTTGGGCAGTTGTTTTCGAAAACAGCGGTAGTGGACCTTCTGTATTTTTTCTATTTTGTGATAAAACTTTAATTTGGTAATAGCTATGTACCTCAGTATTGTATACAGTATGGAAACTAGGCCGTGTTTGTCGAGATACGTCAAAAATTGGTCAAAAACGTCAATAGAGCGTTAGGGTTGTCTTATAAAGTTGATTAAAAAGCGCGCTAACTGAAAACAATAGAAATTTATACAAAGCGTTGACCGAAGAGGATTTAAATTACTGTTTTTACGTTCTACAGCGACGATGACAACTGACAGCATCTCGTCTCGTATCGGCAGTATTCAGCAACCACGACTCTCAGTACACTTATTTTACTGAGATTTCTTGTTGAGGCGTGCACATTTGTGTGAGTACATCATTTTGACCGTTTAGTGCCCCGTTTGCAGTCGGGTAGGCACTGACTATGATCCTAGTTGCAAGTCTGGTTATTACATATAAAACAATAGCTGACAGGCTCTTAAACAGAAAAACCTGATCATTTCAAGATTAAACAAGGGTATTAACTACGAAACAATCGTCATTATTGATTAATCCTTATCATTAAACCGTATCCGTTTAGAATGGTATAAAAGCTAACTTTTGACCGTTTTCCTTACCAGTTTCCCGCTTAAATTCTATCAAAGAACAACATGACGCTCTGAAATTTGTGAAACGTGTTCATAATTGACCCAGCAAACCCACAAAATGGGTAAGATTGTTGAATGTTTATTAGAATCAATAATTAGCTTGCTAGAATAATTATAATCTTAGCCATAGTTACACCATCTTACTTTAACTTTAACAAACGTCAAAAATCTGTCACACTCTATACAAAAACACCGGTTGTAGTAATAGTTATGGTTTAAGTTAAAATGATGCAACCCCACCTTAAAATAAATAGTTATTGTTTAGTGGTAAATAAATATATTTGTATAAGACCGTCTGGTGTAGTGGTTCGCGCTCCGGACTACAAAGCTTGGTTAGGGGTTTGAATCCCGGTAGGGGCAAATATTTGTGTGTATTCGAACCTAAATCCTAATATAATATTTATAAATTTATTTAAGTATGTTTCCGTTATTCTACTTGCTATGCTTAGTTCGGGGCTATATAATTGTGGTGATTTTGGAATGAATTTATCATTTTTGTTATTTATAAACAATCTCGGCGTTTCTTTTAATAAAATATTTAATTCGTTTACTTAAATTATTTTTAAAAGTGTTCCGTATTCATAAAGCTTAACACTCTGTCAGTCCAGTCTAATTAGGGTTCCGTACCTAAAGGGTATGAACCGTGATAGTTAGACAGTTTAAAGTTTCACAGATGATGTATTTCTGTTGCCGCTATAACAAAAAATACTAAAAAGCAGAATAAAATAAATATTTGAGGGGGGCTCCCATACAACAAACGTAACTTTTTTGCCGTTTTTATAGATAATGGAACCCTTCGTGCGCAAGTCCGACTCGCACTTGGCCGGTTTTTTACTAACTATACTTACTTCTTGATTGCTGAGTCAATTTAAACCTTTTAAAGTACTGAAATTCAGGTGGTTATACAATTATTTCATAACATCGTGCTGATCGAGGGTCCATCACTGGAGGGACCCTCGATCAGATCAGCAGCTGAATGTAGGTAGCCGAAATCTTAAATAGTAAAGCTTTCTTGTCTACCCGGATATTTGCTTTGTGTAAAGTGTAATAATTGAAAATTTAACAGGAATGTTTTTTTAAAATAATAAATACATAAATATAACACAACATCACATTACATTGATTTGATCCTATATTCAGTAGACTAGGTAAGTAGCTAAAGCACTTGTGTTATAGAAATCAGAAACAACGACGGTACCACATCACCAAGACCCACTACAATATAATAAAATTGAAAAGTTCGTTTTCTACATTGTCCCGATCGGGAATCGAACCCGGGTGCTCAGAGATGGCGACGAAAAGTCCAGCGTGCTCGCCTACGGTGGTCGTTTTTGTCGTTTCTATGGTGTATATAATAATGTCGCACTCTTTTTTTAAGTGGCTCCCTACTAGCTCAATCTTTGCTTTAATAAAAAAAACGATTAAGTGCGAGTGAGACAAAATGGCAAAAAATCACGTTTGTATTTTTGTTAAAGCGGCAACAGATTACATCATCTGTGAAAATTTATGTCTACCTATCACGGTTCATAAGATACAGCCTGGTGACAGACGGACAGACAGACCCGTTTAACCCTTTGGGTACGGAACCCTAAAAATCACGATAAAAAACAAAGTTAACATGAAAATGATTACATCTTGGTAAGCTTTTCAAGTTACTGATTAACTTATAAAATATATTAGAAAAGAAAATTATTTAGACAAAGTTGTTTGATGGGCAACTACGGAACTTCACATTACGCGTAGCTCGGAACGGATTATTTTTATATATTTTTTTTTTGTTTCAGACACGAAGGTTGGGCTACTTTTATTCACATTGTATACAATAGCTTCTACTGAAAAGTGTACAACAAATCCAAAGTCAGATAATCCTTGTGAAATAAATTTAACGTGTGTAGAAACATTAGATGGATTTAGTGAAATCGAAAGCGATGACTGCTTTACAGATCCCGCAAAAACCCCTAGAATAACTGTTCAAATTGAAAATGTTGACATTGCTGGTAAAATTGATACTTTGAGTGCAAAAATACTCGACAACACTATACAATTCGTAATTAAAAATGGGAATTTAAGCGAGGTACCTGATAAGATATATGAAATGAATCGCCTTGAAACAATTGACTTCAGCTATAATAAAATTAAAACAATTGATATCGCTAAACTAACAAACACGAATTTGAAGAAAATAACAATAGAAAATAATGAAATCAACAATCTAGTCAAAAAAGGTAGTCCGCTATCAAAGGATACTATTACAGAAATCTACTTAAGCTTCAATAAAATACAAAGTATCCCAGATTACTATTTTGACCAGTGCACGAATCTAGAAACATTGGACTTATCGCATAACTCTATTGACAAACTAGATAAAGTGCATATTGTAAGTCTAAAATCTTTACAGAATTTTTATTTATCTCATAATAAAATTAAAAATATTGATAATGTATTTATCCATCCCGAAAAACTAAAAGTATTAGACCTCAATAACAATTTGATAGATACAATCAACACAGATGCATTAACAACAATGCGTAGTATAGAAACCTTAAAACTAGCTTCAAACAATTTAACAGATGATGTCACAGGTGCTTTAGAGCCACTAATAAAATTAAAATCTTTGGATTTAAGTAACAATTCTTTATCAGTTATCACTCCAAAAAGTTTTAAAGAAAACATTGATTTATCAGACCTTGATTTGTCAGATAATGAAATTGAAACCATTGCACCTGGCGCTTTTGAAGGAAAACGAATCAATAAATTCAATTTTAAAAACAACAAATTGAAAGGTGCTTTACAAAGTTCAATGTTTGTAGGTCTCGTACCTACAGAACTTGATTTGAGCTACGGAGCTATAACTGAAATTGGACCAGAGTGTTTTAGTAACATGACTACCCTAGAAAAATTAAATCTTAACAATAACGCCATAAATAATATAAATATTTCAGCATTCGATAAAAATTCGGCTCTATTACATTTAGACTTGAGTTATAACAAACTGAACTCAATAGATTTTAAAACTGATAATTTAAAACAGTTGACAAATTTAACTGTTAGCTATAATAACATTAATGAATGTAAGCCAGACGTGTTTAAAAATTTTACACAGTTGACATATTTAGACATCTCCAATAATCAGATTACAAAATTGGAAAAAGAAACATTTAAATCAATGGTAGAACTAAAAACACTTGACATGCATAAGAACCCTCTAAAAAACATAGACGAAGATAGTTTTAGAGGCATGACAAAACTTGAAAAGCTAAGCATTCAAGAAACATATTTGCCATCTATTCTTAGCAAATTTTTTTCCGATATGACAGATCTTGAATATTTAAATGCATCATCCAGTCAGATTAAAATTATTGAAAAAACAGCGTTTGGAGCAAACATAAAATTAAAGGAACTTTATTTAGATAATAACCAAATTAAAGATGTGTCTGAAGTTTTTAATGGTTTGACTAATTTGGTTTTATTAAATTTATCTAAAAACGACATACAAAATGTAGATACATCAACTTTTAGTTCACTGTCAAAATTGGATACTGTTGATTTATCATTCAATGAAAAATTGATTCTAAACAATGCGTTTGATAACCTTCCAACTTTGAAAAGAGTTAATTTGAGAAAAATTAAAGGAATAAGTTTCGAAAAAATCGAAAATTCTGTGATAAGCGAGCTAGATGTTTCGTTCTGTAGTATAAAAGATGTGAATGCAATACATATTAACAGGTTACGAAAAATAGCAAAATTGAATCTGTGTGATAACGAAATTTCTTCGATTAATGAAAATTCCTTCAAAGGTATGACTTCTCTTAATACTCTTCATTTATGTCGTAATAAGATTAATCACGTGGAACCGACAAGTTTCGACAGTGCGAATCTGTTACAGGAATTGGATTTAAGTGATAATGAACTTCCTAAAATCAGTTATGGGACTTTAAATAAACTATTAAATCTAAAAACCCTGAATCTAACGAATAACAATTTAAAAGATTTTCCACCCGGTAACTTACCCAATGGTGCTATGAAGATCAATCTTATTTTGGATGGAAATTTCATTGATGATTTAGATTTTGAAGGATTTTACGCACAAGACCACGTAACAAGTCTTAGCATAGGAGGCAATTTATTTATGTGTAGTGATCTTCAAGCTGTAAGAAATAAATTTAAAAATATTCCTATGACTACAGTAAAATTTGTCAATGACACAGAAAATATTAAAAGTTTCGAAGGTATAACGTGTCGTTTACCTACAACAACTAGTAAACCAACCAACCAACCAGTATCTACTAGTACCAACAACACAAAACTTAGTGCAGAACATGTGGATGAAATAATAAATAACATTATCAATTATTTAGCTGGCAACAATACGCTTATTACAAGTCAAATTAATGACATAGTGAAACTTATAGTAAAAGATATAAATAGGTCAACTTCGAGCGAAAATAAATTGTTATTTGAAAATTTGAAATCACAAATAGATAAAATAAAAGAACTCTTTTCTAATGTTGATAGGGATGCCAGGATTTTTTCTGAAAAACTGGATAAATTTACTGTTGAAAAAAATAAGACGGATGAATGGATTAAAAGTAATCAATCTTTATTCAATATTAGTCAACAAATAGACCAATCAAATGCAGAGTACCTAAAGAAAAATACAGAGTTAAGTGATAAAATAACAAATACAGAAGTTGGAGTTAAAAATGAAATAGAATCATTAAAGTCTGTTTATAGAAGTGACAGTACAACAACGAAGACATTAGCGTACATTGCAGCGGTTAGTTCCATGATTTTCCTTACTACATCAGTGGTAAAATGCATCATAAATTACAAAAAATAGAAAAAAAGGAGTGTAAAGGTTGTAGGTATATATAATATTTTAAGTAAAAATAATATTGAAAGGATTTAAGTTACTAGATAGTCATAATTATTGAAAAAGTTGGTGCATTTGAGCAGTATGGCACTTTAAAGATCACTTTTTGTTACATCCTGTTAGAAAAAATAAATGAATCGGCTGTCAGAGGGATATTTAAAAAAAATATAAATAATAATAATATTGAAACCACTTCCATCACCAATTCTGAAAATGCGGCTTGCTTGGCTTAGGCCCGTGGGTTAAGCATTGTTTCCGAGGACACCTAATGCTCCTCGAGATTAAAAAAAAAACAAACGAAAATAATAATAAATCCTTTATTTTCTTAAAACATGGTAGTGTAAGATGGTATTTGATATAAATGAGCACATGTTTTGTTACTTAAAAATAGCATGCAAACTTGAAAATTAATTAGTTATAAAAAAAATATGAATTCGATTACAATACAATTAACTTACCAATACTATAAATTACATTAACAATGTCAGAAGGAAAATGTGTTATTTCGAGTTTAAAAAGTCCTTAATATCATAAAAACTACGCTCACTAAGCCATCTATAAAGTTTACATTTGAACAAATTGATAGCTAATATTTTAAAAAAAATGGTATTATGCTAAATAATTACAGATAAGAATGATACCTACATTCGTCCCAAGACCTACCTAAGTTGGCGGTCGGATTAGAACCAAACCTTGATCAAATTAGTTAACAAATACCTATTTAAGATACCCTTTTAGTGTAACAAGTAAAATCAACCCTATACTACAGTAATCAAAAAAGAGTAAGATAATTATTAATCTTGTAGTGATTGTTAAGGAGGTCTAAACAAAAATGTACACAATATTGTTTTTATTAATAAGTTGTATAAAATGTCCTCTATTATTATTTACATTTAATATTTTAAGCACATGCATCAACAATTATGTTTTTGTCTTTATTGAACATACACCTATTGTGTAATAAGTCAAATACTGAAATAGTTTTTTTTAAGAAATGTGTGTAATCTTTTTGTGTGAAATTAAAGAATCTATGTATTGTAAATACCTTCCAATAAATGTAATCTGTTTGAAATGAGTTTATTGATTTAGGCCAGTTTGCTTCACCCCCATTAAATAAACCATTAGAAACCAAGTTTTAAATGGTTTTCTCTATCTCTTAGTTTATTTGATGTTAAACAAACTAAGATGTAGATGTTAAACAAAATAAAACAGTATTTATTTTTTAAAATAAAATTAAAAATAAGTCATGAAAATGTTTAGACATTATTGTTTAATTAAATTAATACTAAACATATTTTCCTTAAAATTATATTTTTGAATCAGCCCAATCGAAGCTGGACATTTAACTAATAGCTTAAAATACTATCATGCCTTGCTCATGGCTCTAATTCTGGACATATAAATTTTAAGGTTATAATTCCTCCAAGCCTGCCACCAAATAAATAAACCAAAAGCAGAAAGGTTCTATATTAGAAGCAACGTCAGCAACGACAAGCTCAGCATAGAACCGACCTTTACCAGACCTTTACGGCCTGGTAAAAGTTGCAGGAAGCCACTGAATGCAGGGCCATAACCATGAACTCTTAAAACAATCTCAAAGTTTTCAAATCTGTCAATTTTGGTACGTCATTTCATACAAAATTTGACAGAAATGATAATGTTTGACAGATTTGTGATTGTTTTAACAGTTCATGGTTAGGGCCCAGGACTCCTTCAACTGGATGTACATTCTACAGCGAGTATTTTGGCTATGTCTCGCCGAGAACACTTGCGCGAGAGGTAAGAGAACGTACACTGTTATTTATTTAGCACGGTTTCGAGCGTCGAGAAGATGGACGCGTCCCAAGTAGCGGCGGCTGCTGCCCTATGCGCTAACAGATAATACAATTACGAGATCAAGGTAAGTAGCTAAAGCACTTGTGTTAAGATATCCGAAAGAACGACGGTACCTAATACAACACCCAGACCCGAGCCAACATAGAAAAGTTCGTTTTATACCATTGACCCGACCGGGAATCCAGAATGTGCTGTGTTGACAGCATATCATAGCTATGTAGTTTCTATTCTCTATGGTTTAATTTTATGGGGAAATTCCACCGATAGAGAAATAGTATTTAGAGCGCAAAAACGCTGCATAAGATCTATGTATCGATTAAAATCGGATGAGTCATGTCAGCCATATTTTAAAAGTATGAAACTCTTGCACTTTCAGTCCTTATGTAAGTATTTATGAATGCGCCGTATTTATAAAAATGAATTTAGATAAGTTCGAATTTAGGACACGAGCTCGCCACAAAAAGAAACTATCCTCTATTCGAGCTAACACAAGTAGTTTTAGCAAAATATTTTTTTGTAATGCTACTTGTATTTTTAAATGGATACCAGAATCCATACGAGACGCAAATGACATGTACGTAGTACGTACATACTTTTAAGACAAAACTTTGTGAATATTTAATTGACAAATGATTTTATTCGATAAATGAATTTTATGACGGATGAACTGAATAATCAATATTTGAGTTGATTGTGAACCCATTATTGTACAACTGTACCCCACAATAAAGATATTATGATGATTATGAGGACCTTAGAGATGGCGGCGCTACGAGTAAGTCCAGTGTGCTCGCCTCTCGGCTGCGGTCATCATGGCGGAGGTGTATTTAATATCACCCTGCATTTGATATTAATTAATACTGTTAAAACGCAATGGTTTCCGTTTACCGCTTGTTTAATCGTAGCCGAAAACACAAACATATTTTGGATTTACCATTTTTACTTACAAGGATAATAGTTTCTGTTATGGAGGAAAATTAATCCCTCAAACAATATTTAGAGATAAACATTGTTGTAGTTAATTTATTTATTTGAAAACTAAGTACCTATTTTGTATGTATCGATATTATTATCTGCTGACCTTGGATGCCGGCTCGTAAGGAACAATCGCTGAGAGATTATTATGTCGCCAAATACAGGGTGTCCCTGGAAGTAAGGATCAAATCAAACAGGCGCATAGCGGGGAGGCAGGGGATTCCCATTTTTTTTAGCTTTATATATGTGAGTTCCCGGGTTCGGTTGCCGATTTGGGTCAGTGCTATGTTGGCTCAATTCTGGGTGTGCTAAGAGAAGAGTGAAATAAATTTGTCTGGTTCCTTAGAACTCAAAGATGTTTTTTTAAATAAATAAATAAATATTGGACACCCTCACATACATTGCTCTGATTCTAAGGTAAGTAGCTAAAGCACTTGTGTTATAGAAATCAGAAACAACGACGGTACCACAACATCCAGACCCGAAACAATATAGAAAAATTCGTTTTCTACATTGACCCGACCGGGGATGAACCCGGAACCTCAGAGATGACGGCGCCAATTAAAGTACGACGTGCTCGACTCTAGGCTACGGTGGTCCTCAATCTTTATTCTTTTGTATAAAAAAATCAAGTTTCTGCTTATTACGGTTTAAAATACAGCCCTGTATCGGACGGACAAGAGACCTAAGAAGATAGATCAGCAGGCATAATATTTTAAATATTTTTTTATAATAAAAAAAAATTGTCAGGAACAGCTGCAGAGCCATTGAAACAGCCTTGAAATAGTTATTTATAATTATAAAGATTACAAGAAAAACCTTCATGTAAGTTTTAACCCACTCCACGCGAGTTCATCTATTTCATATTCATTATTTTACCTTTGACCCTACCTTAAAAAATAACTTTACATCCTAATAAAAAAAACGTGATAATGTTGTGAGTGATTCCCTCCGACATTATCGTGAGCGTCGCTGCATACATTAAATTTATGGCAATTTTTATTCATGTAATGAGTAATGTGTCAACTTGCTTCTAAATTCCACGCCATCTTGTGAATACTTAAAGTAATTTGATGGGGCGGCGTACAGAATGTACAATTATTTGCTTCATTATGCAAAAAAGCGGGTAGGTGCATACTGGGAGGGTCAGGATCGTCGAGCTTGAAATATTTATAGGCTCTCCTTTTTTGATAGGAATGGTAGTAATAATGGCTGTTTGCTCGTTACTCTTGCTAAATGTCAAATTGAAAAAGGACATTCGGCATTTATTACAGAATTAAACTCTGAACGGAAGTCAGCTGTAAGGTGGACGCCATTTTGTTGGTTCATCATCATCATCAGCCAACACTAGTCCACTGCTGGACATAGGCCTCTCCAATTGCACGCCACTCTGTTACGCCATTACACGCCATTTTGTTGGTTAACTTCTAATTAACTAATTAAAGGTGCAGTAAGTAGTTGTTTTATTTGATTGGCTTAAAATAGCGTTAATGAATAGACAATTTTATTACGCATTCTTTATGAACCTACTTTTAAAAGTTAATTAACATATTTATACGGCTGTAAGAGTTCTCGGAGAGATTCAATATTTTTTAGTACAAAGCAATTAGTTTTACAGTTCAGTGAACTCATAAGCTGTATAACAAGATCTTTTGTATCAAAAATGTTAAAAAATACACGTATCGTACGAAGCTGAGAGTTGTTCTTGCGACAAAAGATCTCTAAGCAAGAAGAAAATTCGCCTATTCTGTTGAATGCTGCGTAAATTCATATTTTAGGACTGAAATGAGATGTGGGAGTAGGGTGACAAAGAAATTTATAAGTTATTTTATTATTTATATGCTTATAACATGATAAACAGGATTAATATTTAGATTTAAAATAAAAAGTTTAATTATCAGTGGTGAAATGCATAAAATTTAGCAATCAAAAGGTACCTATTTGTTGTATAAACTAATTCCTACGAGGAGTACGACTAAGTAACTCGATTTTTCGTTTTTTTACTAACCGACTTCAAAAAAAGGAGAAAGTTCGTCTGAATTCGTCTGAATGTTGTTTTTTTTATATAACGGTGCTGGTTGGACTCATGATCAAATTAAATAGTAATTTAGTTTTTGTACTATAAATACGTGCAATTGTTTTTATCTCTAATATACTAAAGATAGAAGATAAAGAAAGATTATAGTTGCACGTACTTACTTAGGTACTGGGATTAAAACACACTTTAGAAAACATGGATTACTGTTTCAAGACCAGGCACCAGATCCTCGTAATATAAACGAATTAACATCCAGTTGTGATCCGCCTCCCAGTAACATACTACCAAAAAACGGTATTTTTTAAGACGAATATAAATTACAATTGTCAAAACTTATTGTACTTACCACAAAAAAAAAAAAAAACTCATTTTGGGTCGACTCATTTTTTGCCGTATTTCGAACTAGAAGTAATTGCATTTTGGACTTACGAGAATACCGTTTTCGAAATTAATGTTACCAGAATCGAAACTGAATTTTGACCACTCCTGAAATATGGGAATTAATATGAAGTCAATAAAATACAGGATGTACAAAAGAATAGGACACTCCTTAAACCACGTAATTTGCTGGTCATATAAAAATTCACGATTTCTATGTTGCTCTCAGAGAAAAAGTTGTTGTATATCGAACGACGACCTCCGTAGCCGAGAGGCGAGCACGCCGGACTTGTCGTCACTATCTCTGAGGTCCCGGGTTCGATTCCCGGTCGGGTCAATGTAGAAAACGAACTTTTCTATATTGGCTCGGGTCTGGGTGTTGTGGTACCGTCGTTGTGCCTGGTTTAATAATAATAATAAATATTGGACAACATCACATACATTGCTCTGATCCTAAGGTAAGTAGCTAAAGCACTTGTGTTATAGAAATAAGAAGCAACGACGGTACCACAACACCCAGACAGACCAGAGCCAACATAGAAAAGTTCGTTTTCTACATTTACCCGACCGGGAATCGAACCCGGGACCTCAGAGATGGCGGCGCCATTTAACACAATTTGTTTCTATAACACAAGTGCTTTAGTTACTTACCTTAGGATCAGAGCAATGTATGTGATGTTGTCTTATATTTATAAAAAAATATAATATATATCAGAAACTGATTACGTGGTTTTAAGGAGTGTTCCATTCTTTTGTACACCTTGTATATTATGTCATATTCCTTTAAATAGGCCTGAATTAAGCACTTTCACATGTCCCAGTTGTTTTTGGGCTTCAGGCTATTGCTGCCAACAGGAATCAGGCGCACTGTCCGAGAACTCAAGCCAATCTGGTCCCCCTACCCAGGGTGTTAAACGTCGGGTAAGAGGGCCAGTAATATTCCGTTTTTATTCGCTCCCATTGTTAGAGTTCGAGTGGAAGCTCCATCCAACTTTGTTACGAGCATAATTTTGATGTGATAAAATTATTTTTATTACGCAAAAGTTGGAAAAAAAAGAATGTTATTTTGATTTTTATAGAATCGAGCCTTAAAACTTGTTTTAGAGGTATTTATTCAACCATAGTTTTTATGATTTTTTCCCAAAAAACTATTCTATATGTCTAATCGTTGCTAACTACTAATAAATAAGTCTTGAAGTTAACAATTTTTTTTTCGTTATTATTAAAATTCTGATATCATACATAGTCGAAAAGTACAAAACACACTTTTGTTAGTATTTTTCACGTCAAAACAAATCAAATGAGTTAAATCACCAAGGTTTTACTAGAAACCATTTATGAACAAGTACGGCTATTAATAGCGGTTTTGACTCCCAACGTATAAAAACGTGTTTTATAGTTTTTACACATTATACAGGAATTATAAAGAAATTTTATAACTTATTTACTTTCCATCATTGGCCAAACTGCGATCACCAACCCGCCTGCCAAGCGTGACGATTATGGCAAAATCCTCCTTTTGGAGAGGCCTGTGTCCAGCAGTAGACTGATATAGGCTGGTGATGATGATGATGATAAAGAAATAATACAGAGATAAATAAAAAAATACAAAATTATACCTAATAAGACAGGTGGCTTGTAAACATGCAATTATTTAAAAAAATGCTAAAACTAAAATTATTTTGTAAATTTTTGTTTTTAGCAATTCCATGCAAGGTTTAATAAAGATAAATAACAGTTGAAAAAATCATCGACCTCAGGTGGGACTCGAACCCGTGTCCCATCGCATGCCGGGCGAGTACTTTACCAACTAAGTTACCGAGGACGTCACGTGACACGATGAAATTTCTCAAGTGTTTCTTCTCGCTGTCGAAGCCAGCGTATTCTGATCAATGTTGTAGCTATATGTATAGCTGAGTAGTATACTACTGTCAACACCCAATAGAAATATTGTTACAAATATTTGACTATCGGTTAAGATCAGAAATGCTTAAAACTAAAATTATTTGTTTAAAATTGTTGATTGGATAGTGCTATTTGTACTTAGAAAACACCCAATACTTACCTTCTGAATTGACGAAACAGCAAAATAGATCATAGACTTAAAAAAGCATGTACAAAAAAGATAGGACATTCCTTAAAACAACTTTTAAGAAAAAAAAACTAAGTGTTATAACTTATTAAATAACTAAAATCACTTACTGCTCTTCGTTCACGCAGCGTTTATTCTCATAATTAAAGAAAAGTAAATTTTCTTGTTGACAAAATTGTTCCTAATTGGAAATAAACAGAGATGAGATTTACCCTGACACTTACGGCACAAAAAGCACTTCGCTTGCAAAAATTAAATAAGACACCTAATATTTACACTTATCTACGGGCTATTTTGAAGCACTTTACTTCCTTTCTCCCTCTGTTTAGCAGGCGGGTTGGAACAAGTCCCCAGTGACAGCGGGTCAAAAAAATATTAATAAATAAGATCAATCATTTAATAATACTATGTAATTTAATACTACCTTCTGCGTAGAACTTCGTCTGCGTAGACTTTAAATTATGCCAATGAAGATTAATTTATTGATGACCGTCTGGTGTAGTGGCTTGCGCTCCGGACTACAATGCTTGGCGGTTGCGGATTCGTATCCCGCAAGGGGCAAATGTTAGTGTGATGAGCACGAGCATTTGCACCTAAGTCATGGATGTTTATAAACGTATTTAAGTATGTTTATCCGTTATCTAGTCGCCATAGCACAAGCTTTGCTTAGTTTGGGGCTGGATAATTGGTGTGATTGTGGAAACAATTTTATTTATTTTTTATTTATTAATAATTGTTATCCTGCAGGAACGCAAAAACAGGGTATTCTATAGTGCTAAGCTAGATCAACATCTGAATTTGTATGTTACACGTTAAATATAGATTGATGTAATATCAACACAAGAATTAAATTGATAAATTCCAGCATACTTAGACTCGAGCTAATTTAGAAAAGATAATAATTGAACTGACCTAAGCTAACAGCAGAGACTTGCGTTAATAATACCAGTTTATTTAATGTATCCCACAGGAACATTTAACCGGGATCAAAAGTATCTTATATTGAAGATAAATAACACTTAAAAAAATCATCGACCTCAGGTGGCACTCGCCCGGCATGCGATGGGACGTGAGTTCGAGTCCCAACTGAGGTCGATGATTTTTTCAAGTGTTATTTATCTTCAATTAAACCTTGCATGGAATTGCTAAAAATATGATTGAGTCAAAAACATCAAAACATCTTTACAAACTTTTGCATTTATAATATTACCTACGGTATTAGTAAAATTATATGCAGTTTGCATTACTTAGTTGTTTAGTTATATTATTATAATATTGCTGACATTATAGTCAATTACTAATAAAATGACAGAAAAAAAACTAACTTTAACAAAAAGAAATACAAACGTGAAATAACTTCGTATTTTTTAAAGATAGTGTTATAAATAACGGCCATTTGCTTAATGCTTAGGTTAATCATCATCATCATCACCTGCATATATCAGTCCACTGCTGGACACAGGCCTCTCCAAAAGGAGGATTTTGCCATAATCGCCACGCTTGGCAGGCGGGTTGGCGATCGCAGTTTGGCTAATGGTGAAGAGGAGACGCTGCTGCCCGTCTTCTTATGGCGGTTCTCCTGTAGTCGCCTCTTACGACACCCATAGAAAGAGAAGAGGTGGTGCAATTCTTTTAACGTGCCTGCACCACACGACACTTAGGTTAATAATTAACACTTATGTAAACTGGCCAAAAAGTAATCCTGGCTTCTGAATTCAGAACCGTTACCGAAATTAAGGAAAAAACTATTTGGTTAAGGAAAAACTTATCACGCGTTAATTAGGTATTTTGTTGCAACCAAACTGTTTGCAGCTGTGCAAAAAATAGATTGCCCTTGAAAGTATGTTTTTTGAACTGAACTGAAACTTGACCCTTTTCGTATAAACCAAGGAAATTTATGAGTAAATAACCCTAAGTACAGTCAAAAGCATGACATGGTATATATTAGTATTAGTATTGTATAAAGAATCCAGTATTAACTGTAATAAAGGTATAAATGTGAATTGTAACTTTTTAAGATCTGTGGATTTTGAATAAATAAAAAATAAAATAAAGTGGCAACCTGAAACTGTCGAATATCGTTAATCGATTTTCAATAATCAAGCAATTTATTATTATTGATTGGGGAAATTTACAGATTGTGGTAACTCGATGTTGACTGAAGGTACATATAAATTCCTTGTTTTAAACGTAACGTAACGTTTTAAAAGTCAAGTCAAAGTCATACATTTAGTATACAAGGTGTAACAGAAATAATGCACATCCTCTTAAGCGTTGATTCTGGTGCTCAAATACAACAACTTATATTAAAGGGCCAACATCGAAATTGAATCGAAAAAAAAAATGTTTTCTCCATACAAACTGATGTCAGCCGATCGGCGATTTTGTATGGGGAGGTGGTTTTTTGCGATTTCGATGTTTTCCCTTAATAAAAGTTGTGTCAGCCTGTTTTTTTAAAAGGAATTTACAGTTTCAAGATTCTGAAATGCAAGCAAGGACGTAGGACGTCCATCTACAAAGTGGACAGACGACCTGGTAAAGGTTGCAGAAAGCCGCTGGATGTAGACCGCTTCCTCCGGCTAATCTAGAAGACACTGGCGTATGTTCGGCAGTGGACGTCCTATAGCTAAATTGATGATGACGACAATTACAAGTAGTAAGTTCGAGCTAGAGGTTATATAGTATGGCGAAGTCAGACATTTAATATTATCATAATGATTCTTAAAATTTTTATACAAAAAAAAATGGTTCGATTTGTATGTTTTTTTTAAATTGATGATATCAAACTGACTTCACCATGGTATTAATATGCATTTTGTTAACATAGGCTTGATTCGGCTCAATATACTATTTACCTAACACCCCGTAACTTATTGTATATCTTGTACTCATATAATCGCTGTAACTGGCGCCACACCTTGTCGGCTAATGGTTCCCTCCCTCGTCTTAAGTCACGTTCGAGGTACATCGCCCGTGTCTTATTTAATTAAACAAAAATATACATTATAATAAATTTTGAAAGCATCCCATGGAACGCACACTTAATAACTCGGGAAATTATTTGAGTGGGAAAATCTCGTAATTGTACATTTGTGTTTTACTCCGAAATAATAAATAACACATTTTTAGGCCAACACTTTGATTATATACATATCTAGATTCCCTGTTCGAGTGTCATAAACGTCAAAAAATATATAAGCCAACTGTTGGCGCCAAAGTTTGTTTCGCCCGCTCAGTGGCACGCTTGTTACCATAGCAACCCATAATTGTTACCATAGTAACCATAGTTGTTACTCACTTATATCTGGCCTGTTCTTTTGGTGACAATTGCAGCACCACACTCTATCTTAACATGTTTATAATCAAAGAGCCAATGAAATAATGCTTGCTATGGCGACTAGATAAGATAAACTAGTTGTATGTAAGAATAGTTTGTTACGAGATTGCTACCATGTACCTAATTTTGTACCTTTTTTTCAAAAATAAGGTACATGGTAGCAATCTCGTAACAAACTATGCTAATGTTAGTGACCATGAAAGTTTAAAACAATATATAGTTGGATGTAATTTATTCATATCTTATTATTCAGATCAGAGTGCATTTGCTCTTCCGGGACTAAGGTTAAACCACTGTTTTAACATACAAAAATCAGTGGTTTAACCTTAGTCTGGACTAATGCACTCTGAATAAGACAGATAATGTTCATCTAAGAAGACTCGGGTACCTACAATTGCTGGTGCTCATCAGCTCATCCCGTATCAGGTCATACTTCTAGCGGGGTGTTACCCTGTTACTGCTATTTAGTATCAATTTTTCTTTGCTTGTCAAATATTGTAACAATCATGGCATGTCTTTTTACAAATTTAAAAATTTTTCAAATCAACAAACTGTTGGAATAAAAAGTATTTTGTGTGAAATGATTTATTATTTCTGTGTCTATTTTAAGTACATATTTTAAGCTAAATATTTGGGTAAAAATAATGTCAAGATTGGTTAAAATATTGGGCAGGCAAAGAAAAACGGATGATAATTCGTAAATTGTTTTATAATAGCGGAACAAACCGTGTCAGTAGCGTCGTCTAAGAACCTCAGTAGCCGAGAGGCGAGCACTCTGGACTTGACGTCGCCATCTCTGATGTTCCAGGCTCGATTTTCGTTCGGACCAATGTAAAAAACTAACTTTTATATATAGACTCGGGACTGGGTGTTACCGTCGTTGTTTCTGATTTCTATAACACGCGCTTTAGCTAACTAATATCAGACATATCATCACATAGGACAGATATTAATTTTGTTTAATAAAATGGTACAGTTTTACCTGGAGGTGTCCAGGAGGGCTAGCATGGGCGCAAAATTTGTCTTGTCTATCGATAAAATAACCGTATTTTATCGATAGACAAGACAAATTTTGTCTTCGACGATAATTTTGTCGTTTTCCCTAACCTAACGGATCACAAACGTCTCGAATCCTTTTCCTCAATATTTTCAGGGTCTCCCGTTGATCATATATAGTTATTTTTACGTTATAGCACGGCATCGCCATAATAATTTAGGTTTTTCTTTGTTTTCGTCGAAGACAAAACGACATATTTACATCAAAAGTCGATAAAATGCCACGACAAAATTTTATCGTGTTGCGCATGCTAGCCCTGCAGATTAACATACTAAAAGTTCAATTAGGCCTTCGCCACACTAGCGTCCTTCGAGCGTCGACGTCATGGCATTGTCCAATCAGCGTTAAGTAAATGCCGCTGCGCAAGCGTTGCGTCAACACTGATTGGATGGTGCCACGACGTCGACGCTCGAAAGACGCTAGTGTGGTGGGGCCTTAAGGTGGGGGTGAGATAAGGATAGGGGAGGACGGTGAAGGAAGAAAGGAGGTCGAACATAACTTTTACCGATTTTTTCTGATTACTTCTGACAAAAGTTTCCTGCAACTACTAACGTTTACAACTTCACGAATTATTTCCTGCGATCTGCTGAATATAGGCCATATGCGGCTTAATTTGACGCAATTATTATTGATTTGATAGACATGTTTTGATAATTTGTGATATTATAATTTGGAAGTACTTACCTATATTCTAAATTCTGAGCGCTAGGTAAATTCAAAGTTGTCCTAGAAAATAAATTCAATTTACCTGTATGTCTGTCGGCTGTCAACAGTTGTCAATAATTAATTATATTTTGACAACCATTAGTTCCATGTATCTTTACATTAATCATCTGCCTACTTTGACCTTAACGTCCAATGCTAACATAAATATTTTATCAAGCAGTAAGCTCTCTCCATAGTATTGGAATTAAAAGTTAGTCGCTATACACGATCCGACTAATTCTTACGATACAGAGTGTGTTATATTCTTACGTCTAGTGTTTTTTTAGTTCCTTAATTAGGACTCAAATTTGTGATTTACACCTAAGTACACACAAACGTGGGCACCCTAATATTAAGCATAGGATTATCAGAAAGTCAATGAGGACACATAAATCGTTGCTATTAAAAGAAAGTTGTAAGTAAAAGCTGTTTTCCATACAACTTTTTGAATGACAGCAACGCCAAAGTCAAAGTCATTTATTTTTGCAAATTGGCCATTAATGGCACTTTTACATGTCCCAATTTTTTTTCCTACCACCGCTTCTGGACTACATTTCGGCTGGTGATGAGAAGAAACGGCGCAACAAACTCAGTCATCTTTGTCAGCCTGGTTTTATTACAGGAAATACAATTACAAGCCATTGTAAGAAATGCAATACCTACACGATTTATATTTTTCAACCGATGAAAAAACGGAGGAGGTTCTCAAGTCGACGCGTATATTTTTTAATTTTTTTAATGTATGATCACGCATAACTTTTTACAAAGTAGTCTGATTTTGATAATTATTTTTTTATTAGAAAGGGTATAGCCCGAAGTTGGTCCCATATAAATTTAAAAAAAAACCAACCCTAAGGGTAGGAAAACAGGGGATGTTTGATTGTTCATTCACTGATTGTAATGTTTGACCACGCATAACTTTTTACAGAGTAGTCTGATTTTGATAATTCTTTTTTTATTAGATAGGGTATACCGCGAAATCGGTACCATATAAATTTTAAAAAAACTTACCCTAAGGGTGGGAAAATAGGGGAATTTTGTTGTTTACTCTCACATTTTAATGCTGACTTTATATCCACTGAAAATCTTAAAATAAAACTTTTCAGCAAAAAAAAATTAACCACCGAAAAACTGAAAAGCAAAAAAATTAAACTTATTTTCATTTAACCTTAATAACTAAGTTCTTTAACTAATGTACTCGTAAGTATACCTAATTGGTTCTTTTTGAAGTCGAATTCGAATGAACACATTTTGACTCTCAATGGCTGGCACTGATTCCAAAAGGAGCTGATTAGGTATACTTACATTAGTTAAGAAACTTAGTTATTAAGGTTAAATGAAAAAAGTTTATTATTTTTTGCTTTTCAGTTTTTTGGTGGTTAATTTTTTTTTGTTAAAAAGTTTTATTATGAACCTTTGACTAGCTTTAATTTTATAAACCTTCTCTACCTTCTCGATGTGAGTACAAAACTCACTCGGAATTAATAAATGGATTGAGGTGACCGTACATCTATCAGCATCTATAGATATATCCAAGTTTGTATGCAGCAGTATCGCTGTATCGCTGGATATACTTAGCTTTATAATAATAACTTTGTTTTCACTTGTTTTTAAGCAACTTGTTTTAAGTAACTTGTTTTAAGCAACATTATACTCTTCTTCTTTTTCCTAGCGTTCTTCCCGTCTTATGTCAGGGTCCGCTTTTCCACTCTTTCTTCTCCACTTCACTCTATCTTGGGCATCCTCATCAGTGAGCCCGCAGCTCTCCATGTCTTTTTTGATAACACTCAACCATCGCAACTTCGGCCGTCCTCTTCGCCTACTACCGGGTAACTTGAGGTTGAGCGTTGTATTGCCGATGTACTCAGACGGTCTCCTTTTAATGTGCCCGTACCATCGCAGCCGGTAACAACATTGTACGAAAAATATAAATTAAGCATGTTATGAAACTCTGTAATTGGCTAAGTGCCCCCTTGTAAAATTAGACTAACATGTAATAATGTAACATAGCTGTTAAGTTTCGTAATAAATAAAAATAAAATAAAGTTTGCAAGGGTAAATACAGCAAGTTACATGGATTTGATCCATAAGAATTGCATTAAATAAGACAAAAAAACACAACAACAACTCATAGAAGGAGTGAACTTACTGAATTTACCCTTGTAGTGTATTTCTACGAATAACATAACCGTCACGCGACAACAAAAGAATTTCCCCAGAGTAATTACAACAAATACATTTGTCCGCAGTGTAATCTGCAAAATCATTGACATCGGCAAAACAAAGCCACAATTAAAGAGGAAAAGGACAATCCTCTATAGAAAAAGCCATGTTTTTCGTGTCACAATTTTTTACGAGGCCGAAAAAGGCCAATTTATCATTGCCTTCTGTGGCTGGACTGGGACAATGCTGAACACTGTTAATTATGTGGCCCGAACCGACCGCGATGTTAGAAGGGTTAGGCCGTGGATGTGGTAATAGCTTTGTACTACGAGGTAATAAAATTTATATTCACAGCCTCGTTTTAAGAGAGTAATTTTGTTTATAGATGTTTAATTTTGTATAGCATCTTTAATGACATTCCTCGGAGGGTTATAAGCATTTATTTTTATTTTTGTATAGCATTTTATTGGGCTAAAAGTCTTGGGCTTTAATCGAATCCAGTCAATACAGGATATAATTTTCCGAATATCATCATTATCTCAGCCTATTGCAGTCCACTGCAGGACGTAAGCCTCCCCCAAAGACCGCCAAAGAGCACGATCTCCTACTTCTTTCAGTTATCCACTGCCAGACATCTTTCAAAGGGTCGTCGGTCTATCGAGTCCTGAATATCAATGCAAGTTTATTAATATTCAGAAAATAATATCAGGAATCGCAGATAGCTGTTAGAGCGTAAGAGCGCTATAAGGCTAAACAAGTTGAATAATATACTTTGCATCCTTTTGCAGCTAGATAGATAAGTCAAAAGCTAATTTAAAACTAAATTGATGTATCAAGTATCCAAATAAGGTACTTTAAAACGTAAAATTTAAAACTGCGCTCGCGCGCCAACAAATAAAGTAGAAAGCTAGTGGAATACACATATTATTATTAATTCCACTTGTAATAGCAGCGCGAGATTTAACGCCGTATCAGGGAAACCTTTTACATTTTTATGCTGTGTTCACACCTTGTAGCGAGCGAGTAAAATAATTTAAAAAGGTTTAATTATCATTGCAAGATTTTTAGGGTTCAGTTCTGTGGCTACTGAAACCTAAAAATCATCTTTAAAAACTTTGGGTGGTTAACAGTACCCATTACTCTGGCTTCGCTGTTTGTCACAAAACTATTATCACTTTGAAATCTAATAGGTAGACGCTTAAATTTTTCATAGAATGTGCAATGTGCATGTGAATGTGCATTACTATTGCCGCAATAAATAAACAAATTTTATAGACGGCCTGTAATACTAAAAACGTTGTTTTCGGCGTTTTTACTTGATCTTAAGTATGACAATAGGTACATACTCGTCTAATTAGTCTAAATTATGCATTATTACTTTTAACTCGAAGAACATTAAAAAAAACACTCGAGTTAAATCGATTTTCCGTTAATTTATTTATTCAACATCTTTATGAATAATGACCAAGTACTTAGTAGGTACCCCTCTTGTGTGTTACTAAACAATTTGAAAAAAAGTGTTAAATTTTGTACATTTGCACTTAACCCTTCTTTTGCAAAATAAAGTCTTCTAAGTTTCTCTATTTCTATATTCTGAATTTTTGTATTTCCATTCTGCAAAGTGATTTTTTTATAAATATATATTACGTAAAATAAAAATGACTTTAACAATAATACACTACCGCGTGCAAGTAACTGGAAACTTTGAACCAAGCACAGTATTCCTAAAGGTGATCATTCTCACTTAGTTTCCAACCTCCGTCAGTGTTACCAGCAGATAAAAAGATAATACATCTTCACCTGTTTTAAATTCGTTCGTGAAAGTAAAGATCAGTAATATAACATTAAAAAAAAATTTATATCTTTTTTCCCTTGCTGGTAAATGATTTTAATAAATCATAAATTTTATCGTCATTTTAATATGGTTTATGCACAAAAACCTTACGTTTTGGTTATAGATTTAAAAATATTTACGTCTTTGACAAAAATCAACAGTCCATTTTTTTATATTTACTCATATGATACTTTTAAGTATTTAAAAACAAGCTCTCCAAATATATCATGTAAATACCTACTTAAAAAAATGAAAGATACACTAGGTTAAAGTTTAAAATAATAGGCGTATTCTTGGAACTGGACATATAATGTTAGATATTTATCCTTGTTTATGACCTCAGAGTTGATAAAAGTTAGATATTCCAAAAAACGGCGAGTGTACACGTTCGAAATGAGTATAATTTAGGCATGAGCCATTGAGTTTGGTCGTAACATTAAAACTGGCCAGGTATGTAACTGCCCTAACGCGGGCTTTGTCATAAGAGACAGCGTAAAATTAGAGTTTTTTCTTTTTCATTTATTTTGGCAACAAACAGTCATAATATATAAACATTAAGGTAGGTGAAAATTAATTACAGTAATAGACCTAATAGTGCCTTAAAGTAACATGCTATAAATACATATTTCTTAAATGATCGGACATGATAAAGTTAGTGTGAACAATAAAGTAAACCTAAAATGTATATATTCAAAATTTCAGATAACAATATTATAAGAAGCTAAATATTAAAATTTGATTTTACATAATTATGTAATTCATGTTTTACTAATTAATATATTATTCAGTTTTTGCTTAAATATGTTCAATGAAATATGAAAAAAATCGCTATCAGTAAATTCCCTATTGTAAGTAAATTCCCTATTGTAAGTGTTGGTGGATCAACAGAAAAATGAGGTGATGATGAGATTTTTGGGATTTTAATGCAACATGCATAGATAGATACTCTTTATTCTACACCATTCCAAAAAGTTACAGCTTATGTTTACAAAAATAGTACAATTTAGGAGGACTTAGCGCAAAAAATAAATCTAGCTCAATTTGGATTTGATTGTGCCGATTGTGCGTTCCCCTAGCTTGGCCGTGGCGCGCATTAGTTTTATTTCGAGGTAGGCAGTAGATACTTAGGTGTTTTGTTTATGAAAATAAGTAGTTTTTATCAATGGCACACGTTTAAATGTACCGTACTGCCTACCTTACTTCATTTACCAGGTAGGCCCTGCCTAATTGTCTATAAGGACCGCACGCCTGTGCCCTAGACGAAGAGTAGAAGACAGCACCTGTTTTTCAAATGAATGGCAGATCGATTATACTTAAACAGTCTCTGATCGAGTCAGCTTCAGTCTGAGCAGAAATCTGGTGGTGTTAAGGCTAGATGCTCGAAACAACAATGTAATGAGAAGGAAAGAGGGGCATGTAACGAGGAGAGTGATGGGTATGAGTATTGGAGGATGGAGGGGAAGAGGATGACCTTAGGAAAAATAGACGGATTGTGTGAGGGCTGATATGTCTGAGAAGGGAGTGAATGACTCGATGACCAGTGACCGAATTGCATGGAAGAAGAAAACATACTGCGCCGACCCCAGGTAACCTCTCGAATAATAATATTTAAATAGCTTAGTATGAAGAGAAGAAAGAAAATTATCTTCTAGAAATAAGAAGATTGTTTCTGTTATTTGGTATGCTTATAAATTGCACCACGCACCACAATATCCTGCGCCTTAGATATTATGTATGGGCCTTAATAAAAGTTAGTGTTACGATTATTGTACTCAGTACGCAACATTATTTAGTTTGTTTTCGCAATATTTATCTCCACATTTCATTTGGAATCGCCATTCCATTTCCTTGAGTTAGAAATTAAAGTTAAGAAAAAAAATAACATAACCCTGTAAAGAACAGTCGGGTAAAAAAAGAATTCATTTTTGGTATATTTTAGTGGTAATTTAGAACGTATTTAGACAAGTAGCCATCTCTAAGGTTCCGGATTTTATTCCCGGTCGGTCGAGGTAGGAAACATTTTTTTTTATATTGGCTTGGATCTGGGTGTTGTGGTACCGTTGTTACTTTAGGATTAGATCAATGTTTGTGATGTTGTCCAATATTTAAAATTTAGAATTAATCAAAGAAACTGATCAAGGGAAAGCTTTGAAGGTTACTAATTCCCATAAAAACAAGACAATTAGGTTTACCCCAATGGGAACATTTACTTTTAATATAATTAAAAAGGTGACAGCGTGCCTGATCACTTCAGTATAAATAGCCTCTTTGTGAAACCCTA
Organism: Anania fuscalis; assembly: GCA_950371115.1. NCBI lineage: Eukaryota > Metazoa > Arthropoda > Insecta > Lepidoptera > Crambidae > Anania > Anania fuscalis. The sequence goes on along the minus strand of OX493343.1, from coordinate 13,039,733 downwards.
TTTCACACTGTGCTAATAAACAAAATGGCAATGTTATAGTGTTTATTTTTGGGAAATTGGCCATTAAACTGAATAAGCCAACCGCGAGCTTGACGACGACACGTAGGAACTCACTTTAATTACCCCAATTAAGCCACCCTGTATAATTTAGTGGTGATATATTTCCTAATAAGCCGCGGTTTTGCAAAAGGCGGTCAAAGAAAAATCTTCCAGTCAATTTATGGTCATTAAAAGTCTGTGAAAAAAGCCTTTGAGGCGCACATTCGTCTTTCTTCTTTTTGAATATTGTACGTGACTAAAAGGCACTTCGTAACTCTGACTAAAAGGAGATAGTGATCTTTTTTAAATATGTATCGATACTAAGCCTCGAACAGTTTGTTCTATAGTGACCAAATAACATGTCTAAGTTATATACGTAGTTTGACATCGTTTCTTAACGCTGTGTAGAAGTCATAAATCCATAATACAGTATAAGAAAGATTCCGAAAATTCTAGTATCTACCTTTAAGCTAGGAGTCAAGTTCACAACCCAGGGGCGGGGGCGACGACGATTATTGAGCTTCTTCCGCTGCATTATTGTATAATGCTTTTTTTTAAACACTTATAACCGAGGAACTAGGTTCTGTTTTTGCTACTTTATTAAAATATTTTTTTATAGGACCAATTATGAAATATCCACAAAACTATTCAGTCATGGGAAGTCTTCTTCTTCTTCCTAGCGTTCTTCCCGTCTTATGACAGGGTCCGCTTTTCCACTCTTTCTTCTCCACTTCACTCTATCTTGGGCATCCTCATCAGTGAGACCGCAGCTCTCCATGTCTTTTTTGATAACACTCAACCATCGCAATTACGGCCGTACTCTCAGTCATGGGAAGTGTCGTTTTTAAATTATGAAGTTAATCGCATAAAACAACTATTGTATTGCACGAGTCTCAGCTCGTTATACTTTATACTTTGTTTAGATTACATATTGTTACACAAATAATAGTTGATTTTAGAAATATTTAATTCAACTGCATGTAAAATACTCATGTCTTACAAATAAAAAATATTTATCTTGTATGTAAAAATGATGCTCAAAATTTCGTACAAGTCAAAGCAAATTACACACTGCAGTTTAACCCAGACATTGTTTCGCGCGCTTTTCTCGTTTTAGAGCCTAAACGAAGCATACGACGTTTCATAAGCTCTCGCTCCAGGCTCATGCTGAAAGTAATAAAATAGATGGCAACCCCTGTCTTAACAAGTAATTCAACGTTAAGTCTCGAGTTCTTGTGTCAGGAACTTTAGAAATGTAAACTATAATAAATAAATAAATATTGGACAACATCACATACATTGCTCTGATCCTAAGGTAAGTAGTTAAAGCACTTGTGTTATACAAATCTTAAAAAGGTACCACAACACCCAGACCCGAGCCAATATAGAAAAAATCGTTTTCTACCTTGAACCGACCGGGGATCGAACCGATTGTCAACTATAATAGGTATTTCTTTGGTCTAGATTGTTTAGACATGTGTAATTTAATTGTTGCGTTTCACAAAAGATCAGGTGGAGCCGTTACAACTGTCCTTATTAAAGACTGACATAAATTCTTTCGCAGTTTTATTGATATGATATTTTCATACATTAGAAAACGAACTCTCTTCCTACCCGGTGGTCTGACGATATAGTCAGGTCCAGAGCTGATAGCTGTAGCGTATAAGGGGGGCGTATGTTTCAAAGGCTCATGATGATGATGATGATAATTATACAGGGTGTAGATTTCAATCTGAACAGTATTTACTAAAAAGACGCATGGCCAAAACATGAAATTTTATGCGAATATTTTTTGAAAAACCCTTACTGTACTAGGTATATCGTAGATACGGCGATACGTTTGCACTGCACGAGTAGAAACCACGCGAAATATTGCGGAAAGCTTGCTGGCATTGATAACTTTTATCAGCCGTCCGTGTTATTCTTGAAGTTTAACAATTAATTATTGTAGAAAATTTTAATATTATTTTTTTTTGAAGTCATTATTTTTTGTGATTCGGGATTAGTATAAAGTATAGAATCACCTCTGTAAGTACTGCTCAGATTGAAATCTACACCCTGTATACATTTACGATTTTGAATTGAAATGTCACCATCATATAACGTGGTACAATACCTACTAACTGTGAACCTAGATATCGTGATAACGTACCCAGTTCTGGCTTTCCTCAATGTTTAATCCTACCCAGTGATCCATAGCCGAGTTTAGATTCAATCAGTCCATTATCTTATGTCCTACAAACAGCCAGCAACAGTTTTAACACTAAAGTCAACTCCAACCCATAGAATATTATCTAAAACGTCCTACTGTGCTGACAACTATTTGCAGCGAGATAATGAGGCCTTTGGTCAGTAGGTTCATGTACTTCAAAACCTCAACTTTTCAACAGTCTCTAATTGTATCCTATCCATTCCTGCTTATGACTCATCATATACGAAAATGTGTGAAACTAACGCAGCAATGGTTTTAGCATAAACATATTTTAACGAGATCAGAAGTGAGTACGAAAATCTGGTGACCGGTGGTTATTATTTCGAAAGTCAAAGTGGAAATAGCCGGGATATCATGCTAGTTACAAGGGTTGGGTGTAAATGTTAACCTCTGGTAATCCCTCGGATAAATTTTTGCAGATTCCAGGGGTTTTTTTGTGAAACATTTTAAGGATGACGCTCTTGGGGAGTCGTTTTGCCTGAAAAATACTTTTTGTGCATAATGTACACGCTTTCAGGGAGATTTTACTCGGGAACGCTCTTTTTGCGTCATGTTTTTATTTCATTAAAGTATTATACTGCCATATTTAAATAGGAAGACAAAGGTAAGCTGAAAAAATATATTTCCCTGCCTTTTATAGTGTTGTAAAACAGTATTTTTGCTTAGCTTGGTTTGTGTAACTGTTTAATGATATTGATCTTATTCTTAAAAATGGCATCATCTAGGTAAATCAACTCCCATACGAAATTGAAGCTTTTAAAAAGTGGACAAGTGCGAGATGAACTCGCGTGGAGAGGGTTCCGTACTGCTAAGGTTTTGTTGTAATCTCAACGGTCTCCGAAATAAATTCGTAATCCATTATAATTAATATTTATTAATATTATTGTATTCAGTTCAGTGAATCTTAAGCCAAGAATTTAACTATTACATTAAAAATATAAAAAATACAACAAAAAACAGAAAAATGACATATCTGGAGCAAAGGCACCCATAACACTCGCAGCATTGCCGCGCTGAATGGCTATGGCTAGCTTTTGCACCACACTTGTTAGATAGATAGACACACACATAGATGACACTAGATAGATAGAAGGTACTCTTTATTGCACACCACACAAAACAAACAGTACACAGAAAAAAATAAATTGAGAATTTGTCTATTAATAGACGGTTAGCAGCAGTTCTACACTGCATCGAAACTAAATCTCGTCACGACAGACTTACCACTTGTCTACTGATATCGTTTATCGTAACTCAGTTAACTATTCTTGGAAGTCAGTATAAACTAGTGTATCTATCAATTTTAAATGTTGTATGTGGCATTTAGATGAAATGAACATGTCATTTGCCTTTGAAAAAGGGTATCTACACTGCATCGAGACTAAATCTCGACAGACACGCTGCAAAAAGTCGTAATGTGTATGCGGTCTAACAGAAAAAGCCGAAATCGTTATAACATAATCATTACTTTGCTCACCCCAAGTGGCAAACTTACGGCTTCGTGTTTCAAACCGAAATTACCACAATGTATTTGTCATAATGTCCCTTTATCTTCGGGATCCAGATTCCGAAGTTTTTGCGGACTGTAGTCGCTAGCTTAGGTAGGTATTTTGCCTGCACACGCGATTGTTACTCCAAAGATAATCCGGTTAGGTTCATTTTTGTCTGGCAGTGGAAAATCTGGGCTGTCACGCTATCAAGACTGTTGGCGGGGATTTTTCTCTTTTTTAAATGATGATGTAAAGTTATGAATTTATGCCGAGTCCCTAGACGTCATAGCAATTTTCCTGTTCAAGTGTTTGCGCCGGGAAGGCATTCAAGTCGTGGAGCATAGAGTAGAAAGATTCAGAAAGGCCATCTTAATGTGTCTCTACCTACAATTCAGATCTTATAAATAACCTACCGTGTTTTGACGACCTCCGAAGCCGAGCGGCGAGCACGCCGGACTTTATATGGCGGCGCCATCTCTATGGTTCCGGGTTTGATCCCCAGTCGGGTCAATGTAGAAAATGAACTTTTCTATATTGTCTCGGGTCTGGGTGTTGTGTTACCGTCGTGGTTTCTGATTTCTATAACACAAGTGCTTTCGCTACTTACCATTGTATCAAAACAGCAATGTATGTGATGTAGTCCAATAATAAAAAAAAAGATTATATGTAATAATAAAAAAAAGATATACATGCTGTTTCCTGCAGTTTGTAAGCAACTCACTTATAAACGTCCCTCTGGAAATCACAGGCCTCAAGTATGAGGTTATGGCTTGGGCCGTATTTCACTACGCGGGCTAATTTGCAGATTGGAGGGGTGTTGTAATGCCAGTAACTAAACCTTACCGGCAGATGTTATCAAGACTCCTTTTAAGGCCTATGACAAGGCTTTATAGCGAGTATTAAGTGATATTAACCGGGATCGAATTTAAATGTGCCTTCCAAAGCTCCGTGCTTTGAAAGGCACATTTAAATTAGATTTTAAAAGGCACGTTGATCCAAGTTGAAGTTGACCACGGATGCTTATGAAAAATGATACTAAATATAGTCGGAATGGTCACCCATCTACCCAAACTACAACGTTTGTTTCTTTACCTTGGTAAACACTACAAAAGCCCTTCTGAGTTACAAGCTCCTCAACACTTTTTATTTTACGCATTGATCGCCTTCTAGGTTACCGATGACCCCAAATGAACTATATTTTATTGTATCTAGTGTTGTGGCAATTATGAGCTTAGCAAGCAAAGGAAACTACTGCGCCCATCTGTATTGTGATTTGGGGTTCCGTAGAGAGCAACCGAAGTTTGTGGAGGCTCCGACCCGTGGAATGACCAACCGGTGGATTATGCAGGGGCACGCCCCCTCTTTTATCTTCTTCTTCATTTAGGTTCGGGAAAATTCGATCCTCTCGCGTGAAAAAGGTTTGATGGCCATTGTTTAGGTTATAAATCAAGATAAGCGATATGAATTAACGAATTATTAAATTGCTGAATTTTTGGGCTAAACATTGAATGGGAGTTGCTTAGTAATAATAACATATTAAGCCATTTTATTTATAAAATAAGCCAGAATTAAGCACTTTCAAACGTACTTTTTTATCCTACGACACAAACCTATCAAGTAAACTCAAATTTAGTTCATATTAATCATTCATTTCAGCCACAGGACGTCCACTGCTGAACATAGACCTCCCCCAGTGGCTTCCAGGTTGGCTAGTTTACTAGATCTTTTGTCCACCTTGTGGATGGACTCGGGACAATTTAAACAAGGTTTATATGACTGCTATAAGGCCCACGCAAATGCAAACGTTAATCGCTCTCTCGTAACACCAAATCTTAACCCTTTTAGTCACATTGTGACCCACAATAAAACCATTAAACGACCAACTTCCGCTTCTGCCTATACAGAACCCTTGACTGAAGTCGATATTTCGCAGACTTCCCCACTCCAATGTTAGATTTGAAAATATTGTGAACGTCGTCATATTTTTCAACATCTTTGCAAATAGTCGCTGTTTGTATTCTGTTTAGCCTAATCCGGGTTTGTTTATGAATACTTGTTTATGGTGGCTTCGTTTAGGGTTTGGTTTGAACGGAAAAGCTGAAAACGTTATCATTTTCGAGTTCCTTACACAACGATATCATGAGTGTGACGTCAGTTTTAAATAAACGAAGATAGTGCTTAACACTATCGATAATCTTATTGATGAGTTCTGCCAGTATTATGGGTTTTATATAATTCAGACTCTTTATTATGAGTAAGATAGAAACTTTGTTTTTGGCTGTCTTACAAATATCATATTGCTTCTTGATATGGATAATAGGTACATAAGCCTAACAATATTTTGAACTGTACATAATAAAAAACAAGTCAAGTGTGAGTCAGCCATGTGTGTAGAACGAAAATTTAAAATGAAAAAAATATATATTTATATTAGTAACATTTGAACCATACACTTTTAGTTCTATTCGTAATATTTTAAGTTAATTTAGTTTCATTTGTACATCAAAGTTACTGAAACAATGAACTAAGTCACTGTGCCAGTAGTAACTGCCAAGACTTCAGCTAAAGTAAAGAAACAAATGATCAAGGTGATATAAGCAACAACCAACGAGCTTCTTTACAAACTGCCAAAAGTATCAATCATTTTCCAGCTCAAACTACGACTGATTTGAGTGACGTTGCTCGGCCTTTGTCTCAAACAAAATACGCAATTAGGCAGTACGGCTAATGCGTGCTGCAGCGAGCTGTAATGCTTCTAACATTTTTGCCGCCTATTCAGCCGTCTGGAAAGATACCAGACGGGTCTGTTTCCATTGTCTGTAATAAAATATCGGTCTATTCGTTTGGGAGCGGGAGCTACGATGCCACAGACAATACACATGGTAAACTTAAAACATGCCTCTTTTTCCGTTGGGGGTTAAAAAAACGAAGGATTTATGATAGACACTTCAATGCACAAAAAACATCAAAGGTTATTTTCATAAAAGATACAGCTATATACATACAATCAGGCGTTATCACACATTTATTGTAACTAACTACTAACATAATGAACATTATAATTAAATCTTTTAAGTCGGTTTAGCTTTAAGCTCTATAGCTAGCTTAAATTGGTTTATCGATTTGAACCTTTAAATGTTGTATTTAGATGACAAAACATAAGTTCAGCTATGTCTCGTAAAAGGCTGAAAGTGATGGACATCATGATTAGGTCTAATCATTGGGCCTTATATTTTGGCCCTTAAAATTCCATTTTTACTAGGCTGATAATCCCAGAATGGCGCTATTAAATATAATGCAGCTTTGAATAATTATAAAAGTAAAGCATTTTTGCTTACATTTTCCGCCCTGTAATTAATTAATTAATTTGATGTAGATTTCCGCAAATTACAGTAACAACCTGACTTTATTAAAATCATTTCCGCTTTTATAACTATTGAAAGGATTTCCGCATAGTTACAACTGATGCTGTTAATTAAATACATTATTATCCCACAACTTTTTTTACTAGAAACACGTGCTTAGAGAAGAACATTACCGTTAAAAAACGATTTATAAATATTGTTATACTTCCTTCCAATACTATCGAGCCCTGGGCGGTAACCACAAACTCTTGAAACAATCTCAAATCTGTCAAACATTATCATTTCTGACAAATTTTGTATGAAATGACGTACCAAAATTGACAGATTTGACAACTTTGAGATTGTTTTAAGAGTTCATGGTTACCCCGCTGAACTAAGGACGACTAGAAACGTACGATACGGCATCTACGGATGAATTCATAACTCAGGTACAAATAATAATTAAGCTAGTTATCATCACACAAATACTCGCCTCTTGCGGGATTCGAACGTAAAACTGCAGTTAGGCCCAGGTGGTACCGAAACCAGGCCCTACTCTGAGGTCCCCTTGCATAACGATTCTTTAAATGCAATTACCAGCAAACATAATATAGCATCATTCTGTTTTTGTCACTGTCAAATTACTGACAAAAACAATATGACCTTTTAAATGTGTTAAGCGGTAAATATATTTACGGAGTCATTGTGCAAGTGTAGTCCTTACTTAGTGTACATTAGTCCTTGAATTAAACCGCTTTACATTAAACTCAATGTATGAGTATTCATAATCTTCAGCCTTTGACACTCCTCAGCTTGACATAGCCTCTTCATAAAATGCAACAGCATGTGACTGTGGTCCGCGTCGTGTGCATCTGTTGTTTTGGTAGATCCAACACGTTAATTTTATCGTACGACAATGGGCCTAAGCTCCGCTAAGGGCTGTTGAAATGGCAGCGGCTGTCACTAATTGGGCCTATTCATTACTGGCTCCTGCAGCGCAGATGCGTGAATGTGGCTTTGATGGAGTCGCTCGGAAATGGTGACGAATCACCAACGACACTGAATAGACTCGAGGATAAAAAAATCGTGTCAAAAAATTGTATTACGTTTTTTTTTGTATTTTGACGCGGCTTGGCGAGGCGACTCGCCTATAAAGGGTTCGATTCCTAGTTTATTATTTGGCTCAGTTTATATTGTACTTAAATTTAATTATTTATTAATTTAAATGCTCTTAAATATGTAAATCGATAATGTAATTAATTTAATTTTGCATGTCTGAAAAGATTAATTGTGAGATACGATAAAATGTAAAACCATCTTATGTTACCACTCTTATAGCAAATAAATTCTATTCTATTCTATTCAGCATAGCTAGGAGGAGCATCGGGCAACGTTCATTTTCTGGCACCTTGTTACAAAACTTCTTACTTCAAATTTATGATACCAGGTTTATCTAGGTCATTTTTAAATTTAACGATAATCACCTTTTCACTTTCTATATGAAAATACTGTTATTTTGCAATTATAAGAAAATGATATGAATAATAATTTATAATTTTTTTCTCCAATTTACGGACAATAAAACGAATCAATATGCCCTAGAGTCTAGACAACAAACTATTGCCTTGGTCTCGGAGAAGATTTAAAGGTAATTTATTTTCTTAAAATTTTCATAAAAAGCATTGACATAAAATCATAATAACTGGTTTAGAGTGCACTGTCAAACTAAGAAACAAATTAAAATTATTGTGATACGAGGCGTTACAAAATAGATTTTAATAGTGGCGTCTCACAGCATCGAACCCGGGACATTTTGAGTTAAAGGCAAGTCATCACGTCACAACCGGTAATCCATAAATGACCTACCTACAAGAGCTAAAATAGGTTATACGGTTTTTATGCAACAAAACCTAAGCTATATTCAGATTACCAACTTTTATGACGATTAATGACACACAAAGTTGTAACATTGTGTTTTCCTTTTTCCTAAATTATAAAACACATAATTGCTGGCCTAACTTATAATGTATTATAGTAATAAATCTTAAGTAAAAAAGTAATAGATCATATGATAAAAAAAAGAAAATCAATTAGTAAAAGAAATAAAATTATCTTCCTATGATTTTAAAATAACTGCCCTTATAAAGAAAGCAAGCAAATGGTTCAACAATAAAACCTTCATTGAATATTAGAACAAGATTAGTGTTTGTTCGGGAAAATATCATTAAAATAAAAGTAGGTATTTATGTATGATTTTTTAGGCTTCTTATGTACCAAGAACTCTCCCTGAAGTTACAAACACAAAAATCAATCGACTAGAAAATCTCTTCTAATATAGACGGTTAAAATAGTGTTACACAAACCGAAATTAAAGTACCTAATTATATGACCTTATTACCCACTTATAATGAAATACACTGTTTATTTATCAGTTTCCTTTTGGGTACAATATTATTGAGATAACGAGTCTACTAATAAATTGGCGGTAAACGTAAATACTAGGTAAGTTAAAATAATATGACACATGTAATTTGCATTGGAGGATTCAGTAGGAATAAACTTATTTCTTTCTACATTAAATATCATGATGTCTAATTGGACAACAGATTCTATCATACAAAAAAACAGCAATGAAAACCATGAATGTTAAAAACATTTTATTTTATTTTCACTTATTGTATACATATATTTAATTTGTTTCGGTTTTATTTAATTAATGAAGTAAATTTTAGGGGCGATCAACTTAACTAGATTTAACTTTTAATTATTACTGTTTTGTGGAAAAGAAACATTAAACCAAAGAACTGTGCCAGTGCCTGGTATATTTATAGCATAAAATTTGACAGTTTTTTGGTCCAAGTGTCACAGCTGCCTCTTTTTGTTCCCGTAAGAAAAAAAGAGAGACCCTGACACTAAATACCACCAGTGAAACCCTAATAACCTATTTAATAAAAAGGTCACTATGGAACTTGTATTAGAATTTAATATTAATTCCAATGAACGATATTGTGAATGACAAGCTAGGAAAATATCCAAGGGCTATTTATGAATCTGGATAAACCAACAGTGGTTTTTCTATGGACTTTTAGCTGTACTGATTGTAAGTAAGATATGCCTATTAAACATCCCTCTGCAGGTTAGCTCACCTATATGAGGTTTGGGCCGAACTCCACGCGGGCCCAGAGTAGATTGGTGGAGGGGTATTATAAGGACACTGACATGCCTAACTATCGGACAGATGAATCAAGCCGCCATAAGGGATCTGACTAAGCTTCATGACTATGTATATAATAAATAATAATAATAATAAATATTGGACAACATCACATACATTGCTCTGATCCTAAGGTAAGTAGCTAAAGCACTTGTGTTATAGAAATCAGAAACAACGACGGTACCACAACACCCAGACCCGAGCCAATATAGAAAAGTTCGTTTTCTACATTGACCCGACCGGGGATCGAACCCGGAACCTCAGAGAAGGCGGCGCCATTTATAGTCGGGCGCGCTCGCCTCTCGGCTACGGAGGTCGTCAAATATCGTATATCAAGCGATACGTATACGTACGTACGGACGTAAGCTGTCGATGACAGACATTATGACACTGCATTAAATTATTCACCTTAGGTGGGTCTCATATTAAAGTTCGTGACTGTAAAGACTATCTTGTTTATAGAGGTTTTTTTAAATGTCACCGAATCCTGTGCGCCTGAGAATACCCCAATTATTGTCATGGTCTCAATGCAAGGAACCAACATCCTTAATGAATTTCCTATTCTTTTCTACACCATGTTTTCAACAAAAAGTTTTAAAGACAATGAATAAATAAAATTTTGGGGTATCGAAACTTTTATTAAATGAAGCTGATTGATTGATTGATCTTAGGATTGCCTTTTTTCTGTCTTATGTTTATTATTTATTTTTTCATTTGTGGTCTTATGCAGCCCTAGCTTTAATTATTATAGTCGCTTAATTTAAATCATGGGGTTTAACTTCAATACATTATTTTTTTACATTACTTTCGATATTTCGACTAACGACATTCTAGCGGTTACCAACCGCACAAACAAAAAGCCACTGTCACCCGTAACTACCAACATGAGAATATTGAAATAGTTCCACTTACGGTTTTGTACCGACCGTTGTTTCGGCCTACCGGCAAACCGCGACTTAATACCGGCTGACAAGGGCCGGCAAACAGCTTAGCTACGTCACCACCGTCAAACGATACTAGTTAGGAGTAGAACAGTGATGGGAAAGTGTCGATGGCGATATCGATAAAGAATTAGGAATAGGGAATTTGTGGCTAGCGTTTGGATTCTAAATTTGTATTTCGTTTGAATAGTTAAAAATGTTATTTTCTTTATTAATTATTTATTAAAAACATACATTAAGAGGTACAAAGGACTTACTTCTGCCGAACTGTACAACAGTTTGTCGGCAGTGTACAACAGTTTGTCGGCAGGTTAGTAGTGTAGTGTTGTGCTCTTCTCCCGAATTGGCTCCTACTAGCCTCATTTTAGTTTCTTATACCAAAATTACTGGCTTACAAAATTTTTCAATAATTGACTATGATACCCTTATGAAGTTAAATTTATTTGAATAACATTAAACTTAGGTAGGTATATTATAATAAATAATAATAAATATTGGACAACATCACATACATTGCTCTGATCCTAAGGTAAGTAGCTAAAGCACTTGTGTTATAGAAATCAGAAACAACGACGGGTACCACAACACCCACCCATATTGTCTAAGAAGAAATCTTGTCTTTCGTAACTTATTAATATTAAAACTGTGACAGCAATCGAATTAAAATATGTCATAGACAACTAAAAAAACACTAAATTTTAGTATAAAATGTATGAATCTGCCTAACATAACATTTTTTATATCGATAGAAATAGGAGTCGTCTTTACATCCCTATTATGAACAATGGATTACACAGCTTTTCCCGGTGTTATCGCTAATACTGCGTCTGAAATGCTCGTTTTTGGAGCAAGTTCTTCTCTCTTTGAGTTTTATGCATGTTTGTAAAACGAGTATTAACAATCGACTAAGTCCTTTTTGCGCGGAATAAAAATTTGCCTTATTCTGACCATTTTTTTACAACAGTGGAGATGTTTCGCAAAAATTGGTCCAGCTATTTTGGAGACTGGATTGTTGTGTTCATTGGATTATCACGGACAAAGAAACAAACAAAAAAAGAAAACATGTAAAGGGTAAAAGGTTCAGGTTGGGGTCATTGCAAATAGTTACTAAACACAATGCTTATTAAAGAATAATGAAAAATTGCTTATTAAAATAATGCTTCTAGTCCGTTGAGGACTTTTTAAATACCTATGTCAATTAAAGATAAGATATTTAATAATTTGTTGTTAATTATAATTAGTATATTAAGTAATGTTTGTACGTCGTTATTGGCAGAATGTGTTGAACCTGTTTATTCATAATATCTTATGCTACCACTTTCTGAGAAATAAATTCTTTTGAATTTGAATTTAGTTTCATATTTTGCAAATAAAATCTTCTCATTAAATACCCTAGTCTTTTCTATAAGCTGTACATAAGTTAATATTCTAAAGCATTCAAGTTGTTTATATATAATTAATTTTACATAATGTATTCAGATTTGATAGCTCAGTAAGCAAATTAACAAACAAAAGAGGTATTTACACGAAAAGATATTGGTAGGCATATCTATATCTATACTAATATTATAAAGAGGAAAGATTTGTACCTATTTTTGTATGTTTGTATGTTTGTAATGAATAGGCTCAAAAAGTACTGGGCCGATTTAAAAAATTCTTTCACCAATAGAATGCTACATTCTTCCAATTTGACATAGGCTACATTTCATTTTGAAAAAAATTAGGGATCCTTGGTAAAATTTGAACAATGTAACCGAAGGTGTAGAAAAATGAGTCTTAAAATGTATTTCTTCGAATGCGTGGCCGAAACTATTAGCGATAATTGTCTACCCCGTGCGAAGCCGGGACGGGCTGCTAGTATGACTATAAACTAAGGTACTTGTACTTTATGAATAAGTGAGACCAACAATAGAATTGAAAAAAAAATCGATAGCGTTTGCTTATAAAAATGAAATCTTGTGAATAAGAAGTTATGACATTGTAGTTTTTGTTGTGATTTCAATGTGTATCCTATGGCAAAAGATATTGTATTTTAACAGCTGAGTCAGGCTTTATTCCTATATGCTTTTTACGTATTTTGCGTTAAACGTTGTATTAGGTTTTATTTTATTAGTTATCTTCTGTTTTATGTATTATTTTCCAACATTTTTTTTTATCTTAACATGCTAATCATATATGTCTTCTGACAGTGTATAGAATATCTAAACACAACAAGTTTTAACAAATCTAGAAGTTTATAGATTTCTCACCATCACTGTCAAGTGGATTCTTACTCCAGGGCTAGCGGTTCCCTCCGGAACACAAATCCAGCGTTTCGCGTTTGAGCCCAGAAAGAAGCAAATGTTAGTGTGATTAGAATGTGCATTTGTACCAAAACATGGGTGTTTAAAATGTATTTCAGTCCGTTATACATCTTGTGTCTTAACGTGCCGATCATACTATCTCTCACCGTGTAAAGATCACACAAAGTAATGCAGTATGGATTCCTGTCTTAGCCTTACAGACTATTGATGTTGACGTTTCGCAAGGTCCCGACCGGGTCGTGTCGTGACCTCGTACCTATTGTGGGTACTTCGCAGAGTTCAAGTTTTCCTCGCTGAGAGTAAAATCAATGGGTGTGAGAGTTCTCGAACAAATAAGCAACTAGTAACAGCCACAAGAGGAACGACACAAAAACAAATCTAGAAATCTCTAGATTTATCATTCTCACTGTCAAGTAGATTCTAACTCCCCCTCTAGCACGATCAACAAAACACGATATGATACGATATGATATAGCGATTTATCGCCTATTTACTTTCAAAATATGATAACATAGCCGCCATATTGAACTTTTGTTGAAACAGTAAGCATGTCCGTGCCGGCGACGTCACGATTATGCTCGCTTTTTTGATAAAAGTACATATTTTGACAAAAATATGCGATAAATCGCTATATCATATCGTATCATATCGTGTTTTGTTGCACATGCTAGAGGGGTGGGCTAGTTGTTGCCTCTGAAACACAAAGCCAGGATTTAGGGTTCTAGTGCTTATTTAAGCAAGAGGCAAATGTTGGCGTGATTAGAACGGACATTTGTAAAACATGGGTGCTTAAAAATGTTTTTCAGTCTGTTATACATCTTGTATATTAACACCACACAAAATATAATGCAGTATGGATTCTTGTCTTAGCCTCTTAGACTATTAATGTTGACGTCTCGCGAGGTCCCGAGCGGGTCGTGACCTCCTATTGTGGGCACACTTCGCAGAGTTCAAGTTTTCCTCGCTGAGAGTAAAATCAATGGGTGTGAGAGATCTTGACCAACAAGCAACTAGTGGTAACCACAAGTGGAACGTCACAAGAAGTTAAAAAAATATAGAAGCTACTAGATTTGTTCAAAGGACATCAACTTTTTTTGGTCCAAATCTAAAATAATGGTAAATTCTGCTAGAACTGAAGATATTTCGACCAAAAAATGTATTTTATATAGTAACCATCGTCATAGTTTGAGTTTTTTTAGTTTGGGACTAGTTAACTGGTGTGATTGTTAGGGGAAAAAAATAAATAAAAAATTACTTAAATGAAATGACATATGAGTGCGTTATTACATAATTCTCGTTTTGCTGTCAGAAATGGTTATTTCATTAAAATATCCACATACCTTACCAATCTTCTTTTTAAAGTCGTGCTGGGATTGAACTAAAATGATTGTAAAATGCAAAAATGGTAACGACACTAGCTGACACGTGGCGCGGTCATCAGATATCGTGAACGTTGGTATACGTTCGTTAAAACTGTTAATTGGCAGAGTCATGCGTTAAATGTATGTGACATGGATTCTTTGTGCATTTATTATTTATGCTCTCGTTTGATCTGTATTTTGTTAAAAATAAATCAACATTTCAGTTTAAAATTAATACAAATCGCTGCAACGAAATCATTTCAATTTCAATAAATATATTAATTTAAACTTAATTGCACAGATAAAAAATAATCACGCAATAGGAGGACTAATGCCATGAGGCATTTTCTACGAGTCGACAATTAAGCTAAACAGAGATAGGTTCGTCGGTTCAACTAGCGTCTCGGTAGCTTAGTTGGAAAAGCACTCGCCCGGTATGCGATGGTCGTGGGTTCGGATCCCACCTGAGGCGAACGATTTTTTTTTCAAGTATTAAAAATCATACTTATATAAACCTAGCATGGTTATTGCTATAAAACATAATTTAAATTATTTTAGCTTTTCTGATCGTTACCAATAGTTAAATATTTGTAACAATATTTCTATCGGGTGTTGACGGTAGTATAAAAAAAACACTTGGTTTGACAGCGAGAAACACTTGAAAGATTTCGTCGGGTCAGCAGAGCTAGCGTCTCGGTATCTTAGTTGGAAAAGCACTCGCCCGGTATGCGATGGTCGTGGGTTCGGATCCCACCTGAGGCAGACGATATTTTTTTAAGTATTAAAAATCATAAACAGAGATGTTTTGTAAAATCATGTCATCAGCCTTGAATGGCCTTGATACAAGAGCAACATCGAAATCGTATTTTTTTTCAGTTGCTTTATACATCATCATATGTTCGTTTATTTTCGTCATATTGAGGAGAAATTGTGTTGCAATTATATGACTGTAAAATGCAAAACTTGTATTGTATTATGTTTTAATTGGTCCTTAACTTTATTCATTCAAATTATTAGCATTTACCTCTCGTGGTAAAGCATAAATCGTCTTAAGCGTAGGCTTATTTGATGACAGAGCCGATACGGAATGCAAATTGCATTGGTAAATTTACGAGGTCCAGCTCGCTAGTGAGACTCAGTAGTACTCGTGACGATAATATCTGCTCTGTCGTCCGATCATTTTGGAAATTCGGCGAAATTGAGAAATTCGGTCCGCTTACCACTTTGCCATTATGCTGCATCATACGTCCGGATTGGGCAGAGAATCAAATGGGAGGCCCATTTACAAAACAATGCAATTATGCGCCTTAATTAATAATTTGGTTGGATATATTGAATCGAGAGAAAAATTACTCAATGAAGCTCTGTAGCCGAGAGGAGTCGCTGAACTTGGTCACCACGACATCTATGAGGTCTAGTCCAGGGTTCATATCCTGGTTAAGTCAATTTAGAAAACTTAATTAAGTATTATGGGTCTGGGTGTTGTTGTAGCGTTGTTGTATCGTTGTTTCTGATTTTATCCAAATGCTTTAGATGCTTACCTTAGGGTCAGACGAAGGTGTGATGTTTGTTCTAAAATTTCAGATCAATTTGCTGAAATCAAAATTTTATCACGTAGTATATCGATCGTGCTATTTGGCGCTCTTTGGGGGAGGCCTACGTCCAGCAGTGGACTGCAATAGGCTGAGATGATGATGATGATGATGATGATATCGATTCTGTAAAATTCGAAAAATAACTCGCATTTTACATCGCAATTTACTCTCACTTCGCATTAGAATCAAAATGACCTAGATTTTAGGTGAGAAGAACGTGACTAAACTCACTGTCAGATATAATTGAAGCCATCCTGAATCCTGCGACTAGACTTAACGACTAATTTCAAGCTGTATTAGCCGGAACCTACATTCAACGTGCCTTCCGAAGCACGGAGCCGCTTGTGATAAATTAATGTCACTAAAATGGTCCGAATGACCTATTCACTCACAATCTAGGCATGGATGAAAGGTCACCCTCAAACAACCACAGCGTGGGTTCAACAGTAGCAATCAGTTCTAACTGACCAACCCCACCTTCTAAAATAGATGTTTTATGTGGTATGGTATGATCTAGTTGATGGTATACATTGAAAAGGTAAAAAAAACCCCAAAATTTTAAATGTATTTTATCGAACTTAAAATGTTTAGCTAAGTGAATACATTCAATTAATTATTTTTTTCCACAATCAACCAATAATCTAGCTCCAAACTAAGCAAAGCTTGTATTATGGCATGGGGGTGCATATTCTTATCTAAATTAAAAAAAAAATGGCATTCACACTTAAAATATAACATCGCCCATTTATTTTAAGGTGTGCCGAACAAAAAACAAAAGGTCCAAATCTGCTCATTATCCCTTAGGAATGCTAAATCCTTGATTATACCGATCAGATGGTACAAAATTATCTGCCATGAGTGGAGGTGCTCGCATTGTCTCATTTCTACTACGTAGCACAATAACCGGTTGGAGATGGGTGACATATCTCTTACTAAGGGAAAGTGATTGAATTTATTTACTTAATGCTTTTGAAGAAAGAGTTTTAAGTGAAAGAAAAGATTTGTTATTTGTTGTGCCGTAGATTTGCTTTTTCAGGTGTCCGTAGGCTAGACTTAAAAGCTATAGATATCAGTAAATATTAGAAATTAAATGTAACAATGACTCAACTTTGTTTCTATCTCCAAGGGTTTTGAAAGGTAGGTGCTGCTCGTAGTCGCGTTCTTCATAGCTAAGGGTGATTATCAGTATGTGTAATAAAATGTGTATTTTGTGGCAAATATAACATACATAACAATTTTTTACCATTGCCTTTTCTATTTGAAACACCAGTTGACAAGCATGCAAGTTTCTTCAGTGATTTTTTACAAAAAAAAATATTCAGTTTTTTGCACCATTCGGCAGTGATCTTAGATTAAGGCTACTTTGGATGGTTTAGATGGACGTGGTATATCAAAGCGTGTACCTTTTTTAACGCGTAAAAAGATTTCAAATTATGACACACCATTTACATGAAAGCGTGTTAACTAGCACCTACGCGCGATCACCGCCGACTACGTCACCGGTTCTATTCTATCTGAACTCCTTTGACGCACGTCCACGCGCATCTTACGCGCAACTTAGCCTTAAGCTGAATATTGAACTCACGACCTGACAGGTTGTGCTGTTGATTAAAGGCATAGTTTAAACCTAGAACGACAAAAGTAGAATTTCATATTCGAGAACCTTGAGTAGTGACCTGTGCGTCACTTGCAATGAAAAGGGTACGACATTACATGTGCGTACCATATAGGCGTGTAGGGCAGCTTTAATTAAGGATCGTTTCATCCTGAGGTCGCGCCCCTCGCGTGCTATTACTTTTTAATTAGTAACAAATATAGATACGTGGAGGCAATTCCATCTGCTTATTACTGGGTGTTCATTTCAGTTTTAGCCAAACTCAATTCGCCCGTGTTTTGTTTATTTTACTTTAGTAATGAGGGGAATTCTGGAGGAAGCGAGAAGTATTTCTAAAACAAAACGCACAAGTAGAGTATGTGTTTTCGTCTGTTTGCTAATACTACTGTTTGAAACGTCTTATTAGAACAATATCATCGTTCGCCTGCCCTGTTCCCAGGTTATCTGAGATCGGCGCAGTATGTTTTCCTCTTCCATGCAATACGGTCACTCATCATCAAGTCATTCACTCCCTTCTCAGTCATATCGGCCCTCGCACAATCCATCTATCTCTTGTTGGGTCGTCCTCTTCCCCTCCATCCATCAATACAATTATAAGAACAATATAATATACTTAATCGTTTAGGACGTAGAACTGACGGCCGATGGGGCAGAAAGGTTCTGGAATGAAGGCCACGTACCGACAAGCGCAGCTTGGGACGTCCACCTACAAGGTGGACAGACGGCCTGGTAAAGTTTGCAGGAAGCCGCTAGATGCAGGCCACTTCCAACTGGCCTATCTGGAAGTTACTGGGGGAGGCCTATATTCAGCAGTGGACGTCCTGTGGCTGAAATGATGATGATGATTAGAACAATAAAAAACATGTGCTTGTTGCAACGCAGGTTTGTGATTTTAAGCTTCAAAATATATCTATTGCACTCTATCATGAAAATGTCCGCCAGTAAATCAAGGAACTTATTTATTCAAATTCAAATTCAAAACAAGAGGTCTTACAATATGTTTTGGAACTTAAGTACTTAATTACCCTCTTCAGGTGCTGCAATGTTCTTAATCTAAATATTTTACAAAAAAATAAATTTTAATATATTTTATCTATCTACACAATTAAAAATATTAACTAAAACCGATATGTAAAGAAAAACGGACATTATTATTTATATATTTATTTAAATAGTAGGTACCTAATTGTTTTTATTTAATTATTTTGTTAAGTTTTAGATGTGAAGAATTTTTCGAGGGTATAAAAGCAGTTTGAGATCAAGTATTTTTTTTTTGTAAAGCAATTTAATTTAGTTTCTTTTTTTATGTCATGAGGTATTTTGTTAAAAACTTTTACAGCCATGTAGAATGGGCTACAGTTAAGCATTTTAATTCTCAAATATGGCAAGCAGAGTCTGTCTTTATACCGGGTGTTAATGATGGGTTTCTTGAATTTTTTTGATTCTAAGTAATAAATGTAATGAGAATCAGGTTTTTAATGTTTAAGGATTGAAAGTTTGTATGAAAAACCCAAAGATGTTATGCTTTTTGCTATCTGCTTGTTCATAAAATGATGCGCCCTGAGTTTTAACGTCATCAGTACTTAAGACCGATTCGAATATTTCTTTTACTAAATGTTATTATTTCATTCTTTTTCAATTTACTATTTTAAAACTGAATAAGGCTGATACAGATAAGCTTATAGTTTAACCCTTATAACCTCCTAGTAAAGCGGTTTATGGGACATTAGAAGCTTCACAAGGTTGAGGGACACAATCTGCCAGACACTTCATACAAAATGTGTTATATATTTAAATTTGTTGAGTAGTGCTTACTTTTCGATTGTGAAACTAGCCCTACATGTACTGTATTTATCTTAACTGCTTTTCAACAATGTTTCATATTTAAGCAAATAAAGCAATCCACGTTCACAGTTGACAAACCTATAACAAGTTGTGCCACAAAAGAACGGTTGCATTAAAACTTGGACGAGATGCGGCGAGCTCGTATTGTCTATTATCTTTTGTGTTTTACCTTGTCTTATTGTGGATGTCTCATTGTTGCATAATACTTTATTGCAGATTTGAGTCTAGACCATTCTTTGTAATGCATGGATTAAAATTATAGTTTTAAGACCGCAATCAAAAGTTCTTAACGGGGTCCTGTGACGAAGTTGTTTTGTTATGTGTCTGTTTGTTTGTCTGTTTATCATTCATCACCGTATAAACCTGTAGTTTATGATAGGAAATAGGTATATGATAAATAAATGAAAGGAATAAGACAAAAAAACAAGCTATAAAATATAACATTTCCATACAAAAAATATGTTTAAGCACTATTAAAAACGATTATATTTAAGCGGCAAAATTATGTGATATTGTGTAGACTGCATTGTGAATTATACCAAAACACATTTGACTATCAATTGTAAAACTCTGTAATTGATATCGTCTTTTGTTTTATTAACAGTTCATAGTATACTGTCATTTAGAGTTCGAATTCAAAATTCAATATGGACCATAATGTTGTCTGACTACATGGCAATGAAACACGAAACTGTAACTGTAACAAACGAACAATGTATCTAACTGCACGAATTCAGTAAATTACAGAAGTTCCCGAAGTTGGAATGCAGAAATTTGTGGTACAATGTAAAAACTTCTTTAATCTCTGTCACTCGAGAATGGACCTTAATAGTTCGTGTTAAGGTCCAGGTGGTTTTAATGTGGTCTCCAGCATATGATCCTGCATCGTCAGCTGTTTACCGACTACTATTCAACGTGATGAGACATGGTGTTTTAGGGTGAGAGCATGGTTCTAAAAGATTTAGCAAAAACGCTTGGATTGAAATAAAAAATGGTTGGTAAAACGTGTTCAAGTTTTAAGCTGAATATACAAAATATAGTTAAATATACAACTTCAACTAAATAATATTTACAGAATGTATATGAAAAAAAAAAATATGATAAAACTTTTATAAATGAGAAATTTCAACGGTGCCCTGGCTGCATTTTCTTGCTGAATGTACAAGCTTTTCCATTGGCTAAGGTAACCAGCCTTTATGTTACCAAAAACTTGGATTAAACATGGAGATAGTTTGAAAAAAAATTGAAACCCGTAAAAAGTTCTTGTGGAATAATTAAAATAGATGGTAGAGCCTTTAAAAAAGTAAATAAATAATGCAAATTATAAAAAATAAGTATGCATCTTAATAAACAATGTCGCTACACCATTTATAGATCACGTAATAAAAGGAAAAAAAAAGCAGTTTAAAATTAAAAAATATATATATTTTAGACTTTAAAAGAACAAGTGTGAGGATACGGGTATGAAAAAAATGCCACGTGTACAGCTGTCATTAAGGTTAAGAATGGTCATCGGGATTGTACAGGCGGCTAGACACTTTTTACTAAGTATTTTCATTCTATTCTAATTGTTAATGAGATGATGTTTTTATGAGAATAAATGTCTTTAAACCTATTTTGCTGTAATCCCCTCCGCTTGATCATGGAATGTGCCCTTACCCGACTAGTGACTGTTTTAGCTAATGAGTAAGTCGCACATTTACCTGACAGACGGAGTGGAATGACACTCTTCTATACCCTGACTAAACATGGGACATGGTATACAGCGCATTAAAAAAAAAACATGGTTTTTATTTTATCCATGGATAAGTATTCTTGGGTTAAAATACATTCATTGAACTTTGATATTGCTCACGACCTTAATACTTATACGACTAACACCACCAGAACGGCTCCAAGAACGAAGCCCTCAGAATAAATAAATATTAAAATGTAACTTTATAATTGTATGTATGTTAGTCTTTATAGTACTTATTACAAGGGCCTTTTATTATAATGTTATCTGTAATACTCGTTGTCTGAAATAAATGATATATTGAATGGTTTAATTGAATGGTAAGCCTCCTTAAGGATTGGCATTGCCATTCTATCAAATAGATAATAGACGTTCAGCCAAGTCATTGAATGGGCAGCCTAAGCATCGTTTGAATTGGAGCCTTAATAAAATTATAACTAGCACGATTGCTTTGATTAAGTCTGACTAAAATAAAGTTTATTTGCATCAAATTTCACAAAAACACTAACAGTAGAAAAAACATCTCTTATTAATGTTGAAGACCTAGGGCTCCCATGGAATTAGTTTTTTTGACTGATTTTGGCTATGGATCATCATAACTTTACATAATGCAGTCTTTTCTATAAGATCATGGTCAAATTTTAAAACTTTACATACAAATAATTATGTTCAGCGTAAAATACTGTCAATTAGTTTTAATTTAAGTTATTATGGATTGTGCTTTATGTAAATTTGGTGCCAAATAAATATTTTTACTTTATTTGGCACCAAACACGCTGATTGAATTCCTTATGATTGATTTTGAATATGAATTGTCAATGAAATATTATAAGTGCAGAATGTTTGTTGAGTGGATAATTCTTAAATTACGCTCAGGAGAATATGGCTAGCTAGATCATAAACAAGTATTTGTCTAGCATTATAGACAAAAGACGACATTAATCCATTCTTTAAGGTGCCGCCTCTTATCTCTATCCTCAATGTTCACCACCAGATCACAGCGGAGTAACCCTAACGAGACTCATTGTTATTCGCAGACAATCCTCACGGATAATTAATCCAATGTTTGCAGTTAAAATAGTTCGTTACGGTTAATGAGTGATCTGCATGTACGGAAGCCGGATTACGATTGTGTTTTGCTTTTTAACTCATTTTTTTTTTCAAAAAGCCATTCTAAACTCGTATTTCGATTTACTGGGTTATTGCTTCTGTTTTGTTTTTTGTCTCATTCTTTTAAAGGCCATTTTGGAAAAGTATTTTAGCCCTTCTTCTATGCCTACTTTTTGACAGCTTTCTTGGTCTTATGGTTCGAGTTTCGGAGTAAATAGCTAGATGTTCCTGGTTTGAACCTTCTAGACGGAAAATGGTTGAGTAAAGCGCACACTTTTTGTACCTGTGACTCCTGTGAGCCTTATTATGAATGTCATGGTGTATTTTAGAAAAAAAATGTCGTCTAGTCGCTATTAGTATCTACAAGCTATGCTTAGTTTAGGGTTTAATGGGTGTGATGTGTTTATTTATATTATAAAGAATGTAAAAAGAATAAGTAACTTCTGAAAACCAATTAATTATCTGCGGAAATACACCATTTACTATGAGAATATAAAAGAAAAATTGGACAATACCACATACATTGCTCTGATCCTAATTTAAATAGCCAAAGAACTTGTGCTATAGAAACCAGAAACAACGACAGTACCACAACACCCAGACCCGAGATAGTTATAGTTCGTTTTTCTACATTGACTCGATCGGGGACTGTATGGAGAATCAATAAAAAAAAAACGATTTTGAAATTACTTGAGCTTATACTAATTTTTATTTAATTATTTATACACGGCTAGTTGCAGTTGTTCATATATTGACAATGGTTTAAAATAAGCAGAATGTAATTTTAATTAATTGGTTTATACAGCCGAATGGACGACAAACACATGTCTATCAATATTGACGTCATTTACACGTGTGATCAAAATTGCATTTCCATTGGCGCTGCCCCACGAGGCTTGCCCTGGTTTTATACCTGTCAACCTGTTTAGTATAATCAGTACACTATTTGAAAATTAGAATAATTGTAAATTGTTTCCACAATCACACCAATTATCTAGCCCCAATTTAAGCAAAGCTTGTACTATGGCGACTAGATAACGGATAAACATACATAAATACGTTTATAAATATCCATGACTTAGGCGCAAATGCTCGTGCTCATTACACTAACATTTGCCCCTCGCGGGATTCGAACCCGCAACCGCCAGGCATTGTAGTCCGAAGCGTGAACCACTACACGTCTGGTGTCGTCATAATGTACATAATAATGTGTAACTTACTATCTTCTAATCTATTTATCAATCTATCTTATCTATTTAAGCCCGAGTAAATTTTATTAGGATATACTCTTAATAAACTATGAATAAAACTTTTTATATTAAAATCCTGATCACCCGTTTTGATTTGTAAAATGAACTGTTTATTTTAAGATTCAATATTATTTTGTCCTCGAATATTTTTTCAAGCAGGAGAATGTTACTTTTTAGTTTTCAAAATATATTTTAATTGGTAAATACCATTATTAAAACTCATAACATACATCGGTCCAGCAAAACTTACTCATAACATTAAAATTATGACGCTTATTTAATTAAATGTATAACTCCCGAAGTTAAAGTTCGCCGCTATGATTCGGCTTTTAATTCCAGTGATAAATTACAGTGCCCGTA
Source organism: Anania fuscalis (assembly GCA_950371115.1). Taxonomy (NCBI): domain Eukaryota; kingdom Metazoa; phylum Arthropoda; class Insecta; order Lepidoptera; family Crambidae; genus Anania; species Anania fuscalis. The sequence goes on along the minus strand of OX493343.1, from coordinate 13,015,319 downwards.
AATAGGGGGTGGGGGAGGAATAATGACGTCAGCCAAAAAGTAATTTTCGGGGTGACACCGCAACTCGGGTTCTTACTATGGACTTTTTGATGGTCGATCGAAAAATGCTCTGCTATTCCTATTACTCACTCGCTATGTTTATAAGGGTTATTTGAAAAAAAAAAATCAACAACCTCGCACGGCGATATAGCTAACATCATGTACAACAAAATATGTTCTACGGCTTTAGCTAATTTGATACATTTTACTTTAACCATGTACAGGCTGTAAATAGTACCAGTATTTAAAAAAGTTATTGTGTTTGGCAGTACAAATATTTTTTTGTATGGTTTGTCGTCAAAATCACGTTTTTTTTTCGGTTCTGAAAACTAACCCTCTCCACCTTAATGATAATTTATAGAGCAGCAAAAATAATTTAATGGGGCATTTCACGTGAAGCGGACAGCGAAAATAAAGTCAGGTTCTGGATTTTGTTCATAATTGGGTTAATTGTACCTCTATGGGATAAAAAAACATATGCATCATTATTTTTTTTTCTGCCTATTGACGAATTTATGCGTCTCCAAAGAATTTCCAAAATTTAAGAAACAGTTTTTTCGAATGCTGTTAATGATGTTAATAAAATGGATTAAACAATAAGTTAATAGTGGTACAATTGACCCAAATATGAACAAAATCCCGAACCTGACTTTTTTTTCGCTGTCCGCTTTACGTGAAATGCAACAGAATTTAGATTTTGATCCCCTAATAATGTCCACATTTGTAACCTTTTTATTTAGCCACTGTTAAAAAAAAATACAAGGTGTATGTAGTTATCTAATAAATATTAACTATTATATAATTTTAACTTGCATAAAATATTATACAGGGTTCATTTATGGAAATGTACACTTTTTTGTAAATAATTTTAATACCAAATGATTTAAGTATTCTTCATACAATTCTTAACATCTAGTCGGTAGGCAATCATGAAAAGTAAGAATATTTTTGTGATTTAGCGATATTGTTCTCATTCAGTGTCAATCACTTAATTAATCATTCAGTTCTCATTCAGTGATTACAAATCATACAAAAGGTGGACTCAATGCCATGAGGCATTCTCTACCAGTCGACCATTAGGCTAAACAGGTATGTTTTGTTTTTATTTTGTCTCCTTCATTTGTTGTATTATAGAGAAATAATTAGGACTTCTAAAGATTCATATTATTAACGATGGAACTGAAATAACGCAAAACTTACAAGGCTCATTCAGCTATTTAGATTCGACCCGATTAGCTTAGTCTTGCAACAGCTCAACTCAAACTCAAAGGGTTTAATTCCTGCTTTGCTCGCTTCATCATCATCACCATCAGCCACAGGACGTCCACTGCTAAACATAGGCCTCCCCCAGTGACTTCCAGATCGGCCGATTGGAAGCGGCCTGCATCCAGCGTCGTCCTGCAACCTTTACCAGGTCGTCTGCCCACTATATACCGTTAAAAATCCTCAAAATAAATAAAGGAAAAAAAAATCAGAAAACGATTGATTAATTGTGATCTACGTATGCTACTTTGAAAAGTACGTTTAAATATAGGTCTTTAGGTCATTTTCTGGGGAACTCAAATATTGAACGTGTTTTCAGTCACCAAACTGATAGTAGGGGTCCAAACATTTTGTGAAGTCACGTCAGCGTAGCAGCGTAGAAGTAATTAACTATTTGCTTCTGACCTTCAATGTCTGAGAGTTGGCCTGCACTTCATTGTTCGTTGTGTTACTAGAAACAAGTTACACTTCTTAACCGACTTCAAAACAAGGAGTGCGTCCCCAATTCCTCTCCTCAATAAATGTAGAAAAAGGGGATGAAATTGGTGATCAGCTTTACAATAGCAATAATAGTTTGTACTCTTATTATTCGTCTTCATGCAATAAAATACAAATCATGAGGACTTGTTACTAAGAACAAACGAAATAATATTTTTTTAATAAACTAAACTGATTAAATACTTCAAAAAATAAAAATAATGAACACGTAATTGGTCAGTTAAATTTTGAGTTGGTGCGTGCCAATGACAGTTTTGCCGTGTGGTGCCGGCACTTTTTAAAGAATTGCACAACCCCTTCTCTTCCTATGGGTGTCGTAAGAGGTGACTACAGGAGAACCACCATAAGAAGACGGGCAGCAGCGTCTCCTCTCCACCATTGGCCAAACTGCGATCGCCAACCCGCCTGCCAAGCATGGCGATTATGGCAAAATCCTCCTTTTGGAGAGGCCTGTGTCCAGCAGTGGACTGTTATAGGCTGGTGATGTGAATGACAGTTTTAATGTTTTCGTTTTCATCGAATATAAAAATAACTGATTAGGGATGCGGTTTTTTTCAATTCTATGTAAGTTTTTGTATATTATAAGTTTATAAACCAAAACAAATAAAAGGTGACCTGGCATTTAGTATTTTGAAGTCTGTTGTATTTTTATACTTACAGCTAACGGCACATCAACTACACAAAAAAGGGTTCTGGGTTCGAGGCCCGAGTCGGGTTAATTTAGAAAACGATTTTCTTTAAATGGCTCTCTAAAATAAAATCGAGAAATTATTTTTTTCGTCAGATTATTAATTCGTAGATATAAAGCTTCTAAATTATCCTGAGGTACTTAGCTGCAAACGCCGGTTGCATTTGCAAGAGGTGAGGTCCAACAAATCCTACCGCTCAGAGCCCATACGAATAACATGCCAGTCTATTGCTTTTGTTCTGTATTCGTATATTTTTAAATTCACAACAGGTGTTGAATAAAACTTGTCTACGCTGCAGAGTGCTTTTGTGTGTCATGTCAGTTAAACTTTTCTTAGAATTAGGCAAGTTACAAACGCACGACCTTAACTTCATTAATTATAGCATTTTAGCAAAAAAATTGAGTTATTTCTAAATAAATTGCTGAACTAGTTTCTTTTTCCTAATTTCAACATCATTGTATTTATGTTTAAGATTATTTAAAACGGGGTGAAATCAAAATATTCTCAGGAAATACACGTTTGATATATCAACCACTTTTACTACTTGGTTGGGCACTTGGGCAGCGTTCGAGTAACTACTACGCGATATCTTTTCATCCGATATCCTCCAATATATAAAGTCTTTGAGCAGTGCATCTTACCAGTGATGACCTTTGAAACAAGCTTAAGGTTAAGCTATACACTGCAAAAGAGAGAGCTATGTTTGGCGTTGTTCTGCGAGATAGAGTCCAAAATGAGGTGATTCGCAAAAAAAAGTGGAGTTAACAAAAGTCTATGGTTAGACAGGTGTCATTTTTCACACTGTCACCGTTTGTCACCTATTAACAGTTATTATAAGTCATGAGGACTGTCTTAAAATTTTAAGATTGATTTAAAAAGGCGGTCTTAAAACTTTTTAAACTAAGTACCTACACAAAGGTAAGATCCCGTCGCGACAAAATTGGTTTTCTAAACTGAATAAGTTACATTTACTAGACAATATTGCACTCAATTATACATCCAGTTCTGTAGAATTAGATATAGGGTGGATGTACCAGTCCCAAACCAGTAACCAGTTGTTGACCAATTTCAAGTAAAAGCTCCTATTTTAAGAATTCCCGCCAACTGATGCCGACGATTTAAATAGTGTTGCAAGATAATACTTCAGTGAATCATTTAATCACTATTCCAAGTGAATGAGATAGAACATACAGCTTTTATTAAAATTTTCTTGACACACGTCCCGTTCAGTTGTCATTTGACCGCCATTGCAGTAAGGAGCGTGCGATGCAAGGTAAGAATAAATCTGCTTTGATCGTTGTATTTTAGTAGCTAAATGTTTTAATTTATGAAATGTTATTAGTTTCATTGTTAATAATGTATAATTCAATCATATTACGAATAAAAATCAAATATTTCGGTGATTTTTTACACTGGTTAACTATTGGAACACTGGTTGTATGGAGTACCAGAAGTTATCCACAGTGGTCAACTACCGGGATTTGCACTAGTTTGCTTAATTAATGTATTTTAATTGTTTTTTGCATTAATAATAATGTTTGTGTGGATATAAATGTTAAATGTAAAGTTAGATCAACATTTTTCTAATTGTTGACCAGTGGTTTGTTATGGGTGCATTCATTGTGTTCCTTAAGTTGACCATCGCATTCATGTAATTAATGAGACAAAGTTATAACCAAATATTACCTTGTTTTAGATAAAAATGTAGCCAAAAAAAACAAAAAATACTGATGTTGATTGTAAGCAAGTTAGTACCATGATGTTTTCTTCGCCCAATACTTTCAAATGGCCGGAAAAAGAAGACATAATTTGGTAAAGAAAGGAAGATATCATTGAAAAAATTAAAAATCCAACTCCAATAAATACCAGAGGTACCTACAAAGTCGAAGATATGAGCAAATATTTGCCTTGGGTGTATCTATCTGTGTGTGTTGGCTTTCTAAAGACACAGTGCGACAAGGATCCATCCGATCTCACTGTAATTTTAATATCCAGAAATGACAACGACCTGGCCGATTCCAACTCATATGTAAATTTCATCTTAGGATGAATCGAGTTGAGATGTTTTAAATATCGATCTACTTCTTGTCGTTTTCCTTTGGCCTACATAGGCCAAACGAAACGAACCATCGCTGAAAGGCTTAAAGAGCATATAGCTGCTGTGAAAAACCGCCAAACTGCAAAATCAGCGATTGCCGAACACCTTCTTGAATCGGGCACTAATCACTGGATTGAATTTCATCAAACGCAAGTTCTTTCCACGGATCGCCACTTTTATTCAAGAGTTGTGCGTGAAGCTATTGAAATCAAGAAGTAAAAAAATTTCAATCGGGAAGACGGTTTCAAATTATCCGCGACATGGTATCCAGTGATTAAAAATAAACAATCTCGTTTTGTTTCGCGATCGAGTTCTCACCTGAATACGGACGCGGCGGTTAGTGTGCAGAATAGGGACACAGTGAGTGTAGTGTGTGACGGTACTTGGCGTGAAAATAATATTATGAGGGTAGATGAAGAATCTGCCTCTCATACGGAGTGAAGACATTGCTGTTCCAGTCAGCCTGTGACCACGGTCGGTGTAACCCGATCGAAACGTCAGGCAAAAAAGGTAACATTTTTGTACCTAAATTATGATCGCGTTAATTCCCGTTTCATTGAGTTTTAGTTACCTAGTAGTTTCCATGATTATTGCTCAATTTTGCCTACCTATAAGATTTTTGAATTTTTATTTTATTTGCTAAACCTGGAGGAGTATAACTTTCGTCTATAAAGTCAGCTTAAATTGACTGACTATAATAGGAAATATATTTTTGTTTGAAATTTATAATATTTTCGTAATGAAAACTTCCTTACCTATTTAGTTGTAAGACATTTTGTAAACTTAAGCGGCAGTGATAGTCTTGTAGCTTCTAAGTCTGATTTAGATCTCAATTACTGTAAATAATATTATTAATAATTGTTATGTAATAGTTATTTACCTAAAGGTGAATAATATACAGTTGATTTTGACATTATTTTCAATTGTTTCATTTCACTTCCCTATTAATAATATTGGTCAATTACTGGCACAAATTAGGTCAATTACTAGCACCTGCTGGTCAAACTTAGGCAAATTCCACTTTTCAGAATTCAAAAATTATTTAATAAAACACTAGAAGGGTGACATGCATAATATTTTTTATCTTGATTTGCCGATAAATAACGCAGGTAAACACAGTTCATATATTGCCCTATTTCAATTAACCTGTATATGACAGTGTTTTAAAGTCTAAAATTGAGCTTAACTGGTTTGGGATTGGTACGTTCACCCTAGTATTTGCGATCAGTGACATGCATTTCGTTAATACATGAATGGTTATGTAAACATACATTTAAATAGGTTGGCTATTATTTTGTAATGGTTTAAACCTAGCCACTTTTTTCTTTTTTCGTCGCGAGAATCGCAAGCTTTTCAATGGCTTTATGTATGCGCGTCATAAGTGCGCGAGCTGCGAATTCCTGGTAACCAGATTTTTCAGTCCCTAAACTTTCCTTCAGCTTGTTACAGTTGTCATAATGCCTTTGTTGAAAACCCTTTTTAGTTTTTTTTTTCAAATATGCCAGCATTAGAGTGTGAAAACATCTTATTTTAACTCAAATATTAGGTCCTAATATCTTGGATAAGGCTGCTAGGGTACTAACATCAAAAGCATTTAAAATTTAATATTAAATTTAGATTAATATTCTAAAATTTAAATATTTTTACGTTAGCCCCTCAAAGAAAGTTGTTGTATTTGAGCAGAAAATCAACCCCTAACAAATAAATTAGTACTTTATTTATAAATATTTATTATTGTACCACAAAACTTGAAAGTAATTCGCTAGAAATAAAACAAAGATATTATGTATCTTTCTGAAGAATTCTTCCAAAAGATCCAAAACATAAACTTAGGTAGTCAGCTCCAATTATAATCATTAAACAATTAATGCTTCGTTTCAGCATTCATTTGCTGGTCGTTCTTGACCTACAAACGACTCCCTCAAATTGCATGCGCTATGAAAATTCCCACAAATTTTATGTACGCTCCGCTTATTTACCAACTCGTTACCCTATTTCGGGGTAATGCGGCCCTGAATTCAACCTGGCAACCCTTTCACGTTGAGTAAACAATCTTTTAGCGGTTGATTAACATTTTTGATGTGCTTTTGTCTGAGGTGTAACGGCATTTTGTGATAAAACTGAGAGAATTGTTTGTAAAAACAAAACAAAAGAGGGCACCAACAAAACAAGCAAGTTTGATCATCCCGAAGTTTAGCCTGTTTGAATAAGAATAAGAATATTTTTTATACACAGTGAATTTTTAATTACCCTAAAAATTAACTGACATACTCAGATATCGATATACATCAAATTTGGCAAATAAAAAAAAAAATTATGAGAAATTTATTTAAAAGATCCCTAACATTCCTTAAAAAATATGCACCATAAAAGTCCTGCTAATTCAAATAGTAATCATTATCATTCCAACATTAACGGAACCAAAATCCACCTAATTTGGTCGCTTAATATTGGCGTACGGAAGGATTAACTATGAATGATTTTTTTTTCATTCATAGTTATTCCTTCCGTACGCCAACGCCGTACGCCGTTCCGTTTTTTTTATTCACCAAATTCGATGTAAATCGATATCACAGTATGTTAGTTAATTTTCTCGGGTAATTAAAAATTCACGGTGTAGAGAACTTACACGTTCTAAAAATCAGGTAGTCGGCTCCAATATTTTAACATGACAAAGGTAATCTATGTTCAGTGGCGGGCATTGGTTTTATTTTGGGGTAGGCGGTAGATACTTATTAATGTGTTTTATTGACGAAAAAATCAGTGGCTTCCTAATTTTATTTATCAGGTAGGCACTGCCTAATTGCCTATATGCACCGCACGCCTCTGTCTATGTTCATCATAAGAATATACTACACAACACATATTTTGAGGAGTACACGATATTACACTGTTTCAGGCTAAGCTATCTTCATTGCCCAGACTAAGCTGACCCCCGCCTCGCCGTCTAATAATAATTTACCTCCCAAAAGCCAGTTTTGCGAGGCGACACGGAGGACCAAGATACTCTTGGTGCTGTACAGAGTTAAGGTGACATGGGTCTCTCATTTGACAGTGTCTTTAGGCGTGGTTGAGTATGTTATTTGCTTTGTATTTTGCTTTTTATATGAATTAGCATTCATTTTTTGAATAATGAAAATGTTGCTGTGAAACGTTATCACGGCCTTTCTAAATGGTTTTATTAGGACAACCGGCCAAGTGCATGTCGTATCACGCGCAATATAGGGTTCTGTAGTGGCCCGTCGTTACCACAATATACTTCAACAATTACTTCATTTGTTACTTTTAATGTTTTCTTCTAAGGAATTTTTGAACGACTAAATTGAACGACTATTACTCTTAAACTAATTGATCTATCTTATCCGTTATGATTTTCCTTGAAAGTTCATGAAAAACACTATTATATGAATTTTTCAAGTCAATAGTTTAGATTTTAGATGGGGGGGGGGGGGCGCTCTACTCGTACAAAAATTAGCACTTAAAATTTTAATATTTCCCAAACGGGTTCCTAAATCGAAAACTAGTCATAACAACTCGGAAGTCATTTTAAGGGACCCATTCAACGAACTCCACACGACGGGGTAAACGATGAAAAAAAATCTTCCCCACGTAACATGAGTATGGGAGCTACCCTAACAATTTTATTTTCAAAATTTTATTCATGACCAACCTATCGAACTGTCCTGCTTCCATATCAGCACCCAGCGACAAGGATCTTGCTTACCAATCCCTAGATATAGTAGAACCCAACAAAAAACCTACAGCTGAACCTCCCACCTGGCAAAGAGTTCCTTCGATTCGGAATGCAAAAAGAAAAAAGCTAAGTACTCCTTCTCCGGAAAGAGTGGAAACCACCAACCGATTCAGTGGACTAACTGTAGACTTGACGGAAGAAGATGTAGGACCGCCTCAGCCAAAAAAACCCAACAAACCACCACCCATCATCTTATATGGCATAGAAGATGTCAACAAACTCACTGAACTTCTCAAAACAACTGCAGAAAAGAAACAGTTCACCTTTAAAAATATAAGCAGAAACCAACTGAAAATAATAACTAATGATATTGAAGTGTACAGGAAGATTATTTCGACTATTCGTGAAAACGGTCTTATCGGTCATACATTCAATCAAAAAGACAAAAGATCTTACAGAATAGTTATTAAAAATTTACACTTCACCACCCCTATTAGCGCCATTATAGACGCTATTGAAGAATCCGGCAACAAAGTAGTCGGTGAAATAATAAACGCCAAGTTTGGGCCGGACAAAATGCCCACTTCTACATTCTTTGTAAATCTCACGCCGGGCCCGAATAATAAGGCCGTAAAGGATATAAAAGTAATCTATCACCAGGTTGTCACTTTCGAAGATCCACGTAAAAGAAATTCGGTTGTGCAATGCCAGAGATGCCAACAATACGGACATACCAAAAACTACTGCATGAAACCCTACCGCTGTGTTAAATGCGCTGAAGCACATAAAACTTCTGAGTGTCAAAAACCAGACAGAAATACTCCTGCTACGTGTGCACTGTGCCTTGGCCCACACCCAGCTAACTACAAGGGATGCGAGGTGTACAAAGAAATACTCGCTCGAAAAACAATGCAACGTCCATTTGTAAAGATCCAACAACGTAAAGAAATTAATAAAACTGAAATTCAAACGAAGAAGAAGAACCAATCGTACCAGACTGCAGAAGATAAAATACCCGACAAAATCAGAAATACTGAGAAAAAATCTTACGCAAAAGCTTGCAAACAGACTCCTGAATCTAACACCGAGAAACCAATAGAAAGCAGTCATCATGATTCTCTCAAAGTTATAGAGCGCATATTCATTAAACAATCCGAAAAAATTGATCTTATCCTACAGCAAATGAGCACATTACTACAGCTCATAACATCATTAATACCAAGGTTGCCCTAATGCCTACCTTAAAGATAGGCGCCTGGAACATTAATGGACTCACACACAACACAAATGAAGTTGAATGCTTGCTTCATATGCATCAACTCGACATACTGCTAATATCGGAAACGCACCTTACTAGTAGTAGTCTTGTTAGAATAAAAGGGTACAATATCTACACCACAAACCATCCAGATGGAAAAGCGCACGGCGGATCCGCAGTAATCATTAAAACATCCATAGATCATCACGAGCAACCGAAATTCAGTACAGAACATATTCAGGCCACATCAGTTGCGATCTCCGACAGAAATGGTAGTTTTAACGTCTCCGCCGTATACTGCCCTCCGAAGCACAAAATTACAGAAGACCAGCTCACTGAATACTTTGTGAGCCTCGGCAGCCGCTTTATAGCAGGAGGAGACTGGAACTCAAAACACCTTCACTGGCGATCTCGACTTATCACCACACGGGGTAGAGAATTAAAAAAAAGTATTGACAAAAATACTTTAACCTCTCTCTCGACCCCTGAACCTACACACTGGCCAACAGATCCAAATAGACTACCAGATGTTATAGACTTCTTCATAACAAAGGGATTGACGCGAATGTTCTACAAAGTCAACTCGTGCTTGGACGGATCTTCAAATCACACACCAGTATTATTGACAGTAAGTGCGACAGTGTTACACACAGAAAAACGGCCTAGTCTCTACAATAGACGCACAGACTGGGAATCATTTAGAGACCTAGTGAGTGAAGAACTATCACTTCAAATAGCTCTTAAGAATGAGACTGACATAGATGAAGCTACGAGGTCATTCATGACTACAATACAGTCCGCCTGTTGGAGATGCACCCCTGAAAATAAAAACACAAAGCCCAGACACAACATGGTTTCAAATGCAATAAAAGGCCTTATACTGGAAAAGAGGAAACTTCGCAGGATCTGGCACTCCAGTAGGCACCCTGAGGATAAATCTGCTTTCAATAGAGCTATAAAAACACTAAAGGATGCACTAGCCAAAGAAAAGGATATCGCATTGGAAGCACACTTGGAATCACTATCTGCAACCAGTGCCACCAACTACTCACTCTGGAAAGCCTGTCATAGAATTGATCACCCAATAGATCCCAAACCACCAATTCGACTGTCAAATAACCAGTGGGCCAGATCTAAACAAGAAAAGGCATATGCTTTTGGAATCCACCTATTCAAAGTGTTCACACCAAACGAGGCTAACCCTGGCACAAACGAGACAGAACTAGACGAGGTACTGAATCAAGACCATCAACTGGACTTTCCTATCACTCCCACAAATCCAAGAGAGGTTGCCCATATGATCAGGCAGATGGATGACAGGAAAGCTCCTGGCTTCGACTTGATAGACAAAAGAGTGCTTATCGAGCTGCCAAGAAAAGCTATCGTCTTCTTGGTCATGCTTTTTAATGGCATCATAAGAACTGGCTACTTTCCAGCACTTTGGAAAGTCTCCCAGGTTATAATGATACAAAAGCCGGGAAAACCAAGTCATGAAATAACCTCCTACAGACCAATTAGTCTTCTACCAGTAACCTCAAAACTATTTGAAAAGGTATTTCTAAAGAGGCTAACTAAGGAGCTCATAAAAAAATCCATCATACCAGACCACCAGTTTGGCTTTAGAAAGCATCACAGCACTGTGGAACAGGTCCACAGGGTGTGCCGGGTGATCCAGGGTGCCCTCGAAAGAGGGGAGTACTGCTCCTCAGCATTTTTGGACGTGCAGCAGGCGTTCGACAGAGTTTGGCATAAGGGACTCCTTTGCAAGATCAAGCTACTATTGCCCTATACATATTTTGAAATTGTAAAATCATACTTGACTGATAGATTGTTCCAAATCAAGGAAGACCAATGTACATCCTCATTTCACCCTATACTGGCAGGTGTGCCGCAGGGCTCGGTTCTGGGTCCTGTTCTCTACACAATTTTTACAAGTGACTTACCCCAGACCGATGAGGCAACCGTGGCAACCTTCGCTGACGATACGGCCATTCTGGCCAGCAATAAGTGCCCTATTAAGGCCTCATTAATCCTACAACGCCACCTAGAACAGATAAATGACTGGCTTACTAAGTGGAGAATAAATGTTAATGCCCTTAAATCTGTCCATGTTACATTTACTCTAAGAAGAGGAAATTGTCCACCAGTCTCACTCCGGAATAACCAGCTTCCCCAAAGCGACAACGCGAAGTATCTGGGAATGTGCTTGGACCGTCGGCTCACATGGAGGAAACATATTCAAACCAAGAGGGATGAAATAAACTACAGATACAGAGGTCTCTACTGGATGCTTGGACGAAACACGAAACTGTCTCTTGACAACAAGCTCCTTATCTACAAATCCATATTAAAACCCATATGGACCTATGGAGTTCAACTGTGGGGCTCAGCATGTAACTCTAACATAAGTATAATGCAAAGGTGTCAAAACTACATCCTCAAACAGATATCCAACGCACCCTGGTTCCTAAGGATCTCGGAATTGCATGAGGTCCTGAAAATAAATACAGTGAAGGAGGAAATCGAAGCCAGTAGCCGGAAATACAAAGCAAGACTTGCAAACCACCCTAACAAACTCGCTGTGCAACTGACCATTCCAGAAGCAATGCATCGACTCAAAAGGAAGCATATCATGGAGACAGAGAGCCACAATTAAGTAGAGAATATTCCTTGTGAGGAATATATCCTTATCGCCAATTATCCAGCAACACATCTGCTCATAGTCGTTGGACTGATCGCATGATAATATAATAATAAAAAAAATAAAAAAAATAAAAATTATTCGGCGTGATTGATATACATATTTCCAAAATTTCAGCTCTGTAGGGTCAACTGTCTCCAAGCAAAACCTCGGACGGACAGACAGACGGACACGACGAAAATATAAGAGTTCCTTGTCAGGACTACGGTACCCTAAAAATGGGTTTTCTGGTATTTTACCTCTATTAAATACACGAATAAGAGTCATTTAATCTGACTTATGTATTAGAATCACCTCTTAAAAACATAACCCTCGTTTGGCAGTCGGATAAAAAGAATGTTAAAGACGCATGTACCTAACTGTTATGGCTCTACTTAGTTTAGAAATATAAAAGCAAAACAGTCATAAATGTATTTGCGATTTACAAATTATTAATATTTTTTACCATGCTTTATGAGGTAGCCTACCACATCACACCTAGACCCAATTCATAAACAATCGTTTTTAAAATTGACCTACCAGGTGGACAGACGACGCAAAGCTTGCAGAAAGCCTCTGAAAGTCATTGGGGTATGCCTGTGTTCCGAAGTGGACGCCCTATGACTGAAATGAAGATGATACCCGTAATGTTGAAATTGACCTAAACAGAAGCAAATCCGGAACCCTTGCGCTAAAAAAGAAACACGGCACTACCTTGTCGTCAAATTTTCCACCGCTTCCTCCATTTGGCTACAATTTTCTTGCATTCAATTTTGTCGTAATCGCTAAAATGAAATGCACATTTCGCAAAACCCTAGTCCTTTGTCAGCCATAACTCACAACATAACCCATTCTGTTTGAGGGCACTATTCCTCGGGCAATGAAACGAATGCTCAAGCGAATTGCATTATTTATTCGTACCATCTTGTACTTTTTAGCCGGTTCCTTCTTTGATATTATAATTCCTACTGCGGACTAGGTATTCCCAACTCCCATTGCATGTTTCGGGGAATACGATCGTGTATGAGTTATGTGTCTCGATATTATGTGAGCTGAAACGTGGTATGGTTTTGCATCAAATATTTACAAGTATGGGTGTTTTGTATTTTCGATGATCAAGACTCCAATGGTTCGTAGTCCGGACCCTAAACACTCCTTTGCGCAATGAGCATTATTAGTGGTTACTCGTACTTGTGTCATGGATATCTTATTATGTACCTTTGTAAATTTATTCTTGTAGCAGTTAACTGTTTTATTTAAAATTTCCGTTTAATTTGAGGCTAGATTTATACGAGTAGTTAAAATTGAGCGCTGGTATACTCTTTTTTTGTCTTTATAATTATGTTTTTTTATTAAATAGTTCATTACTTCTTAACGATTAAATTGGAGGATTGTAATCTAACGTTAAAACGTCTTTACAATATGACAAGTGCGTTATCATGTGCGTCAATATGTGTTAAGGTAAATAAAATATATTAAAAACAAGCTTTTATTACTTGTAAATAAAAAGAACTAAAAAGTAAAAAAAGTATATGTCGTGCCTAACATCGTTCTTATCGTCGCACGTACGTACATGGTTGAGTTAAGGCAATTTATTAAATTATTTTTTTTTTTTTTTGTAAAAGAATAATAATAAATAAATAAATAATAAATAAATAACTGAATTTTGAAGCTAAGGGAGTTATGTTTTTTTTTAAACAAAGTAATATTTTAATAATTACCTACTTATAACGTATTTTTTGTTCTTACAATAATCCTGATATAGCGACTTTATAAAATTGTGCCCTGCATGTTTCAGTCTTCCGATCTGGCAACTCTACAGTTTAAATGACTTTTAGAAAACTTCGTACTTAAAGAAATAGACAAAAAAATCAAAACCTTTTATCTAGAAAGTAGCTAAAGTCTGGCTTCCCAGATCAGAAGTATCGCTTGAACCCATTAGGGCGCCGGAACTGTAAGTCGAGAGAGACCGCGGCATGGAGCTATATCTTACTGTGTCATAGAATAAGTAGATTCAGAAGGCTTACTTGTTATAGCCACTGTCTCTGGCACGTTCATTTGTGCCTAACTGAGTCATGTATGTCATATAATGTAATGCTCTGTTTTATAAGATACCTTTATTCCAGAGATAAAATGTCTTGATTCATATATGTATAAAGAATATATTATTTTGCGTAGATTCGGTGTTGGTCTCAAGTAATGGCCTTTATAATGTGTGTCTTTATAGGGTCTGTATAGCTCCAGTAGATAAATCGCTATTATAATTTACAATAATGTAATTTCGTTACTTTGACCATGAGATTGATCTACGCATGGTCTGTCTGAGATTTGCTTAGATTAGTACATGATCATCAAGGCAGTCAATACCAGCGGGGTAGCCATGAACTCTTAAAACAATCTCAAAGCTGTCAAATCCGTCAATTTTGGTACATCATTACTTACAAAATTTGACATATTTGATAATGTTTGACAGATTTAAGATTGTTTTAAGGGTTCGTGGTTACGCCCAGTTACAACCAAAACCATCACTTCGAAGCAAAGTGTGTACTTTCCTGGTTTTCTCCTAAATTTCACAAAGTCTTCTGCATCTCTAGTTGTAAGATCAGGGACTTCTGCGCGTCCTTGATATCACGAACTGCGAGGTGGAAGTGACTTGCTTAGAGCACAAAGGAATGGATATACTGTTATTATCTATACTATACTTGCTACGGGCACGTACGTACATAGTTGAGTTAACTGAATTTTTAAGCTAAGGGAGTTATGGCTTTTGGCGCACAATTTATATGGGATCGAGAATGTGCCCGGGTTCAGAAGACGTTCATAAAATGGCCGGTTAAGGGTTAACGGAAATAAATACATTATAATACGTATATTTACCTTTACTAAGTATAGCCATGCAGTTTATATTTTATAATATGGAAAAGAGGGTTCTATGTTTATTAGAACAATGAGAAAATAATATTGATACATATTTATATTCTTCTCTTAGAGATTCTTACGTCATAATTTATTTTATACTTGCATAATATAATATGGTCATTAAATACAACTAAGGACTGTTTAATTAATAATAAATACCCTACAACTTATAATTTTATTGACAAAACAAATGCAATATATTATTTAAACAACCCTTATCTTCCCGGATCTTAGAACTATCGCAAAAAATCTTAGATTGGGAATGCTTTATTATGTAGGTATGTATTACTCAATTACATACAAAAGGAAGAATGTTTTTTTATTGTAATATTTAATAAGTCTTCAATAAAAAAAGAACAAAAATGAAAAATAGAGATTTTCAACGACACTTCTCTACGAAAGTCAACAAAAACAAAACACCATTGCATAAAACGTAACTGCAGAAGTTTAATTACTAACAATCCTGGTCCTTCATTAAACTAATTCTAGCGAAATGCATTTTTAAAACTAACTAAGCCACTTAAAAACTTGAGCAGAAGCCGCAACGGTGGGGCCTTAGCAAACAGTGAATGCGTGTCTATTCTCTCTTTATGAACGAGTAATTAAAACTTCTCTGTATTTTTGTGTAAATAAAATAACGCAAAAGCTCTGACACCTGATCTATTTATTGCATTAAAACAGCTTAAGATTTTATTTGCGTGATTTGTAGGACATTATAATGATATTAAATTTCATTATTTTAAAGTATATGACTAATTCATTTTGCTACGTGCATTACGCTTAAACCGGCATGATACAAATATTTTGCAGTAAAAAATTAAACAAGTAAAATGACAAAAGAATAGTGTTACTAATTCTACTCTCAATAATTTTAAGTTTAACGTTAAATTAAAGTTTACTAGCACTCAGGACTTAGCCTTATCTAATAAAACATCAGAACCCATGGATGTAATAGTCACTAAAATCAGTGTAAGAGAAAGTACATTTAATTTATATTTATCAGATCCTAATGGTCGAGCCATTAGTATCATTGTGACGTAGTACCATGGCCCGTGACTGTGACCATTACCGTTTACATAAATCAAATTCTGACACGGTGACGTTAAATGTTACAAATGTGAGCCTTGTCATTGTTAAAAACTTTTTAAAAACCTAGCAACAATTGCAGGAAACCGCTGGTTGCAGGCCGTTTCGAACTGGCCAATCTGTAAGTCATTTGGGGGATGCCAATGTTCAGCAGTGGACGTCCGATGACTGTTATGATGAAGCGTTCAATCCGTATAGCTTGTCTGACGACCTCCGTAGCCGAGAGGCGAGCACGCCGGACTATAAATGGCGCCGCCATCTCTGAGGTTCCGGGTTCGATCCCCGGTCGGGTCAATGTAGAAAACGAACTTTTCTATATTAGCTCGGGTCTGCGTGTTGTGGTACCGTCGTTGTTTCTGATTTCTATAACACATGTGCTTTCGCTACTTACCATAGGATCAGAGCAATGTATGTGATGTTGTCCAATATTTATTAATTTATAAGTTAAGCGTTCAAACTTGTAGATACGTTTATCGCTAATGACTGGTAAGGAGCGCGAAATGTCTCTCAACAAGGGCCGAGCAAGCTTCGTTGTAAGCCTTCTGAGCGCACGTACAGACAATACTTAGTTTGCCCACCGCAGAGATGTAGAACAGTTCGCGACTGCAGATAGAACTCCCAGTTTTAGTTCATATGAATATGTGGATAGTTGGTACCGGGCGGAGAGTTAAATTCGTAAAATACGCGGTGAATTTTCATTGAATTTTGAAAAATGGCATTAAAAACAACAAGATCATTTCTTTTTTAGGGTTCCGCACCCAAAGGCTAAAGCGGGACCCTATTACTAAGGCTCCGCTGTCCGTCTGTCTGTCTGTCTGTCTGTCCGTCTGTCACCAGGCTGTATCTCATGAACCGTGATAGTTAGATAGTTGAAATTTTCACATATGATGTAATTTCTGTTGCCGCTATAACAACCAATACTAAAAAACAGAATACAATAAATATTCAAGGGGGCTCCCATACCACAAACGTGATTTTTTGGCCGTTTTTATAGATAATGATACGGAACCCTTCGTCCGCGAGTCCGACTCGCACTTGGCCGGTTTTTTTATTTTAACCGATCACATGTCCATCTCATAGAAGAAGATGTTGTGTTGATATTGTTGTTTCATCGAAAATTAGTTTTTGCAGCTTCAAAACTAATTACTACCGAGTATACAATCGAATCAAATTATTAAAAAATATGATGATGTCAATAATTATTTCAACCAACGCAATGATCGATTAGAAAATGTTTAAACGCCAAGTTTATCTTTACCAATCCATTGTTCCTAGGTACATTCCGTATACCTTCTACAAATAAACTAAACACCAAATCAAGGTGGCAAATGCATGCAAAGGAAGATATAGGTAAGTAAACTGAGATGCGGGTTTTGAATATTAATTTGCACTTAAGTGACATCTGTGCGCCAACACGTAAATAACTGAATACCCAGAATCCGATGCGAGGATCTCTGAATTGAACTCTTGAAATGACGCTGGGTAATAGAATTTGATGTTATAATGCAAAAAGACAACAGACGTCTTTATTTCATTTGTTTATAGATGATATGATTGTAGCGCAGAAGCGGCAGTCCTTTATCTAGTGACGTTTTTGACCAAATTTAGTATCGACCTATTCTAAAAATGTTACGTAAAAACTTATAATGAATTAAAACAGAGTCCATCAACTTAAAAACGAAAGTTTTACATGTGACTTAAGACATTTTTATAAATATAATTTATTGTTTGCTGGCCAGCCTTAAATATGATAGAACGTATAAAGACGGTTATTTCTAAAGTATATTTCATTGTTGTTTTTTTGTAAACATATCTGGCAGAGACAATGTCTGGTACAAGAATTGATACCTTATTTCAAGATCGTGACAATCTGAGTTTTTTCTGGCGCATTATACGTTAAGCCCTTAAAAAGGTTGCAAATTAAAAATGTCTAAAATCTTGAACCTCCTTTTTGGTAGTCGGATAAAAACTCATGTTTCTAACTACTTTCTTAATTAAGGTGTAGTAAGTGTAGCATGTTATTACAAACTACGTACTAACTTCGAACTTTGAACTAATTCTGTTTTAATTACACTGCAATTTTCAAACTTGATAATGACTTGTTTAGTCAAAGTTCTGTACGACATTCATGCTATGAATATTTTGTATGGGGGCCCTGTTTTTAAAATGTCGTTAATTATAGCGTATTTCCTTTTATGAAAGCGAAAATCGTTTGGTAATGAGCCAATTAAAAAATCGAAGTTTTGGTTATTTGAGTTGGGTGATGATGAAATCGGAAACCTGGAATTAAGAGTAATTATAGATACAAACAAATAATTACCACCGATCAAAAAATTCTTCAAACAAACAAGTAAAATTATAGTAAAAAAGTCAAATTCGTTTATCCTAGGTGGGCTCTCTTACGGGTACTTATACATGTCGCAAACATACAGCTTTGCTTCGGGATTAATACAATTACTATTAACGGTTGGTGATCATAAAAACCGGCCAAGTGAGAGTCGGACTCGCGCACGAAGGGTTTCGTACCATTATTTATAAAAACGGCAATTTTTTATTGTATTTTGATTTTTAGTATTTGTTGTTATAGCGGCAACAGAAATACATCATCTTGGAAAATTTCAACTGTCTAACAATCACGGTTCATAAGATTCAGCTTGGTGACAGACAGGCAGACAGACGGACAGCGGAGTCTTAGAAATAGGGCCCCGTTTTACCCTTTGGGTTCAGAACCCTAAAAACGCGCACCGAACCCAGCTACTAAGCCAATCGGGTCTTCAATCTGAAATCTTCTAAATTTTCTACATATGCGATCACAATGGATCTAGACAACTCAAAGAAAAGGTAATATAACAAAGCCAAATGAAATAGATACGAAAAATGCAAATACAAGTACCTAGTACGTCTTAATAAAAGCGTCTTATTGCACACACGCTCCCTCAGAAAGCTTTGGTAACGACAGAAAAGAATTTACGTATGCAAAGAGCTTTTGAAGGTCTTCTTCAAATGTTTTAGGCGGGGCCTCTATAAACTTATTTGAGTTTAGTTCATTTTATATTCACGTAACTATGTTTTCAGCATTTTTGTTTTATTTTATGTGGCCAGCAGCATACAGGTTGATTGATAGTCAATTATTTCTTATTTATTAATGGTAAATCGGCAAAAATAATTGAAAATGAATTGAATTTTGAAAAACATCACATATATTGTTCTGATAAGGTCTAAGGTAAGAAGCTTAAGCACTTGTGTGATATAAATCAAACACAACGACGGTACCACAACACCTAGACCCGGGACAATATAGAAAAGTTCGTTTCCTACATTGACCCGACCGGGGATCGAACCTGAAACCTCAGAGATGGCGACGCCATATAGTCTCGGCTAACGGAGGTCGTCGGACACGTACGTGGGGCAGAATTGATAGTTTTAAATTGGATATTAGACAAATTAGACGATATTTTAAGTAATTCAACATTTTTGCTATTAACTTTAGGAGGTTTCTCATGAAAACCAACGATCTATAACTGCAATTACATTAAAAGTAAGCGAAAAAACTTTCAACTGCACAATTTCAGTTACTGATTCCGGTGTAAAATATTAAAATTAAAAAGTTTCGGAGCACTTGACCTCGTTCGAAGCATCGCTCGTAGCACTGCTACACCGTTTTGTCCTTATTTCATATTGAAGCAAATTAGGGCAGCAATAAAAATATTTTTCTACGATTTCCTGTTTTTTAATATCCAGATTTGATCGAGGTTTGACGAAGGTAAAAAAATTATGCGTGAAAAGTCAAAAGCGTTGATACTCTAAATCGAAACAATTCGGCACATGAGTTAGGAAGTTTTAGTTTACCTTCCACTAGCTCGCTTTTGACAGTGTTGTATGTATGTGGTGTTATTACTTCTTTGCGGGTTTCAAGTTCTTGCAATAAGTGGTAATCTTATTCATTTTTCCAATGACTTTCTAATTATCTTGTAATGTATACTATACACTATTTAAAAAAAGCTGAAAAGACAACAGTCCCCGAGTTTTTTGTGCTGCTTCTTCTCGGCGCTAGCCCAACTTGCCAAAAGTGGAACGGCAAAATTTTGAAACTTTGGCATTTCATTTTTTAGTGCAAATAGACATATACAATTTAGGAGATGATTTTAATATTTAAACTATCAACCGAAACGTATAAGGTTTTAAATAAATGGCCAAAAAAGTAAAAAGCAAAGTTAATATTAACTTAAATCAAATTCAATTAACTAGTGTACAGATCTTTTACATAAAAAGTGTTTTACATACAAACAATGGTTTATCTGTCTCCCCAGCCAGTAGTACACAGAACTAATACTAAAATATTGTTTGTTTTCTGTACGCGAGAGATAAGGCAGTGTGCAAAACAAGCCGGCTGTTAGGGTTGCCACTCTTATTGAGATTTCAATCATCGCAGCGACCCAAAAAAATATCGCAAAATAAAAAATATCCTTTCATTATCATCATTTCGGCCAAAGGACGACCACTGATAAACATAGGGCTCCCACAGTGACTTCCAGATTCCAGATTGGCTGGTTGGAAACGGCCTGCATTCAGCGGCTTCCTGCAACCTTTACCAGGTCGTCTGTTCATCTTGTGAGTAGATGTTCTACGCTACGCTTGCTGTTACGCGGCCTCTATTCCAGAACCGCTCAAAACAAAGATGTCCTTTAGAAGGAAAACCACAAAAGGAAGTAATCAATTTAATTAATGTGTAAAATATTTCCTTTAAATTCTTATAATGTTTATTCGGTTAGTTTAGTTTATTTATGGCTTTCATCAAATAAATCATGGTATTCAGAGACCATACGCAATCCTATTTCAAGATTTTTAACGGGCATGGCAATATTGATAATATCAATACCTATATGTATGTGGTGATATTATTATTTTGAAGTTATGTCTCACTTTCTCAAAAAAAAGCTTCTAAAAGGCAATGAATAAATAGTATTTACTGCTGTAAAGCTCAGCAATTTTAAGAAACAACGTGGCTTTGCCTAATTTTTAAGTCGTGTTATTTAAATTATCTTTATTCCAAGCTTTATTAATTTTTCATAATAAGCTACTAAGTATCTATAAAAATGTGTTTCTTTCTTAAGAACTATTGCTTGTGATAGGTAATAATAGTACCATGATGCTACATTTTATTTTATGAATAAATAAAAAAAAACCTTTTCCTAGCGTCTAGTGAAACCCCTAACCGGTGTCTAGTTGTAATGTAAACCAGATTAGTTTTGCCAAACCTAAATGAAGCTTTACAAGATTTTATTAAAACTTCGACGAGGCAGCCCTACCGCGTCCCTTTGTTTGCCCACGTAAACAATGGACTGGCGGAAATGATTTTTTAAACTCTTTTTGGATGAAGCGCGAACTCACAGTTGATACGTGTCTGAGCGACAAAGCTTCGTACGCTTTTTCGCTTCAACTTTGACGTCCGTGTCAGTGAAATTTACAATAGTCTAACCTACAAAATGCTTGTTCTTGTTATGTAATACTGGGGCTACTCAGCAAGAAAAACATTATTTTCACAACTAAGCAACTTGTACTAACGGATAACCATACTTAAATACGTTTAATGCTGAGCGCGGGGGAGGGAGGGGGGGACTTTTAGATACATTTCCCATTAAATTTTTGTTTATGTATTTTTTTTCTTCTTCATTCTGTGTTGCGCCTTGTATAAAAAAAGTAACAATTCTATATTCTATTCACGACTTACACATCACGATTGTGTGAATAAAACATTTTACGTTTTACTTCTTCTTCTTCAGTCATGATCACATACACTGAAGTTCTTAAAGGCGTTATAAGATAGAGATGGTTTAAGGAAGCTTGTAATGATATGGTACGTCTCAGAATAATAATAATAGACTTCTGTATAATGGACAGCTATTGGCATTTTTGAAAACGCATTAACATTATTTATGGTTTGTTTGACGTAGTTCTACATTCAAATCTTAAACAACGATGGTATCACAGCACCCAGACTCGAGACCACATAAAAAAGTTAGTTTTCTACATTGACCCGACCGGAAATCGAACCAGGGACCTCAGAGATAGCGACGCCAGGTTGCTCGCCTCTCGGCCGCACACTATCTGCTTAAAGATTACAGATTATTTTTTGCACAAAAAACACTATAGGTACAGTCACGACACGAAAAATGAAGGATAAATACTTAATTATTTTTTCTGTTGCAATTAGGTTTAAAGTCGAATGAATATGTATAAATATAATTTATGTTTGCGACCGTACAGTTAGGCGGCATTACCTCCAAAATTTTGATTTGCTACTCAATACCAGTTGTATATTTAACTTCCGTTCCAACTGTGCTAACAGCTCATCGCTTTACAACACTCTATACACTTGCGAAAAAATTCACAGCGCTTTTGTGCGATGAAAAAAACAGAAACTCAGATGGCGATGAAAAACCGACCACTACATGGAATAGTTTTTAACAAAAAATGCGAAACCTGGACTGGACGCGTATGCTCAATTATTGGTTTGAGAGCCTTTACACTGGACGACGCATAGGATGTTTAGAACAAAGGGAAAAATTAAAACTACTTGACTGCCGCAATTATTGGAATAAAGAAGAAGAAAAGAAAACGCTACATAGCAATGTAGTGGCAAATTTTTGAAATAAGATCTTTAAAGCAATAAACCACGGCCCCAAGTCTGTTAATTTAAAAGTAGCATAATTGAATATCAATTGGATCTCATAGTTATTTTTTGACACATCTGGTTTTCGGCTTCCAACTTAATTTCTAAATTTAAG
Source organism: Anania fuscalis (assembly GCA_950371115.1). Classification (NCBI taxonomy): domain Eukaryota; kingdom Metazoa; phylum Arthropoda; class Insecta; order Lepidoptera; family Crambidae; genus Anania; species Anania fuscalis. Next base: position 12,992,307 of record OX493343.1, on the reverse strand, counting down.
TCTTAAATTAGTAGCAGAATACCAAATGTGTAATTGTTTGATACATTTGGTATTCTGCAACTAATTTAAGTCTTAAATTTAAGTTAGTTAATTAGTAACAGAATATTAAATGTGTCAAGAAATTAAAATGAGATCCAATTGATATTCAATTATGCCACTTTAAATTAGCAGACTTGGGGTCCTGACTTTATTGTTAAAACAACGTGGACCTAACAAGGTCCTTATGCAGTTCACATACGTATACCAACAAGGTCCGCAGTTCACATACGGTGCAATTTAGTCAAACTATCGAAAATTATTACAAGTTATCAATTTTTTAACAAAATACAGAAATATTAGAAATGAAAATATTTCTTTTGGTATAAGTGGACCTACTGGATAATAACAAAATAATAAATACTGAATAAGTATAGTTTATTGAATATTACTTTCTAGCTTCAATCCAGCGTTGAACAAGGAGGTAACGAATTAATACAAAAAATATTCACGTGTAATATCCTTTTTAGGTACTCTATACAACATGCCAGTCACGTGGTCGTGTTGGGAAATGATTTACATATGACGCAAAAAAGAGTTCCTTTTTTTAATGTAAAACCTGAATTTATATTTAGTTTCAAAATAGTAAAAAAGTTTCTAAACATTTAAAATGATCTGTATATAATGAATATTAATAATAAAGGTATAAAATTACCTATTCAAAGTGGTTTTTAGCATAGTTTATAATTCCTTTTTAAATTACATATAACTTATTACAAACTTATTATAAAACTACCTGACTTATTCAGGCTCGTCATCTAGGTATTATATACCGTACAAAGAGTTTAACACCACCATTAATTCCTAATACAATGGAGGCAAACATTCATTCAACTCCTATATTACCATAGGCTATTATACGTATACTTATTTTTTTATGAAATATGTTGTTTGTTTTACAGCCATTAAAAATAAATGTTGCTCAGTTAGAAAAAAAATTAGTCCTATTTTGAGAAAACTATATACTTATCTGCTACTAATACCTTTTACCCGACTGCCAAACGAGGATATGTTTTTAGTGTGTAATTCATTGACTTATATTATTGTTTTGTCTTCCAGAATACATGTAGAAAAAAAAATTTACAATGATTCAATTCGATGACAATAATTTTAAAATTACGTCAAAAAATAATTTTCGCGCGTAGAAATAATTAAGCGCCGCCATCTTATGCGTTGCGCATTTTCACCGCGATGAGTATCGGGGATATAGCTCAGTGGTAGAGCAATCGACTGCAGATCGATAGGTCCCCGGTTCAAACCCGGGTGTCCCCTCATAAACAGCACGGTGTGTTTTTTTTTAATTTATTGGATAGAAAAACAATGTTTTAAAATAATAAGCCACGCCCTTTAAATTATAATAAATTATAATCACTATTTTGTGTTTCGCCTAGTGATCGACTGGTAAAGAATGCCTTTTAGTATAAAGTCCATTTTTTGTTAAATATGATTCTGAATACATAAATTCATTATTTTCTGTCAGTATTATGCAATGCCTAAGTAATTTACTTTTATAGATCTTGTTAACTCGCTTTACATGAGAAGAGATTCAATTACCTATACTATTATCTGTTGTGTGTGTTTTTGATGTGTGATAACGCAATTAAAATAAATAAATACGTTACGTCAAACAATATCAGAATGTTTTATGTAACCAAAATAAACGATAATAATTAGTTTGAACGTCAAAATGAAAATAGAAAACAAAATGTTGGCAAACAAGTTTAGCTCTGTTCAACTTTTTAGTTGAATTAAATTAAATACTTACTTTGCAATTAATTTGTTGAAAGTTTTCATATATTGAGGTAGAGGAATACAATGGATTTTTATAAAAATATTTAGTTTTTATATTTGACTCGATATTTAATTTAATTTGAAAATTGGTAAGTACCTTTTAACTCACTAAATAAGGTATAAGATTCCTCTTATTAGATTCTGAAATCTCACGTTCTGGTTTCTTAAAAAAAAAAAACTAAGATAATTTAGATAACGAATAACCGAAATATAGGGACCTAGGTAAGGTTAGTTTAGATACATTTTAAAATTCATCGTTCAAATTATAAATTACCATGTGTTTTTTTATTAATTATATTATCACGTAAACTTATTTGATTAATTATACACCGTGCTTTTTTAACCGTCTTAAAGCCGAAGGCCACTTAAAGTATCCAATAACTTCATGTCATTTGTATAATAAAACTTGGTAATTAATAATTATTCAAAAACTAAAAAATTCAAATAATTATAAGCAATATTTAGTTTGAAACATCCTGTACACGGATATGATAGTCTACGTGGATGGTGCTGCACGCATGGAGGCGGTAAGGTCAAGGACTATGCATTGTTGAAACCATAAACATTATGATACATTACTATCTCGAATTATTTGTTATTTTTTACTTAAAAATGATATGGTTGATAATAGAAAATTTATACTTCCTGGAAGTTTATTAGGATGGTAACATAACGTGGGCTTCGGTTTTAAGACGGTTAAAAAAACACTGTCTATAAATATGCGTCACACAAAATACTTGAATACACAGGTTAGCATATCGCGATACGAACATTCTTGTATTAAGAGACGTTTTTTTTTTCCTAGAGCGTATTCCGCACTCAAACCTGATCAATTTAACAGATCGCATTCTAAACTGACCACAACTTGAAATCCAATTTAATACCTTAAGCATACAAGGCGAATCTTCGCGCCACTAAGCCATCCGGCACCCTTATTACCCAAAAAATTTGCAATCGGCAATAATCGCGCTGTCATTCGACCGATTGATGCTTTTGTCAAAATATATTTGCAGCACTGTCAGTAGATTTCTTTGTTTTTGTTTTTTTGCTGCCAATTTGCGATTTTAAAGCCAATTGCTCAATTTTCGCTATCGCATGGCTTTTGCAAGATACGCAATAAGAGTGGTCGAATTAAAATACTACCAAACAGAGCAAATTAAAAACAATTACCAACTCCAAAAGGTTTTAGTTACAAAACGAACTATCCGAGATAAATTGAAATTTCCTAGAGGAAATTCGAAGAAAACTTCCGAGAGCCAATTAATTCTGAGATTCAATTCCAAGTCTGCGTATTTTCGGACATAAAATATAGAGCCCACACGGTTTATCTTGGAAATTCGAGAACCAGGCTTCTGCGTACACCGAAATTTTCTGTTTGGAAACCATTCTATCTTTCGATGGCAATGGATTGCACACATGCTATTTTTCGACTGCGCTGCGAACTCCAATATCTTATGTGAAGTATTTTTCATCGGCTGTTATTCTAAAATGCGGTTTTGTTGATATAAAATAGTGTTTACATCTTACTAATATAATGAATGCGAAGGTTTGAGTATAGTATGGTATGGGGGTTTGTTACTATTTGACGCAATAACTACTGAACGGATTTGAATGAAATTTTGCACACGTATATTAATATTGATTGACATTATAGGATTATTTCTATTTTTTTTTATAGAGAGAAGTCGCGGGCAACAGCCCAAAAAGATTCTACAAGCCTTTTTGAATAAATAAAATAAAAAATAAAAATGTTTATTTATCGGACTACAGTGATCCATAGGCATTAGTAACATTATGACTTAATAACTTGTGTTAGTACTTAATAACTAAGAGGGATCGGGTAAGTGAGCATAGGTGCTCGACCAGTGGACAGTCCCCACTGTCGGAGATGGCCTTCAGAACACTGTTGCGGCTGTACTCGGCGCAAGAGTGAGCCGGATTTTTTGCGCAGTATGGCCGGGAAACTGTCGACCCCTGTTAAATCTCGAATGTTTGTTCAATCAGACTCTTGATTCAGAACCGTTCGATACCGAATTCTCGAACGAAAAACCACATAGCTACACTACATAGTTTACTGTCACGTAATTAATGAGTTGAAAAATTATTCTCATTGAATTAATGGAACTATTGATGATTTTTCTCAGTTTTATCATTAGTTTATCGCCTATTATAATTCGTGAAAATAACAAACTAAAAATAGACTTTTTACAAGTAAGTCACTAAGTAAGAAAACACTAAAAGAGGTAACTTTCTTAAAAAATATTATCTTACTACAGAAATGAAACTCAAGTGCCGTGTGGCAAACTTAAAAATTCATTCTTAGTTAGACTTATTCAAAAATTGCTCTTCTTTAATAGTCCTCGGAATATCTTTGTTCTTCCGTGCTAAGTTTGAAATTACTGTGACAGAACTTTATAAATTTAAAACCGTATCTTTACCTATCTTTTCATTAAGTATTGTAGTTGAGATTTAAGTATAAAGTGGATGTAGCTTGGACGTATATTGTCGTCCGTAGTTTAACCCACGAACTTACGACGACGACCTCCGATAGCTGAGATGCAAGCACGGACTTGGCGTCACCATCTAAGTCCCAGGTTTTATTCCCGATCGCATGTAGATAACAAAAACTTCTCTATGTTGTCTTGGGGTCTGGCTGCTATGGTGACTTCATTGCTTCTGATTTCTAAAAAAAAGTGTTTAACCTACTTACCTACCTTAAGATGCAAGCAATGTATGTGATGTTGTCTAATACCTATTTATCTTTTAATCAGGCATTCTAGTTGATTTAACTATTAAATTGGAGGTAACTCGGTGACTCATCCACGCTCTGTAAGTATCGCAAACGAACTTGATGGGCGATATAACAATCGGTACTGATTCCTCTAGACTTTTCGGAATCAGTACCGATTGTTTGGTTGAAAGATAACATAAGGAAACCTGTATGGAGTCACGCCATGGTCTAATATGGTTCAGTCTCAGATGTCTGATAGAAATCGCTTTGTGTAATAAGAAAACTTGAATATTATTTATTGAGATCCTAAGACAAATAAAGAAAATTATGTGTGGACTGTAAATATACAACAAGCACAGAGTGTCATGTCATGAAGAAAAAACTATATATTTATATTTTCCCTTGAGCTAGTAACAGACATCCACCCAAAATTTCGCTATTATAACGGAAGTAAGATTGTTAAGTGTCTCCCTTAAATGAGCCTATTAACAAAACAATATATTTCTAGACGTACGTTCTGTAACACTCAAAATCCATTAACGATCGTATAAATCTCCGCAATTTCACCACATTCAACAATAAACTTTAATTTTGTACGTTATTAACCCTTAAATGGAAACATCGCCGTTCGGATACTTGATTTATTGTTATTAACCTGTCAGTCGCCAGGTCCCAGGGGCCCTCGACACTGAGAACAATGCCGCGATTAACGTTGTAACAACATTTAGTGGAGTGCAGGTTAAAAGGAAAATTCATTTATTTCCAGAATTGCAAAAAATATTTTAAAATACGAAAAAGAGTTTTTTTTTTGTTGAAGCACGCGGGCTGTACTCGTGCTGTGCATTTGACACTATGAGCGCAGTATAAAATAAAAACAAAATGTTTTTTCGTAACCGTTTAAAAAAAAACAGGAAAAGTTGTTAGCTTTTCGGTGATGTTTTGTACATAAATAAATAAATATTGGACAACATGACATACATTGTTCTGATCCTAAAGTAAGTAACTAAAGCTAGTACAATGGTGGTACCTACCACAACACCCAAATGTTTTGAGTGGTGAACTGGGCCCTAACCATAAACTGTTAAAACAATCACAAATCTGTCAAACATTATCATTTCTGTCAAATTTTGTATGAAATGACGTACCAAAATTGACAGATTTGACAACTTTGAGATTGTTTTAAGAGTTCATGGTTATGGCCCTGGTGTCTTCTCGCCTTAAGTAATCATTTTCTATTAGTAATCATTTTTGGATTAAGTTTTTTTTTTTTTTTTTTGTTTTATATTGAAATACTTGTTAGTTTGGGTGTGTCATAGCTAGCTTGCTCTTTTACTTCTGTCCTTATTAAAATGTAATTATAATTTATTAATGATTACTTATTTTTATTAACAAAATAAGAACCAGATATTTGTTGCTGTTCTAGAGGTCGTCATGAAAATATATTCTTTCTATACGTAAATGTTTGGTAATATAGGTAATAAAATTTATATTATCTGGTGCATTAGTAGGTACCACAAAAATCCCTTAACAAATATGATTTATTTCCGTGAAAATTGTTATCCGGTAAACAAAATAGATTCAGAGTACTCTCGGCCGTCACAGTAATTAACGCATACGAAATTATCGTTGGAGCCCACATTTCACACTCGCCGCCGCAAAACTACGTTATAGTGAAACTCTGACAATATTTATACATTTACAACAATTTTATTTGTTCCATTTGGTTACTTTGGACAAGGAGCAATTGTAAATAGAAGGGGCAGACGACATCTCATTGAATTACCGCAAAATGACAAATATTCTCAACTGATTTGATCTTTAGGATTTACCTTTTCAGGATGGTTGATTTGCCGCTGACTGTATCTTATTCCTTAGCAGGTGCTCGTGGCTCAGTGGCGGCAGCGCTTTGGTATCGATCACTAAAGTAAAGCAACCAACGCCGCGGTCGTGAGTGGATGGGTGACCATTCCGATCATATTTAGTGACATTTATCACGAGCATCTCCGTGTCTCGGAAGGCACGTTAAAAATTGGTTCCGGCTAATATCGCTTGATATTGGCCGTGAAGCCTATTCAAAGGCTTTAAGGCGGCTTGATCTGACAAAGGTTTAGTCACTGACCTTACAACACCCCTCCACCAATCCGCACTGGGCCCGCGTGGTGGAGTATGGCCCAAACCACCTCATAGTTGGTGAGGCCTGTGCCCTGCAGTTCCACCAAGTTAGTTGTTTCGCAGTTATGCAACCAATGCCGTGTGAATAGTTTTTAACAGTATGAATATATTGACGTTTATCACAAGTATTAGCCTGTAACTGTCCCATGCCGATTATTTATTTGTATAGACTTCGAAATTAGGCTAAAAAGGATTGAATAATCTTTCTGCAAAAATGGAATAAACGTTACCCTTTATTTGTGCCAAATTAAAGCTACAAGTCAAATTAAAAATTCCATTCAAGTCAACACCCAAACATACAAACTTTCTCATTTAAAAAGTATTAGATAAATTATAATTAACCATTGTTCCGGTTACAAGTTTTATGGATACATGTCCTTAGAATGTTACTCTTTAAATATGATTTGTAAAACACATCCATTTCTGCTAACTCCCCGCCACCCATATAGATATTTGGAATTTTATTTGCAGCGCGTCCGGTCTACGCGCTGCCGTCTATAAGCTTAAAGGCCGCTAAATGACATTTGGTCATTTTGCACTTTTTAAATGTTATAGTATATAGAAAAAAATCTCTATCGATCTGTCTAGGAACGGTTATTCTATCTTTTACCGTTTTCGAGATATTTTTTTTAAAAAGGCAGCTAAATACAAAAAATATATACTTCACATCGCATAAAGGCCGCTAAACAGCCCAACTAGATAAAAAGGCAGCTATACTACTTTAACGTTTGGTTCGATCAAACATTTTTAACATCAATGCTAAACTAAAAAACCGTTATTATTTAACAATAAGCTAAAAGGCAGCAAAAGTATTTTAGCGGCCTTTTAGCTTGGTTACGTTGGAGTATAATACCTTGCATAGACTTAACTAAATGGCGGTAATTATGCTTTTACTTAACTAAAAAGCAGTTAGAATCATATAGTGGCCTTTAAGCGTTGTATTGTTACTAATTTTACAATTAATAAACTATTATAGAAAGCCACGCTTGTCCGTACCTAAAGTAAAATAAATATTTTTTTCTATGTCTTGCATAGCAAAAAAGACGTTAAATAGCGATACATCGCTAAAAAGCGGCAAACTACGCAAGCTCTTGCGCCTCTCATTACGATTTTTTTGGGGTTGCGGAGGACTCAAGTCAAGTTGTCAGCGCACTAGGATAGTGCGACGAACCAGTATTTTAATATCACCGATGAAAGGGGCGTTTGCGTATTTCTAGAAATTATTAGATCATTTGAATTACTGACTGATAACGCCTTGCATTGGTAGATACCGTTTTAAACGTGACTCTTTGTTTTCATGGAACTAACTTTGCGAAGTATTAATTATAGACTTTAGCAGTTTTGGCTATGACTTAATTATTAGAAGCCATTAATAGGCGAATTTAGGGCAAAAATGAACCTATCGTTCGAAACTAAAAAAACTCAAAATTATTATTCGTAACATCCGGCCTTTTTATTCACCTTACATCGCGAATTATGATATTAATTCTTTTGGGTTTCGCGCCAAAATCATCAGTCATCATGGTGGCGTAAAGGTTTCTGGGGTAAGTATTTTATTCACGTAGTTATTTAAACTCAATAAAATTATCATTATCAGTAGACCATCGAGAGGCAGCCGGCTTATGTTCAGTTCTTGAGTCAACCTACCCGCTAAATCCGCTAATAGAAACTGAGTGATGTTGGTTGAGCAGTGTCTTTAGTTTGGCCGTCAGCTGAGATTGTATGTGTGAACTGAGGGACCCCGTGATATTAAGTAGTTGTGCAGAGTTGTTGTTCTTTCTGTGGAAGTTGTAGTAAAATTAACAAGCATTTTGTAAAACGAATAGTACACTTATACAAAAATACACGAAAATAATAAAAAAATATATACTTAAATACTAAAGTGTAGTCCCTCAGTCTTCACACTGTACTTTCCACTGCAAGACAATTACTCAGTTGGCAGGAATATTTTGTTAATAGATATTTAGTATGACATTTTTAAACTTTACCAGAATGATAAAACGTGATTTGTCAATAATTTTATGCAATAATAAAATGTGGTCCCTCGAGGACCATAGAAAGATCACTTGAATAATATATAATCATTACACATACACAACGTACGCACGCTAAGGACTGATGAGAAGATTGTTGAGCTTGAATAAGACTTAAGTAGGATGCACTGGAGTATCATTGGAATATCAGAAGTCGGACAGAAGGGCGAGGAGGACACGATAACCCTGAAATCTGGCAATCTACTCTATCACCGGTAGGGCGAACAACTGTCTCAAAGTGGTGTCGAGTTTCTCGTCCACAAGTCCCTCATCGGAAGTGTGTCGAGCTGGGTTGCATACCTGATACTTTAGAGTATGGAATAGATACTCGCTGAAGGTGATACAGCTCTATACACCGACCTCTACACTAGATACCCTGATGAGGAAGTGGAGGCTATGTATTAGGATATCAGTAAGGCCATGGAAACCACTAAAACTTACTTAAATGTTGTGATGGAAGTTTCAATGCGAAACTGGGCAAGCGAAGCGATAATGAGCTGAGAGCGGGCAATTTGGGTATGGGCAACGGAACCCCAGGGGAAAAAGGCTGGCAAAATTTCTGAAAAAGGAGGACCTCTTTTCGATGAATTCCTTTTCTCAGAAGAAGTTGACCTGGATGAGTCCCGATGGGTCCATGAAAATGATATTGATTTTATCATGACTACAAAGCGACGAGTGTTCAATGATGTCTTCGTGATCAACAGGGTGAAAACCGGACGCGATCACCAAATGGTTAGAGGCACATTAAACATTAATGACCTGTTAATGTCTTCAGCTTGGGTTGTCAAATTGCTTTGAACGCCTAGAGAACTGCGAGTTAGTGAACGAGATTTACAATAGGTTTGTATAAACTGTCCAGGCGGTCGGGTCGAAAGTTTTCAAACCCCGTGGTAGAAACAGGTCGCAAAATACCCCGACCATACACTCAAACTCATGGCAGAGCGACGTTCAATGGCATTGCACACCTCCGTTGACGCTAAGGCATATCGGTGGCTCAATAGACGGACATGGAAGTCCTTGCGACAGGATATACACAATTTTAATACAAACTTAATTTTAAAAATATTTTTTTAATGAGTTTTGACGCGAATAAATACGGACTGTTTTACAATAACAGAGTGAAACTAAAATTAAAATAGTAATTTTAGTGCATGCTAAAACTGTTACTACTGCGGGTTGTATAAGTATGATTCTGTTACATAGATTGCAATTAATGTAAACATCGATAATGATGAATGATTATAATTATTATTACTAAGTGAGACTTCCGACCTAATACGTGAAATTTCAACTTCTGAAATATTTTTGATTAGCCATGCTATTTTTGGTTCTTAGTTCTTAAAAAGTATTATTTCAAATTTAATTTGTTTAGAAGAGGTCACATTTTTTTATTTTATAATGTCTTATGCCTGGCAGTTTTGTGGAAAGCACATGTCTTTGAAAAAACTTTGCTAGATTTAATAAGTTAACGTATAATTTTGCAGGATTCATAACACAAATGCTAGGATAATGCTAGCCTAAAAAGCAGTTATATGAAAAGGTTTAGTAATTAACTGCTTTTAAGATATGCACAGGTTGTAATAAAAGTTGTTAATACATTATGGAAGAGAAGTTAAGCGATATCTACTTGGCTAAAAGGCGGCTATGTGTAATTAGCCGCTTTATTGTTATGGATAAGATCAATAAATCCATAACTATAAAGCAGTTATGAACCTTTAGCCGCTATATAGTTATGCACACTTGAAACGATCTTTAAAATTTTACAAGATTAGAAAGGAAAATATCTATTTATTTACATAAATATTAATATTTATCAAAATCAACCAATTTCATGTGAAGGTTGAAAAGAAAACCTTTCTTTTGGTATATGGCAACATGACTAAATGTTTATAGAAACTGAGTAGCATCGGTTTGAAATTTTTGCCGCTTTTTTTGGCTCTAGCTCAAAATTCGTTTTTGTCATTTAGCGGCCTTTTAGCTTATAGACGGCAGCGCGAGCGTCACCACTAAATTAATTACTGGCGTATGAATTAAATATCCGACTTTGCGGTCCCTCCTGGGGGTCGCGACTCGCGTTTGTTTTGCCTACATTATTTGTAGCAACAATCGTAAATTTTATTAGAGCTGCCCGCTGGACTTGACTTTGTGTTTTTGACAGTGTTTTGTTTTTAGTGTTGCGAATTGCTTTTTATGCTGCCAGTTGTATTTTAGGGTTAATAATGTATTCAATATGCATCAGAGAAAAAGATAACAATTGAATAACCATGGCGGCGTCACAAATGTGTGCGTGAATTGAGCGAGAAGATTGAGAAGGTTTGAAAAATTCTGGAATATCGTCGCCCTCATAATAAAACCGGTGTTGTAGTTATCGAACTCAAACGAATCGAACGCATAGGCAAATCACCACGCCACTAGTAGTCCAATCAACTGACCAATCATTGGTCTTGACCTCATATGGCTCAGAAAGTAGGTACTTGTAGGAGACTACTGAGACCTACATATTCGCGACACTTGAAAGAAATAATGCAGCAGCATTGCCCTTGGCGAGATGTGTGAAAGATCAAAAGATTGGTGAACGTAGTGTAAGGCGCCCCCCAGATCGATGAATGAAGAATGACTTTAAGAAGATGACTGGCAGTAGCAGAATGAAAAAAGCAGGAGATTGTGCTATTGGCTTACGTCCAGCAGTGGACTGCAATATGCTGACATGACGATAACACAAATTACGTATAGCGGCGCGGCGCGCACGATAATGAGATGAAGCCAATGTGTCACGCAATATCCATGTTTCGTTCAACACTACGGGTCGACTCAATTTTCTACGGAATCATAGTCATACTATTAGTCCTGCTGCCATTACTCCAGTCACACCTTTTGGTGCATTAAAGAAAAAAAAGGTAGTTTTTAATCACCAAACAATAAAAAAAAAAACTTCAAGAAAGCCGCATGAAATTACTATGCACTAAAACACGGCTAGACTGCAGCCTCGGAAGCGGTTTATAACAAGTAATTTTAAAATTCGCGTTGTCTTGGGACCGCGTCCGGCCGGTCGGAGATAATAAATAGTATAATAAACAAGATTAACGACGCATAAGGAGGCACGTTTCTGGGACAGTGATGTACATGCACGGCCATACGGCCTGGGGTAGCGTTCACACCGAAGCGTACCAAACAATAATTATTAAACGGGAGACTTTATTAAAGCGTGAGAAAAAACCAGCCAAAAGCAGCAGATACCATTAAAAAAAAACACGTTTGTTGTTTTGTTGTTATAGCGGCAATAAAAATACATCATAAGTGTAAATTGCAACTGTCTAAATATCATGTTCAATAGATGCAGCCTGGTGACAGACAGACAGACGGACGGACAAAAGAATCTTAGTAATAGGGCCCCGTATGGTAGGGTACTTTGGGGACGGAACCCTAAAAATTACGACCGTCTGTTGTAGTGGTTTGTGGGTTTGAATCCCGTGAGGTGCAAATGTTGTGTGGTGAGCACACACGAGTATATTTATACTTAAGTCATAGATGTTTATTATACTTATTTCAGTAACTTTATCTTTCAGAATCAGCCCTTAAGAGAATGTGCGTTAATTCTGTTAAATCTTAATAAAGCTTATTATAATATTTTGAACAAAATAAGCTATGTAGATCTATATTGAATAATCTTGGCCATTAAACGAGGCATTTTAGTCAACCATCTTAGTGGGTTGTTAACCCTTAACAACCCACAAGTGTCTCGCGGACACAATTTTGCGTTTATGTTTTCATAAAAACTAAAGTATATTATATTTTTATGAATCGGCTTTTTATCTAATTTATCGCCAATGTTTTACTAATCTAAATGTGCAATGAAAATTTTTGTAACATGAATAATGTATTATTTATTGTTAATAAACGAAAATAGTACTGCATCAACTTACAAGTGTCCAACAAACACAATGTCATTTTCTTTGATTCGAGTGTGAAGACAGATTGTTTTTTATTTACATTCACGTATAATATTACAACTTAGCAGCCATATGCAAGACGTGGCAGGGTCAAATCAGGAAGCTAATCAATCATCTGAACCTGCTGCGAAAAGAAAGAAGCCTTGTTATATTTGCCCTTCGAAATTATCAAGGGCTTCTAAACAGTGTTGTGATAAATGCAATCCCAACGTCTGGTCTGCTCTGAACATTCTGAAAAAATATTTATTTTTAATATCTGCAAGTAAATAAGTGTACAAAATACATGACTGAAATAAATCATACTGTCTCATTCAAAATTTCTTGACTACGGTGTGACAGATTGACTACAACAAGAACACATTTAAGTTAAGAATGGTCCTAAAAGCTATATAAATCGCAGCAGTCGTAGAATTTCTTGACTACGGTGTGACAGTCGGTCGAATGCGTCCACTCCGCGCATGCCCGTGCAGCTTAAAGCTCAAATATTTATACGCGCGAGGCTTGCTTTTAGGCAATAAAATTTACATTTTTACTAACGCATGCTCTGGTTTTTCATCGCATTCGCTAAAACAAGCTGGCAAAGTCGCGACAATTGGCTTAGCGTATGAGGTACTCACGAATACCTATGTTTTATTTATTTATTTAAGTAAACCAATAGTGTTAGGTTAGGTTTAAAGATTATTTATTTCTCAATCAAAAAACATAATGTGACTTACTTGAGAACATGATTAATTTTAACAAAGTGAACGTTTTCAAATTTGAACTCGTTCGCACCGACGTATTCTTTATAAGGCATTGGATCAAAATGTCAACCGATCGACAGCAAAGCACAAGACAAGTGTTACCATTATAAATAGAACAAAACACTTAAACTGAAACTAGAAAAGCTAATTTATTAAAGGTTTTCTTAGTTTGTAAAAGTATTCTATTGTGAAGTGAAAGTTTGCATTCATTCAGCCACAGGACGTCCACTGCTGAACATAGGCCTCCCCCAGTGACTTCTAAAAGACGGTTAGAATCGACCTGCATCTAGTGACTTCTTGCAACCTTTACCACCACCTTGAGTTGTCTATTTTGTAACATTATTAATTTAGTTATTATAATATTATAACCAAATTATTATTACGATAATAATAATTTGGTTAAAAAGAGGATACAGTAATAAATTACCCTAATTATTACTGTAGTTAGTAAAAAATAATTTTATATTTTATGATATTGTCATCGTCACAAATGTTTGCATTACAAATATTTGCCTTTTTTTACTGTGGCTTAATCTAAGCAATTTTCTATTTTTCTAAATAAAATTAACATAACTAATGGTTTGGCTAGTTAAAAAGACATTTACGTGTATATTTTAATATCGCGTGTTTTTTTTATTGACAAGTTATTTTGCATAAGAACTCACAACATAATATAACGTGTTAGTATTACCACAAATTACGTATAGCGCCGGCGCGCTGTATTTCAGTATAATACTTACTCCATGGTATTACTAGAAGGTTCTTATTATCGATTATGACATTTCATAACAGAACATCATAGCCGTCAGCGTTCTTGTAGGCTTGTAAAAAGCAAAATTTAAAAATCTAAATTCTCATTAACGCTTAAATGGATATTACTGAAATTATTTTATTCTGTAAAATATTTTGTAAATAGGCCCTCCTCCGGGCACTTATACACGTCCCAAAATATAACTTAGCCCTACCAACGCTTCGGGACTACATATCGGCTGGTGATGAGAAGAAGCGGCAGAACAAACTCAGTCACCTTTGTCAGCCTGATATTACAGGAAATACATTTTACAAGACAATTAGTAAGTGCAAGCTAGGCAGTTTAAGTCAATACACTCTTGTCGTTTAAAATAATAATATTCTAATTTGTAATACCCTTTTTTCTGACTTTTTTAAATGTGGTTTTTGAACTCATAAATAAGTAACTGACATTATTAGGCCTATTTAAAAAAAAAAGTATCACACGATTCTTTTGTCTATTTTAAAACGATTTCAACTCAGCACACACTCGCTCTTACACCTTAAACACTGAGAAATTAAAAAAAAATCCATTAACCTAATACCATTCTCTAAGCATAATACACTTTTCAGGGATCGCAAATGGCAGCCAATGTCGAATTGTTCATTGAAATATTTAATATTAGAACAATAGGCGGGGGTAACTCTAGGGTATTGGATAAATCCGGGATTAAGCAAACCAAGGCTTAACCAGATGCTTGGTTAAAAATTGTATTGGAAACAACGAGTTGCAGCAGTTTTGTTTTATTTAAAGCTCGCTGTCCATTGGTAAAGTACAGAAATTGTTATCAATATATTAATGTTTCATTCTACGTGCGCTACGGACGTGCTCGTAGGTCAGTGTCGGCAGCGCTTTCGTATCGATTACTAAAGTTAAGCAACCAACGCCGCGGTCGTGAGTGGATGGGTGACCATTACGACCATATTTAGTGACATTTATCACGAGCATCTCCGTACTTCGGAAGGTACGTTAAAAGTTGGTCCCGGTCAATATCGCTTGATATTGGTCGTGAAGCCTAGTCAGAGGCCTTAAGGCAGCTTGATAACACCTGACAGTAAGGCTTAGTCACTGGCCTTACAACACCCCTCCACTAATCCGCACTGGGCCCGCGTGGTGGAGTAATGCCCAAAACACCTCATAGTTGACGTGAGGCCTGTGCCCTGCAGTGGGACGTATATGGGCATACTTTACTTCTACGTGCGCTTGCCGGTACATGGCAACCATTCTAGAACCTTTTTTATCCATCAGCCGTCAGGTCTACGTGCTACAAGGTGGCCAGACGACCCGTTAAATGTTGCAGGAAGCAGCTGGATGCAGCTGGTAAATAAAAAGCATTTTCTATACATAAATAGGCCGAATTTGAAACTAGAATGCCTGTAATTTAATGTAAACATAGACTAAAAACTATGATGTAATGCATTTTCTTTATTACTAGTCTCTTGCGGCTTCCACCAGCCTTGAACGTCAGTGCACGTTTCTGAGGTAATTAATTTGTTGTCTTTTATTTACGCGAACACGATACATTTAAATGAAACTACTTTTACGGATTATTTCGCGATTTATTAACATTTTATTTAACCTGACGTTTCGAACACTTTACAAATAATCCGTAAAAGTAGTTTCATTTAAATTTTAATTAATTTGTTATTAAAACATTTAATTACCCCGGCTTAGATTTAAATTCTAGCTTAACCTCTAGGCAACAGTCTTACCGCCAACAATAGACTATGTTCTTTGCAACCGCGACTAACAAAAGCACAAGTTGCCTATTGTTGCCTATTGTCGCCATTCATCGTTTTTTGAGTCGACAATGACCGGCCAAGTGCATGTTGCCTATGAATTGGCTTTTTGGAATATTCAAGTAAGCAGTTTTGTACGTGGAATTCTCCGACTATAGCGGGATTGTAACATTATCGAAGTACTAGTATAGTATTTACATACAAATAGTTTGAGTTTCAAATTTTATAAAGATAAGATGGGTGACTTGTACCTGATGTTACAAGGAAGATAATCACATTGGTAACTAGCAGCACAGATTATAAAATAATCTAACTTTACTGTTTAGATTCTCTTAGAATATAATCTCCTTTCTTTTTCGCATTATTTTATTTATTTATTGAAGCCATTTATGTTTAGTGGCTCGCGCTCCAGACTACTATTGAATTCGGATACAAATTCTTTCATCCAATATATATACACACTAAATGATTTATTCACACTTCAATAAAGTCACCGACGTAGCTCTCAAAATCGCAAACCTTAAGTGGCAGTGGGCGGGGCACATTGGTCGCAGGACTGATGGCCGTTAGGATAGGAAGGTCCTTGAATGGCGGCCGCGGGCCGGAAGGCGTAGTGTTGGTAGGCCCCCCACAAGATGGACCGACGATCTGGTGAAGGGCGGGAAGCCGCTGGATGCGGGTGGCACAGGACCGATCTTCATGGAAATCCTTGGGGGAGGCCTATGTCCAGCAGTGGACGTCTTTCGGCTGATGGATGGATGGATAATTTATTTATTGGGGGTAGCATACATTTTATCTCATTTTAAATCAAGTTAAATCCTCAAAGGAGTATAATATATCTACTAAACTAGATAATAATGCAATATGGTTGTGTCGCTTAAACTCGGCTCCAAATAAGCACCTATGTAGATCTACGTACAGGGTCTTAGGAGATAACCGCAAAGTAATATCGGTTCTAATACTGCATCCAATCGAATGCATTTGAATGTTTAATGAGAACGGCCAATATTCCCGAACGCTTCTATGCATATTTATGAAGCTGCTATATGACGCTACGAATTGATTGTAAGCAAGAATGTATTTGTTAAAATTGGATTTAACTATCGTTTAGAATTGATTATTATACAATTGTATTGAATGAATAAGAAGTTTTAGAGATCAGAGACAGCTACCTCTGTATTTTTTCAGTTAAAAAAATACAGGAAATTATCTGTGTTTAATTCATGTGATCATAGATAGTACATATCAAATGAAAATAGTATGTAAAATTTTAAATCTTTTTTTGTGGTTTGTTGTGTTAAATTAGGATTTTGCTTCATCGCTACAGCTACGACGTAGCTCGTCGTAGCACCATACCGTCGTAGTCGTATGTCGTAGTTTAGGTTCGTAGCAAGACAATTATTGTTGGTTACAAAACGATTGCTGTTTCTTTTTCTAGTAATGTATATCCAAAAATACAATAAACAAATAAATATTAACAAGACATGAGCAGATCAAATACGTTAACGATTATTATGATACAAATACATACGAGTAAGTGCAGATAGGTTCTTGAGTGGAGATGGCGATTTGGAGAAGGTATTAAATATTTAATAAATATTGGACAACATCACATACATTGCTCTGATCCTAAGGTAAGTAGCGAAAGCACTTGTGTTAAAGAAATCAGAAACAACGAAGGTACCACCACACCCAGACCCGAGACAATACAGAAAAGTTCGTATTCTACATTGACCCGACCGGGGATCGAACCCGGAACCTCAGAGATAGCGACGCCATAAAAAGTCCGACGTGCTCGCCTCTCGGCTACGGTGGTATAAGTAGTAGTAGATAACATAAACTTTGAGAAACCTTCATCTAGTAGAGATATTGGCGCAGTGACGCGGTTATTTGCCTTGAACGCCCTTGAACGACTCTATTCGATTCCAAGATTCAATTCACGGTTCAGAAGGCGTAATTGAAAGTATTTGAATTCTACATATACGAATTCACAAGAACCGCATACGAACTCCTAGGAAATTGTATACGATTCTTAGGATTACGAGTGCGAATATGAATTTGAACTCTTCAATAATAAGCCTCCAGGTCAATTTAGAAAAAAACTTTTTCTAAATTGACTTTGGTCTAAGTGTGCTGGGATACGCCCCTGGGGGCTAAAAGACGCCCCTAACATAATTTACTATCTGTAGTTCCTACTGTAGCACAATGATGTTATTTCCAATTTTTTGTATTCTGGTGAAATGGAGGTTAAGGTGTAGAAGTCAGAGTGCGTGTGAGTATGTACAGTAAAGTCGGCAGGTTAATCAGCAGTCAATGTCAGTCAATCAAAGCTAAAGGTCATCCAACCGATTTCAAACCTTTAATCCAACAGATAAAGATTGATATCAACAGAGAAAATTTGTCATTTTTTTGGTATAGGTATTTAATTTCTTCGTGTGTCCATTCATTATATTATAATACTTGATCAAGGGAAAACACTGTGGTTACAATCACCAATTTAAGGGCCAAAGTCTTTAGTAACAACTTTAAAATAAGTAATTATTTAACCTTACATTTGCTAAGATACTGTAGCGTTCAAAATTAGGCCCTAGGTAAGCAAATATTAAATTGTAGGTAATAATAAAAGTAAGTATAATTGACACAAGAAAACGAAGAATAAACAGAGCGTAGCGAATCCTAAGTCTATGGAATAAACCTGGGCCGTAACCATAAACTGTTAAAACAATCACAAATCTGTCAAACATTATCATTTCTGTCAAATTTTGTATGAAATGACGTACCAAAATTAACAGATTTGACAACTTTGAGATTGTTTTAAGAGTTCATGGTTATGGCCCAGAGCTTACTTGGCATTATAGTGATGAAATAATTTGTCTATGATTTGAAATCCTTTCAGTATTATAAACCATAAAAAACTGGACTACCTAAACATACGTATTTGTCAGTAGATTGAGGACAGGAATGAGGCCAAAATCGATAAAAACCTGTGGCTTGGCAATCTCTATCTGTCAATGTGCCAACGGGTCCATTAAATTATTCCAACACAACCATTTTCATACTATTGATTCATCAATATTCACCGAATAAAACGCCAATTGTATCATAGTCTTAAAGTAAGAAATTCTTATCTTGTGTAAAGAAGTAAAAGGCATGGCAAATTGCCAAGATTATCGATCAGCACACTCTGATATTACCCGTTTCATCATCATTTTAGCCACAAGACGCCCACTTCTGAATAAAAGCCTCCCACAGTGACTTCCAGATTGGCCAGCGGCTTTCGACGACCTCCGTAGCCGAGAAGCGAGTACGCCGGATTAAAAATGTTTTAAAACGCACAGAATTTTTTTAAAGAGACAGTTAGTCATTCCACCCAGATAAAGCCGTGAGTAAAGTCAAAACTTTTGAACAAACTATGTGAAACATGCTTGGGATTTCGTTAAGGAATAAAATACGAAACGAAATCATCAGGAAAAAGACCAAAGTAACGGACATAGTCCAAAAATGTAGCAAGCTTAAGTGGCAGTGGGCTGGCCACATCTGTCGCCGAACCAATGAAAGGTGGAGCAAACGGGTTCTCGAGTGGAGACCACGCCTTGGCAAACGTAGTTTAGGACGCCCCCCCAGCCCGATGGACCGACGACCGTAGGAAGATGGCTGGCTGTGGCTGGATGAAAAAAGCGGGAGATCGTGCAATTTGGCCTTCTTTGGGGGGGTCCAGCAGTGGACTGCAATAGGCTGAATAGATAGATGTGAAACATTGACTAATAGTAACTTTCACAAAGTGAATTCACTTAAAAATATTAAGCTCTTACATTACGACATCTACAAATAAAGTGAACCCGGCGGCTGCAGTTAATATTTCTTTAAAACTTGCACTTTGGGGAAACTTTCGTGTTTAAAAGTCTCTGTAAGAACTCCGCAGGCATTGCACTTACTAAAGTGTTTTTCTTTCTACCCGCTCTATCAAATAATCTGAATGATTGTTTTCAGAAATAATTGTGGAGTGCATTATGAAATAGAAAATAATCTAATCAGTGTCATTTTTAAAAAAAAAAATACACCATAGATCGATCGAGTAGATCAGTCTAGATGTGGTAACAACTAGTCCAGTCCACTTAAAAATTCTCAGGAAAATATTTCTTACAGCGCTTAGATCATAAAATTTTGCAGTTATAAACACTTTTACTGCACGTTAATTATTTTGTAATAGTTGGTTCAAATTATAAATACTGGCGGCTGTTAAAATGTTTAATTAAATTATCCAGATATAGTCAAATGAACTGAATGTTTACTTAAGTAAAGTGAATATTTGATATTATAAGATGTTAGTATTTTATTTCACGGCATATTTGTTTTAAAATGATGTTAAATATGTTTTTATATTATGAATATTTTGGAAAAAAAAACCGTAATAGTCATTCTACCAATCGTATTTTGTAGACGCCTGTATAAAAAAAATAGAAATATAACGTTATGGCTTGTTTCGCCTATTTACCTCTTATGACAGATATTATTTCATTGATAAATAAATAAAAAATTGTATTTTTTACTTTTTTAGTTAACTGCTGAAAAAACAACAACAATATTATTACAGTGTGAGTCAAATAAACAGCCCTAAAAAGAAGACTACCTGTAGGTAGTAAGTACATAAAAGTTAAACCAATAATTCACTCCGGGAAGTAGAGGTGAGATAAAATGTATACGGCAGGTCAAAGATCCCACTAACAAAACATTGACGAAATCAAAGGTGAAACCTAAGTGCCCTTGTCCAAATCAATCGCGGCAATACCCTGCGTCAAAGCACAATCTGTCGAACGCGGGTCTCGTGCACCCGATTTTACCCCATTTTTAGGGTAATATGCCTAACAATGTATAAAAAGGTCCAACCTTCCTCCTTCGCAATATTGTCACAGGCTAATGATATATAGAACCTTTCACTAGACCACACCTGTGGGCTTCATAAGGGTAAAAAGCCTGAAGAAAAAATGAATGTAAAAATGGCCAAGTTTTTTAGACTAAGAAAACATGTTTGAGAACTACGGGTTCTCAAACATGTTTTCTATTCAATTCAATCATGATGTAATAAGTAAAGGAGCCCTAAGTTTTCTTTTAGTCAGTTAAAATTGTTCCTATCTTAATATTTAAATTAAGACATTTTGCTAAGTTAACCATATGAATAATAATTTGTGAACATATAACATTCTTCACCAATAGACAATTTCATGTTTTTTTTTCAATGACAGATTCAAATGTTAGAATAGTTTGTTACGAGATTGTTACCATGTACCCTATTTTTGAGTTCCCGATATTTCGGCACTGTTGCAAGCACCATGATCACGGAGTAACTGAAGATCTTGCGGGTAAGTTGTTAAGGGCAAACATATCGGTCTACCCTCTTTCGCTGTCTTTTATTGCGCACGACGGTACCATTGTCTACAAACTCCCTATTTTCTCGCACCTGTTCTCGACACACAACACTAACAGTATCTGACCGCGAAACAGCAGTTTGTTGTTTTTTCCGGTTTTTGCACATACGAATAAGGAACTCAAAAATAAGGTACATGGTAACAATCGCATAACAAACTATTCTAAAGTTAGTGACCATGAAAGTTTAAAACAATATATTGATTGAAATGCTTTATAATAAATAAAAAGTTGCGAAATGCGTAACATTTTTTTGTTCCTAAACGTAACTTTTTTATTTCATTTTATTTCATTAATTCCAGATATACCCAGCCAAAGCTCTTTGATAATTCAAACGCTTTTCTAACAAAAAAAAGACACCTTAATTATTTTCTTCCTTAACTTGGCCCACTGTACTACCGTGCCCACATTGGCTGTAACAAACGATGCGAGCATGTCGCCTTTCCGGTTTGAAAGTTAAATTCCCACACTTAGGTCGGGCACTCGAATTTTGCCTCCATATTGCTTGACGTCAATGTAAATAGCTTGTGATAAACGACCTACGGTTTCAGTTTAAATTCTCAAAAGCACTGAGTTCTGCGTTTTAATAGTTGATTTTATCAAGTAGTTCGGAAATGGTGGTGGAAATTCGGTTTTAGTAACGATTTTGGCGTTGGCAGTTGCTGTTTGTAGCTTGTGATTGTAACAGTGATTAGTGTTTATACACAAATAGCTTTTTGAATTAAAAAAAAATCTGGCAAAGTGCGAGTCGGACTCGCGCACGAAGGCTTCGAATAAAAACAGCAAAAAAATCATGTTTATTGTATGGGAGCCCCCTTAAATATTTATTGTATTCTGTTTTTAGTAGTTAAAGCGGCAACAGAAATACATCATTTGTGAAAACTTCAACCCTCTGACTATCACAGTTCATGAGATACAGCCTGGTGACAGACGGACAGACGGACAGCGGAGCCTCAGTAATAGGGTCCCGTTTTACCCTTTGGGCACGGAACCCTAAAAAGGTGGTTTGCTATTGCGCTGAACACAAACTGACGTATGTAACAAATCTAAACGCGGTTACAAAATTTCCGCCCATACTTTGGCGTTAACCTTAATTAAATTACTTTAAGTAACTATAAAATAAGTACTAGAACTTTACTATAACATCTATTTAAACACTTGATAGTGTAGATACTGGACAACCTCGAGCTTTCTTATAAGGCCCCTAGTAAGGCCATGTCTCTGTTACTTATGTCATCACTGGTAGTACACGCTCAAACTCAAACTCAAACTTTCTTTATTGTGAATCACAGGTACAAAAAGGTGACAAAATTGAAATGGCGCAGATCATCTGTGTCCCGCCGTATTGGCATACAATAATACATATGAAGTGTCATAAATTTAACTTAATGAGATGAAAACATGTGTCACTATTAATAAATCGGACTGTACTATGCATCACTTTTAAATAGTTCGATCTGTCAGGAAATCACTAATCCTATAGTAACATTTCTCTGTTAGAAAATCGTGAAGTTTTCTTTTGAAAGTTATTAGATCATCGGTATTGCGAATGAACTCGGGAATTTTATTAAATATGTGTGGCGCGTTGCAAAATATACTTTGTCTGAACAAGGCTGTCCTACTGGTTATTGCACATAATTTATATTGATGACGCGCGCGTGTCTTAAACTCAAACAAATCCAAGTTCGCCTTAACAAAGACTGCACTCTCGTACATGAACAAACATGGCACGGTTAAAATTTTCAGTTTAAGAAAGATTGGTCTGCAAGAGTCTCTCTGTTTTATATTATACATTGCTCGTATGCACCGTTTCTGAGCTCTGAACGCCAAATCTTTATCGGTCGAATTTCCCCAAAATATTATACCGTAACGTAAAGTGGATGCTACGTAGCCATGATATGCCGTCAGCAAGGCGGACTCGTTTTTTTTAAGTTATACAAGGCATATAGGCGCTGGTTGAAGACATTTGTCTTTAGGCACTGATGTGTTTTGGACGAGAAGATGTTGTGTTACTAGTTTCCCAAATGTTGCCCAGCCGATTTGGATTCGTCCATTGACCTCCATCTCAAAATTGGACCTACCCAACTGTATTCCTTGTCCCAGGTAAACTGTATGAAGTTCCAACCGGCCAATCTGGAAGTCACTGATGGAGGCCAGTTCTCAGCAGTGGACGTCTTGTGGCTGAAATGATGATGATGATAATGAAACACTTGATAAGTGCAACTACTTTGCAGATAGAAAGTTGGATGATGATCATAAAGCAGCAAAACCATTTATTCTAAGTAAAGGATTTTCCTTTTTGGTAAAAACTTCATACCTGATGGCAATCTACGTGCAGGTCAGCTGGTAACTTTAATTAAGTTCTGTTACTTATCAGTGTCGCTCCAGCGCAAGATTGGCACCGGACCGTATCTCGGCTTTGGACCTTCGCCAGCTCAGGACAACAATGCCATCTATTTTAAGACCTAGAACTAATTTAGTTTTTCAATAAATGCATGATTTCCTTCATTTTACCAAACTCTTAACTTTTTGTATACGCTTTATCTGACTTAAGTAAAAGTTTTTGTTAATCATACAAAAAAAACATATTTTAAAAACCTACAATAAGCGAATAGGAAGTCGGATGAAAATAGAATGACAGTAAATTAATTCCTCCCACATTATTCAAATCCAGCGCCATATTGCAAAATAGGTACCTACTCAAGCGAAGATGACGGATATGGATTATGTAATTTAATTCTGCAACAAAACGTATGGCTATATATATATATATGTAGTCTTAGGCGTGAAAATTAATAAAACCGACGATTTGACAACTGTTTTTGAAATTGGTTGAAAAAAGCTTTTGAGTTCACCAAGGATCTACAGATATATTTCGAAGAAAATAATATAAATAAAACAAAAACATTCAGCATTACTTATAAAAATCGACTAATCGACATCTTAGTAACTGATTAACTATTCACTGCTTAAGTTCTTAAGTAGTGCGTAACTATTTTTCACTCATAAACACTACTTAGGCGTTAGTTAATTAATTAAGTTAATAATAAAGTTGAAGATTACTTGAACGACAAGAGTGCATGGACTTAATAACCTGCCTAGCTCGCACTTACACTATCTTGTAATTGTATTTCCTGTAATAAAATCAGGCTGACAAAGGTGACTGAGTTTGTTGCGCCGCTTCTTCTCATCACCAGCCGATATGTAGTCCCAAAGCGGTGGTAGGAAAAAAAATTGGGACATGTAAAAGTGCCATTGATGGCCAATTTGCAAAAATAAATGACTCTAACTTTGACTTTGACTTTGACCACAATTTTTATTTTACTCTGCCAACACCATAGATATAGAATGTACAAGATAGACAAAGGCTCATTGCAAATGATACAAAAAATGTGACACGTATGTGTGTGTGTAGTAGTGTTGTTCAAGCCACAATTTTTTTATCGATTAATTGCAACCGGCATCAAATTGATTTGGCACAGGTCACAATCGCCGCGTAACTTAAAGCACCTAAAGTTAAACCTAATCTTTAAACAAAATAGAGGTGAAAAACAGTATTACGGAAAGGATACGGGGCTTTCTGGGCTTGTATGTGCAAAGTTAAGATATGGTCGAGAAAAGGTCATATTTTTGTTATGCAAACTTCAGTCTGGAAACTGAGAAATCTAAAAAACAAGTTTACTCGCATTAAATCGAAATATAAGTAATTGAATATTATGAACAAGTTTATATAATGGAAAATAAGAAAACGGTCGTTTTATATATGTCATCATCATCATTTCAGCCACAGGACGTCCACTGCTGAACATTGGCCTCCCCCAGTGACTCCTAGATCGGCCAGTTGGAAGCAACCTGCATTTAGCGTCGTCCTCCAACCTTTACTAGGTTGTCTGCTCAAATATTAAATATGTAACCTATTTAAAACAATTTCATATCATAACTTCACTTCAACATATTATTCCTTATTATCACAGAGTTAATATTATACTACTTACAGTAGGTGGTTCTGTGTTCCGTGTTGTGCGTATCCCTAAATCAAAAAATAGTTTAAGTAACCCTAAAGTAATTTTTAAGGACCTATTCAACGATACCACACACGATGTGGTAGACGATGAAAAAAAAATATGATCACGTTACATGTATGGGAACTACCCTAAAAAAAAATTAAAAAATATTATTCTACTACTTTGTCGGCAAGCTAGATATACATATTTCCATAAAGTAACAGCTCTCTAGGGTCAACAGTCTCCAAGCAAAACGTCGGACCGACAGGCGGACAGACGGACATGACCAAACTATAAGGATTCCTTGCCAGGACTACGCAACCCTAAAAATGGCGACAAACATAGTTAAATGGACAACAACAAACATAGTCTCTGTGCCCTGCAGGTGGGACAAAGGTGCACATTTTTTTAAAAGAAAATTTTGTTAGAGTTTAATACTTGTTTGTTTATCACATACAATGCTCTGATCCTAAGGTAAGAAGCTAAAGCCATTGTGTTAAAGAAATTAGAAATAACGAGGGTACCACAACACCCAGACCCGGGGGAAATATAGAAAAGTTCGTTTTCTACATTGACCCGACCGGGGATCGAACCCAGAACCTCAGAGATGGCGGCGCCATTTAAAGTCCAGCATGCTCGCCTTTCGGCCACGGGGGTCGTCCAACTAAAAATAAAACAAAAAGCTCATTATGTAATCACAAAATAACAGTATTGGAGTGTTTTTTTTTTGTAAACAAACATCATAAACCTTTTTTTAGTAATCGCTAAAAATCTTCTATCCCACAAATGGCTGTCGATATTTTATCGATACTTTATGACGTCACCGCTACTTCAATCCCTAGTGTAAACATGCAATTTACTATTTTACCTAATATTTATTGTAATTATGCCTTTAACTACGAAATACACAAACACACGACAAACAAAGTTCATATTCTTCTGTAAAATCTAAGTTCCTTGTTGATTATTATTAGAAATTAGACACAAATTTGTTTCAAAATATTTTCATTAAAAAATGTTTTTACCTGTGAAATGTGTATTTATTAGGGTTATATTTTCTTGTCACATCACAATTTATAATTGAAATGGACCCCATGTCTACAGAAATATTTAAATAAGTTTTCCGTTTGTAATTTTTTATATTTTAATAAGATTAATTTAGACGTTTAAATTGAAATCATTTATAGTCAGTTAGATATATTTTTTGTGTCACATAGGTACATTGACATCTGTCCTTTTCTATCTTGTAGGGTGCCCGCAAGGATATGATGTCTCTTTTCCACGCTTTGTCAGTCTTTAAGAGCGTAGCGAATGCTAAGTCTATGGCCAACACCGGACTCTAGTCATTATGAAAGACCCAAAATACTGTCATTGAAGCAAAAATTCAAAAAAAGAATGTTCAAAGCAATGTCTCTTGTCAATCAATCTGGAGACCAAAGAGTAGTACTTGTATTTTTCTACGAAGGGAAAGGTGATGGCTAGAGCCATACAGCCATTATTAAGAAATCTCTTAGGTATGTCATTTAGGAGTGTTTACACATCACTGTATGCGGGACCCCCTAGATGCCAGCTAGCTAGACAGAAGACAGGTGTTGCTGCGACGCCTTCTTACTTCCATAGTATACCTAATACATTTTGCATTACACGAGCGTGGTCTAATTCAAATAAAATGGCATTTTTGCCCATTCCCCACCGTTAAAATTTTCTCGCGACTCTCCCGTCGAAATTTTCAACCAACTGCACTTAGCTGTAATCATAGTCAAGAGAGATGTAGCAGACTCACTACCTTTTTTGGGTTCCGTAGCCCCAAATGGCAAAAAACGGAACCCTTATAGATTCGTCATGTTTGTCTATCTGTCTGTCCGTCCGTATGTCACAGCCACTTTTTTCCGAAACTATAAGAACTATACTACTTATTGAATCTGGGTAAGTAGATGTATTCTGTAAACCGCTTACGATTTTTACACAAAAATAGAGAAAAACCAATAAATTTAGGGGGTTCCCCATACTTTGAACTGAAACTCAAAAATTTTTTTCATCAAACCCATACGTATGGGGTTTCTATAGATAGGTCTTCAAAAACGATATTGAGGTTTCTAATATAATTTTTTTCTAAACTGAATAGTTTGCGCGAGAGCCACTTCCAAAGTGGTAAAATGTGTGCCCCCCCCATCTGTAACTTCTATACATTCCCATGCAAACTTCCACCGAAAATTGGTTTGAACGAGATCTAGTAAGTAGTTTTTTTTTAATACGTCATCAATCGTAAACTGCAATTAGATAATGGTACGGAACCCTTCGTGTGTGAGCCCGACTCGTGCTTGGCCGGTTTTTTACACTAAACTTATTATCTTTTTTTGTTGCATACTTAAAATATACTGAATACCTCTTTGATCGACACCCGGTGTAACTCGGTCGAAAGATCAGGCAAATAAAAGGTATCATTTTTCTAAATTATTATGATCGCGTCAATTCCCGTTTAAGTGTGTTTTAAATCACTTTCTATTTTAACTTTATTATACCTGGGTCTGATGAAATTACTTCTAGTTCTCTATAAGTAATTTCTTCACTTCAAAAACACCTAAATTATTCTTTTCGCGGGTTCTTAGCGCATATTTCAGTAAGTACTCTATTTGTTTATTGTAGTGTATAGTATACAGGGTGAACAAAAGAATGGGACACTCCTTAAAACCACGTGATCAGCTGGTCATATACAACAACTTTTCCTATGGGAGCAACATCGAAATCGTGATTTTATTTTCAGATGCTCCATACATTATCAACGAGGTATGTGAGTAAGTTTGTATGGAGCAGTGAAAAAAAATCTGGATTTCGATGTTGCTCCTATAGGAAAAGTTGTTGTATATGACCAGCTGATCACGTGGTTTTAAGGAGTGTCCCATTCTTTTGTACACCCTGTATAGTATCTACAATTTCCCGAAAAATACACCTTAAAGTGGTAACAAAAAAGTTGTAACTTACAGCTCTGCTGTAGCTATGCAGAGATTTGTATCGGATCTGGACAAACCCACTGCATTCAAGTCTTTTGTGAGTTCTATCATATACTTTTGCCTCTTATAGCTGTGAAATTAACAGTACCCTGATTAAAGTAGTCCCATTGGGTCGCGCGAATTCAAAATACGGTTAGAAAGGACCAAATGTAGAGTGCTTACTGCGGTTGTAAAGGCCCTGGTGGGTGGTTGGGTTTGAAAATGAAGTCGTTATATTTGTTCTACTCGTTCAATCGTATATAGAACTTTTTAAACTCTTCGAAACCATATTTTCTTTATTTTAATTAAATTTTTGTTTTTAGCAATTCCATGCAAGTTTCAATTGAAGATAAATAACACTTGAAAAAAAATCATCTACCACAGGTGGGACTCGAACCCACGTCCCATTGCATGCCGGGCGAGTGCTTTACCAACTAAGCTACCGAGGATGTCACGTGACACGATGAAATTTCTCAAGTTTTTTTTCTCGCTGTCAAAGCCAGCGTATCTCTGTTCAATGTTGTAGCTATATGTATAGCTGAGTAGTATACTACCGTCAACACCCTATAGAAATATTTTTACAAATATTTGACTATTGGTTATGATCAGAAATGCTTAAACATTGAAAATTTTTGTTTTTCGCAATTCCATGCGATGGTACGTGGGTTCGTATGATTTTTTTTTAAGTGTTATTTATCTTCAATTAAGATTGTGTTTCTCTTTTTAGCTAAGTTAAAATACTTGCAGTGTAATTTTTTAGGAATAGAATATCGTATCCGAGTTTCTTTTGCTGCCTCTCAGTGCTAGCCTACATGTTGAACGGAAGCTGTAATGTGGTTGTTGAAAACCGAAAATTTAACAAGTATAATAATACTTGAAAAAAAAAACTATAAGATTCCACGACCTCCGTAGCCGAGAGACTA
Source organism: Anania fuscalis (assembly GCA_950371115.1). Classification (NCBI taxonomy): domain Eukaryota; kingdom Metazoa; phylum Arthropoda; class Insecta; order Lepidoptera; family Crambidae; genus Anania; species Anania fuscalis. The sequence goes on along the minus strand of OX493343.1, from coordinate 12,962,981 downwards.
TATGGCGTCGCCATCTCTGAAGTTCCGGGTTCGATCCCCGGTCGGGTCTATGTGGAAAACGAACTTTGCTACATTATCTCGGGTCTGGGCGTTGTGATACCGTCGTTGTTTTTGATTTCTTTAACACAAGTGCTTTAGCTACTTACCTTAGGATCAGAGCAATGTATGTGATGTTGTCTAATATTTATTTATTTATATAGAAAAGCACTCGCCCTGTATGCTATGAGTCGTGGGTCCGAATCCCAACTGAGGCAGTCGATTATTTTAAGTGCAATTATTACCTTGAATGTACTTTTCATGTTTAAAAATATTTTCCTGCTGTCACTTTTATCAAGAATCATACAACTAGAGTTTCAATACCCAGAAGTATTTTGTAAATCAGCAACCGATGCCACATGTGCCAGCAAAATATCGCACAGTATGTGTGTTCATTTACATCGAAACGAGAATTAATCCCGTTGACAAGCGCGTCTCATAATGAATTTTATCATTACCGACGCTTAAGAATTTAAGGGATTGACGATTTGAGATTCATTAAGAATTCTGAAGCTTGAAGCGCGAGGGAATGACGTGATTGGTATGAGGATTATGGACGTAATCTTGTGTAATGCATTATAAACACTGATTTAATCGTAAAATTGCTGATATTAAAGACTGAGAAGAAAGAGGACTGTAGTAAGAAAGAAGAAAAGCTTAAACATGGGAAGAAAATTGCAATAATAAGTATTATTATGTAAGAACATAACATAAAACAGCACTGAATTTTGTACATCACCAAAATACCAGACAGAAAATACCAAAAAGGCCAGAGACAAAAACCGTAAATAATAATTTACAACAAACTATGAAATATTTACAGGGGTATCGAAAGGCCTGATCTTAAAGGCCAGTTCGTTTACAAACAGCAGATTTGGAATTATCAGAAGTAATTCACGATTTTACAAAATTTGAATGCGCGCAACAATATATCCAGCTTAAGAAAATGACCTTAAAACCATGTTATTACTGGACAAAGCACTAAGGCTAAGTACGAGTATAGTACATCATTATAATCCAGATCGTATTAGGTAACAGAGCCTGAGATCCAACAATTGAAAGCATTCTGATATCTTACGCAACTGATATAATAAATTACTCGAACATTATGAAAGCTGTCTGTCAAACCCTTATTTCAAGTCCTTACATAATCTGCTTATAACGTTTAGTCTAATCAGTTTTTGATTACCATTATTGGTTGAAGTTTATTTTAAATAAACTAAAAGGCAATAAACATAATTTCCAACGAATTAAACAACATATTCTGAAACTAAGATATAACAATTCAATGTTGGTTTAAAGTGCAGAAGTTAATAAATTATAATATTTACCAGTACTATGGAGTTTCCCTTTTTACTAAAGAGTTCCTCTTTTCATTTAGATATATTATGTAAACCAATCGATTATACCGAAAAAAACATATTTCCGATATCAGTAGCTTTTCATTAAACTTTACAGCGTAAAGTATTACATTTATATTACATGCTGTAGGAAAATGATTCAGTCGTAAACTTTATGGACTGCTTATTAATACCTCGACAGACTCGTCGGCGGCATGACGTCACTTTATACCTTTGTTTGTACCCGCTGGAAACGGCAGGTAACTCATTTGCAAGCCGACAAACAGGCCAGTAAAACTGATGCCGTGTTTACCAGTGCAAATGTTCCGAATGAGAATCGGGACAGATTTTCATACGAATACATTTTTGGTCATTCTCCTTTGAAGGTTGGGTACTGGCCTGCGTTATGGGGCGTAATGCAAGATGTTATAAAGCGAATATTTATGCAATCAACAAGAAGTGACAAACGAGCAATGATTAATGAGCCGCATAGCGAATCCTAAGTCTATGAATGAGGCAGATGGACATAGATTTTGGCATATGACAACCTAAATATTACAAAAACTCCAAATATTTTATGATTCGGGTATTTATCAATAATTTTTGGTTGTGATTATAGGCAATAGTAACGTAAGATCAACTTTAGAATGGACAGCCATCTATCCACCCCGGATTGCAATCAGAGTGTGCATACTGTTCGTAGCGTTTTAAGCGGGCTTGTCTACTGCATTTGAATTTCGAATCTATATTTAAGAGAAATTGAGTATTGTCTGTGAATGGCAGAAACGTGCACTAGCATTATGGAGGAAAGTTACGTCAGTGTCACTGCCGATGAAGTTAACGGCAGAAAACCGGTGTGTCCAGAGCGCAATAGTCAATACAGTGCACTGGATAGTCCATAGAATTTTGTACAAAGCCAGACGCTCCACGTGCTGCGTCACAGTGGACGGATACCTTTAATTGGATTTGTGAACCATCAGATTAACTTGAGTCGGAATTGAAATATTCTGTCTCTGTCATGGTCAAACAAACTGACAACTTTTATAATACCCTTTGCGTATTACTATTGATTTTTAAATAATCGATTAAAATTTTAAAGCTATTCTTTATGATATAGTTTTAAATGTGCCGTAACTTTTAACTGACAGTATGATAATTCAAGGGTCTGGAATGGAGGATGGAGGCCAGGTACCGGCAGCGAGGATCGTCTGGCCACCTTGTGGACCTAGTAAAGACTGCAGAAAGGCGCTGGATGCAGGCCGTTTTCAACCGGCCAATCTGGAAGTCACTGGGAGACGCATATATTCAGTGGGCGTCCTATGGTTGAAATGATAATGATAATTTTATTGATAAGAAAACTTTTAAAAATTAAGGGTCTTAAATTCAGCGTCCGCTTACAATATACACCGTGCTTTATTAACCGTCTTAAAGCCGAAGGCCACTTAAAGTATCCAATAACGACATATCATTTGTATAATAAAACTTAGTAATTATTATTAATTCAAAAACAAAATAAAATAAAATAATTATAAGCAAAATTTAGTTTGAAACATCCTGTACTCGGATATGATAGTCTACACGGATGGTGCTGCACGCGTGGAGGCGGCAAGGTCAAGGACTAAGCATTGTTGAAACCATAAACATTATAAACATGATGATACATTACTATCTTGAATAATTAGTTATTTTCTACTTTAAAATTATATGGTTGATAATAGAAAAATAATACTTCCTAGAGGTATATTAGGATGGTTACATAACGTGGGCTTCGGCTTTAAGACGGTTAAAAAAACACTGTGTATAAGATAATAGGTCTGAGATTGTTAAATTAAGGTATCAATTCAGGACTTCAAGAACTAAGTTAGCATCACCAAGTTCCGTAAGCAGACTTACCAACATCTATTAGTAACTGATGATATGGCTCGTGAAATTGAAACTTAGTAATTTCGTTCTCATAGCTATTTTGAACACAGATAGTAAGAAAAGTGAGAAATGAGTAGCCTTTAGTAATAAGGTACCTACCAGCCAATAATAAAATTGAATAGGTGGGAAGCAAGTGCTTGTAAGGAACCGCTCACGGCGTCCAGAATATAAGGTAAGACGGGAACTCTAACCTAACTCCCTAGTAAGCGTGGAGTCCCTTTACCCCAAGACACTAAGTCCCTAGAGCCATAAATACGTAAATATAATAAGAATGATAAGAGGGAAGTGAAATCTGCTCCCAGGTCGCCCACAGTTAGGCTTAGGATAGTAAGTAGGCGGTGTGAACCCGCTGTCAGTCTTGCAGACTCACCAGACTGATCATAGTGACGGCTTAAGGGAGTCTTGGGAGCGGAGGGAAATGAGAACCAACACGGACGGTTGATATCTGATTTATTATGAAAAATGCTTTGTTTATATATTAAAGTTACGTGTATTAAACGGCATACCTAGGTTGATCGTTGTGCCGTCGGTGTAGAGTGCCGATGGTGCATGCTCAGGGTCCATGGGTCATCCGCCGGTTTCTAGGTCGCTGACGGCGCGACCGACAAATGTACGATCGATCTCGTACATATTGGCATCTTCAAAAGACGAAGAAACAGGTGAAGGTTGTGGCTCCAGCCTCCAGCCTAATGTGTTGTAGGGCTGCGATGTAATGTACGAGGTTGCTCGTAAAAAAATAAATATTAAAACGATTTCCACAATCATATCAATTAGGTACCTAGCCCCAAACTAAGCTTCGCCATCGTAAGCTTTACAATGGCAAAGCTATGGCGACTAGATAACGTATGATAAACATCTATGACTTAGGTACAAATGCTCATTTGACCCTTGCGGGATACAAACTCGTAACGTAGACCGGAGCGCGATCCACTACACCAGACGGTCGTCAATTCAAAAGCCCAACTAACTTAGTTTCTGAATTGTCCCCAATCCAAGAATTATTAAACTTCTGACTCATTATGTTCATCGCAATTTGTGCTTCTATATGTATACGCCAATTGTCAATATACGAATAAATTATTCCGAAAGTAAAATACGTTAACACAAAATAATAGATGAAAATTGTTTTACAGACATTGTTTTGTATTTACTCAGGATTAATTCATGATTTTAAATAATTGAACATAATTCAATTCAATGCTGCCGGGGCCGTAATCTCGTTCCCAATTAAAGCTTAATCCCCATGGAGATTGACTGAATACATACTATGGCGAGAGCGATTACCGATTGTTTATTTACTGCAATAGTTTTGCTTATATTCGATAAAATCATATACATTGCTCTGAACCTAAGATAGGAAACTAAAATACTTGTGTTTCAGAAATCAAAACAACGACGGACACAACACCCAGAACCGAGACATTATAGAAAAGTTCGTTTTTAGGGTTCCGTACCCATAAGTGTAAAATGGGACCCTATTACTAAGGCTCAGCTGTCCGTCTGTCCGTCTGTTTGTCTGTCCGTCTGTCACCAGGCTGTATTTCATAAACCGTGATAGTTAGACAGCTAAAATTTTCACAGATGATGTATTTCTGTTGCCGCTATAATTACAAATACTAAAAACCCGGATAAAATAAATATTTAAGGTGGCTCCAATACAAGAACTGTGATTTTTCGCCGTTTTTTATAGATATTGGCACGGAACCCTTCGTGCGCGAGTCCGACTCGCACTTGGACGGTTTTTAACATTGATCTGAACGGGAATCTACTCAGAGATTGCGACGCTAAGCTCTGCGTCATCCACAACGCTAGAGGTCGTCAATTAAACAGCACGTCCTAAAACATTTCTTCAAGTGGAAGGTACCTAGGAGTCACCAGCATCACATTTATTAAAACTAACTTTTTATAAAAGACAAACAAGTTTGTCCATTTTTTATTTCTTACCAAAAGTATTAGTTAGTGTAATATATTTTTTAACCATAAACTGATAAATCGAGACAAACTTCGAATCGCTATTTCACCCCCTTCAAGTTTTATTTTTACAGCAAAAGTAACGTTGATTTCTATACCAAAATTCATTAAAAGCATCGAAGTAGTTCAAAAGCAGGCGTGAAAACGTAACAGACATTGAGTTACTTTTGATTTAGTTCGTATTAGTTTTTCCCAGTTCATTGCATCACCTATTACAATATAATAATAGTTTATAATAATTATTTATAAAACGCTTCTGCTTATGCCCGGCCGAACAATGCGGTCAGCTCTCATAGACTGCATCTACGTTAAAAATTTATCGTACCACGGCATGGCACATTAATTTTTAGTATGATTCCATAATTATTTTACCGTTATTACGACGAATATCCCTCAAAACATTTGTTAATGAATATTAAAATACGCAAATAGAATTTTAAATGTTATTTATCTGGGATTTAAAGCTTGTTTAAGTGTAATTAACAGTGTATAATTATTTTATTGCTCTATTTATATTTAACTTTATTACTGATATAAACAAAGTTGTACAAATGTCTGTTTAGTAGTTCGCACTGTGGTCTACGAAGCCGAAGTAGCGGGTTCAAATCACGCAAAGTTCAAATGAGTGTGAGATGATCACGAGCATTTGTATCTAAATCGTCGATATGTTTAATGTATTTATTATAATTTTTTTTTTTATTATATTGTTGTCTAGACAAGTAAAAAGGAAAATTTTGAAAAAAAATGTAACGGGCAATACGGAACCCTACATTGTGCGTGGTTCGACATATACTTGACCAATTTTCTTTGTAATCCATAATCTAGCAGTTAATAATATTATTATAATATATGTGCCGTGTGGGGACGGCCGTAAAGAATACACTTCCCCACCGCCAACAGGAGTTGTGTCGTAAGAGGCGACTAAATCCTGGTGCACGAGACGGGGAGCAGCGTCTGCGTTCGAAATAATAAAAAACTGCGCTCGCCAACCGGCCTGCCAAGCGTGGCGAGTATGGCAACAGCCCCCCGATGACAGAAGTCACTGGGGGAGGCCTATGTTCAGCAGTGGACGTCCTGTGGCTGAAATGATGAATGATGATGATATGGCTATTTCACATCTATGATATCTAGGTCAGACGTCCACTTAGGCAGGTTAATATAGCGATGTAATTAATCGACCTATCTGTGTCAAAGCCAGTACTTAGCGTTGTCATAATTATTGACGTCATAATGTATTCAGGCATGCAAGATTATCAATTTACTTGTAGTAGGACGGATATATGGTGCAATTGTTGTCGAATACCATTTTAAAATTGGTCAAATTTAGCAAAAAATATCGTTTGACATAGGTACATAAAAAAAGATACACAAAACCGAATCAGATACCAGGGCCCTAACCATGAACTGTTAAAACAATCACAAATCTGTCAAACATTATCATTTCTGTCAAATTTTGTATGAAATGACGTACCAAAATTGACAGATTTGACAACTTTGAGATTGTTTTAAGAGTTCATGGTTAGGGGGCAGCAGGGTAACCATGAACTCTTAAAACAATCTCAAAGTTGTCAAATCTGTCAATTTTGGTACGTCATTACATACAAAATTTGACAGAAATGATAATATTTGACAGATTTGTGATTGTTTTAACATTTCATGGTTAGGGCCCTGTGCCATAATCATGAACTCTTAAAACAATCTCAAAGTTGTCAATTTTGTCAATTTTGGTACGCCATATCATACAAAATTTGACAGAAATGATAATGTTTGACAGATTTAAGATTATTTTAAGTATTCGTGGTTACCGCCCAGCTCCTTTTTTGAAGTCGTTAAAAATAAATGACATTTTTACTGTTAATTCTGTGCTTTCTGAATGATGATCTATTTAATTATAACTATGCTAGCTAGACAACATTATTAGCACTCTTTTATTTAGGCTTCACTTGTTATTATTAAATAGCTCCGATCCGATTATATTATGTGTAGCTACACTTAGAGAGCTTAGTCAAATATAAAATAATAAGGTTATGTACCTACATGTTTAAACTGGAATAACTTAGCTTCATAACTTCATAAAATGTAAAATTCTGTCGTCGCCATTTAATTAAGACAATCGAAAATAAAAAAGCAAGAGGGGAGCTTAAATCATTATCTTAAAGAAGTGAAGCGAGTTGCTGAACGGCAAACTTTCACAAAGCAGTTATGGTTTTTATCCACTAAAAGCAAAAAATGTAACATAGTTTTTACCACGAAAATTTAAAAAAGTTCGTATTAATCTTAGTGCATGAGATTCTTTTTGGCGATAGTATAGGTCGTTCGTTTAAATAGTAAAGATATGGCCGTCAGAAAAAATCTAATCTCGCTTTTGATTATTATAAATGCAGAAATTTGTAAGTATGGCTGTTTGTTACTCTTTCACGCAAAAACCACGTTACATATTTCGAAGAATTTTTGCACACATATAGAATACATAATAGACTGCTTTTTATCCCGGTTAAATATTCCTGTTGGATATATTGAATAAACTAAAGACCACTCGAGCGAAGTCGCGGGCAACAGCTAGTATGACATAAAACTATGATGTTCCTACAATATTTTCCTACAAAGGGTCATTATTTTATGACCATGTTACTGGCAACACTAAATTGTGGTCCGTCTTGTCCTTACGAATTAATATAATTGTAAAATCTTTTTTTTTATTACACATGTAATAAGCGTAAGACCTCCTTACGACACTTTAGCCAGCCATATCTTCGCTTCTACTACTAACCAGGCTTAAATTCTTGCGCTCGCTGAGGATTGTCTTTAAGAGGCATTGCCCCAGTGATTCCACTCCACTGGCCCGGAATGGAGCCTTACTATGTACGCGTATTAAACCCACTTTTAGGCGGTAAGGATAAAGGTTTATAACGATGAGAATATTGTACTCATATTATGTACATTTGGTTAAGACAGCTTTGTGAAATTGGTAGATAAAACGTTGGTTAATGTAATAATATGGATAGCATTAGAATTAGAATAATGTATGTGCATTGCTGTAATCCTTAGGTAGTTAGCTAAAGTTGTATTAGAAATTAGAAACACAAAACCTAAACACAAGACAATTTAGAAAAGTGCGTTTCTACATAATGATGTATCAATGGATACGACCGGGAATCGAACCCGGGACCTCAGATGGCGAGTGGCGACGCCAACTCCAGCGTGACACAAATATCATATCAACATGTTGTTTATAGAAAAGAGTTCTAATTTTAAAAAGATACGTAATTATATCTTTTTTTTTTAACCTATATCATCCCACTGCTGGGCAAAGGTCTCCCCAAACTCCTCCACTTATCTCTATCCATGGCCAATGACAATTATATCTTATACTAGCTGACCCGGCAAACGTTGTTTTGCCATATAAATATTTTTTAAGTAATTTCTGTTAAGGGTGGACAACCCTTATCACTAAGGGGTATGAAAAATAGATGTTAGCCGATTCTCAGACCTACTCAATATGCTCACAAAATTTCATGAGAATCGGTCAAGCCGTTTCGGAGGAGTACGGGAACGAACATTGTGACACGAGAATTTTATATATAAGATCTATATAATATTGATAGTAAAGATAGGAGTCAAAGTTCTACACCTTTGATATCAAGTATAAAACTGATATAAATCCTGTCAATTGAACGGTAGGCGCTGTTTTGTACACGAAATAACTTTTAGTTTGCTATTGCGGCAATCGGCATGTCACAGCAATTTATTAGCTAGGTAATTTGCAGACGTAGCAATCCTGGTTACGTCCGCCACATTTTATTGGTAAAATTTAAAGTGCCCAATATACTGACAACTTTGTATCAGAAATAATGAGTTGTTTGTTCCCGCAACCAGTAACGGGTTTCGTCGGGATTAAAAAAGTATAATCAAAAAGACAAGTGTTTCTTTCGAAATCCATAATCAGACTCATCACAGCTAGCAATAGTTGATTAAAAATTGCATTAACTGTAAGCTAGGCCTTGATTGCTAGTTGCAGTCAACGCAATCGGCAACTGCCTAACTCCTACCTTTGTGAGCGACATCATGAATAACCCAAATCATGAATTGAGTCGCTCAAAAAATGCGCATGAAAATTAACAGGGTCAACCAGTGGCGTGCGTTGATTTTATTTCGAGATAGGCTGTAGATACCTACCTAAGTGTTTAATTAATGCAAATCAGTGGTTTACCTGATTTTTTTGCACTATTTATTACACTTTACACTATTAGGCACTGCCTAATTGCCTATATGCACCGCACGCCCCTGGCGTCAACTGAACTTGCTCCGTATGCATAGCAAAACAGTATTGTCATACGCATAACAATCCGTTGTAATATAAATTTTCCATGAGTAACTTCGACAAGATACGTGACTTTAAAGGAGGAAGCTGTAATCTCACACACGTCAATACGCGGCACCGCTGTATCAGCATTCAGAGTGCATCACACAATGACGGGTAGTCTTGCCGAGAACACGGGAACTAAATTTAATATTCCCGGCAAGGAATTAGAAATAGAATACGTGGAACACTGGAAATGACATAATATGAAGATAAAGAAATGATTACTTCGTCTTTTGAATCAGATCAAGCCCAAACGAAATTCCGAATTAATGACATGTTCAACCTAATGTAAGTACGAAAGTGTTACCTACAAAATACACGGAGATATTTTAGTGGTTGTTTTCCCGCAGTAAAATGATTCTATCTTATATAGTAGTACAATAGATGAATGAAGATTTTTTTTAAATTTAAATCACTTGTAGGCATTCAAATTTAAATCGCCTGCAGCGAGTGCGATGCAGTTTATGCTGTATTACTTTGTGCGGGAGCTTCTTTTACTTTAAACATTTATTTTGTGCGGTAGGCAGTACCCAAATACGTCACATATCGTAAAAGAAACTATCTTTTCTCACGCTTTCGAGTTGATGATTATTTTTTTGATTAGTTGAGAACAAAAATATTTTAATTAAAAGAAAAACTCGCATGGTTCGATAGTAGGTACTACTTAAGGTAAACCGTTTAGCCGCGGGAAAACAACCAATAAAATGTCTCGGTGTATATTTAAAGTTACCGACAATAACTATAGGCCCTGTATATAGGGGACGGCAATAAGGATAAGGGAGGATCATTTGAGGTCCTTCTGCGTACTGCACAATTGTTTGGTCATCATGAATGTGAGCTCAGTTGGGTTTTGAGGATGGACGATTGGAGTAAGTGTTGGAGCTATTTGTTTATATGGCTGATGCTGTAAAAAGTGCATTAGGAGAGGTCTATGTCAAGCAGTGGACTGACACCGGCTGATTAAAATAATGATGATAATTTATTTTTAAACAAAATTATGTAATGTTCCTAAATTGTGTGTAGTGTTTATTTGTAATAAGTTAATTTAATGTATCAAGTTTACATTTTTCAAATACTTCAAGAAAGTGTGACATTTACTTGGATTATATTATCCTAGTTATCGTCATAATGTCTCTTCCTTTCACTCTATCTACATGTTGCATCTATGATCGTAGCATCTACTTGACAAACTTATTTCGTATAAGAACTTTATTACCTGAGTCATAAGTGTGATTTTCCTTTGTACTCTCGAGACAAGATTGCATTCTCTTGTAACTTGACATATAACACTGCAGGCTCCTATGCTTTTGGATATATTGAATTACAATATGTCGGTGCTTGTCGATTTGGTGTTGCAGTTATTGTGGATGTAACTGGCTTGGTGATTTTGTCGGTTGGACAGTTTTGAAATGGTGTTTACAATGGATTTTCTGTGATGTATTTTTAGAAAAGCGATTTTAAAAGATGTCTTTTCTATAATGTTTCTGTCGCATATTCTAATAATTTTGAACGTTGGAGGTACCTATACTATTACGCATAATCTATCTATGTTTATAAATGAGTTTTCACTGTATTAAGCATCGAAACACACACACACACACACACACACACAAACTCATTATTTATTCCATTATAAGTACTTATCCTTTATTATTGTAAGCAGAAACACAGGTTCGCCATTTGTAATTCTCAAATATATTATAGGTGGCTACCAATGTTGAGTTTACAATAATTAAATTGTAATAGATTTAAGCTTTCTATTAAGTTACCATTGTAAACTAGTTTGCAGTACCAATAAATAAAATTAAAAAAAGAAACACCCAAAATATTTTAATTAATTATGAATAAAAAATATTTTAGGAAAACTGATTGAAAGATCAGTCTCTCGGATAGGTATTTAATATTCCTTCATGTGGCTTACGCAAAAAGTATTAAAAGCATTACTTGGTCATTGGTCAATGTGGATGCAATACACCATCATAATGAGTCCACTGCTGGACATGACCCACTCAATGCACTAGATACAATTTCCTATCCACTGTCAGCAGTTTTGCATATTTCATCACTTCACGTCCTTGTTAAGGTGTCAAGTCTGCTGCTAAGTCGCGGTCAGCAACACTCAAGAAAACCGATAGAGTCGGTTATCGGTTCCTCGGCAAATATGACCAGCCCACAGCCACGTCAACGCTTTTTGAGCCATATGGATTACTTTAGTTCTCTATGATCGGTAACCACATATCTGGTTATATCCTTGAGAGAAATCACAAGCGTAGCTCTTTCTGTACTATTCTGAGCAATTAATAATTATTAAAATTAGTAAAATACATTTGAAAGAAAGCTTGGATGTTTGTTTTTAATCTTTGATGGCTGAACTGGCCATGGCGAGGTAATCATGAACTCTTAAAACAATCTCAAATCTGTCAATTTTGTACGTCATTACGTACGAAATTTGACAGATTTGACAAGATTTAACAGATTTCTGCGGGTTAACCATGAACTCTTAAAACAAACTCAAAGCTGTCAAATATGTCAATTTTGGTACGTCATTCCATACAAAATTTGACAGATATGATAATGTTTGACAGATTTGAGATTGTTTTAAAAGTTCATGGTTACCGCCCAGATTGTTTTAAGAGTTCATTATAAGCTCATATAGATAGATAGATACTCTTTATTGCACACCAAACAAAGAAGTTACAGTTGATATTTACAGAAAGATGTACAATTTATATATATTGAATATATTATTTTATTGATTATTTATAGATATTGATTTGCTTTGTAAATCCCTGTGAGATGATTACGATTAGCCATCAGAAATCAACGCAGACAAAGTAGAGGCAGAATCTAGTCCACCATAAGTCCTGCCCCCTAACCATGAACTCTAAAAACAATCTCATAGTTGTCAAATCTGTCAATTTTGGTACGTCATTTCATACAAAATTTGACAGAAATGATAATGTTTGACAGATTTGTGATTGTTTTAACAGTTCATGGTTATATCCCCAGGTGTAATTAAATTACTGTTCTCTATCTCAAACAAAACAAATTGCGCCGCTGTTGCCATAAGTTAGCAGACAAAGCGCGCGTTGCACCTCGCTGAAAATTCCACGGCAAATTAATTGGGTGGCACGAGGAACTCTCGTTTACCTATTAGTAGGAGGAATTACGTCCTAAGTTCGGATCCACGATGCAAGATAGTGTGGAACGATGTTTCATTCACTCTTCACATTTGCCTTAAAATATCTGATGACGTGTGCAATAAAGAACACTCTTCATAATCATTATTATATATGTATTGTTTTCATTTGGTACATAAGGTCATTGAAAAATATTAACATCTATCTTTACTTAATATTTTTATTCGTGTCCTCTTTACATTTAGATTTTAAAACACTTTTAGTGTACTGTAATGCATTGTGTATTTTTATTTGTAATCCGTGTTTCTCAAATAAAGTCATCACAAAATCTGTTATAAATCGTAAAGTCACTGACAAGTTGGAAATGTTCAATAAAAACAAACGTTTATTTTGACTTTATTTAATTCGTTTTAAAGAATGGAAATCTAATTATTTAGTTGATATTTTTGATGATTTTTAATCACGAGTCAACAGAATATTCGGGTACATAGAGATAATACAAAAATATGATGTCAAACTAAAGTCGATACTACTACAGACAAAAAATAGTTTTTATATTAACTAAAAAGATATCGGTGGCAATTCTAGTCATGCCATTTGGATCGATTTCTATCAGATTCTCGTAACCAATAGACAGACGAACTAAACCAAATTTAAATTATGGCTATATTTTGTACAGATCGTTATCTACATGTGCCTCAACCCCCACTTTCCCTTAGTTACTACGGAGCAAGTAGTATAAAATTAGATATCTGATTCCGAAAACTCCAGTTGTACAAACAAAACTTTAAATTTACACTCATACCTGCAAAAAGAGTCGCAATTGACATACTATTATTGTTACGCGGTCTTATGAGACCCATCAGCTACCAAGGCTAAGCATTTAATTTTACCATGCCAATCATTTTAAATAACATTCAACTAAAATTAGACCAGGCTGTACAAATAACCTTCGGACGATTTGTCAACGTCAAAATATAAGTAAATTTTCAGCCTAGAACCATAATAGCAGAAAGTATAGAAGGCGCACTTTCTGCACAGAATACAGAAAGCATGCTACTCAGTAGTGATATAGTCAAATATTATTAATACACAGGCTGAAACAACAGATAAGAGAGTGTTACTTCCATGCTTACAAATATATTTCATTTTAATACAGATATTTTTTACAGGCTTATAACTTACACCAAACTTACAACTTACACCAAAAACGCAAAATAATAGTACAGACAAAAAAAACATGAAAGACAGTAAAAACATTTGGAAAGATTAGAGAGAGATCACAAAGTGGAAGCTAAAAAAAACAATTATTCCTAACAATAATAATTTATAATTGAATTTTACATACGTTGCTTACTACAGCAAGTTTTTCCCCTGTGTCTGCAAATATTAAACTTTAATTATGATCACATTTATTTATTTTTATATGATCACAAGTTCTTCCTTAATTTTTCGATCTTTATAGATTTATCGGAGTAGAAATCTGGTTCAAAAGGTTTACCCAATTTTGCATTTCAAGTTATATGTGTTAAGAAATAAACAAATGAATCATTATAAGGCAAAAAACTAATTTTTTTAGATTTTTTTGAATTCATTTCTAAGGGTCGCGTTCTCAGATTGTTCTAAATATACGCCTGAATCTAAATGTATAGATGAATCTGATCGACTAGACGCAAATTCTGTTACCTTAAGGAAGTTTGAAAAGTCCATAAACCTTTTTTTTTGGTTAAGGGAGTGACTTCTCTGAACATACTTCCATTGTGTAAAGTCTGTCCTTTTCATTTTGGAAGGAATTAGTTTCGTTTAGCTGTCAGTCATGAAGGCAGTTCCCTTGTTCCTTCTTTACAAATCACTGCTAATCTGAATGTATTTACATCTTAAGGAAAAACGACTACTTTTTGTTGGAAGATAAATTAAATTAAGAGATAATCTAATTTATTTCTGTTTAAAAATAGATCTATTATTATTCCAAATTTAGGACCTTTATTCATGACTAGATTTTACCAACGTGGAATTATATTACGAGAAGTAATAAAAAATAAGTATTATAAACGTTATAATAGTAACCAACGAAATCCAATATCTGTCGCAAGATAGGTATTCCAATAATAAGAATTAACTTATTTGTTATATCTATATGGCCGTATTTTATTACCTACATACTTTCTTTTAGGTGGAAATTATATGGTTTTAAATATACCATTAATAAATTCATAATCACATCAAATTATTAATAATTTATTTATTATAATGAAAACTTTATTGCACAACTTAAAAAGAAATGTACAATAGGTGGACTTAATGCTAGAAGCATTCTCTGCCAGTCAACCTAAAGGTCATGCAGAAAGCTTTTGAAATGGTGCGGTAAACATGCAAGATGAAAAAAAAGCAATAAGTAATTAATTTGACGACGCACGCCGGACTTTAAATGGCGCCGCCATCTCTGAGGTTCCGGGTTTGATCCCCGGTCGGGTCAATGTAGAAAAAGAACTTTTCTATATTGGCTCGGGTATGGGTGTTGTGGTACCGTCGTTGTTTCTGATTTCTATAACACAAGTGCTTTAGCGTCTTACCTTAGGATCAGAGCAATGTATGCGATGTTGTCCTTTATAAAAAAAAAAGTAATGCAACAATTATCTAGCCCCAAACTAAGCAAAGCTTGTATTATGGCGTCTTGCTAACGGATAAACATACTTAAATACGTTTATAAACATCCATGATTCAGGTACAAATGCTCGTGTTCATCACACTCACATTTACCCTTTGCGGGATTCGAACCCGCAACCGCCAGGTATTGTAGTCCGGAGCGCGAACCACTACGCCAGACGGTCGTCGAATACTATGACCAACACCTAAGTCGCAAAAAGTGTTTTCATCTATTGTATTGATGATATTTCGATGGTGATTCCATAAAATATGAAAAAGTACTTACGTACTATTGAAGTAAAATTAGAACATGAAAAAAAAACCGGCCAAGTGCGAGTCGGACTCGCGCTCGAAGGGTTCCGCACAATGATCTATAAGAACGAGTAAAAAAAATCACGATTGTTGTATGGAAGCCCCCTTTAATATTTATTTTATTCTGGTTTTTAGTATTTGTTATAGCGGCAACAGAAATACATCATCTGTGAAAATTTCAACTATCTAACTCGGTGCATGAGATACAGCCTGGTGATAGACGGACAGACACTAGACAGACAGACAGATAGACAGACGGACAGCGGAGTCTTAGTAATAGGGGACCCTATTTTTTGTTTTACCCTTTGGGTACGGAACCCTAAAAAAACAAATTGGAATACAACTAGGTAACCAGAAAACAATGAAAGTACCTAACTTACACACCGACAGACTAATTAGGACATTTTTTTTTCTCTATTACGCCTTTCTTTGCGAAACAAAAGCGATATTGTTGTTACTATGGATAACGTCATTACCTCTGTCTTTAGACCAGAAAAATGTAATAATATCTCAAAAAGGAAAATTCCATACAATTTCCTGACAAATTACATTTATTTTACTATGTTACGTGGGTGGTTCCACGCAAAACAGTGGCTTGTATATACAATTACTGGGTAATTAGTTTGGGAGGCACTTTATTCTCGGATGCTTTTAGCTTTCAGTACTCGCTCTAGTTTATAAGAATAGGGGAATTTGTTTTACTGAGTATGGATGTATAGTTTAGTGACCCCATTGTAATTGTAGTATAAATAGAAATACATATTAATACTTGACACATATATGCACACACACACACACACACACACACACACACACACACACGCGCGCACACGCACGCAAGCACGCACGCAAGCACGCACGCACGCACGCACGCACGCACGCACGCACGCACGCTCGCACGCACACACACACATACACACACGCACACACACACACACACACACAAAGTCAAAATTAACAGTCTGGGTGGTTACCTAATACTTTCCTGGCGGTTAAAAATAGGTCCCTAAGCCGACTACCTCAAAAAAAAATTATATCCATCTGGCCTGGACCACCCTGTAAATTCTCATTTAATATTCAACTCTGCGTGCAAATCTAGGATATTTGATATTTTGTAGTAAGTTTACTTAAAAACCTTATTCTTTGTGACCAATTTATTCTTGTAAGAGAAAAACAGAGGTTCTTAAAATTAATGATAGATACTATTCTTAATAATAAATAAGTTGCTTTTGTGTCATTATATCGACAGTACCTATTCTACAACTTTCCTTAAACAGTAATTGAACTGAAACTTTTGCGAAAAAGTTTTTGTTAAATCTAACTAGTACAAACGTTCAACTCCGATCTATTCCAAGAAACAAATAGTATTGTTTACTAAACTTTTACTAAATTAATTGTTGTTTTTCTTAACAATTCAGCACAAACTTCGGAAAGACTAACACGAAATTAGCAATGACTTTGGCAACATCTGTTTCGTGTTCGAAGAACTTCACAATTGTGACACCCAACTAGGGCCCAACTCTCGAACTGATTTTGATTGTTAAATACGTTTTTGATGTCTCTACAAACAATCCGTAACTTTGAAATCTGTTTGCGTTGTTAAAACTTCAAAAATTGGTAATCACCCGGAGTGTCTATTCAAGTCAATAAAAATAAGATTCAATCAAAGTAACTGGGAATATTGAGAGGCTAAATATTTCTTGAGTTACTTGATTAGGTGATGATGTCTCTTTATTTATACAATAATGTTCTAAAGTTATGTTATATCATAAGAACAACAAATTGATTTACCTACATTACTACTTTACGCAATATAATTGAGTAGGCATTGTGATAGATGAGATAAAAATCTAAAAAAAACAGCTTTTAAACGACTGGCTGGCCTAAAACTTTTTTGGACGCATCCTTTAAATAAACTTTATTAAAAATACCTTTGGCGATCATAAAATCCATGCGCTAACAAAACATTACAATTGAATTACAATTATGCTTCTTTTTGATTAGAATAAGAGTTAGAGTTGGCTTAGAATAAAATCAAAGGTTACCTCCTCCAGAATTACCTCCTTAAATCTGTTACAGCTGCTGCTATTGTTATTGTTGTAGTTAACGGCATGAACACAATTAGCTGTATTGATTACAGATTAATCGTACCGTCGCTAAAACGGCATCCTGTTACACCGAATCGCGCGAGTGCTGAGAACAGATCAATTAACCTGTCAATTCTTTAAACAAAACCCCGATACCCTGATTCCGTATCTTGCAAAAGCAATGCGGCAGCGAAAACTGAGTAATTCTGGATTTTAAATCGCAAATTGACAGCAAAAACAAAAAGAAAGCAATCTACTATCAGTGCTGCTAACCACCGCGACCACCTGCTCGCGTGAGGACCTACTTGTCAGTAACCAGAGGGCTACCACGGTAGCCGCCTTCTGGGCAAGTAAGATTTAGCCCGTGTTCTTGCCGACACGAAAGAAGAAGAAGAAGAAGAAGTGCTGCTAATAGATTTTTACACTAAGCATCAATCAGGCGATGAATGTGCGATTATTGCTGATTGCTTATTTTTGGGAATAAGGGTGCCGCACTCACTT
Organism: Anania fuscalis; assembly: GCA_950371115.1. NCBI lineage: Eukaryota > Metazoa > Arthropoda > Insecta > Lepidoptera > Crambidae > Anania > Anania fuscalis. Next base: position 12,944,662 of record OX493343.1, on the reverse strand, counting down.
CGATTCTGAACTCACTTATCGACGAAAGGAAATCAATGTTACTCTGTAACAAAAATGAGTCTATGTTCGTTTGATCGCTTCACCTAAGCGTTGTCACTTTGACTCTGAACTTACTCATCGACGATAAGTAATGTGAAGCTACATGTCAGCATGTCAGCGATATAGTGATATGTTAGTTTGTAACTTTTAGGTGAGTTTTAGAGCGAGTTCATTGCGTGTTCGCGCGTGAATCGATAGACAGGCGAATGCTTAGACAGTTACTGCAACTGCTATTGTACCTATGTAGTGCAACTCATGCAAGCATGCATGAATGGTATGAGGAACGCACTTGTAGTTCACTTCATATGCCTTACACAAACAAATACGAAGCGATTAAATTCAGCGTGAGCGAGAAGCGTATGAACTTTCCATCTAGGTGAATTCAAAACAAAAACTAATAACCATTAGCCTTTAGAAGAAATATTTAGGTATAGTGCGGCGTGATTGAAATTGGTTGCAAGGGAAAAACAAAGGGACTTCTAGATCCGGTGTTCAGTCAGGTCAATGCAGACGTCAAAATGGGCTTGGGCCTGAGTGAGCTAGGTAAAGTCTCAAGAAAACAATCGACGACCTCCGTAGCCGAGAGGCGAGCATTAAATGGCGCTGCCATCTCTGAGGTTCCGGGTTCGATCCCCGGTCGGGTCAATGTAGAAAACGAACTTTTCTATATTGGCTCGGGTCTAAGTGTTGTGGTACCGTCGTTGTTTCTGGTTTCTATAATACAAGTGCTATAGCTACTTACCTTAGGATCAGAGCAATATATGTGATGTTGTCCTATATATTATATATAATATATACACCGTGAATTTTTAATTACCCGAGAAAATTAACTACATACTCAGATATCGATATACATCGAATTTGGCGATCGATCGATATCTGAGTATGTTAGTTAATTTTCTAGGGTAATTAAAAATTCACGGTGTATATATCCACCAATAAGGTTACCTAAAATTTTAAACCCTTTGTGTACAAATGTAACAGTAATAATACCTTATTAATACTTATACAACATTACCCCACTTATCTTATCCACACAACCTACAGTTACCTAGTTTACGCCTACTCCATTTACTGCTATTGAACTAAATAGGCAAAATCGGAATGCATAATGTTATTAATGATGATGCATGAGAAAACTTTAGTAATATCTACGAATACTTAGTTATTTTCAAAGTTTGTAAAGCCATTGAAAAGGCATTAAATGAAATAGCTTCGCAAATAGCTGGGAAACGATTGAAATAATATAACTTGCCTGTAAATTAAATGTTAGAATAAATAATTTCGAGTTCTACAATAAAAGTGGTGTTCGTCAATTTCAATTTATTTGCATTCCAATGTGTTACAATGGTGGTAAGTAATAGGTTGGGGAAAAAGTTTCTTCGCATTTTTTAAGAAAATTCAAAACATTTTTTAATATAGTTTATTTACATTTAACTAAAGTATGTAGGTACCATTTTGTTCGATAACTTTTTGCCATCTTGTAGGTAGGCACATGATCCCATTGCTATAGAAATTTTGGGGCTTTTGATCAAAATACCGCGACAAGTGGTTTTGGCAGTCCTCTCGTGATGATAACCTGACACTGCCTAGAGAATTCTGAAGAGAGCGAAACAGGTGGAAATCTGAAGGAGCAAGGTCAGGACTATACGGCGAATGCATTAACACCTCCCAGCCAAACTCTCTTGATTTTTGCTGAGTGGCTAAAGATGTGTGAGGTCTAGCGTTATCATGATGAAAAACCACACCCCTTCTGTTGATTAATTCCGGCCGCTTTCTCTCAACTTCTTGCTTTAATCTCATCAGTTGTTCGCAGTAGAGTTCAGAATCGATGGTCCTGCCTGGTGGTAACAGCTCATAATGAATAATGCCCTTCCAATCCCACCACACACATAGCATCACCTTGTTGCGAGTTAACCCGGGTTTCGCCACAGTCTGTGAAGCCTGACCGGCCTTTGACCACGACCTTTTTCGCACTTTCTTGTCGTACGACTCGTACGTGATCCACTTTTCATCAGCAGTTATCAGCTTCTTCAAAAATGGTTCGGTTTCATTACGTCGTAGTAAAGAATTACAAATGAGTACACGGTTCATTAGGTTTCTTTCAGTGAGCTCGTGGGGTACCCAAATATCGAGCTTTTTTGTGTACCCAGTTTTTTTTTAAATTTTGTTTTGTGGTCAATTCCCAGTTCTTCAGCTACGTCGTAACTACTGATATGCCGATCGTGCTCAACTTTTTTAAAAATGGCATCAATTTTATCCGTAATAGGGCGACCAGAGCGACGTGCATCTTTGACAATTAAATTTACGGACTGAACCAAAACCAAATTTGTGCTACTCTCACGGACGCTGCACTAGGTCCATACATCGCAAATTTTTTTCGCGGCTTGCGTTGCATTTTTACTTTTATTGTAGTAAAATTTTAAAATGTATCGAATTTCCTCATTAGATTTACTCATCTTGACAGTACGAAAAACAAATGAAAAACTCACATTTTCCTAATTTGAATTTGGAATTATTTTCTTTAAAATTTAAACTTTTAATGAAACCTAAACCAGCCAGATACAAATAGTACAGCCCAAGAGATTTTACTACAAGTTCATACATACTATAATGCGAAAAGACTTTTTTCCCCAACATTATATAATTGAACATTAAATTAGATGCAATTTCGGACCCTATTGGGCCCAGCAACGATTAAAAGAGAGGATGACGCAACTTATTATGAATAAAAAAAATCAAATAATAAAACCTTATTCGTTTAGAATAATCAAAATGGATAATTTATTAGAAATTTTTCACTGTAAGGGATGATTATACTGCTTGAAAAATTGACAATCGTACTGGTACTCGTACTACATACTTGACGTGGACTGACATAAGGTTAACTTTAAGTCAAGGTTGCGGGCAGCCGCTGGATCCAAACGGTACAGTAACGCTTACTAGAGGGTTATATAGAGGTGGCTTATATCCAGCAGTAGATTTTTAAAGTCTGATGATGATGACTGCTCCAATACCAAGACGTCCGCTATGAGGACTTCATTGAATAACATTAAAAAAAAACAGAAATACATCATCTGTGAAAATTTCAACTGTCTAACTATCACGGTTGATGAGATACAGCCTGGTGTTAGACGCACAGCGGACAGACACATAGACAGACAGCGGAGTTTTAGTAATAGTGTCCCGTTTTAGGGACAAGGGACCCTAAAAACACAAAAAAGTCGACAATATTGTGACGTATGTTATTTTTCCTTATCCATACATCTATATATTTTAGTACTTCAATAACTTTTAAAATGTATTTCAATTATGAGTTATCCTAGTATTCTATCATGTTCTTGAACTCTGTTTATTAGTTACAACCAGTTTGATATCGGTGTACATAGAAGCCGAGATACTAAACCGCATAGTAAGTTGGGTTAGTTGTAACCACGGCATGAAATCCTCTGGTTATCGCTAGGGTGACCATAAACCGTCAGCACGACACGAGTAATGTCGGCTCTTTTTATTTTCTCGATTGGGATTTATGGTCAGTAAATGTTTTCGTGGGCAGAGCCGAGAATGGCGTGTTTAGCTGTGTATTAATAATATTTTTCTCTTGGACTGTGACCAACTTTTGAAGACCCGATTGAAGTAGTAGCGCGCTGATTCACTTAATGCAAGTCCCGGAATCAATTCCTAGTTAGGGTCAATTTTGAAAAAGAACTTTTTTTAAAGTCTAGTTCCTTGATTTATTCTTATTCGTCGCTGCAGGGAATGTACCCTCCGGATCCAACTTCTGAATTACACTCTAGAATTAAGCTAATTGGTAGACAAGTAAGGTTCGCGGTAAGTCTGGGTTAATTTGATTAGGATTTTATACGATTTTCGGAATGATGATAATGTCCAGGCACGGGCATCGTACTGCGGAACGGAGCCTGAACGAGGAGCGGCGAACGATGGAGAACGACAGCGAGCAACATTCGGTTCACGAGCGAACACCGATGCTCGGCCGGACACTCACTTCTCAATCTTCTAAGTGTGCGGTCACTGTATGATACATGTTTTAATATACAGTCTGCTTTTTATTTAACATCTTACAACTACACCATCGAATGAGCCAAACATTGATCCGGCTCAAAGGACCAATGTTAGGTTCCTTCGATGGTGGAGTTGTATATTGACATAATATATATATTTTTTTGCATTCTGTAAACTAAGATGATTTTAAATTATTTAAATTTTATTCATTCAGTATTTATAAAGTTTAAAATTATCGGAATAACCATCGTATATACACAATAACAATCATAACACTTCAAATTCCACAAACTCTGTGTGACCCAAAAAGATACCAATGATGGCATAACATTAATTTCAGCTCATGTATAATGCATGACGTTGCCACCCTACGTATCGAAGACGTTTAAGTTTTAATTGAAATCCCCCAGGAAGTGACTGTGAAATTTTATCGACCATTATTCTAAGTGTTATCGGAGGGATTCAGAGGTGTGGGCTGGTGACGATAGGGAAGAGATGTACTCTGTATTACATACTTTGTTCGATTGTGAAGATACAGCCCATTTTGGAGTGGTGTTCAGCCTTGAACAAAATGTATTAGTGGTAGGGCATGGTTATTTTTGGGACGTGTCTGAGTGCCCGAGAGAAGGTCTATATACTGAATAAATGACTTTTACTTTGAATGCTAAGGTTAAAGTGGGTGCGACCATTTTTGCGCCTAAGCATCACTATATAACTATCTGTTTTTTTTTGTTTTTACGTACATAATCGGGTTATAGTTTTTCAAATGTGTACCTAGTATGATATTTATTAATGGATCAGATAGTGTTGTTTCAGTTATTTCTTGCAGAGATCACGTTACAGTATCTGCCTGTAATATCATTTTGTACCAACGAAAAATATTCAGTTTCAGGTATCCAATTTCAAAATAAATAGGTTTAGGCTTAGCATTCAAAGATTCTATAATGAAATTTCAGTAAATCTTATTGGCCGTTATGTTCAGTGTTATTGAAAGGTCTGACACTCGGAGGTGTGGCCCAAGGAGATAGGCTAGCCTCAATGTTCTTGCGTGTGCGTAGTTTAATACTGCCACAGTAAAAATATCTGTAAACGGTAGCTCAATTGAACTTATTTCTAGCCTAATTAATATGATAGTCCTAAGATAAAAGCAATCTATTGAGCTTAGCTTAGGCACTGATTTTGTAATTTTTAATTTACAGGATTTTTTTTGTTTAAGGTTTCATGTTTTTATTGGATTGGCGCACCATACCACTGTGTTATATTATTAGCGCACGGAGATACCTATAGGTATGCAAATACCTGATTATTATGACTTGTAAACGTTAAATATGTATATCTAGACGCTCACACGTGACTTCGTAAAATATTGAAACAACATTTTGAATCAGAATAGTTTGTTCCGGGATTGCTACCATGTACCTTATTTTTGAGTTCCCGATATTTCGGCACTGTTCCAAGCGCCATGATCACGGAGAAACAAACTATTCTAATGTTAGTGACCATGAAAGTTTAAAACAACATTTTGAATGCCAAAAAAGGTATAAAGTATACAAAATTCAACTTATTTTATTTTATTTCGACGAAAATCCATGTTAAATTGACTTCAAAAAATAGAAGGTTTGTTTATCGGTTGTATATTTAATTTAGATTTATATTTACACTTACCAATATGTCATAGATACTGGATTTTAAGTCGATTAGTGCGTTTGTCAACTTGATATATAGTACTTCTATTAAGGGGTATTATATACTGTGGCATTTATGTCCAATTTACTTTAAGTTATTATAGCTTGAAATTCTTACTAAATTCTAGTTCCAACCTCAATACATGCTCTGAGATTAATTGAACTTGAACAACCTTTGTTTGCCGCAATGAAACAGTTTTGTTTGAGTTAAGTTTAGTAAGTGTAAGTCATAAATATCTTGTAGAATAAGATAACTGGACCTATACCTAAATCCTACTAATATTATAAATGCGAAAGTTTGTAACTGTGGATGGATGTTTGTTACTCTTTCACGCAAAAGCTACTGAACGAATTTAAATGAAATTTTGCATACATATGAAATATGACCTGGATTAACATATAGGATACTTTTTATCTCCGATAAATGATCCTGTGAGATATATTGAGTAGCCTAAAGATCACGCGACCGAAGTCGCGAGCAACAGCTAGTTAAAAAAAAAAGTTTAGGCGGTGACGGGTTCGTAGAGCTCGTAAAGAGCAAGTGTTTGATGAGCACGAGCATTTGAATGAATGAATGAATAAAGTTTATATGGCATAATTATTAAGAGAAGCAGGTGCAAGATCAAGCATTGTAGCATGTCCTAATAATGTATTTAATTGTTTATAATCGCCGCAGCTCTGCTTAGTTTGAGGATAGATATACATAAACACCGTGAATTTTTAATTACCCGAGAAAATTAACTAACGTACTCAGATATCGATATACATCGAATTTGGCGAATAAATTTTTTTTTATTGAGAAATTTATTTAAAAGATCCCTAACATTCCAACATTAACGGAACCAAAATCCACCTAATTTGGTATCGTACGCCAACGCCGTACGCCAACCCGTTTTTTTTATTCGCCAAATTCGATGTATATCGATATCTGAGTTTGTTAATTAATTTTCTCGGGTAATTAAAAATTCACGGTGTATAGTTGGTGTCATTATGCAAGAATTAATTATAAGTATTGTTTTAAAACTGAAATCTTCTTTATAAAGCTATTCATGTTTCTAGGGTTCCGTACTTAACAAGCATAGAATGCATAGTTGTTTTACCATGTCCCCGTTCGTCCGTTGTCTGTCAGCTTCTTCTTCGTAAAAATACCGCATATCGACACAGGCTACAACGGAACCCTGCATTGCCTGATACGTACTGTCTCCGATTCTAAAGCTAAGGCACAATATATAAGCCATATTATCTACTTTCGAGTCTCAGCTGTAAGAGCAATAACTAAACGCGTCTTGGCTCCTAAAATCATAAAATACACCCTAGAGAAATGCGAGACCTAGAAGATAGATGCAGTGAACCTGTGCCGTGCATGCATGCTCTAAATCCCGACGTGACGTATGCATGTTGCAGTCATAAACACCATTTAAGACATTTTTAGGAATGTCTAATAGTTTTTCCACCTTTAATTTTGTTCTACTATTATAGTTGTGTCCTACGCCTGAACTATGAGGTTGTTTGGGCTGAGAGTGGATTGGTAGTGGGGTGTTGTTAGGCCAGTGACTAAACCTTACTAGGCTTTATCAAGTGATATTAGAACCAACTTATAACGTGCCTTTCAAAGAGGGTAGATGCTTATGATAATTGTCACTAAATATGGTCGGGATAAAAGCTTGGAGTGGGATGCTTTTCTGTAGTGGGGTATAATCAATACTAAAGCGCTGCCGCCACTGAGCTACAACCACCTCATGCGCCAGACTAAAAATTATAGTAGGTACCAGTTAATGATTTTAGCCCTGAAGAATTGAATTAATTTTCTGGTGTTATGAGGAAATTGAAAATGTCAATTTTGCCAGGGGCGTATCCAGCACAATACTGATCAATCCAATTAAGATGATCCTTTTCTGAATTGATTCGAATCTAAGTCAAACCCGTGACACTTTACATTCGAATCGAACGACTGCGCCACTACGGTAAAATGATCGTCTCTTAACTAAACCGGGTTATTTGAAAAAATCAACAACCTCGCACGACTAGATCATAAAGACATCATAAACAACAACATTTGTTCTACGAGTTTTATCATACTCAATAGGTACATCAATTAAAAATGATTTTCCAAGCTTTTATTGTACTGTCGTGACATTTGTAAGTATATGTTAGGCGACGCGCGCGACGCATGCGCCCCGCCCTCCTCTCCCGATGTAAAGCGCACAGAGATAAGAACATTCAGACGTAAAATTAAATTGATATTTATTTTTGTATGAAAGTAAAATGTGTCAAATTTCTAAAGTCGTAGAACAAATGTTGTTGTGTATGATGTTAGCTATCTAGCCGTGCGAGGTTGTTGATTTTTTTCAAATCACCCTGATTATAAGTAAGTATCTGGCTCTGGTTTTTAATCCATCAACTTAGAACTGTGTGTTCTAAAACAATTCATCTTTTTTTAGCAGCTACTCGTATTATTGCAGAACACGATAACCATCAATCTATGTATTTACCTACTTGTTTAGCTTAGCTGAAGTATCAATAATGCTGTATAATAAATTATTAATAAGTTCAATCTGAGTATTAGGCTATTAGCTTACTATTCTTATATTTGAAAGACATTAAATTCTATACCTACATTTCTAGAAATTTTACAAAATCCCACTGTTTACATATTGCTCGTAACATCTAGCACTTCCGAGACAAATAAGCCAAATGGCTCTTGTACTCCAGTTTCTGCTTATGATTAAGTAAATTTGATTTATACAAGGTTATGTACTGTTTGTTAATTAAGTAACACGTCTACATCATTGGTTAGATTCAAATTAAACAGTCAGTAAAGATCGTATTATAAATAAATAATAATAAATAAATATTGGACAACGTCACATACATTGCTCTGTTAAGTAGCTTAAACACTTGCGTTATAGAAATCAGAAGCAACTACGGTACCACAAAACCTAGACCCGAAACAATATAGAAAAAATCGTTTTCTACATTGACCCGACCGGGGATCGAACCCGGAACCTCAGAGATGGCGACGCCATATAGTCCGGCGTGATCGCCTCTCGGCTACGGATAAAGAGATCGTTTAGTCTTTAAACCAACAAAATTGTATGTTAAAGGTTGACAAAAAGAACTAGGCTCTAAGTTAACGTCAGAATTGTATTAGAACCCTTCTTCTGTTAAAATGATAAATATAACTTTATTACGAGATAACAGGCAGTGAATTTAGCCCCAACACAATCAGAGTCTACTGTCTTTAATAAATCTAAAAAAATATATAATTTAACCCCTTTATATGTATGAGACTAAGGACTCGTTAAAACGAGTGAAAAGTAATTAATTATGCTTCCTAAAATGAAGATTTGACAGATTAGAGATTGTTTTAAGAGTTCAAGGCTACCCCGCTGAATTAATCCTATTACATTATCATGCTACAAATGCAACTAATACCATAAAAACAGGCAAACATTTTGCATCGAGCCAAACTACAGTTGTTACCATACCTAAAAACTATTTACAGAACAATAATAAAAGTGTTATAATAACCGCAAAACCCCCGCAATTTGAACCAACAAGTATGAGGCAGCAAAACCTGCCGTGTGAACGCGCGATAAATTGTAAACTCGTTACACACGGCTGGAACTTTAGCACTAACCCACAAGGAATTTGGTTTGATGATATTATTCAAGTTTATTGCGAAATTTGGGTTGGTAACAGATGTTTCTCTATTCAATGTTTGGCAGATCTCTGGTTGATCTGATTCTAATAAAGGGTGTTTAAGGAAACCTAGAAGTAGAATAGAATATAATTATATTTAATTAGCACACAAAAAAAGTGGTTCTAATTACTCAAACACAATAGCTGTAATAGATAGTCAATGATTAACCACAGGCTATAATTTCTTACAAAGTTAAGCTTTAGGCCAAAAAAATTCATTCGTTTAGTACTTGTAGTTTTTTGTTATCAAAACCTTAAATAAATGATCTCAAATAATGAACCTTATACATACCGTAAACAACTGCCCGGGTTTACAGGGATAGGATATAACATAGGGATATAAATAAGAAGCTGAAATATTTTGTGCTAACAAATGCAAATAGATACTGTACTTAAGTCATAATTTTTAAATCATCATAAAAAACCGGCCAAGTGCGAGTCGGACTCTCGCACGAACGGTTCCGTACCATTTTCCATAAAAACGGCAAAAATAATTACATTTGTTGTAAGGGAGCCCCCTTAATTATTTATTATATTCTGTTTTTAAGTATTTGTTGTTATAGCTCAACAGAAATACTGTACATCATCTAAATACCTTATATAACTCAATATCAAATGAAATAGCAAATATAGGTATACTAAGAAACCACACTGGATTGGGGGATAGATTAGCGTGACGCAAATTAGTGTATTGCTAAAATGCAAATTTGCATCCGTACCAAGATATTATCTTAATCCGTAGATCCTCAAAAACCATTAAAAGCAATATAATAACTCAATAGGCTATTAGAAAGAATCCAATATATTACTTTAAGTAGCCGTAACAGTGCCAAGTTGAGGGTTTTTTAGCCTAAGAATTTATTGAGGTTGCCAACGTTGGAAATATTAAATGGGCTCTCTGCAGTGAACTTTCGAATTGACAAATTGATGCCGTAATATTTTTTTAAAGGATTAATTCGGGTTTTTTTCAAGTGTGGTCGACTTGGAATTGTTTTAACTTTTTGTCTCTGACTCTGTCATGTTTAGTTGATATAGATTTTTTATCTTTTGCCTCGTATACATACAGGGTACAAGAAAATAATGTTACACGAAAGTTATGTTAAATTCACCGATATGATTGATTACTCATAAGCTTTAAGAAATATAAAAGGTCCGATTTTATTAGTGTTCATCCTGTTAACCTGTGACTATACAGGTGAAAAGCAATCGTAAAAACCAATTTTCAAATGTGTAGCATAAAAACTAAAAAAGTTAAAAATCAACAACATCGACGTCATATTGCATAAACTCGTCCTATCTTTGCTACGTTTAACCATCTGGTTATCCGTCTTATTCCTTCCCCTTGTACAGAGCGAGAAAGACTTGAAGATAGGACGAGTTTATGCAATATGAAGTCGATGTTGTTATTTTGTAATTTATTTTTAACTTTTTTAGTAATTATGATAGACAGTTGAAAGTTGGTTTTTACGATTGCTTTTCACCTATATAGTCACAGGTTAACAGGATGAACACTAATAAAATCGGACCTTATATAATCAAAACGCAAATCCAATATTTTTTTTTTGGAGTTTAGGCAAAAAAACAGCAAGTCGACTCTACTCATCACATAATTTTTAATAAGAATTCAGAATATTTTGGATGGTCACTTGCGCCTTGCCTTGTACCAAAGCATATAAGTCATCAGAATAGTAACAAATCTAATATTAATCTAGGTCAACACCCCTGCTTATGTCACGGGTGATTAGGTCACAACTATGATTAATGTCCTATATTACTATGTCCTATTTAGTCCAAAGGTATCTTCGTGATATCAATCTTATCTCGTTGGAATGGCAAGTGATTAATATTAACCTTAAATGGCTAGTTTATAATTATAATATTAGTTAATTTGTGTTAGTGGGACTGTTTCTTTTACTTACTCAAATACAATAACTGTTCAGGCACACATGCATGTGTTTTATTTAATTGGTGGAGCGGATATGGTAACACCTGCCGCAAATTTGGCTCCCGCCAAATTGGGACTTTCGCGCGCAAAATGCAAGGGAATCTACTATAAAAAACAATTGTGTGCTGTGTCAACTCTGTTGTGGACAAAAACTTACGACAAAAATTAAAAAAAAAACTATTTAAAAAACACTAAAAATAATATTTATACAAGCATACAATTATCAGTTTATTTTGACACAATTTAAAGTTGTATCATGCATTTATTTCATTTTAAACATTTTTCATTAAACATTATTCCTTCAAGAAATTACATTAAACTTCTTAACTCTATATATTTTGTAAAGCAATTTATTGCACTTCACATTATTCCATTAACGAGAAAGGGCACTTTACTACTTTAGCAACACATAAATTAAACATTTAGTCGTTGATATACGCTTCCTCGAATTCGCCTAGGTTTCGATTCTGCAGTTTACTATCACACTGTCAGTAAAATACCACCTAGGGCACTAGATATTTTCTGTATCAAACCGCTGTACATATAAATACAGTAGGCTTGGTCCATACTAAATGTTCAAAAAATATATCGAAAATCCTATTCCTTCTCTAGTACCTAACAACTTGCAGCGCGAATACAAATTACATAGCTCAGTGCTTTTCCTTAGTTTTATCCGAAGCAATTCTTTTGTACTTATGTCGTAAAAACACAATTAAGCTTGTTAGGGTAACCTAACGCTCCTAGGTTAGGTTAGGGAAACCTAATGCCCCTAAAAAGTTAGGTTTGTAAGGAAAACCTAACGCCCCTAGTAGGTTAGGTTCTGGTAACCTCACGCTCCTATGTTAGGTTAAGGAATTCTATTGCTACAAAACCCAGGTAGATATATCAATATTATGTATGCGTCAAATCCTCCAGAAAAATCCGCGATATTATGATGTTTTTTCTAAGGATAGCCCAATAAATCGTTATCATCTTATCTTATTCACATAGAGTGCTATCTGTTTGTGAAGTTTAGAGGGAAGTATGCTACCTGTCACTGGGTAGGCTCTTAATTTTGCGGCATCAGATGCCCAATCGTTGATATCGTCGTTAATTATTTGAGTCTTTCCGTCGTTTTAGGGTTCCCAACCCAAAGGGTAAAACGGTACCCTATTACTAAGAATCCGCTGTCCGTCTGTCTGTCTGTCAATCAAATTTTTACAGATGATGTAATTCTGTTGCCGCTATAACAACAAATAACTAAAAAACAAAACACAATAAACATGGGGGCTACCTACAAACGTGTCATTTTTGCCGTTTTTACAGATAAAGGTACGGAACGCTCCTTGCACTAGTCCGACTCGCGCTTGGCCAGTTTTTTTCAATTTGTTTTTTTAAGCACCGTGCACCGTAAAGCTAATCTCTTGCACCTGTCCAAGTGGACCCTCTGAATCTTCTTATCCTGTGATCTAACGTGCATTTACTCAGCTAAGACTCGTTCAAGTGCCTATAAACGTCAAATGAATCTGCTGTTCGTTCAGAAAACAAGTTCCTATGCGAGGAGAATTTCGTAGAAACACTTACATTCTTAACAGTAAATTGGTGTAGAATGCTGTAGAATGAAAAAGAGTGTGTTTTGTAAGCAAATGAAGTGCAATTGCCTAAACATTTGAAAACGCAAGTTTGCTCGTAGGCAACTTTATCTAGTTTTTAATATTAGTTTGAAATATAATTTTGTAAAGATGGTAGCTTGACATGTCAAGCTAGGTCTAGGGCCAGAACCTACACTGACATATTTTTTTTTCTAAAAGCAAACTAGTTCAAATTGTATTAATTAATTTTACTTATTTGTGGTTTTTATTATTATTTAACGTAGTTTATATTAAAAGGTAATTTGTGGTTGTAGTATTATGTACAAAATTTCACTTGGCAATGAAAATGTTTTTGTTTTATGAGCTAGAATTATTATTTTTTTCAGATAACCATAACACTTTTTTGAATAAACTTCAATACTGCGTTCATAGAAATTAATTACATTTAAGTAAGCAAAGTGTCGTGTGATGCCGGCACATTAAAAGAATAGCACCAGCTCTTCTAGGAAGAGTCCTATGGGTGTAGTAAGAGGCGACTACAGGAGAACCGCCATAAGAAGACGGGCAGCAGCGTCTCCTCTCCACCATTGGCCAAACTGCGATCGCCAACCCGCCTGCCAAGCGTGTCGATTATGGCAAAATCCTCCTTTTGGAGAGGCCTGTGTCCAGCAGTGGACCGATATAGGCTGGTGATGATGATGATGAAGTAAGCAATAGGAATATTACAAATTTAAGTAACAAGAATAAATAATGATTAGGAGGAAATTAATCACAAAAGAGTAATGTTACTAATACTAATAATACTCCTAAACGAAGTGAAACTTTTAAACTACTCGAAAGAAATAAGTCACAAGTTAAAAATTTGTTTAACTTTTCTTTTTTATCATTACGAAATTGCTTGTTAAAAGAGTAACGAGATTTTTTAACTCAAATTTTCAGTCTGTATTTCCTCTCGAGAATTATTACAATATAGAAAGACACAGTAAGCTCAATTGTAACTATGCCTGGTTTCTGTTAGGTCTTATTTATATTATTTTATTTTAGGGGACAGTAATTCTATTGCACAAAATTATAGCTCTTATCTCATTATAATGACTTGTTTGTTATTATAAAATCTTTAATATTTTTATATCATACTAATAATTTTTAAAATGCAAAAGTTTGTAAGTATCTATGTAAGGGATTTTTGTTACTCTTTCACGCAAAAATGACTGCCTGAACGGATTTGGATGATTTTTTTCACACTTATAGAATTTGATCTAACGTATAGGATTCGAAGTCGCGGAAAACAGCTAGTATTATCCATATAAATATAAGAAACTTAAATCCTACAGTGATATGTTAGCATTTTGTTTCTAGAACCTTCATGTAGAAGCGCTTTGAACCATTCTTAGTCCATGTGCGCTTGACTATCCTAGATGCAGCTTGTTTAGTAATTACATGAAATGAAAATTAAAGCATTTATTAATATTTTTGTTTATTCCGTTATTATCTTTATTCGTATCGACTTTAGTATTACAAATTTTTGAAACGTAAATATTTTAGCTAAGATACGTCTTTGAATACGGTAATTAGAGCAATTTGCCATCGACTGGCTGACACTCGTTTCAGAGTATTTCAACTTATTTTATTTTACACAAAATCGACAGCCCCTAAAAAACAGTTATAAAGAAAATCGGCCAATAACGGATTTACATTTTATAGCTAGATACATTTTAAACCCTGTCAAAAGTTTACATCCCTGATCTTAATTTATGTGGAATAAAAGCACATGCGTGTGGTTGGTGTATATGTGTTTTTTTTATTTGTGAACTAAACCTACTTTTTAAACTTCCACTGTGTATCAAACTTCTGTAAATAGGTTAGTGGATTCCGGTATAGCGAGTACTTGAAAGTTTTAATTGAAAACTCTGATGTCTTATCCACGAGTTTACCATTGTTTATCTATATTAAGTGTCATTGTCTGTTTGTCCTTAAAGAGTTATGCTCAGTAATCTACGGTGCACAAAAAACCGCCCAAGTGCGAGTCGAACTCGCGCACCAAGGGTTCCGCACTGTTATCTATAAAAACACGTTTGTTGTATGGGACACGTGGGCCCCCTTAAATATTTATTTTATTCTGGTTTTTAGTATTTGTTGTTATAGCGGCAAAAAAATACGCCATCTGTAAAAATTTCAACTTTCTAACTATCATGGTTCATGAGATTTAGCCTAGTGACAGACAGACAGACAGACAGACAGACGGACAGCAAAGTCTTAGTATAGGGTCCCGTTTCACCCAAAGGTACGGAACCATAAAAATATAGAAGTAGCTTATATTACATACTTTCTGCAGAAAAGGTTTTACATCAATTATACAGGCCAATAAATCTAGCGCAGGTCATTTCATCTAGGCCAAGTAAAGGAAAACCTATTCTGCCTAACTAAGTAGTCTATGAAATATTAAATGAGGTGCAAAATTTATGAAAACTATTGCAATCACAGTCACCTTTTTTCGTGATCACTTTGCTATCCACCAAACCTTATTTAGTGTGTGTTTGACTAAAATCTCTCTACTTTCACTGCATTTTTTTTACTGTGTCATAATAAACATCATCATCGTTTCAGCCACAGTCCACTGCTTAACATAGGCCTCCACCAGTGACTTCCAGATTGGCCGGTTGGAAGCGGCCTGCATCCAGCGACTTTCTGCAACCTTTACCAGGTCGTCTGTCCATCTTGTGGGTGGACGTCTTAAACATACATAAAGTTTATTAAACCGAGGCGTTATTTTGACCACTAAACATAAAACAGTTCAAATTTTTTGTTTTTTTTTATATTGAAGTCAGGTTAAATAAAATAAAAATTACATAACTATTTCTATGTTTGTCGTTCACCGACAAATTGTTATTCAAACCTCTTCCTATTTCAATTCCTGTTTCATACTGTTTCAGATGAGATACATCCCAGGTCTGATAATTAAATACTATGTGAATCACCTCGATAATCATTATAAATGAATAAATAGACATACACATACATTGTTCTTGTGCTAAGCCAAAGCACTTGTGGTATAGAAAGAAACAACAACGGTACAAATCTAAACCCGAGAAAAATATAGTTTACTACATTGATTCGACCGGGAATGGAACTTAGACATGGCGACAGCAAGTCCAGTATCCTCGCATCTCAGCTAGGGTGGTCGTCTATGATGGATTATATAACAAATTGGGATATTGACACCATTCATAAATAAATATAAGGCATCATTTATTAAAAATAACTTTAAATTTCAGGCTGTATCACGCGCTACATTAACATTTATTAGAAAAAGACTTTTGATTGCTTCAAAATCAATAAAAAGTAAGGCAGTTGAGTTAGGTAGACAGTGACGTCTAGTTTTGAGGCGCATTTTAAACGCCTTGCACCCAAACTGATTGCTACAGCAGGCGCTCTCAGCCGTCTTCTGCCCAACACCGGCGGGCCCTCCGCAACTTGCAGGCGTTTGTATGTGGGTATCGTTCGCTCTATGGCCCTGTACGGGGCCCCCGTGTGGTACGGAGCCCTAAATAAAAACAATGTGCTGCAACTACGGAGAGCACAGCGTCTTATAGCGGTAAGAGTGGTCAGAGGATATCGCACCATAGCGGGAGACGCGGCTCTCACCCTGGCCGGAACTTTGCCATGGGAACTGGATTCCCTGGTCCTTGCCGCAGTCTACGAGTGGCGTGGAGACCAAAGGTCCCAAGGTCAGAGACCAGCGCTTCGGGAAATTCAGGCGGAGCGCATGAAATTCGAAGAGGAGGCCCTACGTAAGTGGCAGTACCAGCTAGAACGCAGCAAGTATGGGCACCGTGCCATAAGGGCAATTTTCCCGGTGCTGGAGAAGTGGGTGCGGCGGCAGCATGGTCAAATCACGTATCGGCTGACCCAAATACTGACGGGCCATGGATGTTTTGGGAATTACCTATGCAGGATTGGTCGGGAAGACAGCGTTAAG
Organism: Anania fuscalis; assembly: GCA_950371115.1. Taxonomy (NCBI): domain Eukaryota; kingdom Metazoa; phylum Arthropoda; class Insecta; order Lepidoptera; family Crambidae; genus Anania; species Anania fuscalis. Next base: position 12,927,718 of record OX493343.1, on the reverse strand, counting down.
TGCCATCATTGCACGGCAGCGGAGGACACAGCGCAGCATACCTTGGAGGTATGCCCAGCCTGGACAGCTGAGCGCAGAATCCTCGTTGCGGAAATCGGGCAAGACCTCTCAGTCGGGGCGGTAGTGACCCGCATGGTAGACAGCAAGGAGGCGTGGCAAGCGGTGCTCACCTTCTGTGAGAAGGTTGTCTCGCAGAAGGAAGCAGCGGAGAGGGAACGAGAGGCTTCGGCTGACGCCCCAATGATCCGCCGCCGACGCCATGGGCGCCGTAGGAGGCAGTACGGCCTCCAATTGCCCCTCCCTGATGGGCCTAGGGCGACCGACACGGGGGTGTCGGCCGTCCGTTGAAAGAGGCCTGTGACGGCGTGGCGCGTGTCCCGCGCGCCGTTTAGCTGGAGACCGGGGAGAACTATTTTTTCTCTCTGAAGCCGGGTGGCGCTTGCGTGTAGCGAGCCACAGCCAGAGGAGGAACTGCGGACGAATGCCCGGGGTAAACGCCCGGGGCGCTGACCCGTAGTTTCTACTCACTTAATGGCACCGGTGGACACCGTCAGGTTTTTAGTGGGTATACGGCATCTCACTTCAGACGTCCGGAGTCCCACATAACCCCCGGCCGCCCCCGCGGCTGGAGTGGTATGCGTAAAGCATTTCCCTGACGTAAAAAAAAAAAAAAAAAAAAAAAAAAAAAAAAAAAGGTAGACAGTGACGTCATAAGTAGTTCGATATCGCCATACAAATTATAAGGAAGAGGTACGTTTTGACAGCCCATAAAAAGTGTGTCAATTGATTAGTGGTGTCAACTAGCATATTGAAATAATTATATTTGGTATCTTGTAGTGCAAGTAATGGTAACGATTTGTTTGTCTCAGTGACCGGAAGTTTGCCAATTAAGTATGGGTCGCTGTATCGATTTCCGGTTGAGTCTGTTACTAATTTGGCTCGGGCCTTGATGACGGACAAATATCATGGTTCATTATCAGTAAATAAACAAGTTGTAAGTCAGAATATAAAATAGATTGAAATCAAAAGCGTTGTACCTACTTATGATTTGTTTTTCGTGTTAAGCCAGGGGTCAGGACCTGATTCCCGGGTAGGTATATGAAATTATATTTTCTTTATTGACTTCAATCTCGATGTAAAAGAAGACATAAGTTAATGTAATAGATTGAGGAAAAAGTTTCTTCGCACTTTTTAAGACGATTCAAAACATTTTTTATATAGTTTATTTACATTTAACTAAAGTATGTAGGTACCATTTTGTTCGAAACTTTTTGCCATCTTGTAGGTAGGGACATGATCCCATTGCTATAGAAATTTTGGGGCTTCTGATCAAAATACCGCGACAAGTGGTTTTGGCAGTCCTCTGATGATGTTAACCTGACACTGCCTACAGAGAGACGATGACGACTGAAGAGAGCGAAACAAGTGGAAATCTGAAGGTGCAAGGTCAGGACTATACGGCGGATGCATTAACACCCCCCAGCCAAACTATCTTAATTTTTGCTGAGTGGCTAAAGATCTGTGAGGTCTAGCGTTATCATGATGAAAAACCACACCCCTTCTGTTGGTTAATTCCGGCCGCTTTCTCTCAACTTCTTGCTTTATTCTCATCGGTTGTTAATCATCACAGATTAAAAGAATTAAATAAAAGGTTGTCTTAATGCCATGAGGCATTATCTACCAGTCGATAATTTTGCTAAACAGAGATATTAAACACGTTTCGTCGGTGGTGCAAAAAAGATGTACCTATTGCAAATTAATGAATAAACCAGATTAAACGAAACAAAATCAAAACTTTATTATAATAATTCTTACTAAAAACTATTGCCTTTGTTAGATAATTTACTAAAACACCGTCAATTCTACGAAGGCATCGTTTTTCAAGTAATAGGGACTTTGAACTCGGTAAAATAAATTTATTCATTGAAAACATGATTTGCAAGCAAATTGCTTAGGTTCGAGCTGAATATTTGAAATACCTTCGTTATCATATTTGGTATTTGACAACTTATAAATACTGATGACTCTTGCTCGTATTTATAAAAGTGATCGTGGTTTAAAAATAGGCCCAATTTTTTACTCATGCTTTAATTACTTCGTTGGTATCATGTCTATTGCATTGAAAAATGCCGTTTTGAGATAAGATTTTCTGATTGTAAAGCAGCGAACAAGTCATTAAAATTTTAATATTTTAAAAAATAAAAGGAAGAAAATAAAAAGTTCTACTCTAAATAAAATAATAATTATTGGTATTTCTAACCAAACAAGAAGGAAATAGATAGATAGATATATACTCTTTATTGCACACCAAACAAAGAAGTTACAGTTGATATTTACAGAAAGATGTACAATTTAGGCGGTCTTATCGCTAAAAAGCGATCTCTTCCAGACAACCTTTAGGCAGAGGACAACTACAAAGAAAGGGGAAAGTGCTGCAGAGTGCTTATTGTGTAATTTTATTTATATATCTACAATGTTAATATCAATAAGTATAAACTACATACACGTACAAAAAATACTGTCAGATTTCATACTGTTTCAGATGAGATACATCCCAGGGCCTTAACGATGAACTCTTAAAACAATCTCAAAGTTGTCAAATCAGTCAATTTTGGTACGTCATTTCATACAAAAATTGACAGAAATGATAATGTTTGACAGATTTGAGATTGTTTTAAGAGCTCATGGTTACCCCGCTGGTCTGATAATTAAATACTATGTGAGTTACCTCGATAATCATTATAAATGAATAAATAGACATACACATACATTGTTCTTGTGCTAAGCCAAAGCACTTGTGGTATAGAAATCATCAATCGGTACAAAACTAAACCCGAGAAAAATATAGTTTACTACATTGATTCGACCGGGAACGGAACTTAGACATGGCGACAGCAAGTCACTGGACTGGAGGATACTGATCCTCGCCTCTCAGCTACGGTGGTCGTCTATGATGTATTATATAACAGATTGGGATATTGACACCATTCATAAATAAATATAAGGCATCATTTATTAAAAATAACTTTAAATTTTAGGCTCTATCACGCGCTACATTAACATTTATTAGAAAAAAACTTTTGATTGCTTCAAAATCAGTAAAAAGTAAGGCAGTTGAGTTAGGTAGACAGTGACGTCATAAGTAGTTCGATATCGCCATACAAATTATAAGGAAGAGGTACGTTTTGACAGCCCATAAAAAGTGTGTCAATTGATTGGTGGTGTAAACTAGCTGAAATAATTATATTTTGTATCTTGTCGTGCAACCGGAAGTTTGCCAATTAAGTATGGGTCGCTGTATCGATTTCCGGTTGAGTCTGTTACTAATTTGGCTCGGGCCTTGATGACGGACAAATATCATGGTTCTTCATCAGTAAATAAACAAGTTTAAGTCAGAATATAAAATAGATTGTAATCAAAAGCGTTGTACCTACTTATGATGTTTTTCGTGTTAAGCCAGGGGTCAGGACCTGATTCCCGAGTAGGTATATGAAATTATATTTTCTTTATTGACTTCAATCTCGATGTAAAAGAAGACATAAGTTAATGTAATAGATTGAGGAAAAAGTTTCTTCGCATTTTTTAAGACAATTCAAAACATTTTTTATTTAGTTTATTTACATTTAACTAAAGTATGTAGGTACCATTTTGTTCGATAACTTTTTGCCATCTTGTAGGTAGGGACATGATCCCATTGCTATAGAAATTTTGGGGCTTCTGATCAAAATACCGCGACACGTGGCTTTGGCAGTCCTCTCGTGATGTTAACCTGACACTGCCTACAGAATTCTGAAGAGAGCGAAACAAGTGGAAATCTAAAGGTGCAAGGTCAGGACTATACGGCGGATGCATTAACACCTCCCAGCCGAACTCTCTTAATTTTTGCTGAGTGGCTAAACATGTGTGAGGTCTAGCGTTATCATGATGAAAAACCACACCCCTTCTGTTGGTTAATTCCGGCCGCTTTCTCTCAACTTCTTGCTTTATTCTCATTAGTTGTTAATCATCACAGATTAAAAAGAATTAAATAAACGGTTGTCTTAATGCCATGAGGCATTATCTACCAGTCGATAATTTTGCTAAACAGAGATATTAAACACGTTTCGTCGGTGGTGCATAAAAGATGTACCTATTAATATAAAAAAATGTCTAAGTATGATTTTAAAATAATAAAAAAAGCTAAGTAAAGGCTAGTTATTACAGTAAATTAATGAATAAACCAGTTTAAACGAAACAAAATAAAAACTTTATTATAATAATACTTACTAAAAACTATTGCCTTTGTTAGATAATTTACTAAAACACCGTCAATTCTACGAAGGCATCGTTTTTCAAGTAATAGGGACTTTGAACTCGGTAAAATAAATTTATTCATTGAAAACATGATTTGCAAGCAAATTGCTTAGGTTCAAGCTGAATATTTGAAATACCTTCGTTATCATATTTGGTATTTGACAACTTATAAATACTGATGACTCTTGCTCGTATTTATAAAAGTGATCGTGGTTTAAAAATAAGCCCAATTTTTTAACTTATGCTTGAATTACTTCGTTTGCATCATGATTCCAAAATGCTGTTTTAAGTTAATATTTTCGAATTGTAAAGCAACGAACAAGTTATCAAAATTAATATATTTAAAGAAATACGTGGAAGGAAAGTAAAAAGTTCTACTATAAATTGGTCTTTTTACCCAAAATAAGAAGGAAATATTTACAAATTTATTATTATATTTAGTAATAGTTTATTTGTATATTTTTGTTTTTAGCAATTCCATGCAAGGTTTAATTATTTATTTTTTTCAATTGTTATTTATTTTCAATAGTTTATTTTTTCACATTATATAATACTCATTTGTCAAGTAAAATTTTCTATGGTATGAAATTGAATAACGCTATAACTTGAAATGTTCCTGCGAGACTTAGGTAAAGCTACCGGTCGAAACTTTAGGATCCGTTTATTAATGTGTGCCGCAGAATAGATTAGGGAATTTGTTAATACATAATCATTTTTGGGCTATCCATACATAATTATGAAGCTTGGATAAGTTGAACGTTGCTAACGTTTTCATCAACAATTAACAACCTTTTTAATCTTCGCTAATTAATTAACTGAGACGCTATAAAACCTGAATAAACTTGTGAAATATTTTTTTTTAAATAAATAGTAAGTACGTAATATGATTTTATAATTTCTCATCATCATCACCCTTATGAAGTCATTTGCTGGTTTAAAGGTCTTCCCTATAAAAAAACTACAACAAGTGACTGAAACAAAAAGTAACAAAGCTTATAATCATCAATAAGTTACCTGTTTACAGTCCAAAAGCGCAAAGAGCGCCAAAGAGCACGTACTCCCGCTTTTTTCATCCAGCTACTGCCAACTATGTTCCTGAGGTAATCAAGTCCAGTCGATTCGACGTTCTTGTGAGATTACCATTTTATCTAGCATGCAGCAATGTTTCTTCATCGTGTCATCTTATTACAGTTTACTGCTGGACGTAAACCTCCCCAAAAAACACTTTAGAGCAACATTTCCCGCTTTTTTCATCTAGCCACTGTTCATTGGTTGACTGTCGTCGGTCCATCGAGCTAGGGCGCGTCCTACACTACGTTCGCCAAGGCGCGGTCTCCGCTTACTCCACCTTTCATCGGTTCTGCGACAGCTGGTTTGGCCGGCACACTGCCACTTCAGCTTGCTAAATTTTTGGGCGTCAGTTACTTTGGTCTTTATCCATCCTTTGGATCACGTTTTATTTTATCTTTTAAAGAAAGCATGACATTTTATAGTCTTATTTTATTTCTAACATCAGATACGCATTGAACCATTGCAACACCAACATCTATAAAGAATTGCCAAAAAGCGCACTGAAAGGAAAATTTTAGAAGATGGCGTTTGTGTGGAGGCCATAAATAATAAATCCATTACAGATAGGAACTGTTTTGCACAAAAACGCTATTCCCACTATCGTTCAATGTGTACGTCAAACATTATTGACTTTTCGAAATATGTTTTTGAATATTTTCATAGAATAACGACGTGACTGCATAGTGAGAGCAGGGCCCTCCAGATTGTTTTAACAGTTCATGGTTAGGGCCCAGCACTAGATAGTTTTATGAACTTTTAATATTGTTTTTATTACGTTCGCATAAGGTCCTTTTTATTAGTATTACAATTAACAATAATAAATACATCTTAAATATATTGCAAACATAGCTTAAATAAAGGGTCTTTCAACAAGGATGGGGCGATGTTAAAATTAAAGATGTGTGTGAGATATTAACGAAATTTATATTTTATTTGAAAGGCCCATTTATGGCATTATAGATGGAATATGACATCGTTCAAATGTCCGCCGCGGCTTCGTATGGTGGCACGAATCCGAGAGGTCCAATTTTTAATGACTCTGCTGCATAGATCTGGCTAAATCTTCATGAGCGATGGCCTGCGTTATGTTGGCTTTCAGGGCAACGGTCGATTGTGGCTTATTGGCATAGCCCTGCGACTTCAGAAGACCCGACAAGAAAAAGTCTAGCGGAGTTAAATCACACGATCTTGGTGGCCAATTCACGTCACCTCTGCGAGAGATAACCGTACCCTCATACCGTTCATGCAGAATGTCCATTGTGTCGTTCGCTGTGTGGCAAGTAGCGCCATCTTGCTGGAACCACTTGTCGTTCACGTCCATATTGTTCAATTCAAGCCAAAAGAAATTGTTTATCATTGATCTGTAGCGCTCGCCGTTGACGGTGATGGCCTCGCTAACGTCGTTTTCGAAGAAGTACGGACCAATGACGTCGCTAGACCAAAATCCGCACCATACAGTAACTTTTTGTGGATGCATTGCCACCTGGTGAACCTCATGTGGGTTGTGGTCATCCCATATACGGCAATTTTGCTTATAAGGAAAACCATTCATCCAAAAATGTGCCGTCGCTAAAGATTATTTTTTGGCCAAAATCAGGGTCTTCTTCCAAGCGTTCCGAAGCCCATTCAGCAAACACACGGCGTTGTCTATGGTTTGAGCTCTTGGGTCAGTTGGATCTTATACGGATGCAGGCCCAAGTCCCGACGCAAAATTCTCCAAGTTGAAGTCTGCGAAAGGCCGAGTTTGCACGGCTCGAAGTCTCCTGAACACTCTCACGTACAGTGGCGATTTCTCGGCCAATCTGGCATTCCTTTGACGTAAAGGTGTTGGTTGGTTGTTTACCGAACCGGTCGTCTCAAATTTGGTCACCAATCGTTGGAGAGTAGACTTTGAAGGACCACCGCGTCTGCCGTAAAATGGGCGCAATGCGCGCAACGTTTGCACTAACGAACACTCATTTTGATAATAAAGTTTCATCATTTGCACATGCTGCTCAACCGTGTAATTTGCCATGGTGATTTGGCATCATTGACTGAATAAGAAAAAACCGATTTGACAGATGCCGCTAAAACAAAATGGCCGCCACAGATTATTAACATCGACCCGCTCTATTTGAAAGACCCTTTACAATAAATGTCCAATCAAATTACCAACTATCCTGGGCCCCCGCAGAATATCAGTGTCGTGGCGGTTATTTCTAGTTACCACGACTAATGCTGAGCGGGGGACCCTTTTGGCACACCAAACGTTTAATTTTTTTTCTCATTTGTAACTTTAATTTTATTTATACCTTGTCTTTTGTGCCAAATAAAGGATATTACTATTCCTACTACTATTAACTTTTACAGGATTTAATTAGAGACTGGTAGATTTTTTGTCTGGAGCGCGGAGTAGTTCCCATGATGATCTATGGTGGAATTAAACACTGTTGTACATCATTCTGTCTATGCCAACGTCATTCGACGAAAGTAAATAGTAGGCGATTAAACTTTTACGAATTAATTTTACTTCCATAGAAAAAGAAGTTGTATATGACCAGATGATGCAGAACCATGTCTGCAACTGCATGTTGAGCGCTGCGCGAAAGTTGCGACGAAGACAAGATAACGTGATTGGCTAGTCGGGCGCCGCGCCTGCTCCGCCGGCCGCGATTGGTTGTTAGCTTCGCGCACACGCGTCTCTGATACGATGAACGTCTCGTAAGATGCGCAAAGCGATCCCCTCGATCAAAATCGCTGCTGCGTACTGTAAGAAGTGTCATATTCTTTTGTACACTCTTGAATAGTTAGTTCTAGGGGGTAACCATGAACTCTTAAAACAATCTCAAATCAGTAAAATTTCGTACGAAATTGAAAGATTCGACAAATTTGAGATTTTGTTAAGAGTTCATGGTAACCATGTATTAAAGTTCCATTCCACAGTGCTGTTAGTATCACACATCGTTCCATTCTGACAAAAGCGCCCATAAACAAATGTGACGCGCTGACCGTAACTGCTGTGGTAGATTTATGTCCAGAGGACATGAGAACGGTATACCGAAGTCCGATAAACGTTTAAACGATGTATTTTGGTCGTCACCGCAAAAGAAATATGGAGATTCCAGTCGAATGTGTATACGAGTAAAACGATAGAGGGTTTTTAAATTGTTCACCGTATGTTTTTTGCGATGATAAATCCAGAAATTAATGTAACTATTCAAATGAATTCACTATTCTTTGTATTAGGGATGCGACAATATTTTGCACTCTTCTTCAATATTTTTTATCATAACTTAAGTACTATTTGTTGTAGACTGCAGACGGATTGATTTGTTGTAGATTGTTGGATCGCTGAGCCGGTGCTGGTAGTTAAAACTCGTCTTCAGTAGTGTAGTTAGTAAATTATTTAACTAATTCAGAGCAATGAAAAACGTATGAGGCAAGATGTCATAGAAACAAAAGAATGAATGAATCTTTATGTCCAGGCTGCCAAAAATTAAATTAATTAAATATTTCTCGCGGCCTTTCTTTTTGACTACTTTATTAGTAACTAACTGGCCCGGCGAACTTCGTAGCTCCGAATAGTATTTTTTTTCGTCAGCTTTTCGTAACTTTTTTTTAATTTATTCTCCCATTCGGTGCGGAGACAAATCCAACAAATCATAAACTACGAAAATCAGTCCAGCCGTTCTCGAGTTATACTTAACTGTTGGAACAAACCCGACTTTTATAATTATTAAGATAAGCTTGTCTAAGGTATAATTTAGTACTAAATTCTGATAGTAAAAGGTTAAAGTTTTGAGGTTAACATTGTATTTAATCATCCCTTGAAAGAAAGGTAAAACCATAAAAACGTGCAACATCAAATCGCAAAACCAACATCATTCAACTGTTTAAATACATGAAATTTCATATCGGATCAAGATAAAATAAAATGATATTACCTAAACGACCATCTAATATAATATGACGAGCGAGCATGCTGGACTTGGCGTCGCTATCTCTGAGGATCCGGTTTCGATTCCCAGTCGGGTCAATATGGAAAACAAACTTTTCTATATTGTTTAGGGTCTGGGTGTTGTGGTACCGACATTGTTTCTGATTTCTATAACACAAGTGCTTTAGCTAATTACCTTAAAATCAGAACAATGTATAGGTGCTGTCCGATATTTATTTATATAAATTAATATAGGTATTTTCTTAATTTAGATGTTTGTTTCTTAAAAATAGTTACTGTATTATGGCAACTGAACCTTGCCCTAGGTGGTTTCGTGTAGGTATTTGAAGTTACATGTTGTATGGCCGTACTTAGTTGCATTAAGTCTTTGCACACATATCTCAAATACCTTGGGAGATGGCTTAATTGCAGAACGCATATACTAAACCCGGTTCTAGTTTATTCGATTCCCTCGTAGTTGAGGTTGTTTGTTGTGAATCACTAGAGAATATTCACTTCAAGGTAATTTGTCTGACCAGTAAACAATATAAAGTGTCATTCAATGTACTCATTCGCAAAGCGCTATTACCAATTAAAAATATCTTTATCTTTAATATCAGTGTATTGTTTCTTGCTACACTAACACTTCTTTACATGCTACTGCTACAGGTCTACTAATGATACGAGATACTTAATATACTTCAATAATACTTCAATGATACGAGATTGTAGAGAAAAGTTACTTATTACTTTAAATCCAAGAACAGTATTTAATAATTGCTAAAGGTAAAATGCTGATGCTAACGAGTCCCGCGACGGGTGTCGAAATGTGAACTAACTTATAATAAAATATATATATATCCTCCGACCGGTTTCGGCCACGGCGACTGCTTCAACTCCGTTGTTGAAAATCGGAGTCCATTTTCGGAAGCAGTCAGGTGCGCAGGAGATATTTAAGTGCATAAGTGTACGCGCAAACACAGATGCACTCTCTCGTCCTAACCCTTCTTGGTCCAGTGGAACGGAGAACCGCTACGACTGGAGAAGAGATGGATGCAGTGTCTGGCCGACGATTGCTCTTAATAAAATAATTAATTACTAAAGGAGCGGAAATGCTGATTTGACTATTGTGCGGTTGAATGACCGTACAATCTGTGACTAGACAGTAGAAATGTGGGCTTAGATGACAGCGGGAAATCCTAGGTAAGGAATATCTTAACTTACTGTAGCAAGACGTTGCGCAGCCATCGAATTCCACTAATATTATGCGAAAGTTTGTAAAGTGTTTGGATATTTGGATGTTTGTGACTCAATCACGCGTTAACGGCTGCACGGATTTGGATGAAATATTGCACACCATATAGAATATGATCTGGATTGACATATAGGATTTTTTCTATACCGATTAAATGTTCCTCTGGATATTTTTCAATATATTGTTCTTTATTTGAACGGTTTGCGTTATTGTCGTACCACATCCTGTATTCCACGCAAACAAAGTTGGGCGCAGCTAGTTGAACAATAAATTGCAATGATTAGTTACAAGCTAAGCCTGTCCCATGGTTAATATGGTTTGTCTTAAAATATCTAGATTTATATAGATGTTTCCAATCAAGCCGAAGTGAATAAGAGTAACAAGCTTACCACTTTTGAAGTAAGAATTTATAAGTCCTTCCCAAAGGCTGAGTGTAGAATAAAATAAAGTACAGTACAAGCTGATTGTACCGATCCGAGGATTTATAGGCTTAGCTTTTGTTATTGAACATTCCAGCGGACGCTTTGGATGAATCTTGTACGGCGTACAGCAATTCCACAAATGCGCCTTTAAACTTGAAGGATTTATTTTGTTCTTGCTCGCTGAGAGGAATTTTGTTTATTTATAGCCGTTGTAAAGGCTGGTTGCTGTTTTTTAGGGTTCCGTTCCCAAAGGGGAAAACGGGATCCTAACTAAAACTCCGCTGTCCGTCCATCTATCAGTCTGTCCGTCTGTCACATGCTGTGTCTTATGAACCGTGATAGTTAGACAGTTGAAACGTATTTCTGTCGCCGCTATAACAACAAATACTAAAAAACAAAATAAATAAAATAAAATTTCAACTGTCTAACTAGCACGGTTCATGAGACGTCATACAGCGACATACAGCCTGGTGACAGACGGACGGACAGACGGACGAACAGCGGAGTCTTAGTAATAGGGTCCTGTTTAACCTTTGGGAACCCTGAAAATGTTGGTCAATCAAGTTGTAATTAGGCTTGATAAACTATTTTATGTTTATTTCCTTATAGAAAATTAATTAATCACATATGTTTAGTAACAAGAAAGTCAAAATGATTAAAGTATTAATAAAGAAAATATTTGATAATAAAACCTTACTTGCTTAAACTTATCAATTTTAAAACTGTCTTAGTGATATCATAAAGTGTTTGTTTAATCTAAATGATTTCACTGAATAACACAAACAAGTGATTCATTGTTTTTAAGAAGTAACTTAATTAAATCTGTGATCAAGCTAGCTTTATTGCCGGCAAACAAGCAGTTTTATGTTCCCTTATAAACATGTTATTTGATCACCGTCACCGTTAACAAAATCTTGATGACAGCGATAAAATAAAAATTAAGTGAGGTTACTTCCAAAGGCTAATCAATGTTGATATTGTTCATAACATGGTAAAAGAAAGAAAGAAAGAAAGAAAGAAAAAGATTTATTTGACACACATAGAATACAAAAGGAAAAAACATTAACAGGATAATAAAAAGCAATATGTGTCAAAAAGGCCCCCGCTCAGCATTTGTCGTGACAGTCAGGGACGTATCACGACGCTGGTTTTCAGCCATACCCGACCGACCATACCCGACTGGAAACCCGACTTGGTTAGACTAGTTAAAAGTAGTCAAATGTCAGAAATTCAGTAGTTTTTATAGTATAAATCATCTAAACAGTATTTTAAGATTCAGATTTTACTTCCGTACCTACTACAAGTTGTTGAAATGACTGATTACCTACGTGGTTTCAAGGAGTGCCCTATTCTTTTGTACTCTAAATTAATTAAGTCGTTTGCAGTGGTAACTAAAGTAACAATATTTTACCATACGTTAAGGAACTTAAGTGTCATTGAAATCTTAACTTTAAAGCTATGTTAACAAGTCCAATTTTAATCCCATTCTTAACTAACACTAATTATGAAACAAACTCGATTATAAACTCTATCGCTATGGTGATAGAACTTCATATTTAAAGATAAATTATTTTCACAAGCAAGTTTAGTGAAATTAACTTTACATGATTAATTGCTAGCATAATTACTATTCATGAAGAGCGCTTATGGAGTTTAGCAAACAATTGTAATTTATATTTGTGGAAGTTTCTAACGCCTTCTGAAATGAAGTCTTAAAGTTGTTTTATGGAGGCTTAGTTTAATATTTGTCATAAAATTTAGCTTTGATAGATCACACTGCTCAATGATTTTAATTGCCCTATATTTAAATAGTTTTACTTTTTATGGTAATGAGTTATATTAATGAAAATCTGTGGTTTTCATTAATTATACACTTTTAGGTACCCACTACAATAGTCAAACATGAGGACTTCAATAGAACTAATATCTTTGTATCACTATGTTTTAAGCAAATAAATAATTTTTATTTCATTTTACTGCCTACTTCATATTAAGTTTAAAAATACGCTTTAGTTAGTCATATTTTGTGTTTGTAGGAACTGGCAAAAAGTTTTGATTAGGTAAAATTCTTATTTTATATTGTTGTTAGTTCTGAGGATGAATGGTTTAATTATACCACTCTGTAATGTACTTCTGCTTTAAATATAACCAAGCATAAACGGTAACAAGGATGCAACTAATATAATTATCATTGTAGCGAAGTTACGTAGCATCACTAATAAGTTTTAGCGTACAATTATATTATGGTTTTCGCTGTGGTAGTAATTATGTTTAGTGTACCAATATGTGGTTATTATACTTAGAATGAATGCTTTAAGTTTAATATAAAATTATAGAATAAAAATTTAATTCACTTTGGCTACACTTCGGACAGTTATTGACTAAGTTGTATTTTACCTAATCGGGTGCTTATTGACTGAATGCCATAATAGTAGGTATCTTAGAATTGAATAAACAGCGACTTTAATAGTAATTTTATTCATAAGATTTATGCTACTGGTATTATTCTAGAATTATTTAAGAATAGAATAGTAGAATAGAAAACGTTTATTTGACATACATACGCATAGTTACAAACAGAATTACATTGAACATATAAGAAGAGTGTCAAAAAGGTCCCTACTCAGCATTTGTCGTTACAGCCGAAGCCGTAACGACGCTGGTTTTCAGCGGCAATCCCGACTAGGCCGTGGGACGAGTAGTGACAGCGGTATATCGGACCACCAGAGAACCCCGAATCCCTCCGTTCGACTCCGGCTTGGATTCAGGCAGGCAGGCTCCGGGGGGTCGATACACCCTGCACACATACCTTTACAGAACAGGAGACGAAACAAAAACAACACACACAATTACAATAGCAATACGAATCAAGATCAAGAAAAAAAACAAAAAATATTATAAAACCAGTAAAAACAAGGATACCTAAACATAAAGCAATAGGGTCGATTTTTGAACGGAGTCTTGTGGACGCTAACGGATTACGACAGGACAGCGTATAGCGTATTTTCTATTCTTTAAATAAATTACCAATTTTTGAAACAAACTAACAGTGAATCTATGTCACTACTCTAAGTTATCTGTATTAAGTGTCATAGTAAAGTGGGACATTCTAATTTGGAGTAAGATGTATGGTTGGGCACCTTAAGTAACCCAAATTAATTTTTAAAATATTTATTATTACTAGACCTAAGTAATAGGCAATTTCTTTAATAATAATTTATTATTTTCAAATGGTTTCTATAAGTTAGTATCTGAGGCTATTTGGTTCGCGCCATAAGGATCGCGCTTTTGAATTCGCTGAACCTGGCGACACCAGCGCCACATAGTTTTGGCAATCGTTCACCGAGCGTCGACCATATTGTATTGTCATTCCTAACCTTCACGACATCGCGAGCGCGTCTTCTCGCGTAATTTTGGGAGGAGTTCGTTTTTCTCCGTCATGGACAGCTGAAAGTTGCATGAAATGAACCCAACAGTGATTTGACTATCTGTTTTCGTGAAAGTGCTTCACGGTGTGAGCTGTTGATTGGATCTGGTGAAGCGTTCCTGAGCTGGTCTGCAGGTTAGTGGACCTATAGCTTGCAGTGCTGACGACGAAACCATTTCTCTTTCTTCAATTCGCAGGGTGGGTTTCATAGGAATTAACATAATTAATCTTCAAACATAATCTTTCATAATTGAGCTCCCCGCGTGTCAGCGGCTATTTACAAGATGCTACATCAATGTATTGCTGTCCAAATACTACAAGTAAACAATTAGGCAGAGATAATCAGAAAAAAATAAGTTAAATACAACAATTAAATAACACGTAAAATTAGTGGGATTATTTTGATACTAGCACAGAGTAGGTATAATACTACGTAAAATACTAGGTAGTCTAGTAGGTCAAATATTGGTAGTTAGTTTTAAAAACTGGCCCTAGACGCAATGTGCCGTTGATTGACAATTACGATTTGATGGACCAATCAAAACTATTTGTGACCAGGCACTGACTGACTGGGCAATTGGCCCATCAGTGTTCAGATTATATGACCTGCCTAATTATGTGTTAGCTCGCATGCAGTGATTCCCCGAATGCGGTACATCGACCATGTTATCGACTTATGAAATTGAGCCTTTACTTAACTTCATTTATTTTACCGAAATAGAGATGTAACCTGATGACGATAAAGTCTATATTTACTCTCTGCGCTAAAAACATAATCAACGATAGATACCTGTATCTGTGAAACTGCTCTAATTCAGATTAGCCTAGCCTACGTGCAGGTAAAATAAACCTGCTACCATGGAAACCTTTACACACTTCAGTTACAGTGCAAAAAGGGACAGAAACCTCTCAAAATATAAATTTAGAAGCTAAATGGGCTTCTTTTTCTTCCCAAACATGAAAAAATGGCTTGTCTAATCTAATCAAAGATGAAGCGATCATATCGTTAATTAAAAAAATAAATATAGAGATAAAGAAAAGTCTTGTTTAATCGGACTCGTTTATTTAGGTTCAGCAGCACCAAGAACAACTTCCTACCACCACCTTTCGTGAAACAATAGAAAAACTTCCATCATCACATTCAAATCCGCATTCATTTCTCATCTCGCTCACGCCGTCTTCCTTCTTTGTGGCCATACATGCCACATAAATTTAAAAAGTTATTCTGCTATTAAGTGAACACATTAGAAGTGCCGTGTGGAAACGGCCGTAAAGAATACACTTCCCCACCGCCAACAGGAGGCGTGCCGTAAGAGGCGACTAAATCCTGTAGCACGAGACGGGGAGCAGCGTCTGCGTGCGAATTAATAAAAAAACTGCGCTCGCCAACCCGCCTACCAAGCGTGGCAACTATGGCAATAACCCCCGATGACAAAGTCACTGGGGGAGGCCTATGTTCAACAGTGGACGTCCTGTGGCTAAAATGATGATGATGATGATGAAGTGAACACATTTGAAGTTTGTGTAAAGAATTTAATTTTATAACAGTTGCAGTCGCAGTTGCATATCATATAAGACATTACTTTACTACTACCAAATTAAAGCGTTATTAATATTATTTCGCTCGAGAATATGTCACTCAAAATAACTATACTTATTCAGTTTGTTCAGTCGATATTACAAGTACGTAATGTAAAAAACAATCTTACTGATTCTTTTTATGCTATGTTCCCATTACAAATCGGATCAGCGGCAATTGTGACCATGTGTTTACAGAATCCAGGATAACGAGGCTGAACAAACAACATTTGGAGAGACCTCGAAATGAAAAAAAAGGCGAAAACGCACAAAGGTTCAAAACAAAGAAAAATCAACACAATAAAAGTAGGAGAGGTAAAAAGGGAAGCCAGACAAATTCTGGAGTGTTATTCGATGTTGTGTTCTATAAGGAAAATAAAAAATATGAGGTACAAACACCACGTATCAGTTAATTTTAGATTATTTTCTTGCCTTATTATTATTCCTTACAAAAGGACTGTTTTATTTTCATTTTCACCTAACATTTGAATGTTTGGTGAAAATTCAAAAAATTTTCCTTGGACAGCTGAACCAATTTATTTTTTTGTTGTGTAAAAATTAAAGAAAAATAAAGACCACATGAATAAAATCGCGAGCAACAGTTAGTTTTCAAATAAAAATAAAGATCAAAGAGAGAGGGAGACAAAATCGGTTTGGTATTTTTGCATAAAGATAAGTTTTATTGACAGACATTCAGTCAAATAAGTACTTTTAATTACTTACCTATGAAGAGTAGCACATCCTGTTTTTTTTAAACAGATACTGGTATTTAATAAAAGTTTTTATACGAAACTTTGTTTTACAAATTATCAACGTTGGGCGGTGTCTTTAATGTTTACTGAATCATACCGAATTGGCTACTTTAATGTTAGTACTTTAGGTATGTAAATTAATTATTTCTATTTTTCTGCACATCCGCAGTTGCTTGCATCCTTGTCACCCTATACATCAGAAGGGGATGCATGCGGATAATCCTGCGAGAGTGTCCATGACTACTGATCGGATTTAATGTCGCTCTGCAACCTATTTCCCGATAATTAGTTATACTATACAGATTAATGCAGATACTATTGAGTTAGATGAAAATTAGTATTGTTTTAGTATGGTTTTATGTTAATAATTCACCAGAACTAAGTCGTTGTTAATCTACTTCTAAATTTTAATGACGTTTTGATTTAAAACGAGTCTATCGAGAGAGTATCGATATGTGAAATTTAAAAGACAATACAATATGGATATGGACAACATAATAATGTGAATAATTGTTTTTTATTAATGAGTTTTTTTTTAATCATAATTGATTGAATATTATTGAAATATTGGACCCAATGTACGCGTTAGGGTAATACTATTTTTTATTTTTTTTATTATTACTTTGCCATATTTTAATATTAATGCTGTGTTTATTTCGTGTTTTTAAATTAAATTATTACCTCCTGGGCCCCCGCAGAATATCGTTGTCGTGGCATTTAGTTCTAGCTGCCTGCTGGGTGGGGGACCCTTTTGGCACTTCGATTTTTTTTTTACCATTTATATTTTTTATACTTGTGTCTTTTGTGCCAAATAAAAAGTATATTATTATAACATCGGTTTGAAACAACAAGGCTTCTTTAGCCAGAAAATGTATGGTAAAACTATGTAATATGAATATGACTGTTTGATTAAAACATGATATTTTTGACCAAATTATGCTTCAATGAATGATTGCTTTAAAATTAATTGTTTAAGTAATTATAATTTACTCAATTATAATAAGGTACTACAACCGCGAATAAGTTATAAGAAAAGCTATTTTCAAAAAAACAACAAGCTGACTTGAAACAATTGAACGATATACTTTATAACAATAATCGTAGATGCGGCAGCAGCAGTATGGAACTGGAGCCGTATCTTTGAAGCATTAAAACTACTTCAAGATTTATTTAGTTTCGTATGTGCAAAAACCGGAAAAAACAACGAACTGCTGTGTCGCGGTCAGATACTGTTAGTGTTGTGTGTCGAGAACAGGTGCGAGAAAATAGTGAGTTTGTAGACAATGGTACCGACGCGTGCAATAAAAGACTGCGAAAGAGGGTAGACCGATATGTTTGCCCTTAACAACTTAACCGCAAGATCTTCAGTTACTCCGTGATCATGGCGCTTGCAACAGTGCCGAAATATCGGGAACTCAAAAATAAGGTACATGGTAGCAATCCCGTAACAAACTATTCTAATGTTAGTGACCATGAAAGTTTAAAATAATATATTATTTAGTTTCTTCTTTATAAACCACCTCATAGTTGGGGTGAGGCTTGTGCCCTGCAGTGGGACGTAAGGCATACCTACTTAATTTTAAGTTCTTTATTGGGTATGGATTTGATAACAAAGTTACAAGTGAAGCTTATATATATAAGGTCAGATTTTATTAATGCACATTCTTTGAAATTTTTTGTTTTTAGCAATTCCATGCAATGTTTAATTAAAGATAAATAACACTTGAATCACACAGTTATTTTTAAAAAGTTTTTTTGTTGTTATTTAATTTCAATGTACATCCTATTAACCTGTGACTAATATAGGTAAAAAGAAATCGTAAAAATCAATTTTTAAATAGGCCATAAAAACTAAAAAAGTTAAAAATCAAAATCAACAACATTGACTTCATATTGCATAAACTCGTCCTATCTTTGGTACGAATAACCATCTGTTTATCCGTCTTATTCCTTCCCCTTGTACAGAGCGAAAAAGAGTTGAAGATAGGACGAGTTTATGCAATATGAAGTCGATGTTATTATTTTGTTATTTTATTTTTAACTTTTTTAGTTTTTATGATAGACATTTGAAAGTTGGTTTTTACGATTGCTTTTCACCTATATAGTCACAGGTGTTAAAACGAAACAAAACCCCTTTTTGGTTTTAGACATAATAATTTCTGTATTGAATAGTGTTTAAAAGGATAAGCCTCCAAATAGCCTCTTTGAATTATACTCCTATTATGTAGATCTAAAGGTGTCGAATATCCTACCTTTGATAGAAAGCCGAAATACCATGAATACCTTAATACTGTTGAACACTGATCAGTAGGAACAGCCAGTACAATTGGTAAATGAAAACAATGAATTAAAGCAAAATATACTTATTTGACAGATAGACATCCATTTTGTGTTTTTTTTGTACATCTTTCAATGCCAGCATTTTGCTATTTATTAGGCCTAATCAATGAAATTAAATAAAAAACATTGTGTCTTGTTTCCATGGCCTGACAAGTTAATTCAACATTTGGATTATACTTATTCATTACCATATTTCATGTATAGGTATTTAGAGAAACTGCAAGGATCGTTGTTTTTTTTTATAACAAGCTTAATGTAGATGCAGTTTGAACATAAACTGTCTCCTTGTCATAAACTTAAATGATAAAATTGCCACGACAATATTGGGGCACCACTACTATCCATGTGTGTTTTTTACCATATTGTATTATTGTATTTTTTTTTAATTTTTTAAGAGCATTTTTAAAAAACTCTATTAGCTTTTTTAGCGATGAGACCTCCTATAAATTAAACATCCCTAAATCTTTTTTTTTTGACATTCGTTTTTGTGCAGTGTAAAATGAAGAGCTTTTAAAACGCTTTATAAACTGTTTTATTTGGGCTATGATGTCGTAGAATTCCTCGTAGACTTGATATGAACACAATCAAGTGATTAGACGGCTTTAATATTATAAAACGGTATTTGAGATTAAGGTATTATTACCAATGATTAATTAGTTCAGTTAATTAGTAGCATCTGTATCTTTTTCAACGACCTCCGCAGCCGAAAGGCGAGCACGCCGGACTATATGGCGTCGCCATCTCTGAGGCTCCGGGTTCGATTCCCGGTCGGGTCAATGTAGAAAATGTTTTTTTTTATACTGTCTCGGGTCAGGGTGTTGTGTTACCGTCGTTGTTTATGATTTCTATAACACAAGTGCTTTAGCTACTTACCTTAGGATCAGAGCAATGTTTATAATTATTGTTCAATGTTTATAATTTTTTTTAATTGAAAACCCCGAACGATTTTTCCCAAGAACAATATTTTGCTAATTTTCCACTCTTATCATCCCCAAATACGATATTGCGCCGAATTTATCTGTTCTGGGTTCCCATATTGTAAACAGAAATCTATGATTTTATCTCCAGCCCAATAAGGGTGTGCTCATATTAGCAAGGGCACATACCAATTTAAAAAAAAAACGGCCAAATGCGTGTCGTGCCATGCGCAGTGTAGGGTTCCATAGTAGCCTGTCGTTACCACAATATATTTCAGCAATTACTTAATTTAAGTCACTTTTAATGATTTCTTCTAACACAACCCACAGTCCCTGTAACTTCTAAAATAAGAGAAAGATAAAACGAAAAAAAAAGATATACATTACCTTGCAAACTTCCATCAAAAATTGGTTTGAACGAGATCTAGTAAGTAGTTTTTTTTAATACGTCATAACTCGCAATTAGATAATGGTACGGAACCCTTCGTGCACGAGTCCGACTCGCACTTGACCGGTTTACATTTTTTGAAATTGCGATCATAGCGCTCAGTCAGAATTCCTGTGGTATCTAGAAATTTAAGACTCCGTTTCTTGACTTCTGTTTGACACAATTTTTGGAACACCTACACACCAGATATTTATAGTTATTCCCGGACCCCGGTCTTCTATTGCAGTTACTGGTTCTATATCTGCATTCGGGTCACGGTTTTCCAGTGTAGACAGATCTTAAGAGAGCCTTTTCATAGCCAACACGATACCCCTATTTGGAAGCAGTCGGCTTGAAAATTCGGGTGGATAATCTTTAGCTATCAGTATTTCAAAATCGTCTATTGTTCCGTTATTCTATTAATATCTTAGAAACTACGTTATAGGTATATAAATCTAAGTAAATAATAGCATCTATCATATTTAATACGTACCATAATATCATTAAGATCAAGGTGTGATACTATCACAAACAAAATGAAATTTTCACTTTTTTTAAAGTTTAATATTCCTAATTTATCAAAGGACATGGCCAAAAAATCATAATAATTATTTATAAAACCCAGAAATTGCCAGCGACGAAATGTATAGAACGGGTTTACTATATAAAACCCAATACGTTTTCATAAAATCAGCCTTCAAAACGGTGTAGCATAGAAGTTATTAGATTGTATACGTAAATAGATTTTTCTTGGCTTCTTTTTTATTACTAACATTTTAATATCCTGTAATAATATTTTGTGTTTGTGTATGTGTGTGTGTTTGTGTGTGAGAGAGTCTTTGTGCTCGTGTACTATCGTTATTGTTCGTTATTCTTTAAATTTGTAGCTATCGTAAAAAACCAAAAATAAGATTTTTATATTTTTACCTTGACCTTGACGCGTTGCGCCCATACAATTTCGCGCGTGCGGATAACCTTTAAATATCGTAAAAACATGTTTTTTATGAATTTAATGCCAATAAAGAGAATTTTCAAACAAAACTTTCAATTCAAAACATGTATATTTCCACAATCTTGTTTTGTGTAAAAGCAGTAACGAAATAGCTTGTGCCGTTTAAACGAACATTTGCAATTTATAAAAAAATAGACACTTTTTTGTGTATGTTTTAATCCAAGGGACTTAACGAAAAATCTTAGTTATTCAATTCAAGATGTTGATTACTTCATCTTTTAGCACATCGTATTTTCAGTTTTTAGATTCAAGTAACAGGTATTCTGACAATTTGGTTTTATTATTCGAGATTTTAGGCACTTGGGTGGTGTTAAGGCCTTAATACCTACTGTTTTACTTTCTCTTTAGGTTCGAAATACTGTTAGTTATTATTTATTGTTCGTGGTGTGCATAAACAGTAGGCTTATATATTTTTTTGTAAAATATCATAAAGTACTTCGTAAAAATAACCTTTTCATATTACGAACTCCAAAGATGTAATAGATCATATCAACGATAGATTTTCAGATTAAAAAAAATATTTATTACTGTATCAGTAATCATCAATTGTCCAGTATAACACATCGTTTCTACAGTTAATTATTATATATTTTTATGTACTATTCTCTGTCTGTTAGTATAGTGTATTTGCCTGCCTGTCTGTCTGTCTGTCTGTCAGTCTGTCCGTCTGTCACTAGGCTGTATCTCATAAACCGTGATAGTTAGAGCGTTGCAATTATCACAGATTATGTATTTCTGTTGCCGCTATAACAACAAATAGGTACTAAAAAACAGAAAAAATATATATTTAAGGGGGCTCCGATAAAACTACCATGTTATTTTTGCTGCTTTTATACATAATGGTACGGAACCCTTCGTGCGCGAGTCCGACTCGCACTTGGCCGGTTTTTTATCACTGTATAACATTTAATATAGATGAGAGTAGAATGTTTTAATATACTTAGGCCTGCCTTGATTTCATGGGCAACCTCTCCTAAGGAGTCTTTAAGGTACCGTCAGCATTTTGATAATATCAATACGAAGAATTATCTCTAATTGAATGCGATGGCGTTTTTTCTTGGTACTGTGGTTTCACCTCTGGTTATTTTTTCGCACCAATAAACAAAAGGTTTGATAAAATTTTGCACGTTAGCCATTTTCGAGAATCGTGAACCCAATATTTTGCTTAATTTAAAAGTTCATTTACTAGCTTTAATTTGAATTGGTTTTGTAAAACAATCTGTTTTTTTGCTTGGTCAGACTTTTTTAAAACTGTTTTGATTGCGATTGAGTTTTAAGTTTGAAAAACAACTGCGGTTTGCTGAATTGTGGTTTATATAATGTTTTAGATATAGAAGTAACGAAAAAATACGCTGTGCATTTAGGTAACACTGAGTTGACAAATTAATGATCTACATTGACCGGCCTGTCGATTCTCTAAATAAAACTGCGATAACTTTAAAATCGCTTCTCTAATCGACAATTAATAATGCGAACCGACTCTATAACAAAATATCGTCTATGTTTGTTTGAACTGCTTAGGTGATACGCGCTGTCACTTTAACATTGAAGTCATATCGACAATAGTAACACAAAATAAATCGCTTTACGTAATTTGTGATAGTAATGTGAACCCACTTCTTAGCGAAATAGAGGCTATGTATGTTTGTATCGTTTAGGTGATTAGGGCGAGCTACTTGTGTTTTTTAGAGAATTGACCCCCTGATTCCTAATCTACCTACTACAGAATTACAGTATCCACAGGATAATATTTAACAGTTGCCAAATTTAAGGAGGCGAATGTTTTTATTAATATGAACTTTTTCTACGGGTTCAACGTCGAAATCGCGATATTGTTTTGTTTCTTCATACCAAGATGTAAATGTATAGAGCAACAAAAGTTAGGTAAGTTTGTTGGCTGGTCCATATTTTATTTATTTATCTAAAATATTCATAAAAGTAACATTTATTCATTTTTTAATACTGTTAACTCTGTATCTCTAGATAGGATGTTGGCTGGTACACAATCAAAGGTTGAATATTTTTTACATTGTGCTATTAAAGTACCTTATGCGTATTGAACATAAATTTCCCGTGAAACTGCGTATGTAAGGTCATCCGCCTCTGAGATATTAGTTCACCAAGACAAAGTTCGCAGTTCCTGCTTGCATATTAGATCTTGTTCCACACCATATTGAAC
This sequence comes from Anania fuscalis, assembly GCA_950371115.1. NCBI lineage: Eukaryota > Metazoa > Arthropoda > Insecta > Lepidoptera > Crambidae > Anania > Anania fuscalis. Next base: position 12,904,129 of record OX493343.1, on the reverse strand, counting down.
GTTATGACTTTAACTTTAAGGGTCATTTTACTATAATACGTGAAGCCACACTTTAGGGCCATTATGAGTCGGACTCTGTTGATTTTAGCTAAGTTATGGCTATGCATTGTATAACGTGCTTGGTCTAGCCTTAGCCTAACTAGAGCATGTTGTATTTCATGTTTTAGTGCTGTCATTTTATAGATAAATAATTTATCGATAATGTGACGAACAACAAAATTGTGATCTTCAGTGTACCTCGTTCAAGGGCTTGTAAATGAAACCAAGAATTATTTTGAATACCGACAAAAGTATTACATCGATAAAAAATCGATCCAAACCAATTTTATCTATCATTAGGCAATAAATATGTCATTGTTAAATATGTATCAATATATATTTAACTAATTTTAGATGATCTTTAAATAAATTTGTATTATCGAATTCTTTATTTTGAAATCATGACCGCAAAATCGACCCCAATAGAAGGCAAATAAATACTTTCCCACCATAAGCGAAACTTTAATTTTACAGCCAACCTACTAGAATTTGTCAAATTCCAACATTCAAGTCAATCCGTAGTGTTGAATGTCGATTGAGAAAATTTGAGGTTTGGTCGTAGGTCGATGAGTCGTTGACAGAACAGGGGGTCGATTCTCTAAAAAATCGCAAGTAAACTCGCTTTCAATATCAACTAAGCGATACAAACAAATATAGCCTCTATCTCGCTATGAAGTGGGTTTACATTAATGGGTTCAATTACTGACTTCAGTGTTAAAATGATAAATACAAACAAACAAATACTCTATTTTGTTACAGAGTTGGAGTTGGAAATGATCGCGGTTTTGTTTAGAGAATCGACATGCAGGTGGATTCTTAGAAGAGAGTTCAAAAACATCTTCCCATGTTATGCTGGGTTTGACAGAACAGCCGACTTTTTATCGATATAAAGATTCGAGTATTCAACTTTACTAGTGTAGTGTTCGAATACTCAATGTTTTATTCATGATATTACGCAATAAAAAGGTGGTAAAAAATTAACGAGACCTAACTAGCCTATTGTTACGTTACGATATGGTCAATAATACACATTTTCGTCGTTAAAAACCTTTTAAAGATTGAAATACCTACAATTTTTAACTTTAGTTCTGTATGCCACAATACGTCATTTAACATGCCATCAAGGATTTATTTTTATGTATAAATCTAGACAAATTAGAACAAAGTTAATACAAGCATAAAACTATAAACTATGTGTTTTTAGACTTTATTTCTGTATGCCACAATACGCCATTTAACATGTCATCGAGGATTTATTTTTATTTAAAATATAGACAAATTAGAACAAAGTTAAAAACAATCATAAATCTAAACTATTTTCCACTGTGCGTACAGAAAGAAGTTGAATGTGCTTAACTAACCTACAAAAGTCAATTGGGTATTTATAAATAGAGAAGAGAATATTAATGCGATTTCGATGTTATGGCCACATAATAAAAGTTGTTGTGTTTGGGCCGTAGAATCACTCCTTAAAGGGAAGATACTAATATAATAGGACTATCACACACAGGAACAGGTCAGGCGAATGATGATGATTATACTCATTTGTATAAAACACTTTTTCGATTATGTGTTTTTTTAATTTTCTCATAATAAAGTTTTTGTATTTGAGCTGGTGAATATTATATTTTCGGCCCCAAAACTAATAAAGTTGGTTGTTTAAAAGTTATATTAATATAATATAATAGTTATTAAAAGTAATTTTATGAGAAAATTAAAAAAAAAACACATAATCGAAAAGTTGTTTTATTTGATGATGATTATGTAACTTTAGTGGCTCAAAAACCAAGTTAACGTACAAAATAGGACGCGGATTTAAGTAAGATGGTTTAAATTTTTTTTTCAGACACAAGAAACTCATAAACACAGAAATCGTTAAAATTACTGAAACATTTTAAAATGTTAGAAAATCAGTCTACATTTCATAATATTTTCTAAGCTGGCTGTAGAAACAAGATCCGCGTATCGAGCCAAGCGTGTAAGATCTGGAGCTTCAATTTAGGTTCAAGCGACATTTGTCTCGAAACAGCTATCCTTGTTCTACACATAGGATATACTTTATGAGAGAGCGAGATAGATTCATTTAACGATAGTGCTGAAGGCGTTTGAGGCTTTGTTCGTAAATGCTGTAATCTCTTAAGCCTTGTCTCCACCTGGGAAAGTACAATCGGGCGCAATGTCAGGTAGCAAAACTTTTAAAATTAAAATTGAGCCTTACAAATTCATACTGTTAACAAGTAGAAAAAGTTTTGTTAAATAACACTATCCAATCCAAATTATGCAAAATCTGCCATGCACATAATGATTTGGTTTGGATAGATTTATATAACACTCTAATCTCCAATCACAGGGCAACTTCTTCTTCTTCAAGATTTTAAACAAGTGCTTATTGATCGGTTTATAATTACTTTATTTATAACCTACCTTCGTTTGTGTATGTAATCTTAACCACACATTTTTTTGTGAATTGACACTTTAAAAAGCAAATAAAATTGCAAATGTCATAGTTTGAATAACAACACAACAAACAAACACTTTGGAACATGACTGTACAATCATGTAGTTTGTTCAAATCTGATACGGTGATATTTTAAAGCCTACTAAATAACAAAGTAAAAATATTGTTTTTTGATTATTTTGGTATGAAAATTCTTTGTCACCAAAATAGACTAGATGTCGTCTACTTTGAGCCTCATTATATCTCCTAGGTCTAAGAGCATCTTAAGCTACACGAAGTTACTGACTTAGAAATATGAAAAGAATATTTTTTTAAATCTCTTTGTGAGCCTTAAAAATAATAACAAAGCTTAACGCTTTTTGGGACACAGCGCTAGAAACAATATAAATTGTATTGTTAACACGTCGACAAGCGTAGTGTGTAAAGTTCTAAACTGTTCAAAGCTGAAAAAGCTAATTGTTAAGCTTTTTTTAATATCCTGGAATAATAAATTGTTTATCTTATTTATTGAAGGACATTATTTTAGTCAAATTTCTTCATACTTTGGGTTGTATTGATCGGTTTATATATGGAGATGATGATTGAGAATATAATTGTTTTAATTACCTATTCCTTTGTGTAACAAATTTATTTTGAAGGTAAAGTTAAAGGTAAAATACAGCTTACAGTCAAAAATATATCTAAAAGGTCATAAATGTAGTACTGAAACCAACAAAGTCTTCAAAAAATCAATTTTGTTTTAACAATCACATCAATGCTAATTCTCAAAATGAAACATAGCTTGTACTAAGACTAATAACGAGGAGACATTATGAATATACCTACTTAATTACATAACAATATTATCTGTGACTCAGAGCAGTCAGAGCATTTTTCCACTACGAGCAAATCAGAAAAACAACGGTCCGAAGTATTTGTGTTAAGGAATTCGGATCAGATTTAGTACGGAGACGGTCTTAGATTTTTCATACAAATATTACTAATATATTATGACAGGCTTTTCTAAGGATTCGCGGATCGAATACAGTGCAAGATCACTCTCAAGAATAAAGTGCTTATCTTAACACACACACACTTAACAAAGCTAATAAAATTCCTTGATAGATACATTTAAAATACAGTTCTCCGTGAACACATTGCCGATAAATGCTGAAAATATTCAACGATTTCGAAATGGCTCGAGCTATTTTCGAATTTTCAACAAAAACTGAATTGTTGAAGTAAGCGAAACTCGGAGACTCGCTTTAGAAATTTTCAACATTGTAATTTCAAATTCAAGACATAAGAAAATGTTGAGAAGTTTAAACCGTATTTTCGCCTTCAAACTTAGCTGGTCTAAACTCACCTGGTTGTTCGAAGTTTCTGTTTGTATTGGTGAACTTAGTTTGTTGAATAAAATGGAAATTTTGTATAACTGGCCCGGTATAAATGTCACCGTTCATTGTTCTGAAATATGTAAATATGACATTGTGCTTGGTTCTTAACTTAAACTAAAGACTGGTTACAATGATGAAGTTCAATTTTGTGCGTGTTTTAATAAAATATTAACATATTTTATTAATAATTCTCGCTTATTTGGGTGTATACTAAAATGTAGATCGCGTTTGTTTATGATGAGTGATCATGATGTATTAAATCATAAAAATCGTATTTAAAATATTTGTTGTTGTTTTTTGACTCTTAGCATTTAAAAGTAAAAAAAAATCTTTTTTTACAATACCTAGTTGTTTGAAGAAATTGAATATTAATAGGTACGACAGTAAGTTTTATCGCCTTATCACTTTTGAAAGCCAAGTCAAATTCCGGCTTAGATATTGTTTATTTCATCACGATACTTAAAAAAGGAAAAAACATAATCGTGTTTACTTTAAAGGTTTATACTACTTTATCGTTTACTTTTACAGTAAACTTACCACTTTATCCATGACAAACGCTAAATTAACTTATTAACAATTGCAGCATTATGCTGCGGAACTCTTTTGAAGTTAAACTTTTTATTTATTTTTTTTCCTGGCCACCTATAATAATTTTCTTTTTAATTAACATTTTGAATGGGCATGTCTGTCATGTAAAGAATGTCTGTCCTAAAGAGAAAATGGGCAGTTGTGTGGTTGGCTCGATGCATATTATATCGTAAAGTTCATTACTGGTAAGTTTCGTAAACTCATTTAATGTAATAAAATTGTATAGCATTGGCGCCCGAACAAAAGTTAAATTTTTTTGGTGTGTGTGTGGTGCTCATATCGAGCAAATTAGTATTTAGTTACTTTGATATATTCTGTAAACTTGCGCTTGCCTTTAGGCTTCTCATTTTCACACATATTTCATTAACTCTACTCTCTACCAATTCAGTACACTGTACAGATCGTTACTCAATACATTTTTACATACAGTAACACTTCACGATCTGCCCACTGGTGGATTTCACGTGGATGGGACATAGTTCGGGAGTTTCGTAAAACTCTTCGGAGTCTTCCGTGTCTGTGTTCTTCCATTGACTCAGTGTGTGTGCTTCGGGAGAATATCCTGCCACATCACACAAACCGAGCAGGTAATTGATTCATGGTGTACTTTCCTAGGGTCTTTGAGACCGCTGAACTAGAGGTACCCAGTCTCATGAGCCGAAGACTTTACATTTGATTACGATTACATACCTCCATTGCATTACTCCATTTTTATCAATTATTATTTTTTTTGTTTTGTTAGTTCTTTTTCTCGGCTTCTTTGCGGGTTTTTCTTTTTTTTACCTAAAGCCTAGTGCACACATCATTGTTGCAGATTAGCATTAATATTATTATTATTTTCCATTTACCTCAGTAATTTAATATTATATGGCAATCTATTGACAACTTCCAGAATGATTGACCCTGGTTCTTTTGAATCCCCACGTTGCGAAAACCCATTTTTATCTAGACCTCCTCCAATACCTCCTAGGTCATGGCAGATTCCACCAACTTGTAGTATTCCCTCCCCAATCCGTTCTGATACTGTTAATGCCAACTTTTATAAAAAGCACGTAAATGTATCTAAGTGGAATCTGAAATATTCTGGCCAAGGTTGTGTCAGGGAATTTTTTATTTGTGTTGAAGAGAGGAAATTAGCTGATGATATTCCTGATGAGTATCTGGTTGTTCGATTTCATGAGCTTCTTTCTGATAATGCTTTAAAATATTTTAGGACAGTTAGACAGCCAGGTCTTACTTTTCAACTCCTTAGGGATCTTTTTTTTAAGACTTTTGGTCCGACAGACTTTGATTTTGTGACTGAACAGACTATTAGGAGCCTTAAACAAAATTTTGATCAACCTATCCGTGATTTTATAATACAAGTCACATATCTCAATAGTAAGCTTTCTACTCCTATTTCTGATTCGAACCTTTTACAAATTATTATTCATAATATGCATGCAAAATTTTTCCCTTGCCTTTCGGTACATATATTCTCCTCTTTGGCCACCCTTATTGAGATAGCTTCTCACTTTGAGGAATTTTTACCCTCTGCTTCTTGCCCTACATCAATATCCGAAAACAGTCAGTCCCCCGTCCTTACGTGTTTGAAATGTAGTGGAACCGGCCATTATTATAGCGACTGCTCAATTGTACCCGGTCCAGTTTGTTTTAAGTGCCACAATCCTGGTTATATCACCAGAAATTGTCCTAAATGTAACCCAAGAAATTGCCAAAACCACTTACGGTACGATTCTCGTCGTACAGTGTCACCGGTGATTACGACAGACACTTTAGACAATCGCCCGTTTATCGAAATTAATTTAAAGGGTGAACCTGTTAAAGCTCTTCTCGATTCTGGTGCTCAAATGTCTTTAGTTAGTGATGCCTTAAGTCAACAACTTGGTGTTTCAATTGATTCTAATTCCTTAGTTCCTTCTGTCATTTCAGCTAATAATTCTCCTATTGATATTTTGGGTTCTGTTGTTATTCCTGTTATGTTCAATGGTGATACTGTTGATCATAGTTTTTTGATTGCCCGTAATATGTCTTCTCCTGTGATTTTGGGAATGGAATTTTGGAATAAATTCGGTTTGACTTCTATTTTTAGCCAAGCTTTTAACAAACATGTTAAAGGAAATATGTTCCTGTCCTCTTCTGTTCCTCAATCTCTTTCTCAAAACATTTGTGAAGTCCGGTATATCCATCCGCGGAATGTTTTAACTCCCAAACAGGAACATCAACTGCAAAAAGTGATCGGTGAATTTGATGATATTTCATCAGAAAAGATTGGTCTCGGGAAAACCACCTGGCTTTCTCATAAAATCAATACCATCGGTTCACCTATTCGACAGAGGTACTATCCCCTTTCTCCAGCTAAGTTAAAAGTTCTCAATGAAGAGATTGACTCAATGTTGGAATTAGGTGTCATTCGTCCATCTCGTTCTCCATGGGCTAGTCCAGTTGTGATGGTCACAAAGAAAGATGGTACGGTTCGTTTTTGTGTCGACAGTAGAAAACTAAATAGTGTCACTGTTAGGGACTCCTATCCTCTTCCTCGTATTTCTGATATACTGGATAACCTTAGAGGTGCCAAGTATATGACATCCCTCGATCTCCGGAGTGCTTTCTGGCAGATTCCTTTAGCAGATAAGGAAAGCTGCGAGAAAACAGCTTTTATCGTTCCTCAACGTGGTTTGTTCGAATTTGTAAGGATGCCGTTTGGTTTAACAAATGCCGCTTCTGAGATGCAACGACTGACCGATATGATCGTCAATTTTGAATTTACCTCCACCAGTGATGACTGTGTCTTCGGGTACGTTGACGATCTGATCCTCGTTTCCCGTGATTTCAGCAGTCATTTAGCCCTGCTTCGCAAGGTTCGTGATCGTTTGTTACAGGCTGGCTTGTCTATCAACATCAAGAAGTGTGAATTTTGCAAAGGGGAACTTAAGTATTTGGGTTATATCGTAAATGAAAAGGGTCTTCAAACTGACCCAGGTAAGCTGGACACAATAAGGGATTATCCTGTTCCCATGACGGCTAAGGCTCTACGTGGTTTTATTGGTATGTGTTCTTACTATAGACGATTTGTTAAGGACTTTTCTTCTATAATTGCCCCACTTACCGCCTTAATTGGTCCTAAGAAGGGTAATGATCCGATTGTCTGGAATGAATCATCCGATAGTGCTTTTAAAAAACTTAAGGATGCATTAATTAATACTCCTGTTATTGGCTGTCCTGATTTTTCTAAACCGTTCATTTTACAATGTGATGCTTCATCTGTTGGCCTAGGTGCCGTTCTCTCTCAAAAGTTCGAGGATGGTGAGCATCCTATTGCCTTTTATTCTCGCTTATTTTCTAAAGTCGAACGTAATTACAGTACAACGGAGCGTGAACTTTTAGCCGTTCTTGATTCCATTAAAAACTTTCGGTGTTATTTGGATGGAATGCAATTTACAGTTATAACTGATCATATGGCCCTTAAATGGCTCCTCACGTTGAACAATCCTTCTGGTCGTTTAGCTCGTTGGGCGACTGTTATCTCGCAATATTCTTTCGATATTGTTCATCGCAAAGGATCTCAGCTGGTTGTTCCAGATGCTTTGTCTAGAGTCCATATTAACCCTGTCTCCTACGATCAAGGTCCTGATCAAACTGATGATCGCTGGTACAAGAAAATATTTTTGGGTACTCGTGATTCCCCACAAATGTTCCCAGCGTACGCTATTCAGAATGGCGTACTTATGAGGCGTATGCCTGTCGATTGTCCCTTGTCTGCTGATCCTTGGCGTATTGTTCTTCCCAAGGAGAAGGTTGATGAAATAATATGGGAGGTTCATAATAACTTTCCCTCGATTCACCCGGGAGTTACTAAGACCTACCTAAAGATCAAAGAACGCTATTATTGGCCGAATATGTTTCGCGACGTCACTGAAACATTAAGCAGGTGTGATTTATGTAAGGCTTATAAAATTGCTAATACCCGACCTCGAGGGCAAATGTGTTATCCTAAGGATGTTACTCAACCTATTCAAATTATATCTATAGATGTTATTGGGCCTCTACCCTTGGCCTATTACGGTTTCAAGTACATTTTGTCTATGGTCGATGTATTTTCTAAATATGTTTGGCTTGTTCCTTTAAAGAAGATTGATGCCGTTTCCGTTGCTAAAGCATTGGAAGTAGAGATATTTTATAGATTTGGTATTCCTCATTCAATTCTCTGTGATAATGCTACTGTTTTTCGCAGTAGTCAATTCAACCGCTTTTTGTCTTCATTTAGGATTGAGCCATTTTATACTCCGTATTATACTCCTCAAGCTAACACAGTTGAGAGATATAATCAGACAATTGTTACTTGTTTAAGTATTCTTGTCGAGGATAATCACAGGAATTGGGCAAAGTTATTACCCAAAGTCAAACTATACTTAAATTCTTGCATAAATCTCGCTACTGGTTTCACTCCTAACTTTCTCGTTTTTGGTAGGGAGGTGTCTTTTCCTTCTCATAGTGTTAATAGTCAGACTCAGAGCTCTAATTTGGCCGAGAGTCGGACTCAGCATGCCTCTAATCTTTCTTCCCTTGCTGAAATTTACGCTAAAGTTTCCGATAACCTGGCGATTTCGTTTTTAAGAAGCTCTCGTGCTTACAATAGAAACCGCCGTGATTTAGTTTTGAACGTCGGTGACACTGTATGGAGGCGAAATTTTTCTAGATCTTCAGGTGCTGACTTTTTCACTAACAAGTTTGCACCTCGGTTTGTCAAATGCCAAGTTATTAGGGTTATCTCTAGAACTACGTATTTTTTAAAAGATCTGGACTCATCTCATACCGGACAATACCATATTAAGGACATTCTTAAGTAGTATTTCCTTATTATTGCTTTCTTTATTTATTTTTTTCGTTTAATAAAATATTTCTTAGTTTATTAATCTTGTTCGTATGCTGTCAGCTTTCTAAACCGCATTATGGTTGCTTGCTTATTTGTTAGGGTTGCAAACTTTTGTCATAGGGTTGTCAACCTATTAATGTTAACTTATTTTATTTTTATTTTTTTGTTGGAAAGGGTGTGCTGCAGCATTATGCTGCGGAACTCTTTTGAAGTTAAACTTTTTATTTATTTTTTTTCCTGGCCACCTATAATAATTTTCTTTTTAATTAACATTTTGAATGGGCATGTCTGTCATGTAAAGAATGTCTGTCCTAAAGAGAAAATGGGCAGTTGTGTGGTTGGCTCGATGCATATTATATCGTAAAGTTCATTACTGGTAAGTTTCGTAAACTCATTTAATGTAATAAAATTGTATGGCGTGTCGCTCAACTACTGATCGTGTGAGCGATCCGTCTTATATTATCAGAGCTAATTTATCTAAGAACTAGTAATTTCCCGTGACTTTGCTTGTGCAGTTTTTAGTTTATTTTTTTATCCATAGTCTACCATCAAATTGTAATTCATATTGCCATAATGTAAAAGCTCTCAAGATGTTCATATTTGTAATCTTTGTTTTCCTTAGTATTAAGTAGGAGTGTTCTTTGTTATAGTATCAACAAAGGACCCGGTCTACGGGTTCTCCCCCCTACCTGCCGAAGCGCTAGCTTTAATAAGCACCAAATTGACCTGCCACGAGTAGGTGCTAGTTCCAGCACGTACTTGTTTATATCACCTTGTTGCGTTGAAAAGGAACGATCCTGCGCTAGCAACTACTTCTGCGAGGAAAAGAGACGATTCTGCGATAGCAACGACTATTTAATCCGACTGCAAAGGATAAGGGCGACTATCCGGCGCCGGCACCTTCGTTATTGTTTTTTTACTTTTCGATAAGCCCGTTCATTGTAAATTTTTTTATATAAATTATTCTGTAAACCGGTTTGGAATTTCATACCTCTAAATTCTGTGTAGTTTAATTAGTTGTAAAATAAATAAGTTTTCTTTTGCGTTTTCAATCAAAATTCCCCACGCAAGCCACACAACACAGAATATTTATTTTTTTTGTTCCAATTTTAATTTTATTTTAATTATATTTTTTCAAGTTCATTTTCTTTTGTTATTTCATTTTCGTATGTGTTTGGTGTGGCCTTAATCGGTCGCACCAAACGTAGCACAATGTATCATTTGGAGTATTTTAGAGGGTCGTCATTATGAAAATGTTGAAAGAAATTGAGTTTTTTTTAAAGTCAGTCAGTTGTTGTAATTTTTCTTGGGTTTCATATTTATGCCTTTAAACGTCAGGGATAAGAAGATAAAAATCTTTTTATCCCTGACGTTCAAGTTAGAGGGACGTTTTACCCTCTTAACATTTTCGTTCTTATACTCGTAGCGTCAATATTTTGCTATGTGCGGGTTTTGAAACCTCCGCTTCTGCGATTTATAGGCACTCAACATTTTATAATACGATGCAGGTCTTGCTTATATTGTAAAGGAAACTTACACGGTTTCGGTTTAAAATTGTAAAAATATTTTCCTGAAAATATTACTTTTGTTTAGGAGCGTTTTGATAATTTATATCTGTGAGTCAAATGCGATAGGGATGCCCACTGGATAAAGTAATCATTATCATTTGTTTCCATTTGTTAACTGTTCTTGGTCAAACCAAACATTTAGTTAATATAGAGTAGGTATCTACTTGAAGGAAATTAATTCCGCCAATTGTTTAAATCACTGTTACAAATTAGAGGCAAAAAAATGATACGATATTATGTTGACTTCAATTAAAATTGCAAATTGATTATTTTGAATCGCAAAACAACAAACATACACTTCAGAACATGACTGTAAAATCAGGTACTTTATTCAAATCTGATACGGTGATTCTTAAGCCATATTTAGGTAATGCATTTAGATCTTATGTGCGTTACTGAAAATTTAGAGTTAACTTTAGAAGACGCAAATAAAAAAACTAGATAGGTTTTATTTATTTAGGAAATCAAATATTGGCTTATGCTATTAATATTTCAAATAAGTACTTACATATTTCATCATCATCATCATCATCTCAGCCACAGGACGTCCACTGCTGAACATAGGCCTCCCCCAGTGACTTCCAGATCGGCCGATTGGAAGCGGCCTGCATCCAGCGTCGTCCTGCAACCTTTACCAGGTCGTCTGCCCACCTTGTGGGTGGGCGTCCTACGCTGCGCTTGCCGATACGCGGCCTCCATTCCAGAACCTTTCTGCCCCATCGGCCGTCAGTTCTACGTGCTATGTGCCCCGCCCACTGCCACTTCAGTCGGCTTATCCGTCGGGCTATGTCAGCGACTTACATATTTATCGTGCAAAAAATACAAAGCAAAATAATGATCCAATCAGTTTTTACAATCGCTAAAGTATGTGTTGCTGGCACAACGCGGCTTGTATTTAGGCGTTTAGAGATCGTAAACCCGCTAGGAAATTTGGTGATTTAGAAAAAAATCCGCCATTTTGACACGTGCGTGCGCTGAGGTGCTTCATTTGAATACGGGCCACGGATGTAAGAAGTGTCTTGGAACAAAAAAAAAACTGAATTTTCAATTTTAGATTTCTTGTCCTGTTTTTTTGTTTACTGACAATTTTAAAAATTATTAAATAAATTCTCAATAACCTATTTATTTATTTTTTAAAAACAAAAGTGCACAAACATTTTGTATAGTAGATATTAATTGTTAAACTTGACGACCGTGTTTTAACCCAGTTTGTGCTTCGTTCGGTGTTTAAACTAGCTACAGCTTAGTTGGCTTTGTATTCGTAAGGTTGCGGGTTCGAATCCCGCAAGAAGCAAATGTTTGCGTGATAAGCATTATAGCATATCGTAACCTATATATAAACCTTAAAACGCATACCTTGTAACTCCACCTAAGAGCGAAAATTGCGAAAAAAAAAAAAGCAAAATGTATTAAAAAAAGTTTTTGTTACAATCTTAAATAATAACTTAATATTAAAATTAAAGATAATAACTAAGCTTTATTTTTAACCGACTTCAAAAAAAGGAGGAGGTTCTCAATTTGTCTGAATGTTGTTTTTTTTTTAATATTATAGTAAGCTAAGATTTTTAATACTTGAAAAAATCGTCCGCCTCAGGTGGGATCCGAACCCACGTCCATCGCATACCGGGCGAGTGCTTTGACCACTAAGCTACCGAGACGTTAGTCAACTCGACGAAATCTTTCAAGTGGTTCTCGCTGTCAAAGCTCGCTAATACTGAATCCCGAGTCTACCCTTCGTAGTTCCGCAAAGACGTGCGGTGGTAAGTCAAGATTTTTATGAATAATTTATGTAACAGTCGGTTTTTATCGCGCGTTCGCCCAATATACAGCGTTGCCAAGGTGAGCCGGATCATTGTCAACTCCGCGATTCTACTCTCATCTTTTAAACTCATTTCTTGGTATTACTTTTAGTCTGACTATTTTAAACCTTAGTATAGGGTGTGTTTTGATTTTGTCTCAATAGGATGACGCAGAATATAGTTCTTTCAAGATAAGAAGATTTTTCAAGATAAAATGATTTTGTACCTAAATTATGATCGCGTTAATTCCCGTTTCATTGAGTTTTAAATTATGCAACACGAAAGTTTAAAAGTAATTAAGATAAGAAGAGTTCGGTGACAGCTCACTATTGACACTTGTAGTGATGTGTCTTAACTAAAAACGATCGATTTATTTGAGTATCAAATAAGTTATTAGTGTGAATAATAATGAATTAACACTTTTGTCCTTAGTTATAAAGATGGATCAAAGAAAAAAAATATAGTAAGATTTTATTTTATTGTCGACTGTCGAATGTCTCCAGGGTTCAAACCAGCAGCTGTTGGCTTTGTATTTCCAAGGTCGCGGATTCAAATCCTGCAAAAATAAATTATTTGCGATATAAATATTTGATAAGCATGATTGCTATCTATATTTTTATGTATATACCTGAGTCAGTTCTTCTGTATTCAATTTATGTAACAGTCGGTTTATATCGCGCGTTCGCCCAATATACAGCGTTGCCAAGGTGAGCCGGATCATTGTCAACTCCGCGATCCTACTCTCATCTTTTAAACTCATTTCTTGGTATTACTTTTAGTCTGGCTATTTTAAGCCTCACTCAGTATAGATGTGTTTTGATTTTGTGTTAATATTAGATGACGCAGATCATAGAAATGAACAACTTTTGCTATATCAACATCGAAACACTCGTCTGACATAGCAGCAGTTATTCGCCTTGAAATCATCATACCATAATATGATTAAACTTTACAAGGCCCATAGAATAGAATAGGTTTTTATTGCGGTAAATGTGGTATTAAAAGATGACACAAATATATGGCTGCTCACATTTGCCAGAAAACAATGGCATGCAATAAAAGAGAGAAAAGCATTAACAATTAAAAATACCAAATACACCAAAAAAATAATTAGACACAATAAGATTGATCATTAAAATAAATTACAATTAATTAAATTCACATTTTACTATTAATAAATCCATTCACACTATAAAAACATTTCTCACTAAACAATTGATATAAAACATATTTAATTTTTTTACAGGTAAATCTTTCAAAGCCTCTGGTAACTTATTAAATAATGTGACTGACATAAAATAACAGTTCTTTTGGCAACCCTTCGTTGAACAAAACGGTATCAGCAAACGATTCGGATACCTAGTACGAAAATTACAAACTTCATGTTTTGCTTAAAATAAATGTTTATTATTTTTTGTGAAAACGCATACCTCGTAAATGTACGGACAACAGCACGTCGACCTACCACAAAATGACAAATTTTCTCATTTGAAAATGAACTCTATATGTCAGGCTTTAAGTTGCAAATCTATTGGAGAATTTTTGACTTTTGGGGTAGGTCGACGTGCTGTTGACTGTACATGCAGGGTAAAATTAATAATTTTAGTTTTTTAAACAGTGATCGGCAGGAATCTATGGGTCCAGCACCACACATAGCTCTAAGACACTTTTTCTGTATTAAAAATGCACGCTCAATGTCGACTGAGTTCCCCCACAGAATAAGGCCATACCTCAGAATAGAGCCCACAAAACCATGATACGCAGTGAGCGCTGTCTTTAGATTAACTTAGCTTTGTAAGGCGGTATAATGCAAAAGTAAATCTATTCATATTTTTGCAAACATTGGAAACATGATCTTTCCACGTTAGATTAGTATCCAATTCCAAATAAAAAGAGAAAATTATTTTTTACTTTAGGTACACGAGTTTTTTTAAAGTTAAATTTACAGAGTTTGACAGTGTAAAGCTAAAAATAAATTAGCTATGTGCTAGTAATGATAATTTCGTAAAAAAAATATTTTAATTATATTCACTACATTTCGCGTTTATGGCAGGCTAAGTAATTTGAACCCTAAACAATTCCATAAAACTGTTTTGTTTTTATATCAAACTCAATACAAATAAAACAAAACTTAGTTGTTGTAATACTAAGTTGTTACTATTGCTCTATACCTTATACATTTTTATTTAACAAATAATTTGTCAATACAAAGCCGATTAATTAATAAATCCAAGCAAATGCAATCGTTTAATATTTTATTATTAGCCTAAACTAAACATAAAAGGCAAGCCAGATATTCCCAAGGTCCAGAAATAAGTAGTTAACACATTATGTTCTGATTTTACTGATAATCTTTAGCCTGGCTAACGAGCGACTCCATTAAGGATTTGACTGTGGGACAAGTAGCTAGAATAGTGATTAATTGATTTCATAAATGACTCAAATTATTACTTTATAGTTTTTATAGAACTTTATCATATTAAACCATTTTTAGTGTTAAGTCCGTAATCATTTGAGTTCAATTTTTAAAAAGATTAACTAATTACAGAAGCCGGTTATGCAGTTCACATCAACTCAGCCTATTGCAGTCCACTGCTGGACGTAAGCCTCCCCCAAGGAGCGCCAAAGAGCAGACTGCTTTTTTCATTCATCTACTGCCAAAAATCTTCCTAAGGTCGTAAGTTCATCGAGCTGGGGGGTGAAATAAAATGAACATTTATTCGCTTTTGAAAAAGGGTAAATTTTGATGGAAGTCTTGTCGTGGAGTTGAGCTTTTTCAGGTATCTCTATGAATAGCATGCAAATACACAATACATTTTTAAAATAATTATGTTATATTAAATTACATTATCAAATTCAAAATCAAAAACATTAATCAGAATGTTATTAGCAATAATAATACCAATGTCACAAAATACAAAAATTACAAATAAATTCATTAAAATACAAAATTACCAATTCCCGTCAAATCTGATTTAACTGGTGTCCTACACTACGTTTGCCTAGGCGTGGTCTCCACTCGATAACCCGTTTACTCCAGCTTTCATCGGTTCTGCGACAATTGGGCCATATACGGTGCATATACGGTGCAAATTCATAGTACTAAATATTTTTTGACATGAAATAATATTGATAAACCATTTATTTATTAATCAATAAAATATTGACTATTTGATTATTTAATTGAACTTTGTAAATGTAAATTGAGTATGAATATTAGCCTTTGTCTGCCACAAAACTAGACACAATGGAAAATTTATTGTTTGGGGTCACCGGTGACCACCATGGCGCTCAGTGTTAATCTGATTAAAATTTTTATTATAGTACTATTTTTTTATGTATCTACTCTTTTTTATACAGATAATACTTCACAAATGTTAAGAAAATCTCGACGTCTTATAACTTATACCATCCAGTCGCCAGTATCGGTCGAAGGCAAGCTCCTAACGAGTTTTATAAACGAACAACGATTAACACAATTATACTAAGAAAATTATCGTTACTTAGTTCCAGGTCAGACTCTGAACAGATTTATAATTCGTGGCTCCTTAGCAGCAGATTTACTGACTAATTGTGTCTTTAAGACCAATCCTTATAAATAAACTTAGGTATATTTATTGTGTAAAACATTAAAAGGCGTGGTGGACGCACGGTGATCGAGGTACTATATTTGGCGAAAGGTAACACCTACTATATCAAGTGAATTGAAAAAAACTGTGTTAACTCGATTCTGAATTAACAACTAAAATTGGACTTAAATATTGTTTACTATATAGTAAAATAATCTGTATATTATACAAAGTCAACCGTTACTAACTAACTGATCTATCAACGCAGAACTCAAACCACTGAACGGATTGCGCTGAAAGGACATTGTTCTGCGTCCATGCAATGTTCGCCTAAGAACCAACAGTGAAAAAAAATACCTTCCCAAGTCCGAAATTACACATAATTGTATGTAAGAACAATAACTTCTGACGGACACTTCTGAAAACATAGATATTAGCAGTTATCATAGAGATTTTGAGGTTATATTTTATTTTTACGAAACATTACTATGTTTGCTAATGTAAGCACTTCAAGCACATTTTAACGGCTAGTCATAATAAGTACCTGCTTGTTTAATATTATTTAAATACATATTTGTACGGTTCGAGCAAGATGTTAATAATAAGTAAGTATGGCTTATATACGTATTGTTTTATATAAATAAAACTCAGGTTGTGATTACTTATTTTATTCATACCAAATAAATACAACTTATACACTCTCATTTCAAACAAGTCTGGCCATGTTTGTATTTCTAAATGGAAGCTATATATACGACAATTGCTTGGTATATATATAGTATTTGAATCACTAAAAAGACTTATGCGTAACGTAAGTGGAATCATTTTGTTGTGACGTATCTTTACAGGTTGGAAATATGCAGCGAGAATGAGTGCCAGGAGCTCTTGAGTTAGGCAGTGTAATTATGTCAGCTTGTGGCACTGATACTTCAGTTCTTGTCTTATTCAGGGTGGTTTCTGCAGGCTGATAACATCTATGACAAACAAGATCTGATGGTTGAACCTGTAAATATAAAAAATACTATAATACACAGTATACTATTTAACTGAAATAAAATGCAGTATATAATTCATAATCAATATAATTATTTACCTGCCGCGGCTGAACCCAATTCCAAATGATGTGTAAAACATGGCGGTTGATTTCTGCTTGGACTTCGTGACTTCAAGCATTTGTCAATGAACAACCACATATTAGGCATATGTTTTGATGACCAACAGTGATAGCTTCTCTCAGATATCAATGTGTGACACGCTTCACAAATATAGTCCGCTGAAATAGCCTGTAATATTTTAAATATTATGAGTGATTCACTTCTAAAATATGTCGTCTTATCAAATTAATATTACAGTTAATGCATCTTAACTGTACACTCGAGGCCGCAGTACCTCTTGATGATGACGGCAAAGAGTAATCTTTTACAGCTATTTCGGCTCTTCGCCAGCAAGGATGACAAATGTAATGTGATGCCCGTACCTAAATCAAATAAAATTAAAAAAATACAAATAAATGATATAGATCTGAGTATCTTTAATGATGTCCGTATTTGAATTAAAATAAACATGCCTGCAATAGTAGAAGTCTTTCAAAGATGATGTTCCTGATATTCACATGATGTTCAATATCAGTCCTCAATGTAATTAATTGATGTGATCGAGTGTGAAGCGGCAACACCATATTACAAAGAGCTCCCAGCTGAGCTCAAGTTTGTAATTGCTCCTGGAATTTTGTTTATTAGAGAATTTAAAAAAAACATATTAGGTACCTAGATAAAGGTATAACCAGAATCTATTGTATGAAACAGAAAAAAATATATGCTTTACTTCTTTCTCTTTTATTTAAAAGAAACAATATCATAACTTACGCAAAGTGAAGCTGTCGTATACAGTAAAAAATCTGTTCGTCTTTCAGCACCATAGAGCCACTTGCTGAACCACAATAAAGTCAGTGTTAAAGAAAGTTATCGTAGCTAAAAGTCCGTGATTCAAGCCAGGTAGAACGCTAAAGAGGGGTATCAATATCCATTGTTCAAGCCAAGTCGTAATTTATAAAAACTTAAGTATCGCAAAACAAACCAACTACGTGCACTCAGATTCCAAAAACATTTGCGAAATGTATTATTTCAAACGTAAGTTCGAAAACGATCGTACGTCTGACGTCTATCTATTTTAACGTCTTGTCATCTGTCAACGTTATTGACGTTTTTTTTTGCGTGGCACAATGCTGATTTGGCCACTGAGAGTACCATAGTATTGTTATTTTAAATAAAAACAGATGATTTCTCTGTATCCCAGTTCCTTGAGGATTAAATAAATATGAGGTGTATTTTAAAATATTAACATTTTCTTAATATATTTGAGTTTATGACGAACTTTTTAAATATGTGCGTAAAGGTATTGTGCGATTGGCCAAATCACAGGAGTCCATAAACGCAGCACATTAGTATTAAAAAATAAGTACATAGCTCAAAATCGAAAAAGTCCTTTTTATTTCGATTTCACAATTCAGAAGTGTCCGTAACTATCTAATGAATGCTAATTATCGCAAAATTAAGAATAGGAATTTTGGTAATTGTCAATTTAGTGTTGGTTCTTAGGCGAGTTTTAACAATGTCCTTTGGCACACAGCTATGATGATGTAGGCGTGCGCTAAGAAAGGGTTTTCCAAAACTTACCCCCTAAAGGAGTAAAACGAGGGTTCAAAGTTTGTATGGAATGCCAAGATCACGAGAACTAAATAAGCAAATACCTGTTTCAGGGTTGAGAAAAAAAAAGTTTTGTAGAGTATTTATTATTTTATTTACCGAGTTTGACATCCATTCATTCACTCTATAACTGTCACCATACAAATCTAGCGCAAGCAAAGCCGGGGGAAGAAGCTAGTGTATCTATAAACTATTATTCAATTTGATAAATTCAACAAAAAGTACGAAAAATTTGGTAGACTTTAATTCATCTCTGAAAAAGATTAACCGATTCGTTCTCTCGTTAGGTACTTTCCGTTTCAAATATTAATCCTTCGTGCGTGTATCGTTAAAAAGAACTGTGAAAGCCTTTTAATGAGACAATTCATTCCACTACGTTTATTTATGCAGCAGCGTGTAACGATCGCACGTAAGGTTGCCTGCAGACGATTGCAGAAAATCTTGCTTGAAATCAGTAACAAATGGTTTAGAATATAGTAGTATTTTAGTAAGTATTTTATTCGCTAATAACATGATACTTACAAGTTATCATAATAATGAAATCATAAAATTAAAGTTCTCTCTCATGTTTAACCTACAGGTGATGCAAATAATTGTAAAAAAAAAAATAATTACAAAAGTTAAAATAAATGTCTCAAATTTTATATTTTTACGATTTCCTTTATTCACTTCTTATTCTAAAAATATACAAATTATTAAATAAATAGTGACTTAAAATATTTTTTGCCCAATTGATACAAAAACCATCGTGTGCAAGTCCGATTTGCACCTGGCCGGTTTTTTTATCGATGCTAATCCTTTCGTAAATGTTTTTTTATTTGTTAGTTAATTATTAACTATTAAACTTTTATGAACACCAAATTATAATCTAAAAAATATATTTCCAATGGCTGTAGAAACCATTTGTACTAAACCATTACATAACAATGTTTTTTGTTATATTAAAATTAGTCCATCTTTTTACTTTAAACACACTTTAGACATTAAATATCCAGCTTTTTTTCTATTATTTGGGCACGAAAACACAAAATTTACTTTCTAATAATGATTGTCGTTAGCCTGTCACTTGCCTAACTTAACCGGCGAAAACCAAATAAATTGTTTATCTTGCTACGATCGTTTAGGCTTCCGCTACGCCGTAGTCGGCTACGGCGTAGCATCCGAAACGTTGAGTTACGCATTTTTATGTTAAATAGTTACATTGATAATCTTTTGACATTTTTAAAGATCTTTTTAATTGTTTATCTCAAACAATCTTTTGTTAATTCAAAGTCAAAGTCATTAATTTTTGCAAATGGCCATCAATAGCACTTTTACATGTCCCAAATTATAAATATATTCTACTTTATTATGTTTTAAATGCGAAAGATAGCAAGTTTGGTAGATATTACTCACGCAAAAACTATTGAACGAATATAGATGCAATTTTTCACACAATTAGAACATGATTTGTGTTATTATATAAGATGATGAGGATATTTTATCAAGTTAAATGCTTCTGTGGGATATATTGAATAAACTAAACACCACGCGACCGAAGTCGCGGGCAACAGCTAGTGAGATACAAATTCTAAAGTACTCACACAAATAATTACAATAATTAAGTAGTACCTAACCTTTGATAACATTTCAGATGGCAGATAACAAGGACATACCAATATGTCTGGGATAACTTTTCTGTCATTAAATGAGACAAGTTTTTATTACGATAGCTGATTACTAAGGATTTACTGTCATGTGCTTGTTTGTAAGACCTTCGTAATAGTAGTAATAACACTAACAATCTTTCTTTGATATGAAATAGGTACGTACTGAAGATTATTTACGAAAATTAACAAAGTTCAAGACCTATCCTAGACCGAATCCTAGATATCTAGAAATCTCTACAGGGTGTAACAAAAAGGCGAAATAATATTTAAAGGCATGTATGTATGTAATGTGAACATTAAGTAATAAAAGTTTTAGTTAAAAATAAACATTTTTTTTTCCCATACTCAGTAAATAAATAGTTTTTTTACCGAAAGTGTTGACAACCCTGAATCTGCGGTCATTCGTTAGCGAACCCCCGCCCGCAACCCTCGCCCGCCGCACGATCAGCTGATGCGCTAAGGTTGTCGCCGATAAGTTTTTGTTAAAACTTTAGCATCAATTTACTCAGTAATTTATACTCGCACGAGTTTGTGGTTTTGCATAGGAACTACACATTTACTACTCTACACGTCCTTTAAATTTTATTTCGCCTTTTTGTTACACCCTGTATAAATAATCTTTTCTAAATAGGATAAAGTCTGTGCTAGAAGACGCCGCTGGTAAAATGATGTCTATTACAGTCAACGTCATTGTATCCAAAACTGTAATATTTCTTCAATCGACTTACAACGTAATGATCAAGCAATAGAGTTCATTATTTATTGGGGACATTTGTCAGTTTGTAGTAACTTGATGTGCTGTAAACTCGCTCTAAATATCACCTAAGCGATACAAACAAACATAGCTTCTATTTCGCTAAGAAGAGGGTTCACATTGATGTCGATGAGTGACTTCAGTAAAGTGACGGCACGTATCACCTAAGCAGTACAAATAAACATAAGACTCTTGGTTACTCTTGGTTCACATTTAATCTAATCTATTAATTAATCGTTGATAAGTGAAGTGGTGTCGAAGCGATAGATATTTTGTTTAGAGAATTGACAGGCTTTAGTATAGATACTTACTGACTATCAATAGTGTAAATTTTTGTTTTTAACAGTTCCATGCAAGGTTTAATTAAAGATAAATAACACTTGAAAAATTATCGACCTCAGGTGGGACTCGAACCCACGTCCCATCGCATGCCGGGCGAGTGCTTTACCAACCAAGCTACCGAGGACGTCACGTGAAACGATGAAATTTCTCAAGTGTGTCTTCTCGCTGTCGAAGCCAGCGTATCTCTGATCAATGTTGTAGCTGTATGTATAGCTGAGTATTATACTACCTGTCAACACCCGATAGAAATATTTTTATATAATATTTGACTATTGGTTAAGATCAGAAATGCTTAAACATTGTAAATTTTTGTTTTTAGCAATTCCATGCACGGTTTAATTAAAGATAAACCTGAGGTCGATGACTTTTTCAAGTGTTATTTATCTATAATTAGACTATCAATAGTCTTAATATGTGTCATTATCGATTGCTTTCGAGTGAATTGCTATAAAATGATTTGGGGTGAAAATGACTTGTTAAGTTATTATCATTTATTAACCTAACTTAATTCAATGTTTTTTTTTTTCAAGTGTTATTTATCTTCAATTAAACCTTGCATGGAATTGCTAAAAACAAAATTTTACAATGTTTAAGCATTTCTGATCTTAACCAAAAGTCAAATATTTGTAAAAAAAATTCTATAGGGTGTTGACGGTAGTATACTACTCAGCTATACATATAGCTACAACATTGATCAGAATACGCTGGCTTTGACAGCGAGAAAGGACAATTGAGGAATTTCATCTTGTCACGTGACGTCCTCGATAGCTTAGTGGTCAAAGCACTCGCCCGGTATGCGATGGGACGTGGGTTCGAGTCCCACCTGAGGTCGATGTTTTTTTTCAAGTGTTATTTATCTTCAATTTAACCTAACTAACCTAATAATTGTTAAACAATTTATGAGTTTCAGGTACTTCAATAATTAAATGTTCATTCATTAATTAGACTATAATAATACATTGTAATACTAAAACGAACGCGTGTAAAACATAGTTACTGTATTACACTACACTATGACATTAATATTAGACAAACTATTATTTCCCCGGAGGATCGATTCAATATCTAGTCAGTATTCTGACGTCAGCTCTCATCTACTTTGAAGATACCTACCATTTTTATAATTTAACTGTATATAAAAACTTAAAGGCGTAAGTCTAGTTCCAAAGAACAGTTTTCTCCCTGAGGAATTGAATTCTGCAATTTTTGTTTTATTCAGCACCTGACCTGACGTCCCACGGAGCAAGCATCTACTGGCCTTAATACAAAAAAGATAGACAAGCGTTGAACACTTGTCTAAAATTAATCAACCTATTTGAAATGTTGACACATCTGACATTCGAGACATATTACTAACAAACATTTCAAAATGGTTGACTTATCTGTAAACAGGTGTTCAACACGTGCCTATCTTTTTGTAGTAAGGCCGTACGTATTTAGTCCTACCATAGAGTAATTAATATACTAAGAATATTATAAATACGAACGTTTGTAATTATGGATGTAAGGATGTTTTTAAAACTTTCACCCAAAAACGACTGAACGGATTTCGATGAAACTTTGCACACTTGGATGAGATGTTGATGTTGGTGCCATAAAAAAGCTGTTGTACTTGAGCAGTAGTGTCAAATTATCTAAAGAGTTACAATATTTTATGGGTGTTACAATAAAGTAGTTAAAATAAGTATGTATATGTATATGCGAAATATTTAATAACACATTTTCTATTAGCACAAAGAACAAAAATAAAAACTTAAATTCTCGCCAATACCAAGTTATAGATTCACCGACATGTTCTATGTTTTTACAACCCGTAAGCCAAAAAGAAATATTAAAGATAATCGCATCCATCAAAAACACACATAGTTGTGGTGTGGACGATATCCCACCTATACTAATTAAACAATGTGCGGAGGAACTGTCTGAACCCTTAACTTACCTCATAAATCAAAGTTTCCACGAAGGCACTTTCCCAGATTTATTAAAAACATCATTAATCAAACCAATACACAAAAAAGATGATACTACTGAACCTAACAACTACAGACCCATAGCTTTACTTCCCAGTTTCTCCAAAATATTCGAAAAGGCCATGTACAATAGACTTAACGCATTTTTAGAAAAATACAACATACTAGACGAAAATCAAAATGGTTTTAGGAAATCAAAATCAACAGCACTTGCAGTTTACAAATATATACAAACAGCCCTTGAACACTTAAATAATAAACACTACGGAGTAGGCCTACTACTTGATATGTCAAAGGCGTACGAAAATGTAGACTACAGTATTCTACTGTCTAAATTATATGGCTCAGGTATACGAGGCCCAAGCTATCTCTGGTTCAAGTCTTATTTAAGAAACAGAAAACAGCAAGTGCAAATAGAAAGTTATGACATTCAAAATAATAAAATAATAACCACAAGGTCAGATGAAAAATTTTTAACATGTTCCATACCTCAAGGAAGTGTGCTTGGCTGTGTGCTATTTCTGGTTTACATTAATGACCTCCCGAAAATTGTCAAAAATGAATTTACCTTGCCAGTACTTTTTGCAGACGACATATCAATTTTAATTAAATCTGATAATACTGAAAACGCTAACACTAGATTAAATGAAAATATTAATACAATAACCAGTTGGCTACAAGAACATAATCTTCAATTAAACTTTACAAAAACTAAAATAATACAATTTAGACCATACAATAAACCCCCCTTAAACGTTAATAACAAATTTAATAATAAGCAAATTGAATCAGTTGAATCATTTAACCTCCTAGGCATTGTAATAGACTCTCACTTAAATTGGAAAAAACACGTAGAACATACTAAATCAAAACTTTCAAAATTTTCCTACGCTCTTTTCGAACTGGTACACAGCACAAACACAGAAGCAGCATTAGCGGCCTATTATGCCTACGCATACTCCCAACTAAAATATGGTATAATGCTCTGGGGAAATAGCACTAATATTAGCGAACTTTTCATAATGCAAAAAAAATGTGTTAGAATAATAGCTCAAATAGACAATACCCAATCGTGCAAACCCTACTTCACAAAATACAATTTACTTACTTTACCATCAATATACATTTACGATCTATGCATATTTACATATAAAAACATTACAAAATTTACTAAAGTCAAAGAAACTCATAACATTAACACCAGACACAAACATAGACTCTACTTACCCCCCTCTAGAATCAAAATGCTAAATACTAGTCCATACTACATGGCAGTAAAAATATTTAATAAATTACCAATTCATATAAAAAACGAAGCAAAAATTAAAACTTTTTCAAAATCTCTCAGATCTTACCTAATATCAAAATGTTACTATTCAGTAAATGAATATATTACTCAATAAATGATTCAATTATACCCGAAGACTTTGGTGTTTATCTAACACACCATATGACCATAATAACTAATAGTTATAACATAAGATTTTAAACATTTTAGGGACCTGTTAAAATTGTTATAATGATTCTTAATACCTAATTGTCACTCATTGTACCTACTTACTAGTAAGGCCTTATATTATTAAGCTGCTCTCTAAATTTGCAATACCTATTAGGTAACTAAGTTTTAAGTCCTGTTGCATGTGTAACTATCTACCACCAATGTACATCACTTAGTATGCAAATAAAGAATTGAATTGAATTGAATTGAATTGAAGTCTACAGTCAAATAGGTATTAGGTTCGATTCCAAATCTATTTTGACGATATATTCGTCGACCGTCTGGTGTAGTGGTTCGCGGCTCCGGACTACAAAGCCTGGCGGTTGCGGGTTCGAATCCCGCAAGGGGCAAATGTAAGTGTGATGAGCACGAGCATTTGTACCTAAGTCATGGATGTTTATAAACGTATTTAAGTATGTATATCCGATAACTAGTCGCCATAGTACAAGCTTTGCTTAGTTTGGCGCTAGATAATTGAATATAATACATTGTTTCCACAATCACACCAATTATCTAGCGCCAAATAGCTAACTTGTACCTACCTTATCTATAAAAAGCGAAAAAATTTTTTTTGGAAAAACCCACGCCAAATGTGAACTTACCTTGTAGTAGAAAAATAATAAAAACCCAAGCCTAAATAAGACGTAAATCAAGGTAATATTTTTATTTATTTATCGTTATTCTGATTTACCACAAAAATTAATTGTTGGTCTATCACTAGCCTTTCTTTTGGGTGATAAAAGGTTAAGGTAAAAGTGGACACACAAACAAACGAAAAAACAAACAAATAACCTCTCACCCTACACACATATTCCTTTTCCGTTCCGTCATAAGTAAAAATACGTCGTACTATTTCATTGGTACGTCATTCACACATTTATACCGCACAAATCAATCTCCTTTTTTCAAACATTACCCAGTTTACAGAGAACGGAACGTTACGTTTAATGGAGGCTGCGCCTTACAAAAATAGCTGCATTCCATTTCATCGGACGTGCACTAAAAATAAGGCAACCGGAAATTTCCGCCAGCGAACCGAAAAAAAAAAACTGAGTTGCAATCTAAAAGGAGCGCTAAAACCCAGCCGCGTGAACTACGGTTTTTATCCTATCTTATTCAGAATGCTTATTACTGAATCCACAAGATCATTGATAGCGATTCTCGACCTTATTGAACAGATTATAAAGTGTATTTTGGTATCAGCATATCTATCCGATGAATTACTGTCCAACGATTTTTGCTGGCACCTCTCTTAGTTCATGAACAGTATTGTGAACTTGTTTTTAGGAAGGTAAAACACAGGGTGGCTAGGAAAATAAAAATACTGCCATTGCTATTTAACTCAAATCACTGTTTTCGGTGCAATTGACTCATGAGCTTCATAACTCAGGTGGCAGGTTAAATTATCATTATAACCAGGCCATTAGTCCACTGCTAGTTATAATAATATTAAATAAATTTTGCTTACAATCACTAACATTATTATATAGCGACTAGATAACGCATAAACACTAAAATACATTTCAAAATATCCAGAAGCTTTTGAATCTGCTGCCAGACCGTTTTCTAAGAACAACACAACATTTTAGGTGCGATTTTATAACTTGAATTGCTGCTGTGACGAGGATCTACGGAAGTAGCATTCCGATTCGCGCTTGGCGTGACATGCATGCAAGTTATTGATTTCGATGCTGACACACACATATCCCCAAGAATGTAAGGCATTAACATCTCACATATTATATTAAGGTCCGATTTTATTAGTGTTCATCCTGTTAACCTGTGACTATATAGGTAAAAAGCAATCGTAAAATCAACTTTCAAATGTCTATCATAAAAACTAAAAAAGTTAAAAATAAATTACAAAATAACAACATCGACTTCATATTGCATAAACTCGTCCTATCTTCAACTCTTTCTCGCTCTGTACAAGGGGAAGGAATAAGACGGATAATCAGATGGTTAAACGTTGCAAAGATTTACGAGTTTATGCAATATGAAGTCAACGTTGTTGATTTTTAACTTTTTTAGTTTTTATGGTACACATTTGAAAATTGGTTTTTACGATTGCTTTTCACTTATTTAGTCACAGGTTAACAGGATGAACACTAATAAAATCGGACCTTATATAATAATCAATTTGCTTTTATTTTCAAAATGTCTAGCACATCTTGACCCAGTTAATAGAATCTTAAGACAACCAAACACAGCTGACAAGATAATTTTGCGGCCGGTGAATTATACTTAAAATAATTTAATCCTATGTTAAAATATAATATCATACCGAGTTACTTTGGTTTAAATAAAAAAAATCCAAAAGTTTTATGTGTTTGCAAGTTGACTTTGTTAAGTAACTTGTAATTATAGGTGAAAGATGTTAGCTGCACTTAAAATTCCTAAAAATATAAAATGGATGCTGAGCCGCTTTTTACTGCAAGAATGTTACATTAATTAAATTCCGTCTATCTCTGGTATGACCTCAGTTGTAGCTTAATACTACCAGTGAAACTTGAGCTGCCATTCCAATTGAAAATTTCAGTCGATCTTAGAAAATAAGGAGATCAAATAAAACTGGACGGTTCTAAGTTTTCCATAAAAAATACAAAATTGTTTTCACTTGCATTTTAACAAGATGATGTTTATAAGAACCCTGTTTACACTAGACACTTAACTAATAGTTCAACCCTTTGAATGTAGATAGAAAATTATAAGTTTAAATTAAAAGAAAACGAGCAAAAGCGGTAAATTGTAGAACGTTTTAACTTTAACAATTTTAATGCAAGTCTTTAATTGCTTTTGACTTGTTTTATAAGAAGCTGTCTTATAACTTAGGTTAGTTGTTATTGTTCTGTTTTGTTACGGTAAATGTTATTTAAGTTATTTTATAATACTTCAGTTTTGCAAAGGTAATGTTGAGAGCGATAAGATCAGAAATACTGCCATTTTAAAAACAGGCAGGTGTTCCAGATGAAGTGGGAGTGGGCAGGGCAAATACAGTGTGCACTCAGATTATGTGGGACAACATTGACACGCAATGGGTAAAAATTGTAGTTTAATGTATGATTTTTCTAAAATAACACATTAATAGCCTAACAAAACCACTTATCAACAATCCCTAAGTACTAACTTAACTAAATTTAAAAGAGTCAGTCTTTATAGAGTAAGTCGTAATTATGCATGCAAGGGTCCAAAAATGGTATGATTTATTTAGGTACGTCTAATAGTAATGTAGGCATGATTGTAATCATTCTAAATGTAATAACAAAACTTGCCTCATCTATAAGCATTGATCCAAACATATCCCACTTCGGAAAGAAGAAGATTCCAACCGGGCAAAGCCACGGACACAGCTAGCTCTTAATTGCGTTTCTTAATATTGCAATCTATGTTTTGCATCTATGTACTAGCAAAGCCACGAACACAGCTAGCTCTTAATTGCGTTTCTTAATAATGCAATCTATGTTTTGCATCTATGTGCTAGCAAAGCCACGGACACAGCTAGCTCTTAATTGCGTTTCTTAATATTGCAATCTATGTTTTGCATCTATGTGCTAGCAAAGCCAAGGACACAGCTAGCTCTTAATTGCGTTTCTTAATATTGCAATCTATGTTTTGCATCTATGAACTAGCAAAGCCAAGGACACAGCTAGCTCTTAATTGCGTTTCTTAATATTGCAATCTATGTTTTGCATCTATGTACTAGCAAAGCCAAGGACACAGCTAGCTCTTAATTGCGTTTCTTAATATTGCAATCTATGTTTTGCATCTATGAACTAGCAAAGCCCCGGACACAGCTAGCTCTTAATTGCGTTTCTTAATATTGCAATCTATGTTTTGCATCTATGTACTAGCAAAGCCCCGGACACAGCTAGCTCTTAATTGCGTTTCTTAATATTGCAATCTATGTTTTGCATCTATGAACTAGCAAAGCCCCGGACACAGCTAGCTCTTAATTGCGTTTCTTAATATTGCAATCTATGTTTTGCATCTATGTACTAGCAAAGCCAAGGACATAGCCAGCTCTTAATTGCGTTTCTTAATATTGCAATCTATGTTTTGCATCTATGAACTAGCAAAGCCCCGGACACAGCTAGCTCTTAATTGCGTTTCTTAATATTGCAATCTATGTTTTGCATCTATGTACTAGCAAAGCCAAGGACATAGCCAGCTCTTAATTGCGTTTCTTATTGCGATCTATGTTTTGCATCTATGTACTAGTTATCACAGATTTAATCGAAGCGTTTTTATACATGACGTAAAAAAGGTAATATAAAACTTTCAGGGGCGATTCTACTGCTTAAAACATCATCATCATTTGCTACAGCATTTGTTTCAGTTGAATTGCAGTGCTAGTATGTTCAACTGTTTTACATCTCCGTTTATTGCTATAGAGTCCTATAGCAGCGAGGCATTTGTCGCCACAACGATTGCAGAATGAAATGCGAGTCTGCAAGATACTTTTGTTTTTTTTTTCGATCTTGCTCCCATAAAAAAAGTTGTATTTAAATCAAATCAAATCATTTATTTGTGATTCGCAGGTAAATTTGATGATAGTCAATAAAATAAACGATAATGTGCATGCTGTGATCGACCTGGTAGGCATACAAAAATTGAGACTAATTAATTAAAATTCAAAATGTCAGAGTTTCAATCAATACAATAATAATTTTAATCGTCAATTCAAGGCAATCAAACGAATATCAGAGGTTGCTTTAGTTTAGTTTTTTTTTTAAATTAAGCAATAGATTCACCCCTAAAGTTTATTTTACCTTTTTTGTTAAATATAAATCAATTTACATAAGCACCATGTTCAAAACAGCTCACCCAGCGCATCTAACTCAAACCAGCAGGTCACTTGCTCCGGGCAGAAGCAATTACCTAACTTCGGGCACTGCTTACTGTGGCGAGAAATTTCGACTCAAGTTAAATTGAAATGTATTGATGGATGGTGCTCCGATAATAATTCAGATACGTGGCTTAGAATTGCAGTTCATTTATACCTGATAGGTTTATCTGTAAAATTTGTATGGATATAGCTACTTACCACATTTTTAAATAAGTAACTAAACCTTATTATTACCAGTAGAAAAAAGGATGAGTTTCCTGGTACTACTGTAATCAATATTTTCTACAACAAAACCTTAAATTATAGAAATTTATAAATGTAAAAATAAAGTTTACTAGTTGATTTCATAATCGTTTAAGAAATTTCGTCATTTTTTACTTAGATGATAAGGTATTGACAGAACCTGCAACAATGGTTAAACACAAATCAATCACACGAATTGGTCTTTAAAATAAATAAATAAACCGGCCAAGTGCGAGGCGGACTCGCGCACGAAGGGTTCCGTACCATTATGTTTAAAAACAAGCAAAAAATCACGTTTGTTGTATGGGAGCCCCCTTAAATATTTCATTTATTATGGTTTTTAGTATTTGTTGTTATAGCTGCAACAGAAATACTTCATCTGTAAAAATTTAACTGTCTAGCTACCACGCTTCATGACATACAGCCTGGTGACAGACGGACAGACAGACAGACAGACAGACAGACAGACAGACAGACAGACAGACAGACAGACAGACAGACAGACAGACGGACAGCGGAGCCACAGTAATAGGGGACCCTATTGGGGGTTTTACCCTTTGGGTACGGAACCCTAAAAACTAATTTAGAAAACGATAATGTCCTAAACATAAGATTAAACTTTCCTAACACAGTACAAAACTTAAATGAGATTTCATGTGATACACAGATGTGCATATTAAATTTCATAGTACACCACAGATTTTAATTAATCATAAAAATATCATAAAACTCAACACCCCATTCACACACTAAAGCAATTTTCCCACCGCTATAAAAACTTACAGAGTTTTTTTAAAAGCAACATTCTTGAAACACTGTTTAGCACTTACTTTGCTTTTGCGGGTAACTTTAAAATAATGTACCAAGTTTAATATACATTTTAATATGCCAGCGTTATGCTGGGTTGACACAAAATTGTTACGTGTCCAGGCTAAGGACAACCATACATTAGACTAGATGCCAGCAAGGCGGCGCGTTTGCAGCGGGATTTGAATCCAAGTAGGTACTGCTGCCTGGTTAGAGAGTATGAAATAAAGCATGAGGGATTTTTAGACATAGACATTAGAGAAATGTTGGTTTACTTTATAAGATTGCGACTGGTGTGAAAAAATATCTTGACTCCGTACGAGCCTACAAAGACGTTGGATACATCAAATAATAAGGATTTGATTGCTTTTTATTGACTACTAGTAGCTAAGATCTTATTCAACCCTAACGAACAATGATTAAACCAACAAATTATCTTTGTAAATCCAACAAAGACCTTAGTAAATATTAATTAGATTTCATACTTGATTGATTCAACATATTTATTGGTTTATTCTAAATCATGCAAATACAGACAATACTGATAGGTTCAATATTTATACTTGTTAGAATTAATAAAAGCACCTACTTGTTTAGTTCAGTCACAGATAACGTTATTGTTTTAACTAATCAGCTTTGATTGATTTAGACATTATTACAGTTATTTAGCGAGTCTTACTTGTTCTGTGGTTATTTTATTCAATTTAACGCCAACTAAGAAAATACGCTCTTGGTTGGCTCACATTTTTTTCTGTGTAACAATTTGATATGAAACAATATAGCGTGGTATAGCGATGCAAACCAATCTAGCCCGCCACGGCCGCACCAAAATCAGCAAACAGCGTCAAGTATGTGGTGATATGACAATTATTAAAATTATATTTTTTCTTGGACTGTTCAAAAGAACGTATTAGCGTTATCCTCATCGCTAATTTAATAATATATGACGAATGAATACTTTGTATCATAGTACGTAGGATATAAAATGTATAAAAACATGTATATTATAAAATTGTTTCAAAATTCAATTTTTTTAATGTGGATGCATTCATCACCAGCCGATATGTAGTCCCGAAGCGGTGGTAGGGAAACAAAATTGGGACATGTAAAAGTGCTATTGATGGCAAATTTGCAGATATAATTAATGACTTTGACTTTGAGTTGACCGGCCAAATTGGAAGTCATTGGAGGAAACCTATGTTCGTTGCGTACATGCGTTATGAAATAAAGACTTTATTAAATAATATTTTAATGTGCATAAAAGAAAAAAAAGAAATAAATTCAAGCTTTTTTATTTTAAATAAATGCAAAATAAATGAAAATGCATATTTTTTAAGATATTGAAGATTTTCTAATCGACCCTTTTTCTTTACGGTCTAGTGTATTAATAATAGAGTCTAAATCACCTGATTTTTGAATTTCCTAAATAAATTCTTCTTCTTCTAAATCTAGATTTTCACGAAATTCCATCCAAAAGGTACTGGTACCTAAAACTTTTAATCTCCGTATTCGATCGAGCCAATACAAAGCTAGGGTATTGTCATAGCGGGTTCAAAGAAATTCTTTCACGCTGCAAGGTGCAAGGCGCACCTTATTACATGTAGAGACTTTGCAGAACGCGGACATAGCTATGTCAGTGACTGGAAGAGGTAAGATATTTTTATGTCTAATTATGAAAGATAAGTCAAGAGAAAAAAAATGATGTGGGGTTTTATACAACGACAATCCTTCGTGGCGAGCACGCTGGACTATAGATGGCGTCGCCAACTCTGAGGTTTGATCCCTGGTCGGGTCAGTGTAGAAAACGAAGTTTTCTATATTATCTCGGGTCTGGGTGTTGTAGTACCGTCGTAGTTTCTGATTTCTATAACACAAGTGCTCTAGCTACTTACCTTCGGATCAGAGCAATGTATGTGATGTTGTCCAATATCTATTATTTATTATACAGTGGTTGTTAAAGCTCATAAAATTGTGTTAATTTAAAACTCTTCCAGATTAGATTTGAGCGTGAATTTAAAAGATTTAGGCAATTTTAAATTAATCATATTTTAGCTAATTTCAAATTAGTTTGCATTATTTTATCGCTTATACAAGTAGCTATGAGTATAGAGTAAGAAGCTTGTAACTGCTAACCCGTATCTGCACTTTGTTGGAAATTATTATGACTTTGAAAACTTTAACAAAGATAATACGAGGTAACTTCAATCCTTCGCTAACTTGCTGAAAATCGTAGCCGTAACCACGTGAATCTAATTCAAGGTACTATTTTAGATAGTTGTCTTTTAATAACATTGATAAATAAAAGATTTATTACGTTAACACGTTGTATTTTGCATCGATATATTTTACAATCTGGTTGCTATGATAAACATGTCACAAAAGCAATGTCAGTATATGACAAACATGAACATCTTTTACTACGGAAACAACATTAAAATCACAAAAAAATACTACACACTTAAAATGGAGATCAGAACACTCACTTTTAACATCCGACCAGCGGGGTAACCATGAACTCTTAAAACAATCTCAAAGCTGTCAAATCTGTCAATTTTAGGTACGTCATTACATACAAAATTTGACAGATTTGATAATGTTTGATAGATTTGAGATTGTTTTAAGAGTTCGTGGTTACCGCCCAGGGTTATGCCAGCTTTTCAATTGGATTGCGCAGATGATCAACCTATCTCAGGTTGATCGTCTGACAGTCTTGAATCCCAATTAACGAATAAAAATTCAACTGATTTTCAACTTAAAAACACAGAGATCAATTGTCTATTCAATTGGCAATGCTTAAGCTGCGTGAGCTAGCAGTACACGTGCAATGGAGATGCATTTCCCGCTAAAACTTATAATCACTCCAAAGTGAGGATATCCGTAAAATAATCGAAATCACTGACACAGCTCTTCGAATAGCAAAGCTGAGTAAAGCTGAAGGTAGAATGGGCAGGATACATCACTCGCAATGCTGACAGCCATTTGGGAAGAAAGGTTCTGATGCGACAACCTCGAAGAGAAAGACGTAGCATCGGCAGACTTCCTACGCGATGGACTAAAGCCCTAGTCAGAAAGCCGCTGAGTTGAGTGTGAGAGTAAGTTTTATGCTGTTGAGCTGTAGTTAACACAAGTGCATATAATAATAATAATAAATTGTTTCCCCAATCACACCAATTATCTATCCCAAAACTAAGCAATGCTTGTGCTATGGCTTGACTAGATAACGGATAAACATACTTAAATACGTTTATAAACATCCATGACTTAGGTGCAAATGCTCGTGCTCATCACACTAACATTTGCCCCTCGCGGGATTCGAACCCGCAACCGCCAGGCATTGTAGTCCGGAGCGCGAACCACTACACCAGACGGTCGTCTATAATATGCTACTTACCTTAGGATCAAAGCAATATTATGTGATGTTGTCCAATATTTATGTAATTTATATTTTCTATAGAAGAAGCCCATGTCCAGTAGACTTTGAATGGCTGATGATGTTGATAAGTTATTTGATTGTCTGGTAGGTTCGCGTTCTGGACTGCAAAGCCAGGCATATGCGGGTTCGAATCCGGAAAGGGGCAAATATGTTTGTGTGATAAGCACAAACATTTGTACCTTATTTATCTGTCATCTAGTCACCACAGGCTTTGCTTATGGCTAGATAACTGGTGTGATTGTAGAAAGAACTCATTCCTATTCTTGCATTTTCCGCTTGCCAAAAAAAAAACACGAATAAATCAAACTTGTAGACTATAACCCGTTCAAGTGAAAGTGTATCTCTGTCGCACGCCTTTACCTCCTCCACCGTGCCGTGAAAATCCGGTCTCTTTCCATTCTACAGGGGTATTCAGACGTCCCGCAAGCTTTTTAACGGCGAGCACGTATCCGCACGTCGTCGTGTAAATTGCTTTATGGCTTTTTAGAGTTCTTTCGAAGAGTCGGTACCTTTGTACATGGGTGCCTATAGTGCAACCAGTTTGGAAATGGAACATCTTCTTATTTTCTAAATTTTTTATAGAAATAATCAAGCAGATTCTTTTTTTATGTATTTTATCTAAACTGCTAGACTAGAGGTCTTTTTTAAAACGGTAATGAAACCTGTTTGAAAGATTTGTTACTTACGAAAAACATCCGAAGTAATACAACTTCAACAGTTCAGCACGAACAACCCCATTAAAGTTAGCATAGATTGATGAAAAATGTCGTTCAAAATTCAACTCTTGCAGATTACAAACAATAATACTGCTACTCCATAAACTCATGGGCAGTTCCTAGTGGCAATGAACTGTCTCCATAACAGGCTGCGGAACTTTGAATGGTCTAAAATAGTCTAAATGCTTTTACTGCTAACGGACGACAAAGAATGTCCACATTTGGGGCTCGCTGAAACAAATGTGACTCGCTGACCGTAAGGCCTGTCGCAAACGACCGATTTAATGATGCGGCAAAAATAAATGCCGAATACAAAGTAAAAAATAACGAATCAGAATAAATACATACACTTCGGTTTTTTATTTAATATTTTACGTTGTAAGTGTATCCATCACTCCGTCTTTATGAAAATGGTGAGTATAAACCATAATAGAAATTATATAGGGTTTTATCTCTAACAACAGCAAACGTATGGTAAATCTAGCTCAAATGGGAAGAGTTTTAAGACACATATACATTTCCATATCGTGCATATCGTGCCCATCACATTCATCACTTGGGAACCTCAAACCTGCAACCACTGCAAGTATTCTAGTAGTTCATTTTGTACAATGACTAGACCGATTTGGACGGTTTTCAATTTAAGGTATGAGTAAAAATGAGCGGACAAAAGGTAATAGGCAATACCTTCGTGAGTAGGATTCAATTGGAGAAAATAAAGTGATCTTTAGACTTCTTTCTAGAGCTTTGTCTAGTTTTTCACCATGGTACAATCGACTGTGATCCTAAAACCAATACATTAGGAATAATTACCTACAAGAGCCCATAACCGGTAAATTAAATTAAAGAAAAAAAAGGTACTAAATTACATATCGGAAAAATCGGTCGTTTGTGCTGCACCTAACTGGGGCCGTTAGATTTATGTCTGTGACGTATGGAGGCACAATTATGTTGTTTAGATAAATCGGTTTATGTATGAGATATTTAGAAAAGAATTTACTGGAATCCTGCAGTTTTTTTCAAAGAAAATTATTAAGCATGTATATTTTTGCCAAAAATTTGCCCGAATAAAAAGACACAAGTCGAAACAAATGATGCGTGTTACAACGTTCAGCAACGAATAATTTTATTTATAAAGTTTTTTTTAAATTCAAGTAATTGTGCAAATTACCATTTAAATTCGACCTTTATTTTAGTAGGTTATAGACTATTTGAATAGGTGTTTTGTATGGATTACTTAAATGAGTTTTAAAAATAAAAAAAATTAAACATTCATTTCATCATCATCATTATCATCTCAGCCACATCACGTCCACTGCTGAACATAGGCCTCCCCCAGTGACTTTCAAATCGGCCGATTGGAAGCGGCCTGCATCAAGGTTCTGGAATGGAGACCACGTACGGCACGTACCGGCAAGCGCAGCGTAGGACGCCCACCCACAAGGTGGTACCGACCTGGTAAAGGTTGCAGGAAACATTAATTTGAAACAAATAATTTAAAATAAAAATACATACATTACTTACTCTTAATCTCTTAACAGATATATTATGTGCTACAAATTCCTTGCAGAAACAAATAAACGGTCGAAAAAATTATTGAATAAATAAAACGAAACCTAGTAGACCGATGTACGCTTCTAAGCCTAAACACAATTAACACATTTTAATAAAGCTTACAAAAACAGTTAAACAGCGTGTTATGTAAGTAGTATAACAAGCCGAAAGTAGCCTGTATATATATATATATAAATACTATGGTGAAGTCAGTAATTTCATATCAAATTTCTGACTTCACCATAAATTTATATGTACATGTTTACATACGCTAGTTTCGGTTATATGATACCATTTACCTAATACCCTGTATATACCCACATACGCTTTGTATCACTTTGTGCCATTCCTAATCTGGGTCCTTTTATAATGATTCTATTAGTGGAAGCAGCAGCTATTAGTAGAAGTAGTGTCCCTAGTAACCCTTAGTCAAGGGAAATAGACCATTTTAACCTATGGCCTGGTCCAGTATTAACTAAATACGCAGATTTCCTCGCATTGTATTATTTAATTGAAACAAATATACCTGCCCGTTTGGTTAGAATTTCTCTAATCGAAATCCTGTCCAATCGTCTCAAATAGGTACCCGACCCATGGAACGTCGGCCCTTTGAAGTTTATCGTAGGTCTCAAGTCTCGAGATCTCAATTTAACGTTTCTCCTAATTGCTCGGCATGTTCTAAGGTTCCGAAGTTGGTGACTTGTAAGACTAGGGCTGTCAAAATTTACTTGTTTGTGCTTTTGACAGTTAAAAATATGGGAATTTTTTACTTAGATTTTTTCAGCAATTTCTACCATTTTTGATGAAAAACGTAGATAACATTTGACACTAAATATTTTTTTATTTGTCTATTAAAATTAATTCCACGTTTTTAAAAACCCGGACTGATAGACAAAAAGTTTAGTCATTAGAGTTTTGGCTACAAGTAAAAATTCTTTAGTAACGTAAAAATAACTTGTACTTGTATATTAATAAAATGTTGAAATACGAAAGAAATATTTTCAAAGTCAACCCTATTAGGT
The DNA here is from genome assembly GCA_950371115.1 of Anania fuscalis. Lineage (NCBI taxonomy): Eukaryota > Metazoa > Arthropoda > Insecta > Lepidoptera > Crambidae > Anania > Anania fuscalis. The sequence goes on along the minus strand of OX493343.1, from coordinate 12,866,317 downwards.
CTTTAAGTTAACACTCCGCTTTCCCGCATTCGCAATGATTTACAGAGTATTTTTAGGTTACGACTAGTTGGTGTTTGCATACTTCGAGTTGGAAGGCAAAACTGGTGGTTCAACTCATGCTGTTCTGTGGAATGAATTAAACTTTCAATTGTTTTTTTCACATTTTCTGCAGTGAATAAACTTCAATTGTTTTTTTTTGTGTTTTTGTGTGTGTGTGTGTACGTAATAAACCTACAGTTGAATTACTAAACAAAAGTATACTTATCAAAGCTTTTGAAATTATTTCAAAATGTATAAACCTTTACACATTTTTGGTTATAAAGATCTTGACAGACATATGGACTGATAGATGGACAAAGAAGTGTTTTAAAAGGGTTCCTGTTTACCTTTTGAGGTATGGAACCTTAAAAAGTTATAAATTAGAAACAGAAAATCATCCATGACAGATTAAACACTAGCTACTAAGTAAGTGGGTATTGTAAACACTTTTACGTCCACGTATATTGAGAAACATTGAGTGAGCTCTTAAACCCATTTATCAAAGGCCGACATCAAAGGAGAACTTATAAAGATAACGCGCGTAAAGTCTTTTTTTACGATATACCAGTACTTAACGTGTGAATCGTTAAAGTTTTCGATAATCCTGGGTATTCTTTGATAAGGTTGTTAGGGTCCCATTGCGGAAAGGCAAAAATAAACATCTATTATAGGCGTCATCCCTATAATAGATTTGTTTTTGCTTTGTAAAGAAAATTAAATTCTATTTAATTCGTCAGTTAGAATATCAAAAAATAATGGACTCAAGTTTTTTGTCAATTAATCAAAAATAGCAAAGATATAGCGCGTCAATGTTAGGAAGAGGGGGCTTGTGACGTCACTTATAAGTAAGAATTGTACCTAGGCGTTACGACATAAGACTAAGGTGACTGATATTGTCCAAAAACTTTGAAAGTAATATTTAGTGCATATTAAAGTTTTGAGTTTGGCGTTCAGGAAATTGGTCGAATATTCGAATATTGCAGATTTGATGTTCGAATATTCGAACCCACTCTAAAATTCGAATTATTCGAATAATCGGATGCAAGCCCTATGCGTGACATCCTGCGACATTTCAATTCAATATAATTACGTCTGTAACATTTATAATTATTTGAAAAATATACATATCCAATACTTTTTAATAATAAAATAAATAAATAAATATTGGACAACATAACATAGGTACATTTTTCTAATCCTAAAGTAAGTAGCAAAAGCACTTTTATTATAGAAATCCGAAACAACGACGATACCACAACACCCAGATCCGAGATATAATATAGAATATAGAAGAGTTAATTTTCCACATTGACCCGACCGGGAATCGAACCCGGAAACTCAAAGATGGCGGCAACGCCCAGTCTAGCATGCTCGCCTCTCCATAATAATAATCATTATCTACCTAAGTACCTAATATGCGAATAAAAAAAATTGGTTGTCATCCATATTTCATGCATTGATCCTTGTCACCATACGCTATAACCATTTTAATCACAGCCTATTATTGCTGAAATTCAGGGTGTTTTTATAATAAGATAAAGGATAGTACTCGTGGGTATAAATGTATCAGGGCTAAGTAATAAATAATGTACCTACACTGCTTGATATGTCTAATAAATAAAACATAACTACGTTTAGGAACATACTTTATTTCTACTACTAAATTCAAATAAAATGTACAGAACACTAATTAGTATTGCCTCCATTAAAATACTCTCATAAGTGACTTGAGGGGTTGTTTAATTTTAATGTGTCTGAGCGTAAAAGCTCCCACTGAATTATGAAAACGCTAAGTAATAAGAGCTATGTATACTGCTTTTTTGTAATTAATGTATCTTGAAATTTGTTTTGTGAATAAACAATGAATTTTTAATTTAAAAACGTACGTTTATAAAGTCGTAGAGATTGATTTTTTCGTTTATTTATTTAATCTATACAATATTTTTATCAGAATCTATATTTGTTAATGAAACAAAAAGTCAATTTCTAGCAACATTTACTTATTTTGTAATTATAAATATATTTTGAGAGGCGTGGTAGCTCTGTATTCAAAGAATCGGGAGATCTACTATGAAAGTTTTTCGTTCGCTCGGATGTAACTGATTACGATAGTCTTTAATTCATTCGGACATACCTGATTAATTAAAATTAGCATCTAATTACTAGACAATTGAAAACGGTCCAGTTTTACACGAGCGATACATATCCGTAGCAAGCCTTCGGCACGGTAATATAACATAAAGTCGTTGAGTTTGCAGCCTACAGCAGTATTTCAGCCGTAGAAGTGATATTTAGTGAGACTTAAAAACATACGCAGAAGAACTACTAAAAATAACCTAGTTTACCAAAGTTTTTGATCACGATTTTACATTATATTCTGCCCCTAACGACACACCTTCACGGCACGTACAAAACAAAGAATTAAAATTCAAGATGTGAATCGCAAAGTTTTGTGACACTGCCACTCTAAATTGCGCTTTTTGTCTTTGTTTTAAGGATCCTAAATCCAGCTTCAAATCTAAGTGACTTTCTCTGTAGGTACGTGATACTAGAAATCTTCAAAGAACCACAAAACAGACAGGTAAGTATCAGCAGGTCTGCTTCTGTTAACATAAAACAAACGGAAAACAAGAATAGATTGCCATTTGTTTTTTTACTATATCCATTTTTATTTTAAATTAAGCGTTTTCAGATTTTTCTCTGAACTTGTGCTATAAGACATTGCTTGGAACCATGTTTTATGATTCTAGATCAACGGGACAGTTATAGGTTTTCCCTCGCGGGAGTCAAAATATGCCACATTAAAAAATCTTTTGAATGCCTTGACTTAGAAATTTGATTTTTTACAGCTTCAAGGTTTGCAATCAAACCTGAGTTTTTGTTATTCATTTCAACTTGAAACCTCCACATGGATTTTTTGTTAAAGAAAATCAATAACATTGCTACTCTATAGATGTGCTTGATGTTTGAGCACGACTGATTCTGCATGTAATAAGAACGGATACTGCTCCTATCTGTACTATGGACGAACATACCAAATGTACGATGTACGTATAGCGAATGGCATACGACGTGTCATGCACATTATGCCGCCATAAGCCGGGTAAAGATGGGTACGGAATATTGTCCGTGACACGGCTATTCTCTACAGCTGTAATTTGAATTATAGTGTAAATCCAGTGCAAGGGTATACCCTTGTGCTACTTAGGCTACAAGGGAAACATCATCAGTTCATGTGAAATAAACTGTAAATATCATTAAAATAGTTTGTTACGGGATTGATACAATGTACCTTATTTTTGAGCTCCCGATATTTCGGCACTGTTGCAAGCGCCATGATCACGGAGTAACTGAAGATCTTGCGGGTAAGTTGTTAAGGGCCAACATATCGGTCTACCCTCTTTCGCTGTCTTTTATTGCACGCGTCGGTACCATTGTCTACAAACTCACTATTTTCTCGCACCTGTTTTCGACACACAACACTAACAGTCTGACCGCGAAACAGCAGTTTGTTGTTTTTTCCGGTTTTTGCACATACGAATCACTGGATTCCTATTGAACTATTCTAATGTTAGTGACCATGAAAGTTTAAAACAATATATTGTAAATCTCATATTAAACAAATAAATCTATTATTATTTCGTTGATGGAATATGCAAGGCTGCTAGCAGTGAAAAGAAAGGAATATCCATAGATTCATAGAATATCCGCTTATTGTAAACAAATGCTTAAAGCTCCACCTGCCAATACGTCTAGTCAACTGTCCTAGTTACTGTCATTGAGTGTTGTAATCTGCTTGGTAATATTTGTAAATTTGGTCCCAAGATTTCAGTATTGAGAATATGATCACTAACTCAGTAACAAAAAAACAAAGGTTATGTATAAAAAGTTAATATGTGCCTACTCTTTGTATAAAACTATTTTATATTATATATATCTACTACTACTACAATTACTACAAAAATAAATGTAAAACGCTTAAGATTATCCTATAAGCAGTAGGGCTAGCATGCGCAACACGATAAAATTTTGTCGTGGCATTTTATCGACTTTTGACGTAAATTTGTCGTTTTGTCTTCGACGATAACAAGGAAAAGACCAAATTATCATGGCAATGCCGTGTTATAACGTAAAAATAAGTGGCTACGAAGAACGGGAAAACCTGAAAATGTTAAGATAAAGGATTCGAGACGTCTGTGATCCGTAAGATTAGGGAAAACGACAAAATTATCGTCAAAGACAAAATTTGTCTTGTCTATCGATAAAATAACCGATGCGCGCATGCTAGCCCTGTAGGTTGTGCAATGGTAAGTAAGTAATTTTATACGCTAAAGCGTATTATGTCGTTTCAGTCAACGTCTGTCTCCCTTAGAAGTACCTACAGATAGACAAGAAAATTAAGAATATTTCTTTTGCGTCTCAGAACAAAATATAAACGCGTGTTCCAATTCGACAAGGGTCAAGCTCGTTGTCAGTTGCCATAGGTATATTTTTATCTAACTCATACTTGTCCTTAGACCATGAGCTACGTTAAGTTTGGGACTAGACAACAAATAATTTGATTGTTGGAAAGAACTATTACTTTTCGTATATCCTGTGTCTAGCTTATTACCAACAATAATAAAACCCAAAACCTAACATTATCTTAAAGACAAAATATATCTAGATGCAAAAATACAATACCTAGTTACAGAGTTATGTCAGTAATGTTTTCAAGCTCGGGTTGTTTGAATAAATTTCACCTACTATCTGTTTTTATTACCCTGGAATAAGTACTGTCATAACATCAGATTTTATCTGCGTAAAAAATACGCAACATCCTGTCGTTACCGTATGTGTGCTTAAAAATAAATGTATAAGTTATACAACTTGATGTTTTATACTCGTTAAGTAGGCTGTCAGGGACATCGTGCAAGGAGAAACTGTATTTATTTTGATACAAGTGTCTTATTTTAAGAAAGTTAGTAGGTACTACTAAAAATAGCATTTAATAATCCTTAATTATTTATTGAAACTTTATTACCGCAACTTACTACTACGTTTAAATAATCGAAGGTTTTTTTCCCAATAAGCTTGTTTAATTATTAACTTAAAGTAGACTGGTAGGTAGAGCATTCTCTACCAGTCGACCATTAGGTTAAACAGATATGTTTTGTGGGCGGTGTGATAAAGGACTTATTAGTTAATAATTAAACAAGCTTATTGGAAAAAAATACCTTCGATTAATTAAACGTAGTATTAAGTTACAGCTCTATGTATAGCATTACCAGCTGTTGTCCGTGACTTTGTTCGCGTGGTCTTCAGTTTATTCATAATACATACATATTTTTTATAAATTGTAGTCTGTATGTTTTTAAAATGTATAATATTACTGTAAAAACTACTAAAGTGGATCGAGCGAGGTGTCAGGTCGGGCGCACGTTCCGAAACGGGCCAAGTCCATTCCGACGAACTCGTTTTGAGTTGACACTTCGACTTATTTGTATTGTTTTTATTTTATTTTTGCTAGTTTCGTTTAATTTATTTTTTCTCTTTTTGATATCGCATGCTTGTTCTATATTGTCCTTGTGGTTATTTGTTTTGTTGTTGTCTATTTCTGCTTCGTCTCCTGTCCTGTAAAGGTATGTGGGCAGCGGTGCATCGGCTCATCGGTAATTCGGAACCTGCCTGGTCTTTTCGACTGACTCCGAGCCGGAGTCGGCAGGAGGATTTTGGGGTTCTTTGGTGATCCGATGTACCGTTGACACTACCCGTCCCACGTCCTGCGGGGTCTCTGCTGAAAACTAGCGTCGTTATGGCTCTGGCTGTAACGACAAATGCTGCAGGGACCTTTTTGCACTCTTTTTATGTTTATATTTGATTCTGTTTGTAATGGTGCTTATGTGTCAAATAAATGTTTTCTATTTCAATTTTTCTATAAAAGTATTTTGATGCAGTTTCATTCAAAACCGTTTGTTTTTGCGTGAAAGAGTAACAAACATTCATCCTCACAAACTTTGTCAAATATAATATTAGGTAGTAGGATATTTGTATGTTTCATCTTGTATATCCAAGGTATCTCAAAGCCGGTACCGCAGCACGCAAATCCCTGTGATTGAATACCAAACCCCGGAATACGACGTCGATCTAATACCAAAAGACGAATGCAGTTTTTGGTACAACCGACAGCAACACGTGTCTAATATATCAATGTTAAAATGGCGTCTGTTTGGCAGGTTCTTGTGTGGTTTAATGGACTTAACGATAGGAAAGGTAAATAAAGAATAGAATAGAATATTTTATTCCGCTTAAATGTGGTACAGAGATGTTATATTTTATATAGTATTTCAGATCACACATTTAACCACAACATGGCATGCAAAATATATTAGCAATCATAAAATTTATTGTAAATATGCGGAGAATATATTTGTGATTATCTCGAAGTAGAAGGCATTAACGCCCTTGTGTCAATATTTAAGAAGAAAAAGATACCGTTAAGAAACTGGGAATCGAAATCGGGACTTATTCGTTTAAAGGACAACTTCACGCCACAAAGCATGATAGGTATGTCGAGATTAGGTTTTTAAGCTTTCATTGCCTGAAATTCATTAACAACCGTCTGGTGTAGTGGTTCGCGCTTCGGACTACAATGCCTGGCGGTTGCGGGTTCGAATCCCGCGAGGGGCAAATGTAAGTGTGATGAGCACGAGCATTTGCACCTAAGTCATGGATGTTTATAAAAGTATTTAAGTATGTTTATCCGTTATCTAGTCGCCATAGCACAAGCTTTGCTTAGTTTGGGGCTAGATAATTAGTGTGATTGTGGAAACCATAAAAAAAATAATAAATATAAAAGTTGCTACATTCAAACTACGCTGTCAAAATATTTTTTATGATTATGTCTGTTCGCTTACTTTCCTGTTTTTTTTTAACACTAAGCATAGTCTTTAATATTTTGAACCCAATTTATCCTAATATAATACATTTGTGTTTAAAGAATAAATTACGTTTTAGCACTATGTAAGTACTCGATACGTTTTTACGTAGATACAGATCATTATTGTTTGTGCCTTGTAACGACAGAAAAGGTTTTCTTTACAATTCGACGAAAATAAAAATTATAAATGCGTAACAAGTGTTAAATAATGTCACGTGACACTTTAAAGTCCCGAAATACTTTTTACAATTGGCAGATGTAAATCAGCAGTAACGACACTAAAAATCGTTTGGTACAATCGCAGGGCACTAAAGTCAGATTTATTTGTGCTCTACTGTGGCCTTTCCGCGTGAAACATGCTGACAGTATGTCCGTGCATCTCGGAATTGCGCTATTGGCCTACTTTTAAGCTTTATTTAAACAATTTTGATGACAAGAAATCAGAACAAATTACGCCAAACCTACTTTTAACCTTTATCCAACCTCCGTAGCTGAGAGACGAGCACGCTGCGTGGCGTCGTCATTTCTAAAGTCCCGGTTTCAATTTGCGGTCGAGTCAATGTAGAAAACGATTTTTTCAATATTGTCTTGGGTGTTTGGGTGTTGTGGTACCATCTAAGTTTCTGATGTCTTAAACACAAGTGCTTTAGCTAGGTACTTAGTAATGCTGTTTTTTTTAGTATTACATGGCCAAGCGCCGAAAAAAATCGGAAGAACGCGTTTAAGCAAAAAACATTATTTTATTTTTATAAATTGACTTATTAAGTCGTTGTTGAAACCTGATGATACAATATGAGGACAGATAAAAACATTATAATTATAGTAAATTGTTTCCACAATTATACCAATTAGCTATGCCTTGGGACTGAGCAAAGTTTGTACTATGACGACAGGTAACGGATAAACATACATATATACGTTTATAAACATCCATGACTTAAGACAAATGCTTGTGCTCTTCACACAAACATTTTCGTCTTGCGGGATTCAAATCCGCAACTGACAGGCTTTGTACTCCGGAGCGCGAACCACTACAACAGACAGTCGTCAAATTTTAATAGCTATATTTAATATTAGCACATATATTTCATTGACGAGACACATACGGTGCAACTTGTTGCCAAAGACATCTAGAAATGTAGTATATAAATGATTGTTGCGTCAAAGTCGGTTGACTTTGACGCAACAATCATATAAAGGTCTTTAATGCTATACGAGCTTATATTTTTATGTACATACTTACTTAACATTTTCAAAATGGTGTTCTTTAAACATAGATTTTTTTAATTTTAAATTTTATCATATTATTTAAGTACACATTATTATACCAATTTACTCAAATGCTGTGATTTACTTAATATCTGCATAAGCAATTTTATGTATATGTGTACCCTAATACTATGATAAAGTAAAAAGAATAATAAAAAAATAAAAACCGACTTCAAAATAAAACTAAAAAGCGAAAAATAATATTGACTAAAACATACGTAATCAGTTCTTTTTGGAGTCGGTGCCAGCCATCGAAAGTTAAAATTTGTTCATTCGCACCGACTCCAAAAAGAACTGATTACGTATATTTTAGTGAATATTATTTTTCGCTTTTTAGTTTCATTTTGAAGTCGGTTTTTAGTTTTTTATTAAACTTATTTTATTTCACAATTTTAAGTGTTAAGTCCTCTATTTTCCCCTCCTAACTCCGCCAAAAATGACTTTACAGCAAAGTAACCTTAACTAATGTTGGTCCTCTATGGACCCCCCATCCAATGGTATGATAAAAATAAGGTGTTATATAGGGTCAATTTTCGACGAAAATTTGTAAGTCTTAAGGCAATGGTTTTCGTACACTCCAACCAGAACGGTGGCTATTTTGGTGTCGTAACCATAGGATAAGGTCTTGCGTTAAATACCAAGTCAATTTAAGAAATAAACTTTTTTTTTTCGTTACTGGGTGTGCGGGTACGCCCCCCGTAAATAAAAATTGGCGGTCTGGTACCTCATAAGCTCCACGTCTGCTCAACACGCTGCGAAATACGTTCTGTCGACAAATTGCAGTATAATCTTCTAACTCCTATCCGTTAAGGATGGCTTCCATCATCAGGTCAGCAACATGACATGATGATTACCAGACCCAAAAATCAGCATTGAGTCAGAAAATATATGCAAAACATAATGAGTGCCTATAAAAATTGAGGGTTGCCCTCGATTTCCCAGGGATCCCACCATCAGAATCTAACTTGGTGTAAATGGAACCACCTCGGGAGTATACCCTTTCAAACTAAAAAATAAATTTTGAAATCGCGTAACAAACATACAAAAAAAAACAACATTCAGACGAATTGAGAACCTCCTTATTTTTGAAGTCGGTTAAAAATATCGACAGTTTTCTAAATATGTACTACATCTTCTTCTTCCTTGTCGGTATCACTCTTGACAGAGTGGTCGTGGTCATCATTTCAGGTGTTGGTGGCAAGCCTTACAACACGCCGCCACTCCTTTCTGATGGCTGCCTTCCTCGTGCATTCATACAGTGATGATAGCCATTCACTGCCGCTTTTATCTGGTCAGTCCACCTCACAGGCGATCTTCCTCGTACTACATCTTTCTTGTATGTATGTCTAGGTACCACCTTCTGAAAAAAAAACACATCTATAACGTTACCAACTAAAAAGAGTAAATTATAATTAAAAGTTTGGAGTTGTTAGCGAAAAACAATTTAAAAAACGCGATGCTTTAACATTTCATATTACAAAACAAACAAAACGCTCCTGTTTTTAACAACTCTAAAATAATATCAGCTAGATTTACCGTCCGCCCTTGCCGGTCCCGACCCTGATATCCAGTTATAACCGATTTTATCCGGTTTGCGCAACTTTTATAAAAAGCCACTGAACGGATGAAACTGTCAAACAGTCTACCCCACTTAATCCCTTTTAAAGGGCTGAACACAGGGACTTTGTTTCACCATGCTTAAGGATGGTTTAGACTGAATTTCAACTATCTTTCAGAGTCGATTTTCCTCGACGTCTTGCAAGTAATCTCTTTCAGTGACTTCGTTTAATGGTTTCCAGGAAAGTGTATGACAATTTTATCTATTACCTGATAACTGACAAGTTATGAAAGTAAAATAAGAAAATTCTTGATGAATTGTAGTAACTTAGTAATTAGTAAGTACCATAGACAAGAAAAATGAGACGAGATATGTACCTAATTTAATAACTCAATTTTGCCAAGTTCTGTTTAAAATAACACATGACAGACAAGTTCATTCAACTATTAGTGGTAAATCCTACTTAAAATTATCTGATAATCTTACAAATTATTATAAATGCGAATATCTAAATTATTTATTAAATTGATTGTTTCTCGTGCACATCACACAAACATCTGCCCTTTGAGGGATTCAAACCTGCAACCGCCAGACTATGCAGTCACAGTGAGCTAGCTTTTGAAGATAACAATAAATTTGGTAAACTTAAAAAAAAAATAGTTTGTTTTTTCCACTACCTTCCATAGGTACTCTTGTGGAATAACGTGGCACCTAGTTTTTAGGGTTCCGTACCCTTAGGGTAAAACGGGACCCTATTACTAAGGCTCCACTTTCCGTTTGTCTATCTGTCTATCCGTCTGTCACCAGGCCTTCTCATGAACCGTGATAGCTAGAGAGTTGAATTTTTCTCAGAGGATGTATATCTGTTGCCGCTATAACAACAAATACGAAAAAACAGAATACAATAAATATTTAAGGGGGCTCCCACACAACAAGCGTGTTTTTTTGCCGTTTTTATAGATAATGGTACGGAACCCTTCGTGCGAGAGTCCTACTCGCACTTGGCTGTTTTTTTTTAGTGTTCTAACCACTAGCATGTTCTAATAGTCGGATAGTATGTAAAATCCATATCTCATCTAAAGAGCCGTTTAGTTATGGATCCCACGGTCGAGAGATCTATGTCGATTACGTGAGCAAGCTACGTATTGCCTGGACCACATTGAAGCACTGTATAAGGATGTAAAATGGGGGAATTTTAAAGTTTTAACAGGCAGAGATAACGCAAGAAGAAAGAGGTGGGATAAAAAAAAAATTGTCTATGGCAAAATCATAGACGGATTCAGTTTTATCGTTAGTATAGATCTATTAATCCCTTAGCATTAATAAATACTCTTCAATATTGCTAAATAGTAAACTATTAATTATTTATATCGATAGAGCTGTCGATAGCCAACGGTTTTTAATTTTATGAGTCTAAGTAGAGACTTATAGTCCATCGAAATATAACAATTTTAGCATATCAACATTATTAGTTTTAAAACATTAGGTTGTATGTACCACCAATACTATCGTTATTTAGTTCAGTTAGAACTTCAAGATCAATAATTAATAGCTTGCCTACAGTTGACAGTCGCGACAACTGAAGTGTGTGCCTTAAATTAACAAACACATTTCCGTAACTGAAATACTTATCTAAATAGCGGAAAACACTTTTTGCCATCAGATCTACTTACATCAAGTAGGAAAAACTGTTCTCGGCTATTCACCAAATTGTCAAACCAAAAAGCCGGGAAACGTCCACTCATGAATGTTATTCGAGAGTCATTTGAAATACAATTTGTGTTGTGTGCAGTCGCTGCAAACGTCGGGATATTGGGAAACTGGTAGCGATAGCAAAAAAAGCAAAAAATAAAAGGTACCCCATTTTCAGGATCGCGCACGCGAGCTTTTCTTCGGAGTCTCTAGAGAGTGGATTTTAAGTTTCTACAAAGTTCAAATAGGTTTTTTATTAGAAATTGAAAATCAGAAGCCAATTTTTACTAGTTCAAAATATAACAGAACAAAGTACAGCGCTATTATATATTATATATATATATATATAGGAAGGCCTGTGTTTTACTGAATAAAACATATTTTAATGATAAAAAATAGGAAGAATAAAATTTATTTGATTTCATAACTTATAAGTGTGTTTATGGTAATGTTTTTAACTCAACTATGCTTTTTTAGCTGACTGGAATTAGTTGAAGTGTATAGTTAGGATAATTATGATCACATTATGCCTGGTTAGATAATTCATTCCTCGTTTACTTAATTATAAAGTTTAAGTATTCAAAGTAACGGCTAGACGCCAGTGTTAAAAGAACGTAGGTTAACAAATTACTTTTTTTGACATTAGTTTCATCCATCCATCCATCAGCCGAAAGACGTCCACTGCTGGACATAGGCCTCCCCCAAGGATTTCCACGAACGAACGATAAGATTCAGGAGTCACCCGGTTCTATTTTGTTCCCTGGCTAGATTATACTAGCAATATCGTACATTTGTCTGCTGCGCCGTCAGCGACCTGGGGGCCTAGCGCGAAAGTGTATCTTTCGTTCGGTCGTATAAACCTAACAAATTAAAATGTCAATTCTCTGATAAAATATGACCAACTCAATCTAGCCGTGTAAAAAACCCGACTGTTTTCAATTGTTCATAAATTGTCAAAGCTTTGATACAGGGGAATTGGTGTTTTAATTTGATCGGTTAATACAACCGACCGAACGATACACTTTCGCGCTAGGCCCCCTGAAACCAGCGGTGACGTATGGACCCTGCATATGCACCGTCGTCTCTACACATAAGATAACCTAGCAGCATTTAGTAAATACCTTATAGAGCAACAATAATAAATGGATGATCTCTCTCTCTGAAACTTGCAGTTATTTTTTAGTTACTTATAGTTGTGAAATAGCAAGTGCTGTCTTCTCTCGCCAATACACAATATACAGGTTGTACAAGAGAATAAGACACCTCTTATAACTATGTGATCAGCTGGTCATATACCTACAACAACTTTTTATAAGGGAGTAACATTGAAATCTACAATGTGTTTTAAGCTACTCCATACAAACCTACTCGAATACCTTGATCTAGGCATCTGTCTAACCCAATGATGGCCGAATCGGACGTGTTTAGACAGAATTAAAATCGTTAATACAATTACTTCTAGTTCAAATCTTTCCACCAAAATATATCATAATAATATAATCTTAACATCCAAATGCCTAACACCTAACCGCGCCCCCGCTCTAATGAATTTTAATACAACACAAATTTGAACTCCGCCTGAACTAGTCGTAAACTAAACAAGAAACATAAATCAACACTAACCAAGAGGCGCATTAGCTTGTACTCTCATAAATAACTCAGTATAGAGACAAATATGTAATGAAACTTTACGGAAAGAGTCAACATTAATTACTGTTTATTAAACACCGCGATCGTGTTTTGTTTAAAATTTTCAAGCCTTACCGCGACACAGATTAACCCGTATTCTCGAAAAAAAAAACAAGTGAATAACGATGGATGCACATGTGCGCGCGAACCGAGCGGGAGGAATAAATAATATGTCAAATGATTAAGCACTAATTGTATTATTTTGTGCATTTATCTTTCATCATCTCAGCCACAGGACGTCCACTGCTGAACATAGGCCTCCCCCAGTGACTTCTAGATCGGCCGATTGGAAGCGGCCTGCATCCAGCGTCGTCATGCAACCTTTACCAGGTCGTCTGCCCACCTTGTGGGTGGGCGTCCTACGCTGCGCTTGCCGATACGCGGCCTCCATTCCAGAACCTTTCTGCCCCATCGGCCGTCAGTTCTACGTGCTATGTGCCCCGCCCACTGCCACTTCAGCCGGCTAATCCGTCGGGCTATGTCAGCGACTTCGGTTCGTTCACGGATCTCCTCATTTCTGATTTGATCTCGCAAAGAAACACCGAGCATAGCCCTTTCCATAGCGCGCTGTGCAACTTTAAGCTTCTTAATAAGGCCCATAGTAAGAGGCCACGTTTCAGTTCCGTATGTCATCACTGGTAACACACACTGGTTGTATACTTTCGTCTTTAGGCACTGAGGTATTTTGGACAAGATGTTGCGTAGTTTCCATTTATCTCTAATGCACTTAATAGGATAGTTATTTTTAGAAGTACATAATTAGTGATTGTTAAGAAAAAATTCTGAATTCGGCAAAAGTGAACATCCTTTTTCTATGGGTTTTTTTTCCACAATGGGTGCTTGACATTTCAAAAGACAAGACGTTTGTTTGGGCAGCTAGTATAATATAAATCAATTTTTATGCTAAAAATAAGTAATGAGGTATGAGTATATTTAAATTTCAGCTTTTTTAAGGGTTCCGTTCCTCAAAAGGTAAAAGGAACCCTTTTAAGATTGATTTACTGTCCTTTTTTTTGTTTTCACAAACCTTCTTACTTTTTTATAGGGTAAAGGTAATAAGTTGATGTAACCATCGAATACTGAAGTCTGCAATCCTTTGAAGTTGTGAAAAAATTAAACTTCTAATTCAAGGTAATCAAAAGATTAACCTGTTTAGCCGCATTTTCGATACTCGCTGGAAAATTAAAACATTGGTTGTTCCACTTTAAATTAAAAAATATATGTCACGAAGCAATGTCTTATAGCTCAAGTAAAAAGAAATTTCCGAAAACTGTATGTAATTTGCAGGTATAGTCACATAAAAAAGGGGTAAAAATCTTCGAGACTCAATTCATTTTGTGAGCGAACTATTTACATATCAACAGTTTTGTTCAAAACCCTCGGTTAGCAAGTCCAACTCACACTTGGACATTTTTAAATTGGTTTTATATTTTTCATTTTTTTTTCGATTATGTGTAGCGAAGTAAACTCATATAAAAACTCTCACTTATTTTATCGACAGGTCGTTGACTATACCCATTATTATCTCAGACAATTTTATGGAATAAGATTAGATCTAATACGCGTATAAGTACTTTCCATTCGATTGGATACGAAAACACAATATCAGTTGAATTAAGTAAGGATAATAACCTAACGTCACAATAGGGATAATGTTACAGCAAGTACAGAAGACAGTGGGGGCAAGAACCAAACCTTTGAGCGTTTAACTAAAATAAAGAAAATTCGATATATAAAAATAAATAAAAAATATTTGACAGCATCACTACAAGCATACATTGCTCCGATCCTAAGCTGCTGCTAAAGCACTTGTTTTATAGAAATCAGATACAATAACCACTACAAACAACAACGGTATCAGTACACCCACCCAGACCCAGAGATAGATGCACGTGCAGAAAACTCACTTACTGGAACGGTCTCAAAGTCCTTTCTTCGAGTGTTTAAGGGAGTAAGGAATCCACATCTCTTACGGAGTACCAGGTATTTTAGAAGCGCTTCTCCCACCACATCATGACACAAACCAAATTAGAAACTATTGTTTCTTATACTGAACCAAGCCGGGCATAAATACCCTTTGTGTATATCGTGAATCACGGAGCCACTAACCAATAAGGTTGTCATATTTTAGTCTGAAAACCCGCCAGAGATTTAGTCTCACTTCAATAATATTCTCGGCAATATGCATATATAATATGTGTTTGTACAGATTTGTCAAATGTACCGCGAACGGTGTAGTTTGTACAACTATTTAATTTATTTATTGTGCCTATTTGGTAAAATTTGATTTTAATTTTAGGTCATTAATAGGTTAGCAATTTGCGGTGGCTGCTCTATGTCTAATGTCCATACCACACATCATTAGGTCGCGGTGAATTCACATCCAAGAAGGTATCTACCACTGGATATTTCATAATTTACTACTCTGTCAAGAAAGTACCGGGAAAAGATTAATAATACACAGAATGTTAGTTATTTATCCAAATTTATTTTATACGAAATCCCATTGGCGATGCAAAATTTAAGACAAACTCTTTGTTCGATGTTTTCGTCCATTATGAAATTCGCAATACACACTAGATATGGTATAACTAAAAACAATACTGTATTTAAGATAAATAACACTTGAAAAAATCATCGACCTCAGGTGGGACTGGTGGTCCCACCTGAGGTCGATGATTTTTTCAAGTGTTATTTATCTTTAATAAAACCTTGCATGGAATTGCTAAAAACAAAAATTTACAATACTGTATTTAATCTAATTATCAGATGAAACTCAAACTCCGCGCCAAAATGGAAAGCAGTTGTGATAATCTAGCAATAACAACAAAAAATATAATTTTGAATTTAAAACCATAAACAAATCATCAATTCCCGAAACTTTTTTGACAGAATGTATATACAAAATACCATTCGCTCGGTGGTGGGAAAAAACATCGTGGAAAAACTAGTCTGGTTCCCCTGCCAAAGGCCTGTCAAATAAAACGTGTATGCCTAAAATTTTAAGCTTTTAATTACATTTTGTTTAAAGAACAAATAGTGTCTAGACAAACCTAACTTTAACCAAAATATTAAACAAAATTAACCAAAATTGCGATCGTAACCCGCCTGCCAAGCGTGGCGATTATGGCAAAATCCTCCTTTTGGAGAGGCCTGTGTCCAGCAGTGGATTGATATAGGCTGGTGATGATGATGATGATGATGAACTAAAATTATGTATTAACGTTCTTGAAATCAATATAAATTCAATTTCAATTCAAATGATAGCTCCAAATATAATAATCAGATTTGCCACATCTTAGATCATGGTCAAGTGAACGCCAATCATTAACGGGTCAAAGCGCTAGGACTATTAATATTTAGTAAAACGTCACTTTAATCAATACTACTGTATATATTTCAATTGTTACTAAGTCCCTTCAACCTTGGACTAACCCAGATTATCTTATCAAAATGCCTTTAAATATGAAACCGCTGGATTTCACCACGTCACCTTTGAAGCTTGAATGCGTTTAAGATTTACTTATACCAAGGAATGATTAAGCAAGCACACTTGGAAACGAAGGCTTAAGGTGTCAGTGCATAGAGTCATATTGATAGGGATGAGCAGGTTAAAAAGTATTATAATCTTATTATATTAGGTAATAGGTTAAGGGTTAATATTATTTAAAAAAAATATTTAGCGGCAGAAAATACGTCGATTATTATCAAGGTTTCGAAATAAGAAAAAGTACTTGTGTTACGAGTTAACTTATAAATTTGACCACCTAGAACGCCCAGTCTAAAAACCATTCTAAAAAAATGGTTTCTGAATGAACTAGAACTATTGCAGGAAGGTCCTGGAATCTCTACACGTTAAAAGATCATTGTCCGAAAGAAGTCGTCGAAAAAGATAAAACATTATTTTATATGCATAAGATGAGCTGAAACTCGAAGGGTTTACTAGTGGCCATTGAAAAGTTTAACTGGCTTTTTCAACAGATCGTTTCAATGGCATAAAATAAAATTTGAAATCGATACGTCAGTTAAAATTTGCTTAAAAGTGGAGTTAATAAAAACGTATTCATGAATAGTGTCTACTACATTACATAACTTATGAATTTTTATTTAATTTATATCTTTTAGTATACTAAACTTTTAGTATACTAAAGTTAATTTATGCTATAGCATTGACTTTAGGGACTCAGACCTCGCTACACACATAAATTCGGGACGGCTTTAATCGGCATAGTAGATTCTTCGGGTCGGCGGATTTTTTGTTCGACAAATACTACTACACCGACAATGCCGGCCCGAATATTCAGGATTACATTGCACAAGGTAGTGCCAAATTTTAAAAATAAGATCTAGAGGTGCACTGCTTAAGGTATTAATTGTCAATTTGAACCTCTGGTTTGCGCAGGCGCTCTTGCTGTTAGAAATGTACCTTACATCGAATAGGCTAAGGTTTAATTTCGCGCGCCATTGTAACAATTATTGCATTAAACTTTGCAGTTCTAAGTAGCACAGAGAAAGTGCGTGCGTTTTTTTTAGGAATGAGACAAGATTACCCACGCCTACCATCTTTAAACAGCGGATAGCAATAAAAAAAAGTTTGTTTTTTAGATCGTTTATATCGTACATTTAGTTACTGATTCTGAGTGGTCCCTGAAAATTTGGCACTACTTTGCAATGTAACCCTGTATTGTGTGACGCTACCCTCAGCCAACTAGTGCCTATAATTAGTTTTTCGGTCGGCTAGCCAGCTAAAGCTCACAGAACGGCAACATAAACATGTCTTTGCCGCACCACGTTTAGTTGTTCAAATTAATTAAATAATTTTTGCGGTCTCGAAAGGGAAAAACTTTTTAAAACGGAAAATCTTTTTGTATATCAAATATAAATCGTGTGTTCCGTAGCCTATTGGGATAAAGGTCCACTTTCATTTTGTTTGATGAAGATGAAATTAATAACAATATTTACTATAGGTATTTATGTTTTAAACTTAAATGTGGCACCTTCTTTGTTTCTGATTTTATTACACAAGTGCTCAAGTAAGTAGCGAGCTTACCTTGGGATATGATGTATTATTAATGTAATAATTTCCAATATTCGTATTTTAGAAATAAATAGTAAACGAAACAGAATGGGTACGGAAGTTCAAATATTGAATCGGTTTTTAGTAACTCATCTTAGCTTTAGTTTAGCTGTCTCTAAGACTCAAGCTATTTAGAGAAGGTTGATTTCTAAATTGACGTGACTTTTTTTTAAAATAAGTGTCGCCCTTATTCCCAATGAACAATTTTATAACTTTATAAAATTTTGTTTTTTTTTAATTAAGAATCTAACGCACTACTATTGCTCTTGAACCATAGAGTTAAGGAGGTCGTAAATATTGTTTCTTTAACCCTAAAAAGCTGGAGTAAAAATCCGAGATTGTTTCACTTCGCAATTTTTAATGTACACAGTACACACGTAATTAAATTATTTTTAACTCGCCATTCTATCCCCAGAGGTTATGCCCTAATTTTGAGCCAGTATGTAGCGCTGAAACTTTGGGTTCATTTGAAAAAAATGTAGAAATTAGTTCGTTTATGTAAAGAATGAAAGTTCTTTGATAATAATGAAAATCTTTTCATGAAATGTGATGCTCATTCTAAAAAAATCCTTACCTGAGTAGCGGGGATTGTGCATATACTTTTCATCGTTATAATTTGGCTAATATACTCGTATGTATTTTTTAGAATCAGTTCAATTTATAAATCTTTTAAATTTTTCTCGGTGTGCTAGGAAACGATCCTAAAATTATTTTTCACTTACCTCGTAACAAATTGCTTTTTTGAAATTACAAAAATTAGAAAAAGAAATGTTTTTTCCAACATTTATTTTTTGGTTTTAATCTATGTATCATGTTCTTTTTTAACAAGCGCCGAGTATCGCATTTTAGCCTTTAAGCGCGAGCACACATGTGTGCACGGGCCATTGTTATATCAATTGTTGTCTTATTTTCTGAGCATACAGGTTAATATAGATAAGTAATACCTATAATATTGTAAATCAATAAAATCACCAAACTCGCTCAAATCCGAAAAGAAAACCTATTCGCTTATTTCGCAACCTTATCAAATTCGATAAAAAAAACATTAACAAGACTCTGCAAACTTGTAAACTACGATGGCTGAATGAAAAAAATCCATTTTTAAAAAGGCGCAACATTTTTTCCATATTTGAAAAGAGTTTTTACTTTTTATTCTCTACCGATGTTCTATTCAGCATTGCTCTTTTTCAGTACTGGCAGGCTTGCATTCAACGCTTCGGGATTTGAAATAACATTGAATAAGTTAGTCGGGTTCTTTTTTCAAACACAATACCGTTCGTTATAGATACTACGCGATTACAGTTTCGTAGAGAGAGGCAAATCAAATTCTATTGGCTGGTTATTCCACAATAGATATAGGTGGACATAGAAGGCTTGTACCCGGTGGGTCTAGTATGATAAGGTCAAATTAACAATTTATTTGAAAACTTTTGAACAAACTTTAAAGCGAGAAGTTAACGTTTACATAAGACCTATTACTTGTTATCAGTACGTCCAATTTTAATGCGACAGAACATTGAAGTTCATTATAATTAAATTTAATTTTTATAGAACTCTAGTTTTGAAATAATTTAAAATAATACATTAAAACCTAAATCACTTTAAAATCGTGAAGAATAATATATTTTCCAAAAATAAAACCCACTAAGAAACCTTAGTCGGTCGAATAAAATGCAACAAAAGAAAATATGTTGCATTTTATTTTCCTTGGTCTTGTAAGGTTTTTTTTTCTATACTTGTATAATGACCACCAAACCATAATTACCTATATTATCAGTAAAAGTAGTCGCTGAATGCAGTTGCTTATCTACAAAATGAACCTGTAGTAGCCAATGAGTTAAACGGTTTTGCAGGGGCGTGCGGTGCATATAGGCAATAAGGCAGTGCCTACCTGATAATTCATATGAGGTAAGCAGTAGGTACTTACAAGTGTGGCTTATTGATGAAAACCACTGATTTCCATCAATAAAACATGAAAATCAGTGGTTTTCACATATTATCTACTGCCTACCTCGAAATAAAACCAATGCACGCCACTGCGGTATTGTAATATGTGGCAATTTAAAAGACAGACCTTACTGTATCTATTTGTCTTATAAAGGCTATGTTGTCATTGAAATAACTCTCGTACATAGAGAATTAAGTTGGACGGCTTTCTTATTTATTGAGTTGGGATTGGGAGTTATAATAGAGGCAATCTGTAAGTTGAATAGACTGAGTCCAATATTGTCTGTCGGACAATAGCGTATTTAATTATGTTTTATAAAACCGAAAGTTTATAAAAGGCTGTAGATTAATAATTGAAGAGGAAAATTGTGTTTCCATAGCTACAAACAACTGTGGCTATACATTTTTGAATCATCACACATTATATTAGGCTAATTGACAGCTTGGCTGTATGGCTGTACTTACCATCGCCTTTCCCTTCGTGGATAGCTACTACTACTACTACTACTACTACTACTAATTGACAGCTGTCATAAACGCATATCTTTCTTAATTTGTATAGCGAATTGGATTATGACTAAGCAGTGACGTTTATTTAACCCAACTGCCTAACTTTTTATTGATTTCGAAGCAATCAAAAATCAGTTTTTTTTTTAAACCAGGGCCCTAACCATGAACTGTTAAAACAATCACAAATCTGTCAAACATTATCATTTCTGTCAAATTTTGTATAAAATGACGTGCCAAAATTGACAGATTTGACAACTTTGAGATTGTTTTAAGAGTTCATGGTTAGGGGGCTGGCATAAAATAGGTTGTCAGTTTCAATAAATAGTGTTTTAGAATTATTTAAGAATGGCGTCAACATCCCAATTGTTGTAATTTATAGTGTTAATTGAATTAGCACAACTTTCTTAAGTCTATATTTACTTTACAACTTCTTAACTGTTTGTCAACAAATATAACAGGTTGTTTCAAGCATACAATGGCGCAATTAGGCCCTAAAGCCAGTTTTATAATTTTCAACTTTGATATTGAGTAACATCGGTAAATACAAAAAACATGCAGTCTAATTCAGAATCTCCTTTTGTTTGAAGGCGATAGAAAAAATAACTTCTATAGAAAATTCTGAATAATATTCTTTAAAATGTATATTAAGTAGCCCCTTTATTCCTGGAAGGTATAGAACAGCCCCCTAACCATAAACTCTAAAAACAATCACAAAGTTGTCAAATCTGTCAATTTTGGTACGTCATTTCATACAAAATTTGACAGAAATGATAATGTTTAACAGATTTGTGATTGTTTTAACAGCTCATGGTTAGGGCCCAGGGCCATAACCATGAACTCTTAAAACAATCTCAAAGTTGTCAAATCTGTCAATTTTGGTACGTCATTTCATACAAAATTTGACAGAAATGATAATGTTTGACAGATTTGTGATTGTTTTAACAGTTCATGGTTAGGGCCCAGAGTTGCCGATCTTTTCCGAACTATTTCGATCGTCATTTACCCTCCGTCGTCAAACCAGCCAAACGAGACATTCTCGTGATAAAGTAGTAAGTATCAATTTCGCGGTCCGGTGATTTAAGACAAAGACAATACAATCCAAAACCTATTATCTACACATAACTCCATACATATGTTGCCCCTTAGATCTCTCATTAGCTGAATATCTTATCGATTTTTATGAATTGCTTCTTTTTATGTAAAAGAGATTTTCGCAATTTAACTTGCAATTTAGTAAAAACATGTTTAGTAATGCACCACATTAATAATAAAGAAAATCTAGACAAGGTCCATTCAAAGGTATATGAAACATTAAACTCTACTAAGCTAGAATACCGGAGACGTAAAAAAGCCCAAGACTTAATTAATAGTAATTAGGGTTCCGTTCCCAAAGGGTAAAACGGGGCTATTACTGAAGCTCCGTCTGTCCGTCTGTCCGTCTGTCCGTCTGTCCGTCTGTCCGTCTGTCCGTCTGTCCGTCTGTCCGTCTGTCCGTCTGTCCGTCTGTCCGTCTGTCCGTCTGTCCGTCTGTCCGTCTGTCCGTCTGTCCGTCTGTCCGTCTGTCCGTCTGTCCGTCTGTCCGTCTGTCCGTCTGTCCGTCTGTCCGTCTGTCCGTCTGTCCGTCTGTCCGTGTGTCCGTGTGTCCGTCTGTCACCAGGCTGTATCTCATGAACCGTGGTAGCTATCTACCACTGTCTATACAGTTGAAATTTTTTGCTCGTTTTTATAGATGATGCTGCTCTCGTTGACTCCTGCACGAGTCCGACTCGCACTTGGCCGGTTTTTTATTTTTTGGCATAACAGCTTTTGCTTTAAGAATTCATCATCCAATGCCACCTTCGATCCTTTGTACGTAAACACACATTCATTGAACATTAGTGACACTCGATTGGCTTCGTTAAATACTATGTCTACGAGTTTTGGACAGATAACTCAATGTCAGACTATAATAGCGGTAAATACAGTAGTCTTGAGAATGAATTTATCTTCTTACTTTCTTAGGTAACTTTGATTTTAGACGTTTTGATCAGGACGTTTGCAGTGAGTTGCATATAGGTACTAGGTACATAGCGACAAATAGTACCTAGGCGCATTGGTACTATTTGTCGCTAATTTTTTTAAACTTTTCGGAGAACAGTTAAGTGTTTTTTTTTTAACTAAGGGTACGTAGACTTTTTTTATTTCTTTGGAAAATAATATTATCTGGTGTACCTTGTAATAAAAGGATAATTGTGTCTTACTTAGGGAGATGGCTGGCAGGGAATGCATGAAAAAGCGGCGGCTCTTTGGCGTTCTTTGGGGGGCCTACGTCCAGCAGTGGACTGCAATAGGCTGAGATAATGATGATGATGATGTTTCTTACTTAGACATCTTGAAAGTTAAATTGTTGTGTTCCTTGGCCCATATCATAACAACATTGTTAGCTCAAAGATTACCTCGTAAATAACGCCTTATCACACCCATATTGATTTAACTAAACACATTTCGCTTTTTTTTTTTTTATACCTTTGTTTATTTTTTAAGACATCTGCGTAAATAGCGGTCAAGCTAAAAATGTGACTGTCTCATTTAGTGAAGTGAGACCACTGTGTTTATTACTATACTGTGGCAAGGAGTAATTGTCAGATAAGTATTGTTTTTGTTGGGTATTTATATTAACAGATAAGTTTGGAAAACAAATGTTTGCAGTGGCAATAATGAGTATTGAAGCTTTATACTTACTAGTCTGATAGTGGTGACGATTCAGTTTTACGACTAAACTTGCCCAAATTAAACATAGCTCTCTTAAAACAATAAGCTAAAAACAAATTGTTTGCACTTCGGACTACAAAACTAAGAGTTGTAGGTTTGAATCCCGCATGAGCAAGTCTTGATAAGCACGAGTGTTTGTGCTTGAATCTTTAATAACATTTATGTAGTAAAGAACGTCTATCCGATAATTGCCATAGTAAGCCAGAAATTTTAGCTAAGTTTTAGGCTTAGATAATTTGTGTTGGATTTATGATCATCATCAGCCTGATGGAAGTCCACTGCTGGACATAGTCCTTTGGGGTCAGGCATTAATCACGTGATCTTTTTAGCAAATATTTAACCCCCCCTCTCCCATGGTGATACATGGTGATGTTTTAGACTACCTCTCACCCATACCTAAAATCATGGGTTCAAAGAAAAAATAAATACACGTGATATTTCACTACAATTCACCCCCCTTGTGATATTTCGTGATTTCTTTCAAATCTCCTACCCCCTCGACTCTCACGTGATAAATAGATGACCCCTTTCCCCCATTGAAGGCCGTTTGCATTCGTCAGTCACCCAGGGTGGGCGTCCCACCCACGTTGCATTTTCAAATTTGTGACTGTCACTCGACTCGAGAACTTTTCTTCCCAAACCAAAAATTAAAAACCTAAAAGAAATGCCTCGGAAAGACGTCCAATGTTAAATACACCTAAGTTCCCCAGGGTCACATTAGATTTAACTAGAAACTCTGACCTCTGATCAGATTTTTCCTATTTCCCTTACCGATCGTCTAAACCCAATCTTTTACTTCACGTTACTCCTGAGAATTATTTCATTAAAACTCCACTCAATGCTCCAGCTTTTAAGTATGTTTTCCCTCGACGTTATTAACTTGTTTAGTTGAGCAAATATCGGGATAGCTGCAATCTTTTGAATGGTTGAAAGGAGTGGCTCTTTTAAACCAGCTACTTGGCGAAATAACTTCCTTAAGAAGGGTGACCAAACCAGACCTTTGAAATGGATTTTGACAAATTATGATCATATACAAATCTAGTGCATTCAGGTGTTTTATTCATTAATAAAGACTTCAATATAAACCTAAGCCAAAGAGGAATAAATCACGGAAAACTATAACAAAACAATCCAAAAATATAACCCTGTGTATTTCGTTTAATCAATGTTTACAAATGCACCAAACAGCTAAATTTGTTCAGTTATTAAAGCGTAATTGAGTGACAAACATCTTATGAACTTTAATATCGGAAATAGGCGCACGTTCCGCAACCCGACTAGAAACAACTCAGAGTGCTAAAAGAAAGTCAATGTAAATATTTGGCATTTAATCTTTGTAATGCATAAAAGTTGTTTATAATATTTGTAGAGAATTCCCTAAAAGTTTGCCGAATGATATCAATTTCACGCTGTAGAAAGTAATTTAAAAGCAAGAAGCGTTGAGCGTAGGTGGATTTGATTTCCCATGGAGGGCCCTTTCAGCTTTACTTCTTACAGAGCCGGATAAGATGGCAATAGGGACTGTATACCAGTTTGAATGTGGGATCATTTCATCTGTATGACGGACCTTTATAATAAGTAAAATATGTTTTATGAGTACCTACTCATTATTTCTGTACCGTCATGCATCTATACAATGATAATGTAAATTTTTTGTGCAAATATTACTGATAAGTACCCTTACTAATTAAATGTTTAAAGTTTATATTTGTATTATTGAGGTAAAAGAACCTCATACTCGCCCTTTCTTCTTAGTATAACAGTCTTGCATCAGCAAGTCACTGTATACCTATTGCCTGATTAGTTTTACTGGCAAAATAAGTGCGAGTGAACTGACTGCATTTTTTGTTCACACAGAGATCTGTGTCTGTGTGTGTCTTGTTAGTTAACATCACAGTACATATATATGTACATATATATAGATATCTATACAGTATGGAAACTAGGCCTGTTTATTAAAATACGTCAAATACGACAATATAGCGTTAGGGTTGTCTTAAGAGTTGATTAAAAATCGCGCGAACTGAAAACAATAGAAATGAACAAAAAGCGTTGACCAAAGAGGATTTAAATCCTGCGTTTTTTTCGTTCTGCAGCGACAGTGACAACTGACAGCATCTCGTCTCGTATCGGCAGTATTCGGCATCCACGATTCTGAGTACTCTTATTTTACTGAGATTTCTTGTTGAGCCGTGCACATACATCATTTTGACAGTTTATAGGTTATTTCTTTACTGTATAGATATATAATATACTGTGTTAACATGCCTACAATATGCCACTGCCACTGGCGTGAACAAAATATTTTGCTAGCTTGTATTCTTTCACACTGGATGCGTGTGTTGAGTGGCCAACCATTCTACGATGTTTACGTTCAGCCACATACTCGTAGCCAGCTCACATCCGCCATTAGGAGTAGCGAAGGACTAGATGGCCACAGAGAGCCATCTGGGCCGTTTCCAACCTTGACTAAGTCGTCAGTCCACCGCGTGGGAGGCCTGTCCACGATACGTCTTCCAGTTTGTGGTCGCCACTCGAAAACTTATCTTGCATAACGGCTTTTCACATTTCTCTTATTATATTAGCTATTATTTTATGTGCACATACCCTTATAAATCTGAGCCTTTTTGTTAACTTACTTAACTAGTTAATCCATCTTTAAAGTGTGACTTGGCAACCCTAGCAGTACCAACTCTTGCGTCTCCTTTAATCAGATAATAAGAACAGGCTAGCAGTACATCAAGTTGAGATGGGGCTTCACTGATAGCGGGCCGTTTATTTACGTTTTAACTACAATCACTTTACGACATTTAACATTTCAGAAGTTCAATATCCGGGTGCGTGAGTTAGTTTAACAGTTTAATCAATTTAAACGACTACTACTTTACTTTTTGTTTTGACGTCCTTTAATGTTAGTAGGGATAGATAGACGTTATTGCTTGACTTTCTAATTGAGTGTAAAAAAGTATAGGACACTCCGTAAAACCTTAACTATGAGAATTTAATCAAAATGTTGTTTTATATGCTCCACACATCAGCGCATTAGTTTTTATGGAACATCCATTTTTATTTTATTTCAGTGTTGGTCCCATAGAGAAAGTTGATGGTCATATAGAATTCCACAGGTCGCCGGCCTGAAAAAAAAATTAGTGCAATGTAAACATCACATCAACAACATGCAATGTGCAATGTAACGGCCGATCTGGAAGTCACTGGGGAAGGCCTGTGTTCAGATGTGGACGTCCTGTGGCTGAAATGATGATGATGAAACAGACCCTAAAGCTTCGTTATCAAAATCGATAGCGCATAAACCGCTACGTCACTCCAATGGCACCCGCTGTCACCCAAACCGCAGTTTCCAGTCGCAGCCCACAGCGTTTGCGTGGTCGTTAGCCAGTTCGCAGCTCGTAAACTGCCTCAGTCCGTTCCCATCGAACATAATATTCCCTTTGTTGCCAAATTGTCCCGTAAATATTCGCCCCCTACACTCTTTGGTAATTACGCGGTTGGTACACTCGGCTGCAACGATGTGTGTCACGTAAGAAGTTAATGTTATGAGTACTTATGAGCACAGAGGGCGTGCAACGAGGATACAAAAAAAATGGAGAGACAAGTACGTTTAGAAGCACAGCGGCAAGACATGAAGATAATTATTAAACACAAAAATAATCTATGTGGATACTTAACTAGTTACGTGCAGGAGTAAAAATAATCAAATTAAATCAAAACAATTTATTTGCAATACAGTATATTTCAGTATTAGAGTCAGTTTCAATTAGGTTCTACCGGAAATTATACCGATACAATGTGCAAATGTATTTATTCAAAGCAAATATATTTTTTTCGATAATTAAATTAAAGTATAACTTAAAATATGACCTATTTTAAGACTAGACGCAAACAAAAGTGTGCAGTTAGTTTTAATTCAAACAGGGACTTTATTGTTGATCTAGATTTTATAATATTGTTAAATTCTTATTTAAATTTATTCAAGCACGGCGTAGGACGTCCAACCACAAAGTGGACAGACGACCTGGTAGAGGTAGCAGGAAGTTGCTAAATGCAGGCTTCCAGCTGGCCAATCTGGAAGTCAGGTTGAGGCCATCTTCAGCAGTAGACGTCCTATGGCTGAAATGATCATGATGATGATGTCATATTTTTTGGGCTCCCAAAAGACATTTGACAGCACCTTTAGATTTTAGGTAAATAATTGTGCGTACCGGCTTCACTAAAGAGTCGATAATGTATAAAAGAATTTTTGTAAAAAAATTTTTTTTTTATACTATATTCACTTACAATATTTACACGGTGTGCATTTAACGTAACTTAATATTTAAAAATAATCATAAAAAAAATCTCAATATAATTGTCACAATTAAATTAAAGGTTCAGTTTCAGAAAAATAATTGAAACTTTTTTTTTAATATTTATCAAATATTTTAATTTTTTAAATCAATCAAAAATTGTTAAATTATACAGAACATTATAATTTGCGCTCGACTGTACCTTATTGGCGCAAAGTGATATTTTTATTGCGACAATGACGTATCGGGTCTTAGTTTGGGGTGTTTTATGCAAATTAGACTGCAATAAACTTTCCTTGAATAACGTATTTTTGATCTAAATCTTTTAAGTCGGTTTTTAGGGTTCTGAACGTCCGAATAAAATATTAGATACCCCCCCCTACGATCTTTTTTGTTTTAGTCTGTCTGTCTTTCACAGCCAATCTTTTTTGAGTCTAGTGGAACAAATTAACAATGGGAATCAAATGAATTTTGGGAATGCAAATTGGGAAATATAAATACTTTTGCAAACTGTGCCATATTTAGTGAATATCAAATAAAAGAGTTTGGCATTATAGTCTCATGTTATATTTCTTTTTATAGTTTTTAAAAATAAACGGTTTTCAATTTGATCAACAACATTTATATAAAAACTGACCATAAGACCCTGATTTTTGAAAAGGTTGAGCCCAAAATTTGGGTAAAAATACAAATGACGAGTAGTTCTTCGACTATAAATTGGAGAAAAATCTATAAGAAGCATGAAACCCTCGCCACGTGACTACAACTCGCACTTGGCAGGTTTTGAACTCGATTGCCGACTGCTCGTTTTTACGCAAACTTAGTTTGTACCATGTATTATCAGTTTATGTCGTCGCTAACAGATGGCGCTGTTTGTATATTATCTCGCGGTGACGATTTGTATCTACGGAATATATACCCAATGTAATATTTAACTAGATTAAGCACCTAATTGGTGGACTTGTATACCGCCGGATTAGTTAAGTACGAGATTATGACATCTTTCTGTCCCTATAATTGTCATATTTAAAATTATTTTTAATACATTATATTGGATAATTTGGGATTAAATTCGCTAATCCTGACTTGCGCAAGTAGGCCTAAGATTACTATTAAAATTACGAATTTAACAGCAAATTCCTTGAATTTGATGTCATAACTGACGTTGTCTTGTAGTTCATTTGGAAGAGTGGTTTGCCGGATAGCGAAATGTGGTTGGTTTGAATCCCAACTCGATTGATTTTTTGAAGTAAAATTTTCTAATTCGATATTAAACATTATTTTTATAGCCTTCAATATTAAATTTTTACCCCAAAACATTTAAATCATTATCACAGCTTCTTAGACCATTGTTTAGTCTAGGGATTTTAGGCTTGCTTCTAACAGCCCCTAGGGGTTTAGTCCATTGATTTGACATGTACTGACATGTCCAGTGTATCTGATCTGATCTGACGTTATAATTACGTTGTACAATTACCAGTAAAACCGATTGGCCAGCAGATATACGGAAAGCGATAGTGGCGAATCAATCATCATCATTTGAGATTTTAATTCTGATGTCAATTCTCAATTCTCAAGGAATATATTATATGAAAATAAATATATTGGACAACATCACATACATTGATCTGATCCTAAGGTAAGTAGCTAAAACACTTGTGTTATAGAAATCAGAAACAACGACAATACCACAACACTCAGACCCGAGACAATATAGAAAAGTTCGTTTTCTATATTGAACCGACCGGGGATCGAACCCGGAACCTCAGAGATGGCGACGCCATATAGTCTGGCGTGCTCGCCTTTCGGCTCCGGAGGTCGTCAAAAATACTATGCAAACGTACTAACAAAATAGCAATAATACGAGTATATCATGTTAAACCATGTAATTGTACCATAAACATTGTATTTTTTTTTCTCTGTGCTGTTTATTTAATGAGGTGTTCATCACAGCATTTCACGTAAATTATCTTTTACCTAACCAAAATAAATCCCGTGTTCCCTGATGTATGCTTACTATGTTACCTTAACCAAAACGCACCATATAAATCACTGCCATTCATTATATCGGACAAATTAAATCATACGGCTCCCAAAACGTGTCGTGATGCTAGGGTTGGCACGTGAAATAAGTTTTAAACCGACTTCGGAAAACTAACATGGAATATGCAAAGCTTTTTGTATGTTTTGGATACGCCAGATATTGAAATTGATGCCATTAAAATTTCAACCATTGCAGTTTCAACTAATTGCGTAATTTTATTTTCGTGATACACTAACGAAAAAAATAATATTAAAAATTATTAATCCATTATTAAAAAAGAAAAAATAGGTAATGGTTACCAGGCCAAGGTCAAACATATAAAAAATGATTTACTTTTAATCAAATTCTGTGCTAATTCTGCACTATTTGTTTTGTAAGCGTCCAATGTACTTACGTGGGTTCTGTGAAATTTGAGTTGTAGTTAATACACATACATACATACATACAAGTAAACAGTAACTAGGTACTAAAATGTATCATCCTATTCCATCAACTATGGCAGTAAATTTAAACCCAGGAGAACGCAGGCCTGCTTCAAAAAAGCCTTATTCTCACGCGGAGGAAGCTTCTTCTACTTTTTCTTCTTGTAATGCCTCTCCACTACTGGAGGTTGGCGGTCAGCTCCTAAAATTTCTCCCTATTTCTCGCTAGCTGATACAGTTCTTACACGCTGACAATTCCAGTCCACTCTCTGACATTTCTCGACCACTACTTTTTTCTTATTCCTACGCGTCTTTTTTCTTCCCCTTAATCTTTTCCATCATTATTGTCTAAAGAAGGTGATAGGCGAATAGTGTAAATTTGAATATTTTAACTCATATCCGAGATATTATACCTTTCTTCTTTTGATGTTCTTCATGAGTTCTCGAGATTTCTTGACCCGGTGGAGTACCTCGTTATTCGAGACTCTTTGAACCCAGCTTATTCGAAGCATACGACGGTTAAACTACATTTCAACGGCCTCCAGTTTTTTGCATGTAACACATTTATATGTGTTCCTTGAAGATCTACGCCTCACGCCCCCATCCATAAAAAAGCTATAGGCCGGATACAGCATTGCAGAATTCGCACCCTGAGACTTACTTCGAGATGTTTGTTACAAGGAACATTTTTCATTTTGTTGAAAGACGCACGGGGTATTTCAATCCGGGCCTACTACGAGAGGAAGCTACTTGAAAATTATATAATTTACGCAACTTTTAATGAAAGCAATTGCCACCCCTACAGTGGGCAATACAGATCGATGCTTTTAGTTGATTATTTCGTTCGATCACCGAACGACGTGTCTCTGCGTGACGGATTATCCATCTAGTACCCTAATTGTCGATCAGACGTACACGTTATTGATATAGGTTGAATCAATAGACAAGAAGTTGATACTAATGTTTTTTTCTAATCAAAATCAATTTCGATTCCAGTCAAAAAGGATTAAATTACTTAAGCTCAAATTTTAAAGTACATTATGGCGTATTAACTAGAGCGGAAGCTAAAAATCAGTGTACACTAAGCTCCTGCCTAATTGCCGCGCTTTTAAAGAAGGATGGTGAAACTTGACCCAACATTTTTCCAGAGGCGTTCATGTTGAAAACCGTAAGAATTATAAATAGCAGGATTGACTGATTTTATCCCCAAAAAAATAATAAAAAGTATTACAGAAATTAAATTATTATAGTAAGTATATATTTTCGAATAGCAAAATGTCCACAGTGATGCAGAAACCAAACGTTTTGTTTCGAATAGAGACTTTATTGATTTTAATTCACTAACACTAGAGTTTGAGTACGCTATGACTAACTTTAGCTCAATTTGGACTCCTTTATTTTTTTGCAGTACTATATAGGATGTCAATGTCAAATTGCAAAAATGTAAACATTATTATTTTTATGAAGTGTATTAGATAAATGTTTATCTGTAAGTATTATTATATTTTGTACCAAAATAGAAAGTTATATGTAAGTAGTCGATTTTTGATGACATATAACTTACAACAGAACCGAACCTCAACATTTAAAGTTTTATCGTAACATCTTTAATCAAAACCTTTATGAAGATAAGTTCGGTAAAATTTTTTATAGCCTGTCTGCCAATCTTGTTTTACTAATAAAATTTATTAACTCTTTGTATTTTTTAATGTATTGTGGTAAAATGTTTTGCAAATAAATGATTTATCTATCTATATATGAAGTATTTTTTCAAACAAATTGTATTTTGACATTGTCTAAATTAAATGTGGAAGTTCTGATGTATATATCTACTTCAATTATTGACACTGACTGAAACTTTTTAGTCCACCGGGCTACAATGCTTGGCTGAAACATTAAGTTCGAGATGACGTGTTCTCTAGTTTGCTAGTACATTATACCTCAATGGTAAAATTGCCGCTGCATTAGAGCTTTAGCGAGACTAGCTATATCTGGTTCGGCGCCGTCGCCCAATAAGCTAAGCTTATTCACGAGTTCGGTTTTTAGCAAATCATATAAAAAGAGTTGTTCAGATGTTGACCCGGTTTACCCCGGGGTAAAATCAGGAACAAATTTAAACCTTATTTACTTGCTTTCGAAAACCAAAAATTTACGAGTAAGACCTTTTAAGGGTAAAACGGTAGGTACAAATAAGAAAACCATTGCGCTTTGCTTGGTACGTCTTCGGCCTTCTTTTCCTTCCGCTGTACCTTACCCCCAGACCAAACAGTGTAGGATGCAGGCAAACAAAAGATGCAATTCCGTTAGCATCAGCAGCACATCAGCACTTAGAGTTACTTAAATTGAGATACCGTCTAAGTAAAACCTAATTAATTTGTCATAATCTTGGCGCATGTTACGGTAACCGGATTGTAATGTTGTAATATTGTTTTCCTTTTCTTTCCAATTTTTTTTGCCGAGTGAGATAAGTTTAATTATTTTTGTGGTCATAAAAACTGTTATACCCATTTACTGGATAGTATGTCCATTCTTTTACCTCGCGCTATAATACTTTTGTAAATAAGGGAGACCTTTAATTAGCCTTACTAATATTATAAATAGTTATTGTATAATCATTATTTGTAACGCCGTTGGTTTTCTTAAATAAATAAAATAAAAATAAATAAATCAAAAAAGCTTGCCCGCAAGGCGCAACCACATCAGACTAAAGAGGGACAAACTTCGGAAGGTCATAGGTATTATAACCGGTCATTGTTTTCTAAACAGGCACCTATTTAACGTTGTAGTAACAGACAGCCCCATATGCAGAGGATGCATGGAGGCAGAAGAAACGCCACAGCACGTGCTCATGGAGTACGGGAGCGTGGCAGAACAACGGGCACGGATTCTCCAATCACCAGGTTCACTTCCGGAAGCCTTTAAAAGCCTGAAAAGTCTGCTGACCTTCTGGGATGAGCTGGGCTGGTTGGAGTAAAGGAAGGATGCAGTACGCACAATGGCACAATCAAGAGGCTAAGTTCGGAAACCTCCCAGCTAAACTGACTAACCCCCAGACCAGATAGAAACCATCTCGTGAAAATAAAGTCCAAATTAATACCAAAGCCGCCAGTGAGCTAAAAGTATCATAATACTTAATTTGTGTTTTTATTGCAATTTCACTTTTGTTTACTTGTATCACGATGATTAAAATCCACCTAAAAGCTTCACAGGCCTCGTGATTTCTAATTTGCGTCTACTATGTTTAATTTTATATTTTTATGGACCCCAAGCCCCATAGGAAAAATGCCAATATTTTTTTAATTTTAAAAGGTTTTCAGGTGTGAGACAGACTCAAGTTTTATTATAAATTTAATTTTGAGGTTGAGAGTAATTGAAGTTGGGAGTGGAATTTTAAATTTACATTTTAATTGCATTAAAATCTCGTCACTATCAAAACAAAGTGCTAATATTCTTAAAGCCGACTGAATTAATCTTCTAAGCTAATAACTAACAGCGGTAATTTAACTTTCTATTTAAAAGTAGGTACACACTCAAATTGGTACATTTTTTATTTGAATTTATTATTATTATTCCTTTAGACACTAGGTACTGTGCTATACGCAGATAGACACACCGATCAAATCAAATCAAAAATGTATATCATTAAAAGGTATTGTTATACCAAATAAAGTTACAAGTTGCTTATGAGCTATCCTTGTCGTAGGTTATGACATCTAAATATAAAATAGTCAAAACAGAACATAATTTAGTTATTATGGCAGAATCGCTGCAGGATTTGCTAAACATGCTGCACAGTCTTAACGCTGCCTCGAGACGTGTGGGGTTTGGGATGAATTTGGACAAGACAAAGGTAATGTTCAACGAACATGTCATCCCGGAACCAATTTCCATCAAGGGCACTACGCTCAAGATTGTCTAAGAGTACGTCTACCTTAGACAAGTACTACAGCTCGGTAGAGACAACTTCGAGCGGGAAATCGCCAGAAGAGTGCAGCTTGGCTGGGCAGCATTTGGAAAATTGCGTCATAATATCTTCACGTCGATACTGCCGCAGTGCCTGAAAAGCCGGGTGTTTACCCAATGCGTACTACCAGGTTTAACCTACGGAGCCGAAACGTAGAACATGACAGTCAAGTTGGCCCACCGACTACACGTCACTCAGCGTGCTATGGAAAGGTCTATGCTGGGGATCTCATTAAGGGATAAGATCCGGAACGAGGTCATACGACATAAGACAAAGGTGACTGATATTGTCCAAAAATGTAGCAAGCTGAAGTGGCAGTGGGCTGGCCATGTCTGTCGCAGAAAAGACGAGAGGTGGAATAGGAAGGTTCTCGAATGGAGACCAAGCTTAGGCAAACGTAGTGTAGGATGCCCCCCGGCTAGATGGACCGATGACCTGAAAAAGGCAACTGGCAGCGATTGGATGCAAAGGGCGGGAGATCGTGCGCTGTAGCGCTCCTTGGGGGAGGCCTATGTCCAGCAGTGGACTGCAACAGGCTGATATGATGAACATAATTTAATTAACATGGGTTAACTTTAAAACATACATTTTTCCTAAAAGGTTTAAAATAGGATCCTAAATAAATTAAACTTATAATCATGACGACTTCGACGTTTCGACCGTAGCATCACGGTCGAAACGTCGAGGAATGTAAGTAGTATCCATACTAAATACATACTTTATAAGTACGTCGCGTTTAGACTCGTAATTATAAGTTTTAGTTATAATGCAACGCGAAAGTTTAAAAGATTATCCTAAATAAATAATTGCGTAAGACCAAAAACAAAAATATGCAAAGCGACGATCAGCTAATTACGAATTTATGATATACCCTAAAACACCCATTATAGCGGAACGTCCGGCTAACACATTATAGATTGGGCTTCATAAATTTATAGGGGTCATATGGGAATGGTAATTTAAGTGATTAGGTAGTACTAAGGCTTCGTTCTGCATGAATTATTCAATAATTGCTTGATAATTGGTCTCAACGATACAAGAATTGTTGACCTGGATACGTTACCTTGATATTTAAAGAGTTTAAAGCGTAAGACGATTTGAACGGGTACGATTATTGAATTAAATATAAGGTAGTTCGTTGAGTCATAGTATTCTAATATGTTTTAGCTTGGGCAAGCTCGCTCCATCGTAGATGCCATCTATGCGCTAGAGCATGATTGGGGTCAAAAGTAAGCCCATCTCAAAAAAAAAAGCTATTATTTTCAGATTGTTAACATTAAATAGCAGTTACTAAGCCGCTTTGACTGACTGGACTATAAAGGTGGCCGCGCATTGATCAACACTGCAGTACCTGCAAACATCGCAGTCTTTGCATTTTATAATTCTTTGTATAAAACCGCATGACAACGCGCTCACCGGCTGTGAAGACTTCAGTGCTTGCAGCAACTGCAGTGATGACAGATGCTGAAAGCACTGCAATGACTTTAAACGGCGTTATGCAACTACTGCTTTTTGGTACACATTAAACTCTTAGCTCATACTTAACCTACAAAATGCCAGAATATGTAGTAGTATGCCAGAGTATGACACGGCCAATATTATAATATACCACTACGCGCTGGGTCATCATCATCATCACCAGCCTATAACAGTCCACTGCTGAACACAGGCCTTTCCAAAAGAAGTATTTTGCCATAATCGCCACGCTTGGCAGGCGGGTTGGCGATCGCAGTTTGGCCAATGGTGGAGAGAAGACGCTGCTGCCCGTCTTCTTATGGCGGTTCTCCTGTAGTCGCCTCTTACGACACCCATAGGAAGAGAAGGGGTGGTGCAATTCTTTTAAAGTGCCGGCACCACACCGTACCGCAACGCGCTGGATGCTGATATTGTATTGTAGGCTACGGCAAACTGTCAGCTAAACAGGTAAAAGTAAAGTATGTATGCCAATTTACGTCCAACAGGCTTCATCTTAAAACAATGAGGTGGTTAGGGCCACACCACATGGACGCAGTGCGGAGTGATAGAGCGACGTTGTAAGGTCAGGGGGGTGGGTAGTCATGAACTCTTATGACAATCTCAAATCTGTCAAAATTTCGTAAGCAATGCGTACGAAATTGACAGATTTGAGATGGTGGTTACCCCGCTGTGAATTAATCTAGGTTTTTTTTACGGAACCAATTTTTAACGGGCTAGCATAGTGCGGAGGAAGTCTTTAGTTTACTTTTAGTAAACTTAGGTTTATAACACGTCAATATTGTTGCCAAACTATCGATTGTTTGGCTATCGACAGTTGACCTCGTTAAATTTTTTTGATACTGTCGATAATATCGATACGCTTATCGATATTTTTGCGCTATCGGTAGTAGGATATGATTCAATAGTATTGTGTATGTATATAGGTTGATGTAACCAGTAAATATTCTGAGGCTGTATCTTGATTTAATAACTATTTAATGTGACCTTAACGTTAACGTAAAATAGTGGAATAATATTTAAGGTGGATCCATTCTCTAGAATATTGTTGCATATTAAAGCAATATTATTGAGAAAAAGGTCACTATCGATGGGACAAAACTATCGATAGTATCGATTGTAGTTGATATATTCAGCAGCAATAGTATCGATACTATCGATAGTGCATCCGATATTGAGCTCTAATAGTATCGATACTATCGATATTATTGCTGTATGTCGATAGTATTTATTTACGCTTACGGCACTATCGATATATCTATAGTACCGATAGCTCTGTCGATACTATTGATTTTGCTCAACTAAAGATATCCTATTGAAAGACTATCGATATTCAACTATCGAGCGGCAACACTACATGTTAATTTTACGCGACTTTACAGTAAGGACTTCACGTTCATAGATCGTAGTTTTGGTGATGTATAAATATTCCAAGATTCGTCCGGACTCAAAAAACTAACTACAAAAAAAAATACAAGGTCCATTTAACTAGTGCAAAAATCGTAATCACCTAAGAGTTTCGAAGCACTCGTTAAAATAAACAGAACAACAATTAAACGCCATCGATAGATAAGTATATATTTTATTGTATAAATGATGGTTTGTGCCGTACAAATGTTTAAAACTATTCAGAATACGTAACATTTAATGATGGACAGAATTTAAGGGGTCTAGAACAAAGGATAGTTCTCGTATCTCGTATCTATTATACCTATTTGTTTTATAGACTAGTAAAGTTGCTGTATGTCGATAGTATTTATTTACGCTTACGGCACTATCGATATATCTATAGTATCGATAGCTCTGGCGATACCTACTATTGATTTTGCTCAACTATCGATAGCCTATTGATAGACTATCGATATTCAACTATCGAGCGGAAACACTACACGTTAATTTTACGCGACTTTACAGTAAGGACTTAAAGTTCATAGATCGTAGTTTTGGTGATGTATACATATTCCAAGATTCCGGACTCAAAAATCTAACTACAAAAAAAATACAAGGTCGATTTAACTAGTGCAAAATTCATAATCACCTAACAGTTTCGGAGCACTAGTTAAAATAAACAGATCAACAATTAGACGCCATCGATAGATATATATTTTATTCTTTAAATGATGGTTTGTGCCGTGCAAATGTTTGAAACTATTCAGAATACGTAACATTTAATGATGGACAGAATTTAAGGGGTCTAGAACAAAGGATAGTTCTCGTATCTCGTATCTATTATACCTATTTGTTTTATAGACTAGTAAAGTTTCCAATCTCTTAGATGCCAATTAACTCTTGTTTTGGACGTGTAATAAACAGCTTTTACTATTATTCTGGCGTCTCGAATAAACCTACAATGGTTATTTAGGTTTTGGGTTACTTAATTATCATAATTTACAATATTCTATTCAGCAATCATATTCTTAGGTAGTTATATCTTTGGAATTACTAACACAGAATACAGATATTTAAGCTTT
Source organism: Anania fuscalis (assembly GCA_950371115.1). Lineage (NCBI taxonomy): Eukaryota > Metazoa > Arthropoda > Insecta > Lepidoptera > Crambidae > Anania > Anania fuscalis. Next base: position 12,828,188 of record OX493343.1, on the reverse strand, counting down.
AGAAATACAAATAATATTAACTTAATTAAGGAATCACGGGCTGAGATTGTATTTGGTATAGTTTTGTTTGTGTCGTGTTTTTATATATTTTTTTAACGACCACCGTAGCCGAAAGGCGTGCACGTCAGACTACACCGCCGTCATCTCTGAGGTTGCGGTTCGATCCTCGGTCGGGTCAATGTAGAAAACGAACTGTTCTATATTGTCTCGGGTCTGGGTGTTGTGGTACCGTCGTTGTTTCTGATTTCTATAACACAAGTGCCTTAGCTACTTAACTTAGGAACATAGCAATTTACCTATGGGATGTTGTCCAATATTTATATTTATTGTTATGGTGTCCCACTGCTGGGCAATGGTCTCTTCAAAGAACTTTTCTACTTCTTGTTTGAAAGCCAAAGGTGGTAAAAGTTGTCCTATATTTAAAGCGCTAATTTCAGTCCCCAAAAAGTTTAGCGTTCAAATACACCTCGATTTTTATCCATTAAAGATGATTCTGAAATATTCGTATTACATCCACACTGACACCATTTGATCCGGTGAAAATTAGAAATACTAACGATATTTTACAAAAATTCTCGGCAAAAATTACGTAATTAAGGTAGAGGGTTATACTTTCAAAGGATACAAAATTAAAACAATCGACGTAGTAGGTAAGGGTAAAGGTGGTTCCCAAAATGTTTGGCTTAGAAATCCAAACTTTCAGTAAAATACAATTTTATGGAGTTCCTGAACAATTAAAATTATCAATGCACACAATATTTTCCTCTTTATTTTGTAGCCCATAATGAACTAGCATTATTAAAAAAAAAAAACTAGTATTGGGATTTCTATGTTTTAGCTTTAGATGAACATGTGCCTATCTTGATACCAATCTACTTATACCCATCAATTGTCTCTTAAATATTCTCATCTCGTTAAGACGGATTTTTTCACCGCTTTTTCTCGCTGACAAGGACTTCTCGTCCCTCAGTTATATGTTTGGGGTTATAACGTCAACTGTTTGACAACCACAAGGTTAAAACCTTATAAAAAGGGAGAAAGGATTAAATCGAGTCTATCATGAATATCAAAGGGTAAAACCGAAACGATTAACCCTACCGCATCTGATAGTAAAAAGGGGGTACTAAAATAAATTTCATCAGGCACCTGGGCTCAGTTTGTCGAAAAAGGGTTTGACGAGTTATTTTGATAGGGTTCCGTAAAAATAATTTATCTTTTACAAAAATAGCGGTTTGATCATGTGAGCCGTGGTGCCCCTGTTAGCTTGATTGTGGTGTGACTTGGCTTAAATTCGTTTATTATTTCACATCAGGGCCCTAACCATGAACTATTAAAACAATCACAAATCTGTCAAACATTATCATTTCTGTCAAATTTTGTATGAAATGACGTACCAAAATTGACAGATTTGACAACTTTGAGATTGTTTTAAGAGTTCATGGTTAGGGGGCAGGGCCCTAACCATGAACTGTTAAAACAATCACAAATCTGTCAAACATTATCATTTCTGTCAAATTTTGTATGAAATGACGTACCAAAATTGACAGATTTGGCAACTTTGAGATTGCTTTAAGAGTTCATGGTTATGGCCCAGTACGTACCTCGTGACTAATGTTTGTATGTATTTATACAGGCACTTATTTTTGATGGATATGAAAAACTATTATGAGGAAACGTGCATATTCAGATATACCTGTATATAAAGCTTTGGTGCAAAAGTGGTCGGTATCATAGCTATAAAATTAAAATAAAAAGTCAGTTTAAAAATAAAGGTGTTGCAACAAACAATAAAAAGTGAAGTTAGTCATACGTCCTATGCCAGGGTAAAGAATTATTTTTAACTATGGTGCGAAATGGACCGAACCCCTACACGTCGGGTCAGATTTTGGCCAGTTGTTGTAACGCCATTGCTAAACCTTACTGTCAGATTTCAGGCCTCAAGCTAAGCTTTTCAACTAGGTTCAAGAGGTTATTACCGTGCCTTCTGAAGCACAGAGATGCTTGTGATAAATATCACTAAATATGGTCGGAATGGTCACCCACTCAAAACAGAAGCATGTGTTGGTTAACTCCAGCAATCACTATTAAAGCGTGGTCACCACTGAACATTTATTTTTGAAAAATATTGTGATAATATTCAGTGTGAGTACCCAAAACTTTATGAAGATCTAATGAGTAGAGTATAATAGAGATACTGTTGTCTTTTATTTACGCGAACACGATACATTTAAATGAAACTACTTTTACGGATTATTTCGCGATTTATTAACATTTTATTTAACCTGACGTTTCGAACACTTTACAGCGTTCGTGGTCACAGGTAGACTAAGGTGTTATTCGTCTTTACAATATTTTGAAAAAATATAAACTACCGTCACTCAGTTAATATTAATTTGTGTTCCTATCTACGCAAAAAGTGCTAACTGTATCTAGAGGTCTTGCAGTGCGGGGCCTAGCACTATTATGTATTAAATAATCCGTAAAAGTAGTTTCATTTAAATATAATAGAGATTCTAGCTTTTCTTATTTCGACAAAGAACCATAAGATATTCGTGTTTTGAGTATCGGCGTCGAACGGCGCTTTGCTTGACTTAGATACCGCCTGTCTGTTTTATGGAGTAGTAAACCTCTTTTACGTCACTTGCAAAGACGGGTACATACTGGAGTTAACATGTTTATAATGGAAATAACTAGTGAAAAGAAACTGCTATTGTACATTTTGGTCGAGTAACAATTCAACTTAGTTCTTTTTTTTCTTGTCATTTCTAGGTCCTAAAAATCATTAAGATAAAAAAAAATGACAATGCTAGTATTTCTATCACGAATAAGATCAACAATAAGGAAAAAAGTCACCTATTTACTTACTTATAGCGCCAGCCTGCTAAAAACATCAGTTTAGCAAGAGGTGTTTTTAGGGTTCCGTAGTCCCGTCAAGGACCCCTTATAGTTTTGTCATGTCTGTTTGATTGTCCATTCGAGGTTCTTCTTGGAGACTGTTGAACCTAGAGCGCTGTAATATTGTGGAGGTATGTATATCAATCACGCCGACCAAGATATAGAGAGAATAAAATTACGATAAAAAGATTGGCTTGAAAAATCTGAAATAATTCTTGATAATAGTGCATTTCATGAACGTTTATGAAAAATCATAACGGTTAAGATAGATTTGTTAGTTTAAGAGTAATAGTCGAGCTAACGGACATAGTCCAAAAATGTAGCAAGCTTAAGTGGCAGTAGGCTGGCCAAATTTGTCGCAGAACCGATGGTGGAATAAACGGGTTCTCGAGTGGAGACCAGGCCTAGACAAACGTAGTGTAGGACGCCCCCCAGCCCGATGGACCGACCTTAGGAAGATGGCTGGCAGTGGATGGACGAAAAAAGTGGAAGATCGTGCAATTTGGCGCTCTTTGGGGGAGGCTTAGGTCTAGCAGTGGACTGCAATAGGCTGAGATTAAAAGATTCCTTAGAGGAAACATTAATATTGCTGAAATATATTGTGGTAAAGACGCGCGACTACGGAACCCTACACTGCGCGTGGCATGACACGCACTTGGCCGATTTTAAAGATTTTGGTTATTGATCCTATTATAAAAAAGTTAAGTTGTTGTCGCTACAGTAGATTTTTTGCTTAGTAGTTTTGTGAAAACATAAAAAATATACTTATTTTATCAGGAGAAAACGATGTTTGCTTTTTAACAGAAAAACTTAAAAAAAAAAAATCTATCTGTATATCTACGCCCTAAGTTGTGTAGAAGTTGAAGAAAATCTTCTCGCATTGCACACGAGAAATATGTGCGAATGTATCTACATCAAAATGGATCTTCTGCGAGAAATTCTTAAGCAAATGATTTATTTGGTTTATTTATTTATACCATACTGCTTATAACCTGTAACGAACAGCGGTTGAGTTAAGATTGGTTAAGGTTTTGAGTATATGAGATCAGTTGCCATGACAACAGCAAACTCAAATTCTTTAGTAGGAGTATTGTTACGATAGTTTGTACACCCTTGCAGTATCAAGATTTGTCAATAAGAGCTTTAATTTTTTTTATTTTAGAAACAGGCGTTACTTTGCGGAAATCCATAACTAAATAATTATGAAAATGTAATTATTTTGCTTTCAACTTTGCTTTACACAATGCACAAACTTTACAAAATGCAATTTGAGGGAGGGAGGGCGGTGCTCTTTGCATGTGCCTGTGTTTGTCCTCAGATTGTGGGTTACATACAGGTGGTGTAATTGGGCTTCCTATGCCGGCGTAACTGAGCGGATATGTAAGTAAAATAATTACATTTTTAAGTTTAAAAAAAACTGAGGGAAGCTCTTTACAAGAGCTAATTGCGAAAACCTTGTTTGATAATCTACTATTAGGCTGGGAAAGAAATGTGAATAGAGTCAGAAATGTTTTTTATTTATAAACTATTTGCTTATTCATTAAGTTATCTTTTGTTTCAGTTTCCTATAAGTATAACTTTTGTGTTTTTTTTCCTGTATTAAAATTTATATTATAATTATGAATGGTTTAAGTATAACATTTTATACCTTAACGGACGGATTTAGGGATTGGAAATTTCATAAACCTGTAGGTTACTAATAAGTTTTTTTTTTATAAATCCGTCAGCCGAGCCGTGAAACAAAATATTAAAGATTAAATACAAATATTTAAATATATTTTGAAAATAAACTCCTGTATAGTTTGATTTTCAAAATGTATGATATTATCTTGTGAGTACTGTTTACTTGTGCTTAGTATGATATGTCTGACTTTATACTTTTAATCCTCTTGATCAGGTCTCGCACACGTGTGTGCGCGGTTCCATTGTTGATCAATTTCCGAGTAGACAGGTAAAACAATTTCCAAATCAAAATCGATCCAGTAGTAGCCGCGCCTATAAAATTTTCATAGTATAAAACTATCTCTTTGCTTTAGGTTGTATAATACTTACTCTGTGCTTAGAGTGGCATAGATAAACAAAGACATAAATGTCAAAAATATCATTATTTGACTCAACTGATTTTATGAACGCCTAGACAGACAATGCTTTTATTTTATTCAAATTAATGTACAGAATTGGGTTTTCTAGAGTCTTATTATAGGTATGTGGTAGGTATAGATAGAAGATATAATAATTTTGTGTACAAAAAAACGAAATTAGTTAACCGTTTTGAAATAGAGCTCTCAATTTATTTCTAACAATCAAAGCTAACTTTGAAACGAAAGCGACCCAAAATATCTACCATTGCGAATCAATCTCAATATTCCGGCGCATGATTGATCGCCAGCTGCGGTGGCCCGCAGGATAACTGCGTGTGACGTCATAACTGCGGGCACTGACGTACTGTTTTATTGCCTAGACATGTACGTGTAACATCAATGGTCAGACAATTTATAACTTTGACAACAAACAGGGTAACTATTTCTGGACATTCTATTAGTGAGCAGTTAACCACGATTTTTGTTTGCAATGGGCGTAAAGGGGCTAAAATTATGATTTTACAATTGAAAATACGGCTTAATCCTATAATGAATCAGTAATTAAAAAATAAACCTATAAATAATGACAATTAATTAATTATTTGTGCGCTTTAAAGAGTTTATCGGCGAAAATAACGTTTATGTAAGTATATAAGGCATACGTAGGGATATAAGATCCAAAAATCTTAATATTAGAGTCTGAGTCATTAAATTCTGAAGTAACAAAAATTTTACGGAACCCTTGACGCAATCCGATTAGAACTTGATCTGATAACTTTGTAGATAAAACACTTGAAAAAAAAAATCCACGACCTCAGGTGGGTCGATGATTTTTTTTTTCAAGTGTTATTTATCTTCAATTAAACCTTGCATGGAATTGCTAAAAACAAAAATTTACAATGATAACTTTGTGTCACAAACTTAAATAAATGGTATATATAAATAAGCGCTTCTCATCATCTTTTTTAATGCGCACAGCTAAAGATTGGAATTCCCTGCCTGCGTCTGTATTTCCGAGTGCATATAACCTGACTCTCTTTAAGTCCAGAGTGAATAGGCATCTTCTGGGCAAGCTCGCTCCATCGTAGATCCCATCTATGCTCTAGAGCAAGTTTGGGGTCAAGAGTAAGCCCATCTCAAATAAAAAATAAAATTAAAAAAATATAGGTTTTATTATAAACCACGATATCAAAATGTATTTTGATATCAAAGTGTGTGAGAAGCCTGTAAGTTATAGAGAACCTCATAAAAATCTTTAAGAGGCCATCAAAATAAATATGCATATTTACTTCGCCGCCGCTAATAAATTCAAAAAAAATATATATTCACGTTGCTTTTAATTTTAATAAAAATTTAAACTCTATCTGAGTGCTGTCGTAATAGAAGTTATTTTAAATGGTATTACTTAAAAGAAATATTACCTATATTTTTATTTGAAAGAAACTGAGATCGTACCTCGGTTATTTATAAAAGCAATTTCGCAGTGTTCTCGACAGTCAATATTTTTAATAGAAGTTGCCTCGCACGGTGTCTTCAGGGGTAAATCCAGCTTTTGTGTTCTTCTTAGTTTACTGTCAGGAAAAGGTTTTAAAATTAGATCGATTTTTCCGTGGCATTAAAAAAACGTAGTACTTAAATTCAACTGTTTGTTCGTGCTAAACAGGAACGGCTTTTATTTATGTTGTTTGAAGAAATATGAAAGAAAATCTTTAAACATCAATATATCATATTATTAACGTCAATTATTTTGACTTTACCAAACAACATAGCCAAAGGAGAGTGCACACGTATACATTGTAACGCTATTTTAAAATTAGTCTTGAAATCTTGTTTTTAAAATCTTGTTATTTTTTTTTTAAATTAAACTTTATTTAATTTTAATTTGTTGGAACCTGGGCCCCAAGTCTGCTGTCAAAAAATTACATATTTGGTATTCTGCTACTATGTCAAACAATTAAAATAAGATCCAATTGATATTCAATTATACCACTTTTAAATACGCAGGCTTGAGGCTCAGACTTTATGACTTAGCTATACCTCAACTGCTAATCATGCTTTAATGGATCTTCTCATTTCAGTTAAAAACTAATATTTTATAATTAATAATTTTAAAACTATATTTAGATCAAAGGGTTCGTTTCTGGAAGCTTCAACCTCGTGAAATTTTATTTCCCTTTGATAATCCATCCCAGGCTCCCAGCTCAAAATAACGTTGAAAGTGGTTTCCTATGACATTTATTTACAAATACGGAGTGGTTTATCTCAATGAATTTAATTTACAAATACTGAAAATCAAAATAATTTGTACTAAGGCTTAGTTAACTAAGCAGTCATGTTTTGGCTGGATACTCTTAGTGTTTTGGATTTTATGGGATTTGAGGTGAAAACTTCTTATGGCAAAAATACTTAAACATTTTATCTTTTTTTAATTATATTTTTTTACTTTTCCTTTAAAACATTGACCACATTAATCACCCTTAAAATTAATACATAAAATTACCAAAAAATATATATAACACAAAATATTGTGTATATTAAATATATTGTAGATATTAGGTTTGATGTTGAGCGGAACATGAAACACGTGACCTCCATTTTAGACCATTTGGTTATTGTTTTTTAGATAGGTATAATTAAATATCGTATTAAATAAAAACTAGAACCCACTTTTTACCAAACACGGAAGGTATTACTAGATCAAAAAGATTTAAATTATTGTTTTGCTATCCGTACCACAAACTTTTATATTTTCAAATCAATACCTTCTTAAAATTTGAAAATATGTTTAAAAGTTTGTAAACGAATATTTGATTTATTCATCATAGCTGATTATTAGTTGCAATAAAAGCAGACGCCGCCACTATACGTAATTTGTGTTTAAAAAACCATTAATTATCTTCTTAGTTGGATCACTTTTATTCTTTTGGTATCTCTTTCTATCTTATACCCAGTATCCGAATCGTTCCAGAAAAAAATATGTTCGAAATTTACCAGCATTTCATTAGCCAGTTCGTAAAATCATAACCGATCCCTCGCGTCCTCAAATAGGTTTTATATACTCATTTTTACAGCCTCCGAACCTCGAACGACGGCCAAATGAAGTGGAAGGAGTGAAAGCGCCGTGTTTTCTGAGTTACAATATCATTTACATAAGGCCGCGTAAAGTTTCTTCGTGCTGTGCCTACCTGACTAGGAATCGACCGTATACTATGATTTATTATCGTAGGTATCTAAACTATAGACGTCACCTGTTTTTGATAGCATACAAGAGCAGAGTCCAGGCCACGGAAACAATATGCAACGGAAATTTCATTAAAGATAAATAACACTTGAAAAAAATCATCGACCTCAGGTGGAAATTTCATTGTTACGCGATTAGTTTTTCTTCTAAATAAGTTTGAGAAAAAAATCAAAACGTTTGATATTCTCCGGGCCGTTTGCATACAGTGCAGAAAAACCTTGACTACGGCGTCTGTCCAGTCAGGAAGCATTTGTTATACCTGTTTAGTTAAGTCATCATTTGTTATACCTGGGCCCTAACCATGAACTGTTAAAACAATCACAAATCTGTCAAACATTATCATTTCTGTCAAATTTTGTATGAAATGACGTACCAAAATTGACAGATTTGACAACTTTGAGATTGTTTTAAGAGCTCATGGTTATGGCCCTGTTTATTTAACCCTCTGTGATCGAGTCCGACTCGCACTTTTCCGGGATTTTTATATTATGTATACTGCTCAATAATAATCCTTTTTTTTTTGTTTAGACAGATATCAAAGTAGTTGTCTTTGCTTATTCGGTTTTACCAATGGTTACAAAACCATGAAAACATCGAGCTAATAATAATATAGGTACACATACCTATACAACAGCAATACAAAACATCTTCTGCCGAAACTAGATAAAGACTTTTCTCTTACATTTACGTAAAGTATGAAATAATTAGTCCTGTCAATTCTTTTATATAATCAAAGAGTACCAAATTTATGATTTTTTGAATAATTTACGTAAATCGCGCTTCTGCCATTAAAATATTTGTGCTCTCTGCCTAAAAACGATCAGACGCAGGTCTGTGGTCTTCTTGAACAAATCAATCTTTTTTTACTCTTTTATAAGATCCAAAAAATCACAAGCACGAAATTGAATCTTACTTATTCCTATAATCAATGCAAAATTTTTACGCAAAAAACACCTTTTTATAGAAAAGGCCGTGTTTTATACGGAACCAATGACCCGAAAAACTCAGCGAAAGAATAGTTTTTCAGCCCGCAGAGATATTACATTTGATTCAATGCGTGCCAAAAATGGATTTTCAACGCAAAAAGTGATACGCGAAAAAATTATTGTTGTAAAAAGTTCACGTGTTCGTTACAGTGTTGTGGGAATGTCGACAAGTGTAATATCGATGTTTTTTTTTTCAATAAAGCTATAAAAAATACATTTTCATACAGGTTGACCTGTCGTTGACTTTACTCGCAGTATACAAGCCTTATAATATCATTTGAGCATGATATGATTTTTATAGATATATAAAAAAACATTAAATTAGAAGTAGATAGTGCATGTCACCAAAATAGTTAAAATAACAGGAAAAAAATAAAGATTAAGTTTAGAAAAATGCAATCTTTTATTATATTATTATCTATTATCTCAGCCAAGCTTTTTTCATTAAGATTGCATGATTGTGTTCGCATTCTGACATTAAAACCAGTCACTTTTGAACCGATTGAGTTATCCGAATACAATCCTAAAGTTGCGTCCTATGTGAGAGATCTGGATGCCTAGTGAGTTGCACAAAACAACCAAGTCACTTAAATCGAACGAAAAGTAATACAAATTAACATTGCCTTTTCGATCAAAGTAAGTGACGCAATTTTTTTCTGGAACTCGCACTAGGCCCTCTGAAGCGAACGTAAACCTACGCAGTGCAGTACAGAAACAAAAAAAAACAATCTACCTACACGTATTAAAGTGGCCAACGCTGCACCGTGACTAAACGCACGAAGGGTTGAGTTGCGGTGCGGTACAAATCGTAGCGAACACTAGCAGTTGGCTTTTAATATTTTTGCGAGCTGGAATCGGTATCGTCGACTTTTAGGGTTTAGTAATAGGGTACCCTTTGGGTAAAACGGGACCCTATTACTAAGGCTCCGCTGTCCGTCTGTCTGTCTGTCAACAGAATATAATAAATATTTAAGGGGGCTCCCATACAACAAACGTAATTTTTTTGTTTGTTTTAATAGATAATGGTGTGGAACCCTTCGTGCGCAAGTCCGACTCGCATTTTGTCGGCTTTTTTCATGTTGGTGGTACGGGACAATTCGCGCGCACGTAGGACAGAGTCGCCGCACCGCACCGCATCGCATTGAATTCGCTTCGGATCGCTTTCGCTTTGAATCGCCTTAGGACGCCGACTTAGATGGTTGGCATCTAGCCAATGTACGTCGCGATCCTTTCTTTAACGCACGCACGCAAGCCGGAGCACCTCTTACTTGTAAAAGCTATTCACATATCACACCTCCTGGTGGCAACAATTTTCATTTGTACCTCATTTTGTCCGCCTCACTATTTGCTTTCCTTACGTGTATTTTTTTTCAGTATTACTGGAATCTTCTTTTAATTCAACAAATCAGTTTTTAATTACCTAATTTTGAACTCTAAACTGGTCAGCAATGCGTAATCGAGACAATGGATATTATATTGTTATGCGGTCTCATGAGACCGCCTCGACGTTGACATGTTAAAACAGTACTACTTTGACGTTGTTTTGTTCTTTCAGTTTAAAATTATACGATAAAAAAACGTTGCTTTGGTCTATTTAAAGTTCATGTTCGACTAACTTTCACATTATTAAAAGATTTGTTGTTCCAACTGTTTGTATAATTAAATGATATAACTAATATAAGTAATAAAAAGTCCTATTCAGAATACCTTTTTAAAACTATCGATGTTTACAACATTATCCCATAGTTCTGGCTGTATTTTCCAAGCACAAAAATAAGCCTTAAAAATAAAGTGATATAGTCAAAAATTGCTTGTAAACTCAAATTGACACATCATGGGTAGCATTCTCGGCACGTTATAGCCAACTATCGAAAAATGTCAGAGCATTCTGAACCTTATATGGATACAATAAGGTCCATTTGTAAGCCGATGCATTCAATGGCCATTTTATACAACGCATATTACGGTGTAAAACGGTGAGAATAATTTTTACCTTTAGTTGAAATATTACAAAATTTCTTGTTTTTCAACAATTTTATATTATTCAATGGTTTATTTAAAGAGTATCTACTATTTAATGGATATTGGTATAAATGAAACACATTAAAGGGTGCAGGGCGGTAACCACGAACTATGGACAGAAGAAGGCAAGTTGTACCAAGGATATGCCACCACAAGCTTTCGCGCGGTTTCCAATGCATAATCTTTAAAGGCGAGGCTATTAATTTTGAAACCCGACGAAAGACAAAGCAGTAAATGATGACATCTATCAATCAGTGATTTGTCTAGCCCTGTTATTTCCGCTGAAATATTTGAATTAAAGAAAAAGATCTTGTGGTGTTTCCGTCGTTGGATGTGCCACTTCCTCCACTTCGAGCTTTATCAACAATCAGACCTAAGCGTTCCCTAAACTGCTTTTGTACAAAGGTTTTCTGTGCAAGAAGAGCTTTTTCTTCTGCTGTACGAGCTTGCCATGTGTTAATATCTAATATGTAAGAAATATGAATAAAATGTGACCGATGAACTTGCAACCAGTAAGTTTTCAATCTTACATAAAGATTGAAAATCCTTTTTTGCAAGTCGTCGGTATTCACATTTTTAACTTCTGAGTATTTATTGCGTCAGAGTTTGACAAACTCGACGACGTCTGTCAGAATCACTGTCAGCGTCCTTAATAGACAGCCAAGTATCAAGTACAAGCATTCTTGTAAAAGAACATTTGATCGTTAAGCCTAAAACAAAAAAAATACAGATTAGTTAAAATTACAATAACGGAATTCTCGTAGCACGCTCGTAGCACTTGCTACGAGCGGGCTACCAGTAACAGCTGCAAGTATATGCAGCTAAATTGTATATATTTGAAAGTAGACACCTTAACTCACATTTTCATATAAAAACTAAGTGTGAAAGTATATGCAAAACTAGTTAAAAGTTTCAATATAAAAAAACACATCAAATAAAAAAAGTCAGTTTTAATGCTTTGTCGTAGCACAGTAATAAGAATATATACACTCATTTACTAATAAAAAAAAAAATTTAAATAAATTCTACATACCTTTAACTTGAATATCCATCATAAAAGAATCAGTCACAAACAATGGATTGCTGGAAATCCACGCGACACGTGTCGACTAGTTACGACTTGTCGATAACGCTATGAGCGGGCGCGTGAGATGCGTTCACTTCCGATGCACAAAAACAAATGTGGCATTTATCTGACCGTAATTCTTTTTATACATTAAGATAGTGTCACTAATAGTGACCAATGCGACGAGGTGTCATGGCATAATTCAAACATCGTGATCGGAGTCCTATGACCTACTACGGGATCACTGTGCCATGGTGTCTATGTGTGCGTAACTTGGGTGCGCATTGTATGAAGCTTAACTTTTGATACCATTAATTGTTTATTCTGTGATATCACTAAACAGGAGTTGTGTTTTATTTTCCAGCGGTTGTTGCTTGATTGGTACAGAGCCGTTTGTTTGAGGATCTGATTTACTTTTTGCTAGTTTCATTTAGAATCTGTTCAAAATCTGTCTTTGTTATTTAATTCTTAAAACTAAAAATATATAAGGTCGGATTTTATTAGTGTACATCCTGTTAACCTGTGACTATAGGTATAGGTGAAAAGCAATCGTAAAAACCAACTTTCAAATGTCTATCATAAAAACTAATAAAGTTAAAAATAAAAATACAAAATAACAACATCGACTTCATATTGCATAAACTCGTCCTATATAGTAACTCGTATATATAGCCACAGGTTAACAGGATGTACACTAATAAAATCGGACCTTATATAACACCAATTTTAACCTCTTCCCCCATTTAACCATGACGTGAAGCTATTACGCAATAATTAATTATGGTCACCCTAAAGCACATGATAGAAATTAACAGCAGGCTCGATTGCTACAATACAGTGCCTAAAACGAAATTCGCTTAGTTAAGCCTGGTTCACACTGTATTATTCATTATACGTCCAGTGACGAGTGATTTGGTTACCAAATTAACTTGCCTGGAGCTAAGCTAATCAAGTAAATTTTACAGGCAGCTTGTTTAGAGCAGTGTTTGAAGAATTTAAATCTCGCCTCACATCCGTAGACCACGAGTTTACGTCCCACAATACAACACGTTTTTAGAATCTATGTACAGATTTGCAGTAAGTAAGAATTTGCTCGTCAATGAGAAAATATTTCATAAAGGTGGTTACCCGCAATTTCAGGTAATACTGGCTGTGTAACCATGGCCCAAATGGTTTGGTTTTCCTATCTTGGGTTTTTGGATGTCTGATCGAAATAGCTCAAAATGGTACCAGATTTTTACAAAAATACAAAATCATCATCATTATCAGATCGAATTAATCCGCATAGATTCGTTCTAGACTGTTTTTGGATATTTTTTTCTTATGTATATAAGACGGCTGGGGTTCGTCTTGCTTTTCAATAATGAGCCGACTTGTGTGTTAGAGTGGATTGCTTATTATAACACCATGTTATAATGAGCAAACCACTCTAACACATACATCGAAACGTACATCAAAATTTACTGCTTGCTGACATTAGTTCTGTTTGTATGAATAAGTATAATTTCAAGAATTTAATGTTAGTCTCATAGAAAAAGTTGTTTTATTTCAGCAGCAGAATTACCAACTAGTAGATTGTGTGATAAGGGGCAAAACAATGTATTTAGGGCGAGAGCGATTTTTGAATCCAATCCGTAGCGTATTAAAGTACGTCGCTCGAGGTTAAATAATTCTAATACCATGTGACACACTCTGCTTTTCATCCCCATCTGTAAGAAAAAATAATTAATAAGCGATGCTTTTAGGCGTTTTTTTTATTACCGGCCAGGACTTTATCGAAGCGAATTGCGTTCAAACTTTTTAATTTAATAGTTTTCCAAATTCAAAAGTCATTTCGTCACTGTTATTATGTGGGCCGGAATTACCTATTGCGCACTCTTTTCGAATAGATGGGATGAAAAGTTTTTTTATTTCCATTCCTCCTTGTACACGAGTGAGCCTTCTGTGCTTTCCTATTTACTCTATAAGGGTTTTCGCAGAGATGTTTACGGCCCTAATTGAAGAATAACACGTTTTTAATTAAGCGGCCGCTGTTACATTCCAACTATAATTAGTGTCGAACTGAATGCTACGCTTATCTTTGAGGGAGATACATACGGTGTTTCTGTTTGCCTGGATATTTAACTAATCAATAATTAGCACTAGCATGAATATCAATAACAATCAATTGTTCTCATAATTTCCTTTTAGGTATAACAAATATTTTTGTATGTGATGTCGAAATCAAAATACCTACTTACTAATACAGTTTATACAAAAGAATAGGTCACTTCTTTAAACCACGTACCTAATCAGCTGGTCATATACATCAACTTTTCTATAGGTGCAACATCGTAATCGAAGAGAAAGATGCGCACGCATGCACGCACGAACGCAAGGACGCACGCATGCACGCACGCACGCACGGATGCACGAATAAATGGCGTTAACCAATATTGTAATTCCTATTTATTTCATTTGTTTCATTTACGCTTAACTGCACACTCTACATAACATCTCATGTAAACATGCATGATGGTACTCCACATTTTTGTTATGGCAAAATCTTATTTTGTATTCAAATAAATATATTATGTTCTGATTTTTACTGTTCAAAATAAAGTACCCAGATTCAATATCACTGTTGATGAAATAAAATAAATATTGCTGTAATTCTTTTTCTGCTTTCAACGATTTAACACACAAAAGGGTTAAAAATTTAAGCTTTGACACATTTAAAGTTGACTTTTTAACATAATAATATTTACTTTTGTCCATAATATTATGTTTCACTTGTCAAAAAATGCTTGAAATGAAATTGTTTTAATGTTTGTAGTCGTCTATTTAAAATGGTATCTTCATTTTAATACTAAGATAATAGTGTGTTGGTAGATACATTCAAGATAGTTAAAAAAAACAAATAACCTAACTAATATACCTTGTCAAATGTAATTATTATTGCTGGGCAATTGTTTTATTGTTTGTAGTAGTCAATTTTAAATGTTATTTAAAAACTGTAAAAAAAAATTAAAAAGTGTGTCTGTAGTACATTCAGGATAGTTAAAATAACAACAATGAGTTTGAAAAAAATAGAAATTGGCTTATTTCTTTATGGGACTAGTCAAACTGAATCTTGTGCCTAAACTCAAAGATTTTACTACTAGACTTTAAAGTTATGTCAAAACCATAGATTGAATTAATTTAGAAGCGTTATTGTGAATACTGGGTTGTAAAACATATATTATAATAACAGTTATTAAAGCCATCGTGCCGATAAAGCAGTGTGTCCCCAGGCAAACGAGCCTCATTTTGCCAAATTTTAGTTTTATTTATTGCCTTCCCTTAAATAAATTGGAATTTCTCAACGAGATTCCTATAAAATAATGTTTTTGGTAAATACTTACTAAACTTAATTAATTGTGTTAGAAAATACTAGTAAACTTTTTTTTTTTTTTTGCGTGCCTTTTTGTAAGGTAAGGGCAATTTTATTAAATTTCTAGTTTGTTTTAAGAAATTGTACCTCAATTTTTATAGTTATTATTTTTTGCCAATATCGGTAAATTAAGCAATTTAATATTGCGCCCGATCCTTTCTAAAAACAGTCTGTATACTGTAATTCAATAATATCTAAGTATATTGGTTTATTTTAGTAAAAAAAAAGCTTTTTTATGTGATACTTGTTTTTTCCCGCATTTTTGTCTGCGAAGACTTTAGATTAAAACTGGTAAAACTAAAGAGCGATACATAATCATACCATTGGAATAAAACTGGCAATTTGTAATTTATTTTGTATTTTTTTAAAGGTTTAGTTTTAAGTGTAGTTTGGTTTGAATTTATAGCAATTTGTATGGAATAATAAATAAATTAATATGAAAACAAGAACTGGGCCCTAACCATGAACTGTTAAAACAATCACAAATCTGTCAAACATTATCATTGCTGTCAAATTTAGTATGAAATGACGTACCAAAATTGACAGATTTGACAACTTTGAGATTGTTTTAAAAGTTCATGGTTATGGCCCAGATAGGGTATTACAGAAAAAAATGCCAATTTTTAAAAAAAGTATGCCAAAGTTTTGTAAATTGCGTTTAGCTGTTAAAATTATGAAACAAAATTTGACATTTTATCAGTTAAATATAATCTTTATCTTGTGGTAAAATTAAACAGTTATGAAAATATAATTATGCGTTTTTTGCGTTGTAAATGTAAGATCTATGTGGCTCAGTTGCGTAGATCTACGTAGTTATCCAGCGAAAGGGTCCCGAGGTTATTTCTCGCCAGGTTGATTTGTGCAAAAAAAAATCTAAACTGGCTCGCGGTTGGGTGTGCTGTATGGTGCCCCTGATAAAAAAAACATTATAATTTTAACTTACTAAAGTTAAGCAACCAAAGCCGCGGTCGTGAGTGGATGGGTGACCATTCCGACCATATTTAGTGACATTTATCACGAGCATCTCCATGCTTCGGAAGGCACGTTAAAAGTTGGTCCCGGCCAATATCGCTTGATATTGGTCGTGAAGCCTAGTCCGAGGCCTTAAGGCGGCTTGATAACATCTGACAGTAAGGTTTAGTCATTGGCCTTACAACACCCCTCCACCAATCCGCACCGGGCCCGCGTGGTCGAGTATGGCCCAAACCACCTCATAGTTGAGGTGAGGCCTGTGCCCTGCAGTGGGACGTATATAGGCATACTTTACTTTACTTTTTTTTATAATTTTAACAATTAAAACGATGTCTGGCGCATTTTCTTAGGTAATAGGTACCTACGTATTTATTTTCTCAAATGGTACTGCTATTATTTTCATTTCGGATTTTAATTATTATTGATTGTTTGTTGTTATAAATTAGTGAATTAAATACATAAAGGATTTTTGTTTAACATATTGGAGGTCGCAGGCTGTTTAACAATAGATTTTATATTTAACCGCTTTTTCATGGGTTGCAGGATTAAATTACTTAATCTTTGTCACGTTTTTAGAACTATTAATTAATAATAAAATTTACTCGATATTGTTAGAATTATACTCATCCTAAAAGTAAAAGGACAAATATTGTCAGCACTAAGCTCGGGTCGCGCACAAATGTCTGCGCGGGTCCTTTGTTATTCAATTGTTTTCTTTTCCAAGCATACAGGTAATACTAAATGGAAGCTGACTGTATAAAATTAATTTTTTGTCCTAAAGTTTCTTCAAATAGGATAAGTTAAATGTTTCATGAAATAAGTGCTTAAACGGAACCTATTACCGACAAATTCTTGCTAGAAAAGGCTGGTTCTACAAAACACAATTCCGTCTGTAATAGGCGACGTGAAACATTCGTAAACGCAATGTTTCTTGAGCCTCGCTTAGTACCATTAAAATCACAAAAGTTACAAGTGCGGGCAAAGCAAACAATGAAAAATTTCGTGGGAGCGAGCGCTCGAAAAAAAAATACCTTGAAAATGGAACTCGCCACTGGTGCTATAAAAACCTACCGAGCAAACTCTGTAATACCGGTCGGGCACAACCGATATAAAATATGAACGAGTGAGCAGAATCAGCCTCGCTCCCCGAACGCGCGTTCGGCAACTCTCGGATCTTCTCGGAGCGATTCGTAGCGCCGCTACGGCAGTAAAGTAGCACTCGTCGCGCGCCATATACGTAGCTCGTAGTCCGTAGCGCTAGTGTGACTAAATACTCGGTGATAGTGTATTTAATAGTGATATTTATAAGTGATTTTGAGTTGGTGAAATACTATGTGTGTAGTGACGGATCGCTGGGCCCCGGACTGGCCCGTTTGATGTTGCGGAAAAATGGTAAATGCTCTGATTAGTTGCTAAAAATTATGCCTTAATTCTTTACAGTCATCTTGCAAATTTTTACGCTCCATTTATATGCGCTTCATTTAAAGGATAATGGTTTGTTAATTAATGTTCAGGATGGTGAAATGACGGTGCTTAGTGGAACGGCCTTGAAATGAATCGCGTGTTGGTATTTGTCCATGCACGTAATTTGAATTTATTGCTCGAATACATTTCATAATACAAGTGCATACATTTTGAATATCTATTTAGGACTGGTAACATGTAAATGTGTTTTGGGACTTGCATAACTGACGAGGGCTGAGTGCTCAAATATTTATGGCGAATTTAAAAAGCCTCTGCTCAACGGCCTTTCGTGAAATTCGATATTTAAATATTTGCCGCGATAGCTGGTAATACTGGATATTATTTCAATTGGATATTCTGCATATTGTGGATTATACAAATCGACGTTATGGGATATTGAAACTTTCGGGTTTGAGAATAAACGTTATTTTCGGAATGGAAATGCATACGTTTTTCGTATTTGTCACCAGATAGAGTTGCATTTATATTAACTACCTATACATACATTTTTTGGGACTCAAAGATAGTACTTGTAATATCATGACTTTACCATTAAGTCTTAAGAGGTGTACTTTGGTGAAGAGCAACAACAATGTTGAGTATAATATGATCTTTAAGTTGCATGAACTTTTAATGAACACCTAATGAGTTTTAATGAGTTAAAAGTAAATTAGGTGACTCTCGGTCAGATCAATTCAAGCAAAGATTTTTTATGTAATGCCGAAAACGTTTCGCAGAAGGATGTCTGGTACCTTTTTAAAGAAGGATGTTAATTCCTTACTCCATAACTATTCCAATCGGTTAAATTGTTGCGGTTTCTATCAACTACGACAGCTAATATTTCTTAATATAGGTATTCTTGTAAAACCTTTTTTATCAATAAGCGAGAATCATCATCATTATTTCAGCCAATAGACGTCCACTACTGAACATAGGCCTCCCCCAGTGACTTTCAAATGAATTTATAAATAATAAATAAATATTATTGGACAACA
Source organism: Anania fuscalis (assembly GCA_950371115.1). NCBI lineage: Eukaryota > Metazoa > Arthropoda > Insecta > Lepidoptera > Crambidae > Anania > Anania fuscalis. The sequence goes on along the minus strand of OX493343.1, from coordinate 12,809,054 downwards.
TCACATACATTGCTCTGATCCTAAGGTAAGTAGCTAAAGCACTTGTGTCATAGAAATCAGAAACAACGACGTTACCACAACACCCAGAACCGAGCCAATATAAAAAAGTTTGTTTTCTACATTGACACGACCGTGGATCGAACCCGGAACCTCAGAAATACCGGCGCCATATTAAGTCCGGCGTGCTCGCCTCTCGGCTACGGACGTCGTCGAATTTTAATGTCAAGCGAGAATGTTAAACAAATATTGATAAAGTTCTTGTTAGTAGTAAGGATTGTAATAGAAAAATATGGTACCCTGATTTCAATAATTAAGATCATCAAGAATACTGAGTTCGACGAACTAGATTTGAATCAAGAAATGAGCTAAATACTCCAAGCAATTAACTGCGTATCTGAGCGGTATCATCTTAGTATCACTGAGATTATTCTCGCCTCATTTATCCTTTGGTCGTAAGTTTGCATCCCAGTAAAACTCTGGATTTTTTTAAATCTATGCACTTCTCACACGCACTTGGCCGGTTTTTATTGCACACCAAACAAAGAAGTATTAATATTATTAAATGGTTTTAAAAGTAAATAAAAAAAAACTATTATTTATCTCTTGTTTAAGTAACATTCAGTCGTGCTTCATTCTTCATTTATCCATTGATAATTTTAGTAACAAATGAGATAATTTTGCCCTCGTAAAAAAATTACGTTCACAATTAATGTGTGACGTTCAGTGGCTGGATGAAAAAAGCGAGAGATCATGCTTCTTGACGCTCTTTGGGACTTACGTCCAGCAGTGGACTGCAATAGGCTGAATAGATAGATAGTTGGCGCTCTTTGGGGGAGGCTTACGTCCAGCAGTGGACTGCAATAGGCTGAATAGATAGATAGATAGATAGATAGCACTCGCCCGGCATGCGATGGGACATGGGTTCGAGTCCCACCTGAGGTCGATGATTTTTTCAAGTGTTATTTATCTTCAATTTAACCTTGCATGGAATTGCTAAAAACAAAAATTTACAAGATAGATAGATAGCCACTTAATTTGAATTTTTTCGGGTTCAAAAGTAGACTATGTGTATGCGGATAAGTAGGTATAGTCAAATTTTTTTTTTAATCTATTAAGTTTCTCTAGAAATGACTTCCTATACCTAATAGAAAACTTAAAATTTTTGTTAAACTTACTAGGGTTTTCTACTTAGAATAAAATAAAAATAAATAAACACGGTAAGCCCAGTGATTTGTGACTAGATTTGTAGTGCAAATAGATGATTTATAAATGAGGAGAATTGCCTGCAGTGAACGATGCACATTGACATGATAGCGTCAGCTCGGAATGAAATGTTACATTTCAACTTTGGTTAGGTATTTTCTGTGGATATTTCAATTATGGTCACATCATTATATCGTACGTTAAAGCTCATTTAGATCTGGTCCCTTTTATGTAGATAGTATGTTCAATTAAAACGTTTTAGTGTACGATTTGAGTTGTAACTTACATGCTTTTAACATTTCGACAACTATTCAGTGCTTCTAGAACACTTTTTACCATAGATATAGTATATAGTATCTATAACACAGACCAGCGGGGTAACCATGAACTCTAAAAACAATCTCCAAGTTGTCAAATCTGTCAATTTTGGTACGTCATTTCATACAAAATTTGACAGAAATGATAATGTTTGACAGATTTGTGATTGTTTTAGGGGTTCGTGGTTACCGCCCTGGGCCATAACCATGAACTCTTAAAATAATCTCAAAGTTGTCAAATCTGTCAATTTTGGTACGTCATTTCATACAAAATTTGACAGAAATTATAATGTTTGACAGATTTGTGATTGTTTTAACAGTTCATGGTTAGGGCCCAGAGCTTACAATCAATAATATTTTATAATAAAAAACTAATTTAAAGCCGTAATTATGTTTCCTTAAAGACTCGATGGACAGGCAACCGTAGGAACCTTAATAAAGTAGAGCTGGCAGTAGCTGGATAAAAAAGCGGAGGATCGAAGAAGTTTCGGGTTGGAATCCCGGTTGGGTCAATGTAGAAAACTAACTTTTCTATATTGTCTCGGGTCTGGATGTTGTGGTACCGTCATTGTTTCTGATTTCTTCAACACAAGTGCTTTAGCTACTTACCTTAGAATAAGAGCAATGTATTTGATATTGTTTATTATTTATTTATTATTTATTATTTATATCGTGCTCTTTGGCGCTCTTTGGGTGAGATTTACGTCCAGCAGTCGACTGCAATAGGCTGATATGATACTGCCGATGATGATAAACTACTGATGATGATACTAACCTAGTTTTGTATAACTTTCATCCATTTTATATCTTATTAAGGCTTAAAGTTATAGTTTAAATTTAGTATAATATGAATGTAAAACGTTAATTATAACAAATGAACTGTCAAAACGAAAACGATAGCGTTGATAAATTACTAGTTCGACTGTACAATGAGGTCACCATAGCATTGTCGATTGTTTATTTAAGGGGCAAATGTTTAACACCTTTAATGATCAAGGGTAAGTAAAAATAGGTGTTCGATGTTTGTTTAGAAGTCAAGTCCGTGTTATGTACTCTTTTTTAACCATGACCTCTTTAAAAAGGATGACTTTTACCGTGTTTTGTTTTTTTATAAGTTAAAAACACTTCGTAAGGGGTTAGGCTCCTCCAGATTGTTCTTAGCATCTTAAATACAGTGTCATATTTTTAACTACTAAGTCAGTTTCATAACCAAACTCTGGGTGTTGTGGTACCGTCGCTGTTTCTGATTTCTATAACACAAGTGCACCTTAGGATCAGAGCAGTGTATGTGATGTTGTCCAATTTTTTTTTAAACTCATCTCCAAATTCCGTGATTTCAATGTTTTCTGACTTCGACAATAGAGATTCTGTTACAAAATACGAAAAAATACTTTATAATTTCTTTGATACAAAGAATTTGCTTATTTGAAAGAATTGTGTCAGTAGCGGCAGTGATTTGATTGTGATTACCAAAGTGAAGTTACCACGCCGCGGTTTAAAGTGGATTTGTGACTATTCCGACTAAATTTAAGTAACGTTTGTCAGCATTTCCGTGTTTCGGTAAAGTTTAGTCACTGACCTTAAAACACCCCCCCCTCCCAATTCGCATTAAGCCCGTGTGGTGAAATACCCAAACCACCTTATAGTTGGGGTTATGACTTTTCCATGCAGTGGGACGTTAACATAAAGGCTTACGGGGAAACGAGTCCGACTCGCACTTGGCCGGTTTTTTAATGTAGGAAAAGCAAAGCCTTTATGTTAACGTCCCACTTATGTTAGGTTCCGCACCATTATCAATGAAAACTGCAAAAAAATCATGTCTGTTGTAAATTAGAGGTTCAATTAAATATTATTATTTATTTTATTCTGCTTTTTAGTATTTGCTGCTAGATCGGCAACAGAAATACATCATCTGTGAAAATTTCAACTATCTAACTATCACGGCTCATGAGATATACAGCCTGGTGACAGACGGACAGACACACAGACAGATGGACAGCGGAGTCTTAGTAATAGGGTCCTGTTTTACCCTTTGGGTACGGAACCCTAAAAACTTAACTCAAAAGAACTACACACAGAGGTGATTGTGGTTAGTTAGTGGTGCTTTAACTCTGGACTTCCACTTGGTATAGTTTTTGGGCACACTCTGTATACCTCTTAGAAACCTGTTAAAAGTTCATTTAAGCCAAAGTACAAGCATCCATCCATACCTACGCCAAGCAGAGCGCAAAACAACCTAGAAATCGTGCTGTTTGAAGTGGTCAAGATCCATTTATGAGGATTCGACAAGGAAGAAGTATACCTCTTGGATCCGAAACGACACTTATTACTGTAGATGATGTTGGAAGTCAACGGTTTAAGTCTTTTCTCGTGCCATCCGTTTGATAAGCTGTACGAGCATACGAATCACGATTTCTTTTATCATAATTTTGATCGGTCTCTTGATTATTATGAATAATAAAAAATGAAACGATTTGTGATCGGCCGATTTTCATAGTCATTCAAAGATCGATCCAACTGACGGCAGATTCTACGACTGTATGCGCGAGGTCTAAGATAAATAAAATCACTTAGTCAGAAATGACAGCGGTCGCATGAGACCGCATAAACAAAACATTTCCATTGTTACGTTTTGCAGGGCTATAAGTTTAGGAACAACAGCAAAATATATTAGCAATTAAAAAAAATGTTTTTTTTTACACTGTACATCATCTACCTCGTTGATAATGGTACCTTCTATTTCTTTGTATTCTTTTTCAAGATTTAAATGTTAATCCCAATGTATGATTTGTTGAATAACGGCATCATGTACCTATTTTAAGGAATAACACAAGTAACCTTGAATAAGTAAGAGGGTCATTTAATTTGTATAACCTTGGCCTGCTTTAAACATAAAAATAGGTAAGCGGAAAATAGCCCAAAATATTACAGGGGATAAACTTCGAAACCGAATTCTTTATTGACTTTTCCACTTACTTAGTGTTGCACCGCACCGATTGACAATCGACTATCGACATCGATGATGTAAGATAAATCAATACACGAACAGTTCACGATGATCTTATTAAGATTTTACTTTAATGAAAATGATCACTTCCTGGTGCTGTTTATCAGAAAGTGTATATTTCCATTAAACCCAATATTGTAACCCTTCTGAATACACAGGAAACTCTAAAGAAAGTATTATTTATGTCTACTTTTTATCTAGTTTCAACAAATGCTTAGTTTATTTAAACCTTTTGATGTTAGAATTTAAAATGTAAATATTTTAAATTTTGTTAAGCTGGTACTAAGAAATATATTTTTAACCAAAATATTTAAAAAAAAAATAAAAGTGACTTATTTCTTGCTTATAACTATCACGAAGCAGTAGTAGGGTAAAAAAGGTGTGTAAGACCTATTTGCATAAAGGTCACAATTTCAAGGTTTGAATGCCGTTAAAAATACTTATGTACGACCATCGATTCTTATCGATAAAATGAAATTGAATCTTAAGTTTGAACATCGATAGATTAGCAACTCTACTATAGTCAACAATAAATAACTTTCTCACATCCTCATCCCTCTTCACCCGTGTTCATGACGTCGTAATATTTATGGCAACAGCTACATTAAAAGATAATTGTTCGTTTCCTATAGTAAATAACGGTATGGTCACCGCTATGAAAACGGCTGCATTCAATTCTAGACCGAAAGGTTGTTGCTTTAAGGTACACTATATAGATTGCGTCCATCGTTGTGACCGCCGCTGAATCTCAATCATTCTTTCGAAGTTGACTGTTGAGTAATAGTTAACTGAATTGTTATGTTAATAAAAAGGAAAACTTATTCATTAAATTGAAATTTATTATGCGAAAAAATATCAATGCATCTTTCATAGTTCTGTGATAAGTTTTTAACTGGATTAAAACATGTTTCGGTCGCTATTAATTTCCAAATCTGACAGATACGAAATAGAATTCTAGTCATTGTGTATATTATGTTTAATAAAAAATAAAAAAAATAGATTTGAAAAATAAAATTCTTTAAGAACACTGTTTGCCATGGTGTGTGAGTTTTTTTTTTATCAATCAAGACGCTTTAATAATTTACATCGAATATTTAAGTTATTATTATTGGAATGTCACTGGATTTACTTAAGTACTTCCAACGGTGTATGTAGCTTAATATTTCTTTATTTTCTCCACTAACTTTCTTAATATAAAATTAGGTTTGCAATAATTTTTAAAAACGTTTTTTTTGTTAAAAATGATCTAATGGTTTTGAAAGTAAAAATAAAATGTATAAAGCTAGTGATACTTGATGATCCGTAGATCGTCGATCGTATAATTGACGTATAAATTCTTTCGATTATCGATATCGGTATAACGTCAAATTTAGACCAAAATGACATGTTTTAGGCGGTCACTATTAAAACAACTAATGCATAGAACATTGACGTAAAAGTTATTCCATGTTTGTTTAACTTTGGGCCCCGATAATAAGCTTTCGGTCTAGACTGCTTACTACTAATTCGGCTTTAACTTAATGTCTTAACGGTATCATCAAAAGGTTATTTGATTGCTTAGGAAAACACTTTGAAGTTAACATGACGTCTAAATTTAATGTTTTAGTAGATGCCTTTTGTAATTAATCCACTTTCTGAGTGACGGAGTTTGCAGTGCGTGTTCATCATCATCATCATCATCATCTCAGCCTATTGCAGTCCACTGCTGGACGTAGGCCTCCCCCAAAGAGCGCCAAAGAGCACGATCTCCCGCTTTTTTAATCCATCCACTGCCAGCCATCTTCCTAAGGTCATCGGTCCATCGAGCTGGGGGTCGTCCTACACTACGTTTGCCTAGGCGTGGTCTCCACTCGAGTTGCAGTGCGGGTTGTGGTATTAAAATAATTGTTAAGTCCATAGATGGGAGAGAACTGTATTTTACTTGCGTATCTACTCGTATTTCAACCACTTGTTTGGTGTGCTGGAAGGCTTTTGTCCACTAAACATAAATTGGCTTGATTAATATTTCTAATAGGTAATAAATGACGGTGCGGAGAAAACAAAAATTGAGGTTATTTTTAATTTTAAACACAAATTTTCAGCATTTTTAGAAAAAAAAAACTTTATAATTAAGCTTTTAGTCACGTGACTGTAAACATCAATCAGAAGGAATTACATCCACGCCGTGCGAAACATCGTTGTTGTTGTTAATATTTTTCGAACAATAAATTGTTTCATTTAGTATAATATATTTCATTTTTAGCAATCTTAGACGGTTTTTAAATCATATTTGAAATGACGAGAGTACAATTCACTATGAAATTTAAACTAACTGAAGCAAATAGTTTTAATTTGTCCAAGATTGACGCTGTCATGCATGTTAGCAGATCACTTATTGCTTTATCGGTGTTTTTACACTTTTTTTTAAAAAAATAATAAAAAAATACATTTTTTTTAATGTAAAATAGTCATTCAGGTCAATTAATTTACTAACCAATTTTGAAAATTTTACTGTGATATTTAGTGCGAGCTAACTTGCGTTTTTTAGAGAATCGACCTCGAGTCTGGCAAAATTTAAGTTTGTATTTTGTCCTGGATATTTTTAACTAAAGTTACTTTTTCCTCCTATTTTGAGTGTGTCTACTAAATAAAATTTATAAATGTCTTGATGTACCTACTTAATATCTACTCTTAAATCTGAATATCTTGTACTATCTGCTCAGAAAGAAACTAAGTATTTTTTCCACGACAGTACGAAAGAAAGATAGCCTTTCTAGTTTAATTATATAACTTTTTTATATTAAACGTCTCTATTTTGTGACTATAGCTTATGTGTTGAGTATATAATAGCTTTAGCTTGATAGGTTGATAATAAACATCTAACATAGAAACTTTCATTCACATCTATAAAAACTATATAATTAGGTAGTAAGATTACAATTTCGCTGTAACTCTTATAGTTCCAAATAGAGTAGTAGTCATTGGGTATAATGTACTAGCGTACTAGAGAACACATCTCAAACTAAATGTTTCAGTTAAACATAGTAGTCCAGTGGACTACAAAGCTTCAGTCAGTGTCAATAATTGAAGTTGTCAAAACTGCTTCTTGATTGTTCAATACTACAATGCTTGGCTGGAACATTTAGTTCGACATGTGTTCTCTAGTACGCTAGTACATTATACCTCAATGGTAGTAGTATCAGAATGCTGTACTTATATAAGTATCTACCTATAGTGCAGCCATATACAACAATGTTAGTTTTGCTCTCTAATGTAATGCCATTACTAAAGACAATGTTACAGTAAACAGTTTATCTTCGCTGTTAACCGGCAAATTTAGGTAGAAAGGCATTTAAGTAAACAAACATTGTAATGTAATTGATGTTTATTTTGCACCATTTAGAATAAAATAATGCAAACTGTGTTAACTACTAAAACAAATTCACTTCATATTGCATACATCTGTGCTCTCTAAAAGCCGTAGTCAAAAATTTTAGAGTTTTCACAGACAAAGACGCGAGCAAAAGCTTGTCCAATAGTTCGGATCTGTGTCCCGTACATTAACGCTACCACGGTATATTGCCAGTGGCTCTTTATTAAAATTAGTAGCCCTAATTTAAGCCCTGGGCCCTAACCACGAACTGTTAAAACAATCACAAATCTGTCGAACATTATCATTTCTGTCAAATTTTGTATGAAATGACGTACCAAAATTGACAGATTTGACAACTTTGAGATTGTTTTAAGAGTTCATGGTTATAGCCCTGTTCCTGTACATAATAGGGATGACAACTAACTTTTTTTCTTCGTCTATTTGGCAGATTATCAAAAAGAATTGGACTCGTATTTTTTTCACAAAATCAAAATATTACAAAGTTAAATTAATTTAAAATGTCGCATGGCGTAAGCCTCGGTACTTATTATTTTAACTTAGAATTGACGTCACGAGATCCTGTACTTTGACGCGTTTTATTTGTAATTGTTTGGTTAAAGAAAAAAATAAGAGTCCATTATTTTTGATAATCTCACTGACGGACCAAATAGAATTTAATTTGTATTTACAAATTCGTCATCCCTACTAAGAATAAAATATTAAATTAGTAAACAAAATGGTATTGAATAATACATGATAAGTACTTTTAGAAGCAGTGCGTAAACTGGGGTCGAATAATTGAAGTCTAACCTCACATTGGTCAAGTCACGTCAAATGTACAATTGGGGTGTGGACACCAGTCATTAATATTTCTAAGACATACAATTAAATCTGACACCTTATTGTAGGCCCGATAACCCGGTACATTATCATTTATGCGATGAATCTGATTTTTGTTCAAAAAAAATTTTAGGAAGTTGAGTCCGGTAAATAATGACGTCAATGTTTGCTTTTTCCATACAAGTTTTAAGGCAGAGGTGCGTTTTGACAGCTCGTAAAAAGTATGTCAATTAATTGGTGGTGTCAACTAGCCTAATAGTACCCAAAACTAACAGACTCGTAGTTAGTTATCGGATAAAATACATTGATTAAGATAACAGGGCCATAACCATGAACTCTTAAAACAATCTCAAAGTTGTCAAATCTGTCAATTTTGGTACGTCATCTCATACAAAATTTGACAGAAATGCTAATGTTTGACAGATTTTTGATTGTTTTAACAGTTCATGGTTAGGGCCCTGAAATGACTCAAATACACATGATTGTGATTATCACACAAACTTATCTTTTGCGGAAAACGCACCTAATACTATGATGTTTGTACACCCAGTTACTAGTATACCTTGACATCTACCAGGGCGGTAACCACAAACTCTTAAAACAATCTCAAATCTGACAAACATTATCAAATCTGTCAAATTTTGTATGAAATGACGTACCAAAATTGACAAATTTGACAGCTTTGAGATTGTTTTAATAGTTCATGGTTACCCCGCAAATCTATCTTTAGGGCCTGTTTCACAATTGCGAAGTAAAGTTCTAAATAAGCTTCTTTAACTTATCTGCTTAGTAAACAAAACAAATATTGACTTTGACGTTGACATGGCAATTTTGCTTGCTTTTAAACGCATTTCCAAAAATTGACAACATCCCCATTTCTTTACTGAGCAGATTAGCTTACCTTGAACTTTACTCAGCGATTGTGAAACAGGGCGGTAACCACGAACTCTTAAAAAAATCTCTAATCTGTCAAACATTATCATATCTGTCAAATTTTGTATGTAATGACTTACCCAAATTGACAGATTTGACAGCTTTGAGATTGTTTTAAGAGTTCATGGTTACCCCGCAGGTCCTCATAAAACTGGCCAGTATTCCGCCTAAAGTTTTAGGTATAAATTATTACTGGCAAGCGATGTACGAACATTACGGGTATCCAACATTTAATTGAATACAACGTAGCTCCACCAAAGCAAATTCATTAGAACTTGTTCATAGGAGTGAATGTAATGGACATGTTGGCTCGTGTTAGCCGAATGTTGGGGATAGTGACCGCTACCCGCAAACCGAGTTATAGTTATTTTGGTGTCAGCAACGTTAGGGGATCGAGGAATATTACTTATATTGAAGTAATGTTCTTAGATACTTTAGAATTATAATACTTTAGTGTCAAAATATGTCACTTATTGCCAGACTCAGAGACAACTAAACAAAGTCGGGTTTGTAACAACACTTGTAACTCGAGAACGGCTGGACCGATTTTCATGGGTTATGATTTGCTAAATTTGTCTCCGCCCCGAATAGCAGAATAAATAATAAAATCATACGAAAATCTGACGAAAAAAAATTAATGTTAGGCGATACGAAGTTCGCCGGGCCAGCTAGTCTTAATAAATAAAACAAAGTCGGGTTTGTTACAACACTTATAACTCGAGAACGGCTGGACCGATTTTCATGGTTTATGATTTGCTAAAATTTGTCTCCGCCCGAATAGCAGAATAAATAATAAAAACATACGAAAAGGTGACGAAAATAAATTACTGTTAGGCGGTACGAAGTTCACCGGGACAGCTAGTTTATAATAAAGTGAGGATTAACATTTTATTCATTCACACAACAATAATGGTCATTTTTTACCGACTAACGAAAAAGAAGGTTCACAGTTTGACCCATATGTTTTTAAGCATATGTTTGTTTTCCGTATCGACTTTATTATTAAAGGTTTTCCACAGTAACCATTAAATTTAAGTGACGTATCTGACTGGAGCTGAATACTTTTGTGACAAGCTATGTAAGTCATGTACATAATTTGTCATAGTATTCAATTGTAAAGAATGATAATGAAACATTTTATTAATCGTTTGTGAAAGAGCATGTGCGTCACGAGCGTTAGTGCGTGTGAGTTTGCGTGCTTGCGTGTTTGCGTGGTCGCAAAGTGCGTGCAAGTGCGTATATACAAACATTATCATTTGATGCTGTTTAATTAAACATACCTAATTTATTGTTTAATACTGACATCTGTGAAATCAATAATGTGTCTTATATAGAAGGTATTAAAAACGGGATGTATTAGAATACTAATTTTAGGGGTTTGTTAATAGAAGCATTACTTTATTTGGATCTGTAACTAAATAAAAAATAAATAAATATTGGACTACATCACATACATTGCTCTGATCCTAAGGTATGTTGCTGAAGCACTTGTGTTATAGAAATCAGAAACAACGACGGTACCACAACACCCAGACTCGAGCCAATATAGAAAAGTTCGTTTTCTACATTGACCCGACCGGGGATCGAACCCGGAACCTCAGAGATGGCGGCGCCATTTAAAGTCCGGCGTGCTCGCCTCTTGGCCACGGTGGTCGTCAAACTATACAATACAATTAACTATGTGGCATTCGCTTGCTTTATCTCTCGAACAGCGAGAAAGTATACAATCCTCCACAAAAAGCCGAGAAAGCCAAATTAGTGTTCACTTAACTAATACTTTCCTTGATCTGGAGAAAGGTTGGAACATTAATCTTCTATTATCTCGAAAAAATAGTCTAGGCTACATAAACAAAGGCAATGGTCCGCTATCTTTTCCTTTTTTCCGCTTTCGTGTAACAATATCTTTCCTTTTTCTCGTACCAAGTGTTGAGAGTTACGTAAAGTGCAATTCTTTTATTTGTCTCTTATCATTGTAGTTATTTATCTATTTGGGTACTTTGTGTTGGGAGGCATTCTGCTCTGAAACACGTGCATCATTGTAAAACACCCAGCGGGGTAACCATGAACTCTTAAAAAAATCTCAAATCTGTCAAATACGTCAATTTCGTACGTCATTACGTACGAAATTTGACAGATTTGATATTGTTTTAAAGCTTCGGACAAACCAACGCTGGGGCGTGGGCATGCACGTGGGCGTGCGCGGTGGCGTGGGCGTGGGAGTGCAGGCCAGTTCACACCAAACACGCGGACACTACGCGTTCAGGAGGCCTAGCACGAAAATGTATCTTTCGCTCGGACGTCTAAACCTAACAAGCCAGAGATTAGTCATAAATGAAGCCAAAAAAGGTTTAAAAATGTAAGTCATAATAAAGGTATCTAATGATGTAATAGAAATTATAATTTAACAATTGTTTATCAGATGAGCTGCAGATATACTACGAATATAAAAGCTATACTAAATAAACAAAGAATTTTCGTAGTGTTTTTTATTTATTTATTTACTGAGTTTCGCATTAATTAATTCCAACGCTAGTTCCAAGAAAGCTAGTTGGCTTCACTCATTGCTTTTCGGAAAAAAAATAGTAGCTTTAAACGTAATTATTTATATTATCGTAGTAGCGCACCATCTGTCTGTTGAGCCTGTCACGTCAATGCCATGTCCACGCATGCAAACGCTGAATGTCAAGCTGCACGCCGCCGCTGTCCGCACCGGTGTGAACTCGTCGATACAAATGCTATGGCACGATCAGGGCTCTAACCATGAACTGTTAAAACAATCACAAATCTGTCAAACATTATCATTTCTGTCAAATTTTGTATGAAATGACGTACCAAAATTGACAGATTTGACAACTTTGAGATTGTTTTAAGAGTTCATGGTTATGGCCCTGAACGTCCACGCCCACGCCACCACGCACGCCATTGCACACGCGTTGGTTTGGCCGGGACTTAATAGTTTATGGTTACTCCCCAGTTCTCTTTTTGAATGCTGTAACAAAATCAAAATTTTTTGAAAGTTACATATTAGATGTATCATGTTAAAATAAGGTTTCAATTCTTATAACTATTCTTATTAACATACTTTCAATATCGATTTATTGAATATTTTTTGTATCTCCTATATGGTACCTATGTTATGTTATGACAGAAATGATGCCAAGTCCAGTGTTCTTGCCTCTCGCCTAAGGTTATCAAACTATCATCATACTATAATGTTTAATTGGGTGTACCGTTACCATAGTAACTCAATAATACATAAACATACTGAAATTCGTCATAAAACATCCATGAATAAGGTAAAGTTTATGCTGAACCCACTAACCCTTCCCCTTGCGAGATTTGAACCCGTGACTGTTTCGATGACAAAAGCTCGTACGGAGGTCATCAGTGAAAATAAAAATACATTTCCATATAATAATTACTCACGAATCTAATTGTAAATATCGATAGGAATTGAAAGGTATTTAGGTATACTAGTTAACGAAAGACCCATTGAATAACTATCAAGATTAAGGTGAATAATTTATTTTCTATCTATGATTTGATTATTTTAGAAACAAAATAAGTAATATAGAAAAGGATATTTTCCCATACAAATCATAACAGCTAATTGACCGTTTAGCATGGATATGTTTTTTTTTCCACAATAACACCAATTAGCTAGCCCCAAACTATATAAATAAAACTTGTACTATGGCGATTAGATAACGGATAAACATACTTAAATACGTTTAAAAACATCCATGACTTAGGTAAAAATGCTTGTGCTTATCACACAAACATTTGCCCCTTGCGGGATTCGAACGCGCAACTGTCAGGCTTTGTAGTCCGAAGCTCGGACCACTACACCAGAAGGTCGTCAATGTTAGTTCCAAACAAAAAAAAAATGGTGCACTTAAGTTGGTTAAAAAATGGTGCATTTATATAAGCAAAATGTGATATGCATTGATCAGGTTATAACTTGCATAAAATTGCCATAGAAACGTAATTTAATTTATATCATCCTGATTAAATAATACTAATGAGTTTGGTTGTCAGTTTGAATTATGATCGATGATAAACAATGACACTTACAACTACGTAAATAATGATCGCGTGTTATATTATCCCCTTGATACAAAGAGCTTCCAAAATTAGATTTAATTAAGAAATATAGCTGGCTTCTGTCCACGATTTCGTTTGCGGAGACTTCAGATAATATAAAATCATAACTTTAAAATATATTTTAATATCGGCTCATTATATCGCTTGATACTAGGCTTGAAGCCTAGCCTAGCCTAGAGGCCTACAGGCGGGCTGATTAGATCTAAAGGTAAGGTTTAGTCTGGTCTGAGTGGGTGTGAGTGGATGGGTGACCATTCCGACCAAATTTAGTGACATTTATCACGAGCATCTCCGTGCTTTAGAAGGCACGTTAAAAGTTGGTCCCTGCTGATATCGGCTTGATATTTTTCATAAAGCCTAGTCAGAGGCCCTATGGCAGCTTGATTTATACAAAGGTTTAGTCACTGGCTTTACAACCCCCCTCCACCAATCCGCACTGGGCCCGCGTGTTGGAGTATGGCCCAAACCGCCCCATAGTTGAGGTGAGGCCCGTGAATTTTTAATTACCCGAGAAAATTAACTAACATACTCAGATATCGATAAACATCAAATTTGACGAATAATAAAAAATATGAGAAATGTATTTAAAAGTTCCCTAACATTCCTTAAAAATATGCACCATAAAAGTCCTGCTAATTCAAATAGTAATCATTATCATTCCAACATTAACGGAACCAAAATCCACCTAATTTGGTCGCGTAATATTGGCGTGTATATGAATAAAAAAAATTCATTCATAGTTATTCCTTCCGTACGCCAACGCCGTACGCCGTTCCGTTTTTTTAATTCGCCAAATTCGATGTATATCGATATCTGAGTATAGTGTTGCCCAAATTCAGTCTTGGTCTTGCAGTCTTGGTCTTGTTCTTGCGTTTTTGCAAGACCAAGACCAAGAACAAGACCGCGTATTTTTAGCAAGACCAAGACCAAGACTGACCGTGCAAGACTTGAGCAAGAACAAGACATAGCCTGCAAGACTCTTGCGTCTTGCAGCTAGGACTTAGCGCTATTTCACTGAGTAGTTAGGTGTAACAGTTCGGTGTATAGGTAGGTACGCTTAGGAATTCTATGAGACGCAAAAAACTGTATCAAAGAATATGAAAAACTGGACCTATGCGCATTACGACTAATACCATAAACATAGCGAATAAAAAAATATCTATTAAAATCAAACTGAGTGCATGCATAGTTATGTTTTAACCATCGGCACTTTGATAATGCGGCATCAAAGGTTTTGTACTTACTTCTCAAAGAAATTTGCCGCTTTTCGGAAGTACATGGTTATGATACACGCGCCGGCGGCTTCTTTTGAAATCTAAAACAATCGTTGCCGCCACGCCGAAATCATAACATTTGACACTATTTGATTGCCGCCATAGGGCGTAGGTATACTCATGCAAAATAATTTCGAATTTTCGAAGTTATTGTAATTAATTTGTTTTTTTACATGTTTTAGCAAATGTAAGCTTATAAATCATAAATGTTTATTAAGAAACAGTTACTTCCATGGAAAACGACATATAGGTCAGTTGATTTTTCGAATTTCTTATCAAATCTTCAGTTATTTATTAATCTGCTTGATCTTTACTATGGCTATGTTAATTCAAGCTCACAATGTTCCAATTCTAATACGTTTTTCTAAGATTTAAAGTAAACTTTAATAAATAGTAATAGACTAATAGGTAATTGCAAGACTTGCAAGACTCTTGCTGCAAGACCAAGACCAAGACCAAGACTGGGAGCGCAAGACCAAGACCAAGACCAAGACCAGGTGTATTGGCGCAAGACCAAGACCAAGACTGGCTAAGTCTCGTCTTGTTCTTGCATTTGGGCAACACTATCTGAGTATGTTAGTTAATTTTCTCGGGTAATTAAAAATTCACGGTGTATAGGCATACTTTATTTTTTTATTTACTGACCTTACAGGTACAACACCTACTGACGTCCACCAATCTATACTGGACTCACGTGGTGAGGTATGGCTTAAACCACCTCGTTGGTAGGTAAGCCGAAGGCTTTTTTTGGGATGAAAGTTTAATTCTTTCAGACCTGTTATCCTAATAAAATTTAATAACTATTTTATTGTCTGAAACCTTTGACAAAATATGAACAACTGAAACTAGCCGAGTAAAAATACAGGCTGCTTTTCTATTAATGCTCATAAATTGTCAAAATTTGAAAGTGGAATAGTAACTTTTAGTGTTGCCGCTCGATAGTTGACTTTCGATAGTCTATCGATAGACTGTCGATAGTTGGCCAAAAACGAAAGTATTGATAGGCCTACCGATAGTATCGATACTATCGATAGTATCAATAGCTCAGTTTGGCATAATAGTATCGGTATAGAGCAATACTATCGATACTATCGAAGCTCAATATCGGATGCACTATCGATAGCATCGGCTTTGACTATTGTAATAACAATCGATACTATCGATACTATCGATAGTTTTGTCCCATCGATAGTGAGCTTTTTTTCAATAGTATTGCTATTTACAATAATATTCTGTCTGGTGGATGAATCCACCTTAAATATTATTGCACTATTTAACGTTTTACCGTTCAGGTTACATCAAATAGTTATATCAAGAGTACAGCCTCACAATATTTCGCTAGTTACATCAACCAATAATACCAATATACATTTATACAATACTATCGAATCACAGCCTACTATCGATAGCGCAAAAATATCGATAATGCATCCGATATTGAGCTTCGATAGTATCGATACTATCGATAGTATTGCTTTATACCGATACTATTATGCCAATCTGAGCTATTGATACTATCGATAGTATCGACAGTATCGTTATTTACGACAGTATCGATACTATCGATAGGCCTATCGATATTATAGATGATTTCCGAGGTCAACTATCGATAGCCAAAAAAACTATCCATAGTTCGGCAACACTAGTAACTTTAAATTAGTACGTCTGAACAAAGGGACCATTTTCGTGATAGGCCTTCTGTGCCCTGCAGTGGGACGTATATACCTACGTAGGCTTACATTGCTTTTTACTTTAAACCTAAAATAAATTTACTTAACATTTTAAGATTTTGAAACTCACCCGAGAAACTAATCTTTTTATAATAGGCAAAGATTCAGATAGTTTTCAGAATAAGGCCATCTCGAAATATGGATCGAGGCCAACACTGAGTTTTACTGATGTTTACCGGAGTGGAAATTAAAGTACTAAGTATCCAGCCACTAATTACTCAGGATTTTAATTTTTTAACTAGGCTACTAATTAAGTAGATAAGGTTGAATAATTTTTAACATTTAATGTTTGCTCCTTGAGGTCAGCGATTCAGCGAAGCAATTTTTTACAGTGGTAAAACATTGTAGTGGTTCAAACAGATTTTTTATTCAAACTTATTTTGAGAAACAAATTTCTACTGAAATCTCTGGCTTAAAAGTCAGGATATTTTAACACTTGTATGAAATTGCTTTGCAACCCTCGTTTGTATGACGTTAAATATAGGTACTATTGAATCAGCTAATTTTACATAACTTGGAATATTTATGTAGATGAATGGATTCCATAAATAGTCATAATTAATATTCGATAAATATTACAATTAATAAAACAAGTAAATTAATTACATTTTTAGCAACTTCACGTTAAATGAATTGCACCACCCCTTCTCTTCCTATGGGTGTCGTAAGAGGCGACTACAGGAGAACCGCCACCAGAAGACGGGCAGCAGCGTCTCCTCTCCACCATTGGCCTAACTGCGATCGCCAACCCGCCTGCCAAGCGTGGCGATTATGGCAAAATCCTCCTTTTGGAGAGGCCTGTGTCCAGCAGTGGACTGATATAGGCTGGAGATCTTTTTATTTTAACCAAATTAGTAATCACGTATTTTTTCTTTTATCTAAAATAAAATTCCTCAATTGTTTTTATGATTTTATTCACTAAATTATTAACCAAAAAATGACAATATTTTACCTAGATAACTCCTAGCGCCTTTTAGGTCGTTTAAAGTCGTTCCGTAACTGCGACCGAGCTCGTATATCTAATGTAATGGATATAAAAGAGACGTAGGACCACTTGTGTGTAGTTTTTCTCACGATTTCTTAGGAAAACAACATCTTTAAACCTGCTAGTCAGGTACAGTCGACTTAGTATTTAAATGTATCGTTAAATACAGACCGCAAATGCAATATGTATTTCCTTTTTTTTTCAAGGCGACACTGTTTTTTTTATCGAAATGGTGATTTTTGGCTGTTATAATTATATATTTACTAATAAAGAATCGCTATAATAATGAATTTACCTTACTGACTTTTATTTGGTTTTAATGACTAATTGTTAAAAACATGACAATTTTGAATTTATCTTCTCTTTTGTTGATCAAAAACGACCCAATAAGAAAATTAGAAAAGATACTTTTAATCTGTAAATTTGTATTACTGTAGCTTTGGATTACATTTTGATTAATCAAAATGTAGACCATGTTAGCTAATTGTAAAAATGTAAGAAATTTTAAATTTTACCAACAGCATTTAACGATCTCTCATAATTACTTTTTTATCTTAGATAAACGTGTTGGTCCATTTGGACACAGTCAGCCAGCCCATCGGGGGGCTGGGTCGATTCCCTGACGCCTGATGTGTCTCATAACACTATGTCTTTCTGTAATGTGTTCGAAAAAACAACTCAAATATTAAAAAAAAAATTAGATAAAAAATACAAACAATACATATTACTTTTATTAGGTGACCTGATCGCGATATAACTTTTTCCAGACAAAAGAGGATATTAGGCTTTAAAAGAGCAAGGAAGGTTGATCCTAGTAGCTAAGCTAACCTTGTCACATTAATCCAAACCTTAAAACTTGACATTGTCATAACTTTCAGGAGCCGCATATATTATTAGACAAGGTCCGAAAGTGATTAACGTAATAAAAGGCTTGAGGTTTTTGGCTTACATTTGGCAGATAGCCATTTAAACACTAAACTCATCATAGAAGAGTATAATAATAAAGTAAAGTAATAGCTGAAGATAGGGTTAGCTCATTTGTATTCATAATAATTAATATAATTGTTAAGTCGATTAAGGGTTTTTTTACCACACATGTAATAAGCGTAAAACCTTCTTTTGACAACCTCCGTAGCCGACAGGCGAGCATGCCGGACTATATGGCGTCGCCATCTCTGAAGTTCCGGGTTCGATCCCCGGTCGGGTCAATGTAGAAAACGAACTTTTCTATATTGTCTCGGGTCCGGGTGTTGTGGTACCGTCGTTGTTTCTGATTTCTATAACACAAGTATTTTAGTTACTTACCTTAGAATCAGTGCAATGTATGTGACATTGTCTAATATTTTAACTTACATGTTAATGTTAAAAACTGGACCTGGAAATTACGAAGCTATTTGAAATCTGTACTGTATAAAAGATTTAGTATTGTTGGGGATTGGTCTGCATCATTTTTATTAAACTCTTTTTTTCATCTGGTAATAAAAGCTCGGATATGAAATCAGAATAACTGTTACTCAAATATTGAAACTGAAAATACGAAATGCTAGAATAGGATTTAATAAACATTTTGACTTTAATATTTTCATTTTTTGCTGACTTGTATTGAAACAATTTTTATTTTTTATTTTTATTTATTTTATTTATTTAAGGACAACCAACAAAGCATACACCATACATTGATAGTCATATAACTTAAAAAAAAACATTACAAGGTGTTGCCTTAATTAAAGGCTGCCACGACATGCATAACAATATTAATGTTGGAAAATAACTTGAAATATTAAACAAATTATATGCTTACAATGTATCTAAGCACTCCATAAAAGTACTCACACTGGAATCACAAAATAGTATGTACTGTGTTGCGTAATTTACATGCCAGATTCAAACAATTTTGATAAAGTCGATTTAAATTTACGTAGTGAATAGGACACATCAATATCATCAGCACCCAGGGAACGTGGCAATTTGCTAAACAGTGACTGAATTCTGTTGACGGTAGAAAAGTGACCTAACTTTGTCCTGAAACCACTTGCCTTGAACGGCAGATACCTACACTTTCGAGCTAGTTTGTAAGGAACATTGTAGTTTATCTGCCTTAGAAGGTCAGGACAATCAACATGACCGTTAATTATTTTATAAAAAAATAAAATATCCAATATGTTCCTACGCCTTTCAAGGCTAATAATTTTAAAATATTTTAATCGAGATTTGTAACTAGGAAGTTGTTTAGCCAATTTACTTTGGTATGATAAATGCCAGAGAAATCTTTTTTGAATGGATTCCAACCGGAGTTTGTGCACCTCGTATAGAGGAGTCCAAACGACACTGCAGTACTCTAACCCAGATCGTACCAATGAGTTGAAAACCGTAATTTTGCTTGAAGCGTGTTTAAACTCCCGACAATTTCGTATTATGAAACCTAACAATTTGAATCCCTTCTTGGCTATTTTATCTACATGTGAATGAAAGCGGAGTTTGTTGTCGATGTGAACACCAAGATCACGAATCACGTCTACTTCACGAATTAAATGGTTATTAATAATATAAGAATTAAAATAGCGAGATTTTTTACGAGAAAAATGTATGAAATTGCATTTATCGACATTTAATTTAATTTTGTTAGTATCGCACCAGTTCGAGAAACGATCTAAATCATTTTGAAGTAGATGCCAATCATCATCCTTTTCCAGACGCATCGTAACTTTAAGGTCGTCAGCGTACAAATATGTTTGCGAATTATGAAAGCATGAAAAGACGTCATTAATAAATATGTTGAAAAACAACGGACCCAAATGAGAACCTTGTGGCACCCCCGACGACGCCACAAACACATCAGATGCAAAGCCTTCAACTACTACTCTGTAGAACCTTTCGACAAGGTAAGATGCACACCAGTTCAGCAGGCTACCTGTGATACCACATCGAAAAAGCTTGGCAACTAGGAGTTGGTGATCCACCTTGTCGAAAGCCCTGCTAAAATCAGTGTAAATGACATCGACAGGATTTCCACGATCCATGGCACCAACCAATTCAGACATGAAACACGCCAAGTTTGATGAAGTTGATCTGGCCTTAATAAAGCCATGTTGTTGAGGTATAAGAATGTGTTTTACGTGCCAGGATATAATGGGGTGAATAAGAGACTCAAAGACCTTTCCAAAAACAGGCAGAATTGATATTGGTCTATAATTATTGATAAATGACTTGTCACCTGATTTGTATATAGGTACAATTAACGCCTCTTTCCATACTGATGGAAAACATCCTGTTAACAAAGAATGGTTAAAAATCATGCAAAGTGGTTCCGCTAAAAACTCGCTACATTTAATGGCAAAGATTGGTGGAATACCATCCGATCCTGCCCCCTTACACGAATCAAGTCTCTTTAATGCCCTTTCGACCACCTCTTTTGTAAATAATATGCTATTCAAGTTACGCGAACATTGATTATCAGGAATAAATGTCCCTAGAATACCGAGCTGCATTGCATTAGTTACATCGGACGAAATGCTATCGTTTCTATCGTAAACAGAGGAAAAACACAACGCAAAGAACTTGCACACTTCTGATCTCTGAGATGCGACTTTATCATTGTAATGCATTGTGGGTGGGTACGAGCTAACGCTATTACGCTTTTGTTTTAAAAAAGACCAAAATAGTTTAGGATTTGAAGTCAAAGATGACTCAATTGAAGCGATGTAGGATTTATAATTATCGTGCATGAGTTTAATACTCCTCTCCTTAAGTAAATTATAAGTGATTTTATCTAATGGATTTGAATAATTGAAAAAAAGTTTACGATACTTATTTTTTTCTCGTAAAATCTTTATTAGCCCTTTACTGTACCATGAAGGGTACTTATTATTACAGCTATCTCTAGATTTTGGTACATATTTTCTTATAATATCGTTGATGATATTGTAAAATGTGCTAACCATTTCGTCCACATCTGAGCATAGCGAAAATACGTTCTCCCACAGTACACCGCCCAATTCCAATAATATTTTAGTGTAGTTCGCCTTAAAAAATTTAAACCTTGGTTCTTGATTGATCAGCGACCTGTCCTGAGAAGAACCACATTGCAACTCGCATTCCAGTGGCGGGTGGTGTGCATCAGTATTCGTCAGGGGCTTCGTACTAAGTTGCAAACCGGACACTATCATGTTAGATAAAACTAAGTCTAGTATTCTATTGTTCTTATTTTTTACCCAATTATACTGATTCAAATTGTGATAGGCTATAAAGTCGGCGAGCATGTGTTCATACACGCCTCCTTGATTAATGGTTGCGACAAGAGGCGAGCCCGGCGGCCCATTCCATTGAATATTACCTAAATTAAAATCGCCCAATATTAACGTTTTATTATAGTTATCAGGTATGATATTAACATTGTTGAAAAAGTGTTCAATTATATGTTTTTGAACTGGCGATGGAATATATACGCCGCAAATCATAAGTTTTTCTATCTTTCTATTAATACAGATATCCACACAGACCCACAAATCCTCGCATTTGCTTTCATATTGCGAGAGTCTAGATGAGGTTAAAAGTTTAGATACCGCTATTAAAACCCCTCCCCCCGATTTATAGCTGTGAAAACCGCTGGACTCACGATCGCGCCTGTAAACCACATACCTGTTGTTAAATAATTCAGAGTCCAGTATGTCATTTGCCAGCCACGTTTCACAAAGCACGATTATGTCATATTCGCACGCAAATATGTTCAAATAAAAATCATTCGTCTTAGTCCTTAAGCCTCTAACGTTTTGATAATATATATTAATTTTACTATTGAATTTTAACGTTCATAATACTAACACAATTTTAATCTAGAAAGAAATAATCTACTTATTTAAGATTTTTCACTGAGTCTATATCGCGGATGAAAATCGCCTCCGATGTGTCCGATTTGCGCGCGTAAACACGCCCGCCACGCACCCATACATATTTGTAGTTAAGTTGCCTCGCACGAAGTCTAGCCGCTGCATGTAGATTTTTATTTTCGATAGATAAGTTTTCCACCACGTATAGCGGGGTCCCCTTGTCATCCAAGCCCATTACGCTTGAGTTCAATTTTTCATTCTGGTGATTCTTGTTGTATTTGATTGAGGCAGCAAGAACAGAATCCCTGAGACGTGGGGTTGCAAACTTAATCAGGATTGATCGAGGTCTGGATGAGTTCGGATTTGCCTTAGCAATACGGGAACAGTAAGATATGTCGCATTCGTTAATAGGATAATTAATCACTTGCCCAAGTTGTTTTATTAAAGCGACCACATTCTCTGACCTATGCTCGGGAACACATTGAAGCTCGAGGTTCGTAGACCTCGACATTTGGTCCATCTGACGAACTCGGCTAGACAGTGCGGTTAATTCCGAACGGAAAGAATCGTTATCTGATTTCAACTGTTTAATTTTTGTGCCGTGGGTGTCAATATCGGTTTTCAAAGCATCAAACTGCTCGCTTAAAAAGCCCAAAGAATTTTTAAACTCGCCAAGCTGATCAGATAACTCACGGAGCCCAAGGTTTAAGGTACCTTTTAAGTCAACTGCGAACTCACTCATCGCCGATCGCATCTCTTCTCGTATAATACGCTGAATATCGGTGCGTGTTACGTAATCTGACTGTCCACTCGTAGATGACTGTGTTGGGTCGGGCTTATTGTGAACCTTACGGCGTGTTACATTAAAGGTTATTTCTGCCATTCCTGTTGGCGTAGAAGGGCGAACCGACACATTCGAGTTATCACCTTTGGGTTGTTTGTTTTTACAGTTTGGACACAGCCACTTAAGCCTTACATCGCTGTCGATGGATTTTACCTCTTCTGATGAGTAATTAAGGCACAGATAGTGGTACGCTTCAGCACATCGCGTGCATTCCAAATAGTCATTGTTTATCGCAGAGTCATTACAAGCAGCGCATGTCTTCATTGTGGTTAGGAGCGTATGTAAAGAACTGCAACAGGGTGAAGGAGACGGAATATGAGCTGTCCTTTGTTAACACACTGGGAGCGCACGCGCACTTGCCGAGCACCCGCGAAGCGTTCGCACGAATTCCACCGACGACGGCCGGACACAATTATTTTTTAAAGGAAAGTAGCACCTTGTTCGCACTGGATTCTGACAAGTAATGTAATAGCACTCAGAGACTGTTATAGCGTGAACACAGAAAATAAATTGGACGAGCAACAAGCAACACGTCTGTTTCCAACGATTGCGAACGACGTATCGCAAAAAGTGTATATTTTATCATCAATTGCAAGTTTTTCTCTCGAATGGCACAAGCTCTTTCGTTATTGTTTTGAAAAAATACAAGCTCTTGCCCGCGGCCTTGCTCGCGTTAGATTTAATTTTAAGTGAATGAATGAATGACAAACTCACTTTTAGTCATTTTTAATTGGAAATTTAACTTATTAGTAAACTCATAAAAATATGTTTTTTTTTTCTTAATTACAGCGCTTTCATAATCCTTCTCTGTCGCAACGTAATATATTGTGTCAGTTTTATCAAGGTTATTAATTATGGTTCTTTAGGCCTTAAACAATTTGGGTACCATTGAAAAAGTTTTTGTATATTACCAGTGAATTTTGCGGCTTATTATGCCAAACCCAGTTAAAAAGACCATGATTTTTCGTCATTATTAATCGTGTGTCATTAAAAGGCTGCATAAAGATGCTACATTGATAACTATTTAATTTTCTTTACATTTATCTACATTAAAAAGAAATAAGTTAGTCTGACAGTTAATACAAAACTAATTACATCCATTTATACAACGTCAGAGACAAAATTGAATGAATTTATTTCTATTGCATTTTATCTCGCTCTTTATTTTAATAAAAAAAGTAACTATTCCTAGCTCCAGTTGCAGATTTATTAATAAACAAATTGGATAGATCTTTTTCATTTTCTATTCACCAGTGCAAAGTGAGCTTAATTATGTCGACTGCAGAGTAAATTAGTTTATTTCAAGAAGTGTAGACAGTGAAAGAAGTCAATTGGCTATAAACGTTGATTTAAAAACTCCTTTTTACGGATTAATAAGCTTATTAATCCGTAAAAAGGAGTTTTTAAATCAACGTTTTCAATAATAATTTTTGTAAATTTTCTATTTGAATTCAGAAAAGGAAACTTACTGAAATGCGTGAACTCATTGATAAGACATGACACGCAACAAACCAAATAAGACACAATTTAAAAAAACCGGCCAAGTGCGAGTCGGACTCGCGCACGAAGGTGTTCCGTACCATTATCTATAAAAACGGCAAAAATATCACGTTTGTTGTATAGGAGCCCCTTAAATATTTGTTTTAATTTAATTGAATTATTTATTATTGACGAAAATGTATAACTTAATATTCTGTGAATATTTCAAGTACCTACCTACCTGTTTCCGTTATCAATATCGAGCAAAAAACCAAGCAAAATTATTCCGTTTTTCAGTATTTGTTGTTAGGTATAGCGGCAACAGAAATAGATTATCTGTGAAAATATCAACTGTCTAACTATCACGGTTCATGAGATACAGCCTGGTGACAGATAGACAGACAGACAGACAGACGGACGGACAGCGTAGTCTTAGTAGGTAATAGGGTCCTGTTTTACCCTTTGGGCACGAAACTCTGAAACAATTTCTTGGGGAATGTCGGTATGCTGGTTATAGCCGTATGACAGTGAAATTAATTATATAAGCTTTTGGTAAGTAAGATATTTCATTATTGTGTACAAGGTTACAATTTTTTCCCCGTTTTTTAGTACAACTTAATAAAGCTTAGTGATAAAAGTTTTATTTTGAATTAACTTGGACCAGGACACACAAAAGTATATAACTGTTTTTGCCTTAAAAGTATATGACTGTTATTGTCTTAAATAAATGAAAAAAAAAACAAACCTTTGTTATTTTTCGTCAAAGCCGATCACGCCAATCGCGTCATCAACACATAATTTTTTTATAGAAAAAATATAATAGCATAGCATAAACAGAATAGCATATAGGTACTTTTTAGTTTGGAGAATCATCTGTAAAACATCATCAATATACGTGTAGCCATGGTCCAAAATGCCAGGTGCCTCTGAATAAGGTTTAGTGTCCAAGTGCAAGTCTAATTAAATTTAAAATCTTTACTTCACGCTCAACATCGATTTTAATACAATAACGGCTAAATTATTAATAAAATCTATCGTTTTAATAATGTTAACGTGATGAAAACCTTAACTTTTATGACCTTACTACAAAAAGATAGACAGGGTTAAACACTTGTCTAAAGATTATTCAACCAATTTTTTTTTTTTAATAAATATTAAATATTGGACAACATCACATACATTGCTCTGATCCTAAGGTAAGTAGCTAAAGCACTTGTGTTATAGAAATCAGAAACAACGACGGTACCACAACACCCAGACCCGAGCTAATATAGAAAAGTTCGTTTTCTACATTGACCCGACCGGGGATCGAACCCGGAACCACAGAGATGGCGGCGCCATTTAAAGTCCGGCGTGCTCGCCTCTCGGCTACGGAGGTCGTCATTTAAAATGATGACACATCAGACACTCGAGACATATAATTAACAAACATTTTTAATTTGTTTACTAATCTTTAGACAAGCGTTTAAAACTAGTCCATCTTCTTGTAGTAAGGTTAATAGTTCTAACATCCGAGGCTTGGATTCTTCCTCCTTCGTCTACGAACGAAAACAAAAATAAACGATCAACTGTCTACTCCAGTCTTCGAAAGAAGTGACGATCGCACTTGAGCGTTGACCATACAGTTGCATAAGTTCACAAGTGTGCCAAGTATCACTTAACTGGAGATCACTAACTTCTTCACGAAACACTTAATCGATATTCCTACTAATTTCCTTACTTTCTCAGTTGTGGCAGAATCGCTATTAATAATGTCGAGATGTCTTTCTTTTGGAGGATTAAGGAAAATGTAACTGTTTTTCTTTGGGCAGCGACATATTTGTGATGTCCCCAATGTTTGCAGACAAAGAAAAAGTTACTGAATGTGATTTTATTTGATAAGCAATAAGTAGAATGTTATTTTATTATGTCATAACAACAGTTTCATTTTAACAAAAAGGTTACTTCTTGTTGTTTATTTACAGAAAAACAATTTATAGACTAGCTAACAACCATAACAGAAAAAGACATTGAGAGTAGGGAATTAAATTCATTAATTTCACTGAAAAATCAACCAATCTTAAGGTCTATAGGTCTTAAGACGAATAACACCTTAGTCTACCTGTGACCACGAACGCTGTAAAGTGTTCGAAACGTCAGGTTAAATAAAATGTTAATAAATCGCGAAATAATCCGTAAAAGTAGTTTCATTTAAATGTATCGTGTTCGCGTAAATAAAAGACAACAGTCATATGTTTGAATGTTAAATATTTTTGGTATCGAGGTTAGATGTTAAGTATAACAAAAATAGTTCTTTTTTTTGAGATTTTTTAAATTAAAATAGTAAAGATTATTGAAGAATAATCATAATCATTGAAGATACCCCAGATTGAAGATAAGAGATCGCTTCTAGCGATAAAAGCGCCTAAATTGTACTGATTTTTTAAATTATTTAAATTGAGATGACACGTCCTTTTTGTTTGATCCTGTAATATGTATAGTACAAAAAAAGCGTGACTTCAGCCTCATTCAAAACTCAATTTAAGTTAACTGCTTGTAAACGCTGAACAAACCCCTCAAAATAGTGATGGAACAATACAGTCAATGAAGGGTCAATCTATGGAAAAAAATAATGATAATAACCATTATTTTTTTGCTTTATTAATTATTAATGTTGGACTTGAAATTAAATATCGGTTGGATACAACCGATTTTTAATTTCAAGTCCAACATTATGGATATTATCAATAAGGAAAAATTGACGTTATGTAGTAGAATGAAACTGCAGTGCAATAAAACGAGTAAGTATTATGACATAAAATAATTCAGTTTTGTTGGTAAATTAACTAAATTGTTGTAAACTTTTTAAATTAATACCTAATCGATTGTAGTCTGCTTTTCATGCACCAAAGTCGAGTGGGTCGATATGTAATTATTTTTTATAATAGACACCTACAGTTTTTATCGATATAATATGTGAAGTAGTATACCTATTTTAGTCTAATTTAAGATTTCAAGTTATTTACTTTTAATGGCCTATTTGCAAAATGTTTTTTGTAGCTCTTTGCTACAATGTCGGGGGTTTATATTGTGTAATAAGCACGACTATTTGTACCAAGGTCATGGTTTGAAATTTAATAATTAAATGTAATGAAAATTTTTGTTTTATCATCTTTACACTAAAACCTATGATTAAATTAAGTAATAATCCGTGTGCTCGAAAAGCTTAACATAGATGACCCTGTGTCAATAAAATTTATGAAAGACATTTTTTTTCTGTAATGATCTGACGCTTGCTGATTATTTAGCCTTACATAAAACTCATTGAGTAACGAATATTTTACGCAAATCGTGATTGTATGATCGATTTCGACTCGAATAAAATATTCGCATGCGCCACATCACTAGTGCAACTTTAGTCGACTCACAGAAATAATGAGGGCTGTCACTTCGAAACCTGTTTCGAAGTGAATAATTTATTTGTTCTGCCTTCCGACATTCCCAGATATTTGGGTTTATGTTTACGTAAACAGGTCTTTGTTCTTTTGGCTTTGAAACAAATTGCAAAACTCACTAAAATATAGACAAGAAGTTTGCCGTTTTGTCGTTGGCCCGTTTCTTTTCATTGGTTCTTCATTACGAGGATAATTCAGCGATGACATTTTGATTTATGTGTATAAGTCAGGCGTTGTGGCTGTGTGTCATGTTTTTGTTACTTTGAAATACTACGACAATCATAGTTGCAAACTATTGGAAAATATAAGGGTATCAAAATGATATTGCATGCTCCTAATGGAAATTATATTAAAATTTACCTACCTCAAATGAAAATTCATTTTCTAGACCTAATTGAATTAATAAATTAATAGAACCTTCGAATAACTACGCCAATTATCTAGGCCCCAAACTGAGCATAGGTTGTACTATGAAAAATAGATAATGGATAGACATACTTAAATACGTTAAGGACCTTTTATAACCGTTAAAGGCTTTAGTCTTCACACAGAACTTCGCCGAATATTTATTTACCTGTATGCACGGAAAAAAGATAACAATTGATTAACAATGAACCCACGACACATGTGTGTGTGACGCGAGCTTAAAGGTTAATTACTTAGAGCATTCAACCAACTCTAAGGTTAATTATTAGAGAGCGGATTCGAAGTAGCGATCTCAATATTAATATGGATATGACTGGTTAATATGGATACGTTTGTTGCAAAAATAACATTCATTTAATCTAATTATTTAGCTAAGATTGCGGTATGCGGTGTAATAATAATAGACTGTAACACCTTATATTTAATAATTCAGTCATATCCATATTAATATTGAGATCGATACTTCAAATCCGCTCTATATTAATTATCATATCGGTGTCAGTAGATGAGAGTTTAACGGCCTTACTACAAAAAGATAGACTAGGTTTGAATACTTGTCTAAAGATTAGTCAACCAATTTGAAATGTTGACACATCAGCCATTCGAGACATATTACTAACAAACATTTCAAATTGGTTGGCTAATCTTAAGACAAGTGTTTAACATTAGTCTATCTTTTTGTAGCCTAAGGCCATGAATGTTTTCATTTGCACTGACAATACAGTTATTTGTTAGGTACCTATGTGTCAATAATAATTATTTCTAGCTTTTAAGTTTTGTGACGTCGTTTTACTTAAAATGTATTACTTATATTGTTTTCGTGATATATTCGCATCAAGACGAATCATAGGAAAGTAACTGTTAATCCAAAACTTTTAAACACCTAAATTTACATTATTTGAAAGTAGTGTAGGACGCCCCCCAGCTCGATCGACCGACCGACCGACCGACCGCAGTGGGTGGATGAAAAAAGCGGGAGATCGTGCTTTTTGGCGCTCTTTAATAGCGCTAATAGGCTGAGATGATGATGACGATGATGAAGTATAATATGCTATTTAATATATAAATAATCATTACTATCGGCGGTTCTTATTTGGCTAAGATATTGAGTACATACAAAAATCAGTTGGTGGTAATGGTATGGAATTCATGCAATGACTGAAGATTTACCATGGATCTGTCATCAGATTTAAACCAAATTCATTCGGAACCATTCATGAAGTATAAACATTCAAAGTCATTTCGTACTAATCAAACTATTTCGACCTCAGATCAGAGAAAGGACATACATTAATATTTCTATGATTCCGACGAATTCAGAACCAACCTTCTTTAATTCGGTTAACATAATGTTAATCATTTTCATTTTTTTTTGTTTGACTAAATAAATATAAAATGTAATACCTTGAATGTACTCTTCGTGACAAGTATCACACCACTTGCTGAGTTAGCATGAAAATTGTTAATAAATTGAAATATAAAGTTACTTTTTACCGTACGAATTATTTCAACTGTATGCTATTAAGTTAATTTATGCTAACGGCTGTTATAGCTTATTAGGTACTTCATTGCCTGGGTTTTGGCCTTGGCCTTGATATAAGGGCAGTGTTTTAATGTTATGACTTGTAAAATAGTTTCGTCTGTAATAGGCTAGTTGACACCACCAATCAATTGACATACTTTTTATGTGCTGTCAAAACGCACCTCCACCTTATAATTTGCATGGCGATAGCAAGGTATGACGTCATTGTTTACGGCTTCAACTGCCTGACATTTTATTGATTTTGAAGCAAACAAAAATCAGATTATTTTAATAAATCATACTGTACCGGTTATCGGGCCTAAATTAAGGTGTCAGATTTAATAAATGCTGCTTTATAATTATTTATGATTGGTGTCCCAATCCAAATTGTACGAGTATTTTAGGATTAAACAAAGAGCTTAGGGGACCGTAATTATACATGAGCCAAAATGTACGGGGTAAATGGTTGAATATATATATATATATATATATATATATATATATATATATATGTATATGGGATATTATTCTAAAAGTTGGTTTTAAGATTTAAATTAATGACGTATCAGCTGTTTCGATTTGCATTATTGCATTGTTCTACTATGTTGTATTTCAGTAAAACATTATTTTTTAGACCTGATACTGGTTGGCAGTACAAATCACCTCTAAAAAATTATGTTTTTTAAAAGTTGCAAAACAACAAAATTACACTAGGCAGGCTAATAATGGAATGCATAATCTTCTACAGCAGCAATAGAAAATGTGGTTACGAGATATATTTAATTTACTTAAATTTTAATTACTTAGCTTTTCGCACACTTCGAAATGCAGAGCTCATTTAATTTTTATCTGAAAACACCTACACCGGCACTCCAAAAAGGTTTTGGTTTGACTACTTATAGAAATGATATTCTGATTACTGAGTACTACTTTACTTTGATAGGGAAAATGTTTCTTATCGTTACACGTCTGAAAAGTAATTTTATCAGATTATTGTGATCATGTTGTCTAATGCTGTATTTTTTTTTTGGAAATTTCAGATACTAAGCTCGTTTTACGTTGACTGTTGATACGTTGACCACTGTAATGTACACCAAAACAATATTACGTTTCTACTAAGTAACTTTAACATTTTCACTCAAACTTCCGCTAACCACTTAAAATCTGGACACTTAAAAGGTAATGAATATTCGCCATTTTCATTATTAACTTCAACTTAATTCATGGTCGTATTTATGCATTTTAATATCTCAGTTTCAAAGAACTAATTAAGCCCCCACCATTAGCTAGTCACCACTCAACGCCTTCCAGTAATCGAATCCGACTAACTTTAAAACTAATTTTCGTAGACAACCGACTGAATTTTAATCATATTCAAATCGGGCGACTCTTTCATAAGAAGGTTATAAGGTTCGCGGTTTTGAAGCTTGCTTATTTAGATATGAATATCTGATGATGTTTCCGTAAAGTGGAAATTGGTACACCATTGCGTATTTACATATTTTGCTGAGTTTTATTGCAGTCAATAAGTCAGTCAGTAAGCACACTCATGACTAATGGTCCAGGGAAAGGTTGAGGGTACCAGGGCAAGGCGAAGATCGCCTATGAGGTGGACTGACCTGATAAAAGCGGCAGTAAATGGCTCATCATAGACAATAATAATATGATCTTGATTAACATATAGGATACTTTTTATCCCGGTTAAATGTTCCCGTGGAATATACTGAATGTAGCCATCACGCTACAGAAACGATACGTAATCTTAATATTTTTGGTCATTCCCGTTTTATTTCTAAAGACGATAGTCATTGATAGATGTTAGGTGAACTGTTACTTAATTATTTAGAAATTTGGGTGGCAACTGGCAATCATTGCTTGCTCCACTGTAAGTAAAAGCATCTTTGTTGAAGGTTGGAAGATGAGCCTGTGTTGGGCACGGTTCAATCAATCAATCAATCAATCATTTATTGCATGTTACATTGTACAGTGCCAGACAAAATTATAGCTTGTTGAGAATCAGAAAGTTAAAGCCTTTTCGAGAATTCTTTTCTAGACACATTTTCAAACTGATCATCTCTTGTACATTTTGATTATAAGTAAGTATACAATTTAAACCTAGCTATTAAGTAAAAACAGTTTGAAATTTTGCAGGCTACCTTGAACGATCCTTGTTAATAGAACAAATGATTAAAATAACTTTGACTCGTAGATAGAAAAGATGCCTAAAATTAATTATTTTAAGTTCACGTCCTTTGATAAAGGCTAACAAATGCCCTTGGACAATGATATTGTTGATATTTTAGCTCAATTAAGCATTGAGGTATAATGTACTAAGCACATTTATACCTCAATGCGTGGTAGTGGTTGAATGCTCTAAGCCTCAATGCAATTAAGACTGTAGTATGACGACCTTATTTTATTTGGTTGGAACTTAAGAAACAAACTTTTATAAATTGACTTACGTTTAGAATACCCCGGAATTTCCCCGACAAAAAATATTGTCTGGTAGGTACCGGTAGCACAATAAGTATTCTATTGTATGTTATTTTAATAAAATAATTAAATCTGTTCCCCTGACACTGTCCTGCTTAGGTGTGGTCAAATTTTATTGTCTAATGCCCTTTTTTTACATTTACAAAATTTAAACTTGTATCACTTACTAACACGATTATACTCGTAGTCCTATTTTGTGCAAATTGAAGTCATGTTCACATTGACCCATTTTTATTGAGTGCGTAAAACTTATGGCATTGTCAAAAGAATAGCATAGAAGTCAAAAGAATAAAAGTATATGCATTGCACAAAAAACCTTACAAACAATATTATCCGAATCATTTTGGTAAAATAAATAGAATATCCTTCTGTTATAAAATCTACAACAAAGACCTACTATGACAACCATCCTGAATGTAACACCGTAAATAATTAATGGTTCTGAGTGGTCGTCTGTTTCGTGATAAGATTACCAGATATTTGTTTCACCCCTACGCATTACTACGTCTCAATGTTGGCTACCACTAAGTTTCACGAGAAGAGGGAAATTCATCTTAAAAACTAATCACATTTCTTTTTTTTCGTATCGATAGCAATTCAGTCATATTTTATATGGCCAGTATTCCGTAACAGGAGGCCTACTTCGAAAGCGTTTCGTTAGTTTGGACGAACCTATCAAATTAAAATAACGATTTACTTGTATAAAACGTTGACAACTTATGAACAACTGATTTTTACACGGCTAGTTTGAGTTAGTTAGTCATATTTTTTCAAAGGATAGATACAAGGAGATGATCTCACTAGCACTCCTCGCTTTAAGCGTTCTTAAATGAGTAATCCTACTGTATCTGCGTTCACATAGAGGTAAGTACCCTAGAGATCTGCCTCACGTACGCCCTAATTTCCTGTGCGTCCTATCTAACGAAAAACCATTTTAGAGTCTGCGCGGGCGTGCGAGATACGGTTCGATTACGGTTTGTGGTAGTTACGTATTCTTGTATAAATAGTGCAAAGTATAATAATATTATTTATACACAAAGGGTGACACTATTTTGTAAAATATCTAAATTAATGTTATTTGAGGCACACACTAATAATATTGTTAATCATATCAGGATGCCTTAAAAGGACTGAAAACTTCGACAAAATGAGCCATGGCAACTTTTTGTTAAAAAAAAAACTCGATTTATTTAAAACTAACTCTATTCATAAAAATATCTGTGCCCGCAACTTGGTTTGCATGGACTACAGGATTTTTGGTATGTGTCATATCATCAAACAAAGCTGTGGACTGCGGCGAAGCACTCTTAATAAGAAAGGAGCTTTTTAGGGTTCCGTACCCAAAGGGTAAAACGGGACCCTATTACTAAGGTTCCGCTGTCTATCCGTCTGTCTGTCTGTCTGTTTGTTTGTCTGTTTGTCCGTCTGTCCGTCTGTCACCAGGATGTATCTCATGAACCGTGATAGCTAGGAAGTTGAAATTTTCACAGATGATGTATTTCTGGTGCCGCTATAACAACAAATACTAAATAATAGAATACAATAAATATTTAAGGAGGCTCCCATACAACAAACAAGATTATAGTTATACCTCAGAGTAAGATTTTGGCTAATGTAAACCCTTTTTTTTCACCGGCATCAGAATGAAATTAAACAAAGCCTAAAATAAGAGCACGGGTGAGCTTAATCTATTTGTGAAAACCGCAAAGGAATCCGTGAAGTATCTTCGGAGATAAGCGTGCCCATACAACAGACAGACAGACGAACAGACACAGACAGACAAGATTTAAAATAATTGTATTTTTGGATTCAGTATCAAATAGAGTGCTCCCCAAAAACAATTTTTAAAATATCTTCAACTAGCAGCCCGTCCCGGCTTCGCACGGGGTAGACAATTATCGCTAATAGTTTCGGCAGCGCATTCGACGAAAGACATTTTAAGACTCATTTTTCTACACCTTACACCTTACATTGTTCAAATTTTACCAAGGATCCCTAATTTATTTCAAAATGAAATGTAGCCTATGTCAAATTGAAAGAATGTAGCATTTTATTGGTGAAAGATTTTTTTAAATCGGCCCAGTACGTTTTGAGCCTATTCATTACAAACATACAAACATACAAAAATAGGTACAAATCTTTCCTCTTTATAATATTAGTATAGATATAGATGTACAGACATCGACCCGTTACAGATTTATTATAGTATATAGAAGAAGATGTTGAATTTTTTTCTAGCACACCCAGACTCGAGGCGATTTAGCAACTAATGTTTTCTAAATTGACCCAAACCGAGAATTGAACCTGGGAATTATTGCGTAAAATGTCAATTACCATTCCACTAAATCAATCGGGTATTGTCATTCCAAGATTCATCTTAACTAAGCATTTTATATTTGGTGGTTTTTTTAGGGTTCCGTACCCAAATGGTAAAACGGGACCCTATTAGGTACTAAGTCTCCGCTGTCCGTATGTCTGTCTGTCTGTTTGTCTATTTGTCTGTCTATCACCAGGCTGTGTCTCATGAACCGTGTTAATTAGACAGTTGAAATTTTAACAGATGATGTATTTCTGTTGCCGCTACAACAACAAATATCAAAAAACAGAAGAAAATAAATATTTAAGGGGGCTCCCATACAACAAACGTGATTTTTTTTGCCGTTTTTATAGAAAACGGTACGTAACCCTTCGTGCGCGAGTCCTACTCCCACTTGGCCGGTCTTTTTACAACTTTCGTCGCAGTAACCAGATGGGTGAAATTCCAACAGCTTTTGGGTCGGACTCATGAAGAGCTGGTGCTCCTTTTCATACAATTGAGACGACGTTAAGCAGCTAAACCTTTGAGAACTCTTTCGAAAAATTGTACCTACCCACATTTACACGAGAATAGAAATTAAAGACAAGGGAATTGGAAGGTATTCTGTCGAGGTGCTATAACATAACAGCGACGGGAATCCAATAAAGCGTATCCTGTACCTTACCCAATGCGATCTACGTACGTGACTGCTGCTATGATTCTGCCTGGACTAACTAGTGTTGTAACAATACGGGACTAAATAGTGCTTTATCGATTGATTTTTGATTTAATAATCAAAATTTTATTTTATAAAATTGGTTACATGGGTATTAAAATAGGTACAATGCCATGTAGTTCAGCATCTTTAGCTTTGCTATTTCAAATGTTATCATTTCAATCTTTTGTAAATAAAATGCAGAATTGTTAAAACCCGCTGACTCCGTTTACGGTATCTCTTCTCATTTTTATTAGAAAACAAAATGATTATTATGATATATATAACCAAAATGACTATTCTTATGATTTACGATATTCTGTATATTTTCTATTAGGTTATATTTCCCATCTGTGTAAATATTGTCGGGGACAAACTATTTGTCACCAGCAATGTGAAAACGTGCAAGGTGTTTTCATTTTCAGTAGCATAACATCATCCAACCCGGAATATAGTTTCCCTCGAATAAATACTTAATTACCATGCAGTAATATTTTATCGCGACCACACATCCGCATTGCGATTCATCATCACGTCCAGTTTGTTATTAGTTACCGCCCAGCAAACTGATAATATCAATTCGATGACATCCACAATACAATTTGAGTGGTAACAAAAAGTTTACCATTTAAGGATTTGTAATTTTAGAGTTTTATTACTAAGAGCAAGAGCCATACGTAAAATTATCTTAAACGAGTATTTTTTTTGTTTCGTAACATTTAATTAACAAAACAAAAATTTTGTTAAAAATAGTTTCTATGCAACGAATTTTTTTTTTATGGATTTGAATAAGTCTACAACTTACACTAGTAAAAATATTGACAATTTTGTAAATGATAGCTTAAATGACAAAAAGTAAACTGTATTCTGCTGTAGACCGTACTCAGATTTTTTGTCCGTCTTAGGATCTATGTCAATACGTGATGATAATTAATGTTTATGTGTTCACTTGGTTATAATTGTGAATCTGCTACACCTTACTCAATTGTGACAAAGTGTATCAAGCTAGCATAACTAATTTAATATGCAAAATCTCTTTATAAGCCGTAAATGGATGCCATGATGATTAGAACTGAATATTTGCTTTAATAAACTTGGAAAGCACTTTTACTGATAAACATTGAACTAAAAAAATCTTTGTTAAAAAAATAAAACAACGTTCGACTCGTGAAAACAATCTGAACGAGCTTAAACTAGTACTTTAGGAGACATTAACGTTATGATATACTGGTAACGTTATGGTATGAAAAAATTGCACTGTCATTAAGAAATTCTTTGGTTACTTACAAATAGTGCACTAGAAAATCCTTTGTCCGACAGTGGAAACGGATTATGAATGCGATCGAGCCTCCTTATGTAAATCGATGTCGATACTGACTTGGCAACGCCCATCACTATCTCACCACTCAAATTGTTCAATAGAAATCCAATGATGCGTTACGCATCGCAGAATTCGCTGACAAGGGCAAGGAAAGGACTTATATTTTTGAGAACGGAAATTACACATTTGTGCTACCTACTGAAAACATAATTTTATCGACATCTAATTGAAAGCTGGAAAGCCTTATGACATTCGATAAAATACCTAAAATGGCCAGAAATCATTTTTACCTCCAAAGGACGGTAACTCGATTCTCGGTTCAGTTCAATTAAAACGTACTTTTAAATTTGACTTGCGTCACCTTCTTCTTCCTTTTCTTCTTTCCTATAAACATTAACAATAACTGTAACTTCTGAAAATCTTTGTTTTTAGCAATTCCATGCAAGGATTTAATTGAAGATAAATAGCACTTGAAAAAAAAAACATCGACCTCAGGTGGGAATCGAACCCACGTCCCATCGCATGCCAAAGCACTCGCCCGGTATGCGATGGGACGTGGGTTCGATTCCCACCTGAGGTCTATGATTTTTTCAAGTGTTATTTATCTTCAATTAAAACTGTAACTTCATCAGATAACGCTCTGTTTAAAGCCTAGTCATAATGTATTTGTAATTTCTTGAGAGACGAGTGACTTCTTTGCTTAATTAGTTCAACTGAAGCAATTACTAAACTACTTCCTTGTCAAAAAGTTTGTTATTCGGGCAAAGCTAGCGACTTAATTATTCGCCACGCAGTTACAATACTCGCCTCCCAAAAAAAAGCTTAAACCGCTAAAGTTAGATTAGACGCCAGAAATCACTTTTTTCTAAGTGTTTTTTGAAAAGCTATTCTTGTGAGAAAAAAAACAATTCAAATGTTGCAAAGAACAAAAGGTTCCTATAACACACGGAGCACATACCATAGTTACCTATCACTAATGTTTTATTTAAACCACAAGGTGGGCAGACGACCTGGGCCATAACCATGAACTCTTAAAACAATCTCAAAGTTGTCAAATCTGTCAATTTTGGTACGTCATTTCATACAAAATTTGACAGAAATGATAATGTTTGACAGATTTGTGATTGTTTTAACAGTTCATGGTTAGGGCCCTGGTAAAGGTTGCAGGACGACGTTAAATGCAGGCCGCTTCCAACCGGCCGATCTGGAAGTCACAGGGGGAGGCCTATATTCAGCAGTGGACGTCCTGTGGTTGAAACGATGAATGTTTTATTTAGATTTACGAAGATTACGCCGTTGACGATAAACTAAGAATGCATGGAGAATAATGTACCTCTATAAAGAGTGCATGCAATTTACCTATAAGGTTTTAAAGTGCATGGACTCTTACATACATTATTCTCCATGGCAGGCAAGACATATCTTGTTATTGTATGTTTTGTAATAAGGCTGACAAAGGAGTTTGTTGCGCGCCGTTTCTTTCCATAACCAGCTGATATGTAGTCCCGATGCCGTGGTAGCGCTAAGTTATATTCTGGGACGTCTATTAGTGCCCGGAAGAGGGCCTATATTCCGAATAAATGACTTCGTAAGTCACTGTAGCGAACAAATATTTTAGCTCCTATCCTTATATGTCTCTATAAAACAGGAAAAGTTCCATCGATTTCGCGAAATGCCTGTACATAATCTGCAAAAAAATTACCAGCTACGAGGTTTTACGGGGTCCTTTGTCAGCTGTTATCATTTTTGTATTTTTTAATTCCATGTTTACTGACTTTTTATGCGTAAATTTATCCACCATAGCGTAAACAGCAGTGAAGAAATATGGCAAAGTGAACGACCGTGAAACAATAAAAACCGAAGGGAAATTGGATGGGGTTCAGTTATGGTGACTGTCCATGGAGATTGGTTTGGGAACTATTTTTAAACGAAACGGGGTTACTGTAGTCTTATTTTTATTTAAGTAACGTGGCTGGACCAACTTAAATTTAGTAACTTAAGTTTAGTAACTTAAGTTATTATTTCCATCACTTTTAAACTGTGTGTTTTCAAGTGATAAATAAGTTGATGTCGTTACGTAAGATAATGAAAGTCAAAGTTTCAGTTTACGTTAGTGAGTAAAACGAAAGTGAAAATGGGGCGCGTCATCTTCGATGGCACTTTCTGTAATTCTGTGATAATTTTGCTTTTACTATCGTCAATGTTGATTAAAAACTGATTGCTGATGGACAAGACAACGTCAGACAGGTTGGATATGAGTGGTTTTAGATTTAAGTCACTTTTGAGATGAAGCATTACTTTTACAAACTCGTTTACTTCGCCTACTGAGGCCCTCAGCCGTATAATTTGCCGTTGTTCTTGCACGTGCACTTAAAATTAGCAGCACATAAAAATAAGCATTAAAACGGTCATTCCAAATTGTTTGTCGCAATTTTATTTTCCATCGTGATTCTATTAAGGCACCAACACAATTTCCGTGCAGCAAAGTTTACGAGTTCCTTAATGGTAATTATACGTTGCCACCTACAGCTATTACTTATAGCTTTTGTGAATTGAATTCTTTGAATGCGATTCAATTCTTACAGGTCACTTCTAAAGACATTTTAACGCCGAGAATTTATAAGAATCGTGATTAAGATCTTAGGTAAACATGAAGTAAGCACGAACTTTTAACGATGAAAAACTTAATACGTAGTACTCAGAATTGGACGCTTAAAATAAGTTAATTAAATGTTTTGTTTTTAGAAGTTTTCAGGTTATGGAACGATTTTCATCAACACAAATGTTCTGAATTTAAAGGCTACTAAATAACTCATCTCTTGTCACTGTTATCACAAACTTGGTAAGTATTGAATGGTAATAATAATTAATTATATCGATATAACACTTTTATTTCTAGTTTCTAGTACTTATTATATTATACGTATAAACCATCCTCTTAAATCACTTAATCTATTGTTCAAAACTGCATCAAAATCCGTTTAGTAGTTTAAAAGATATAAGCGAACAGACAGCGGAAGCGACTTCATTTTATAGGTACTGTGTAAAGATACTCATACCTTTATATAAAACATGTATGTTTTTAATTATTACCTGTAGTTATAACTCTAAAATTTGTTTATTGATTTAGTAATTCTATCACAAAGAAACATTCTTATTACAAAGAAACATGATCCACTCACACACACAGGCATAATCTGTGGCGTGCGCGCTATACATTGCGGGTTAGAAATGAGTTATTTTTTTTGATACCCAAAAATAAAAGTCATTTCCCAGCAATTATTTTTTTTGCATTCTACTTGGTTTTATGCATAGAATTCGTGGTTTAAGGCTTCGTTAAGCCATTTTTTACAGCCTGTATAACCTTACAAAAATCACAATAATTATCATCTTCTCAGCCCTTTGCAGTCCACAGCTGGACGTAAGCTTTCTTCCTCCGAAGACGTAAAAGTTGGAGTGAACAGCCTGTCGATTCTCTAAACAAAGCCGCGATCACTTTGACATCACTTCACTAATCGACGATTAATAATGTGAACCAACTCCGTAACAAAATAGAGTCTATGTTTGTTTGCACTGCTTCGCGGATACGCGCTGTCACTCATTGGCAATAGTAATTTGATCCCACTTTTTAGCGAAATAGAGACTATGTTTGTTTGTATCGCTTATGTGATACTCGTGTGGATACTTTAGACCTGCTATGAAAGATGGCCGGCAGTGGCTGGAGGAATAAATAAATAAAAATAAAAGAAAATCATGCCATTTAGCGTTTACAAAACTATTTACCATCAATATTTTAGCCTAAAATACCTACCATTAGAAAGGTTTATTTCACCTTGGTATATCAGCACATTATACTGAATACTTAAACAGGAGCAGTGTCATCACAAATATTAACGAAGAAGCCGCAAGAGCCCGAACTGGGAATTATAATCTGCACCATCAATAAACATTTGCTTTCGTGCGGTCGAACCCAGACCCTTGTCGCAAAACGACGCAACCACTAAGCCAAATTGGTAGCTATTGTGATACATATTTAACACTACCTTGGATATTATGATAAGCAAGATTATTAAATATGTACAATTCTACAGCTATGTTGATCTATATTAAAATGAAAAATAAATGTTAGGTAGTAGGTATGTTTGTACCTTAAGTACCTATTGCTATTATTCATTTGATTTGAAATCAAATTCGGCTCCGT
Organism: Anania fuscalis; assembly: GCA_950371115.1. Classification (NCBI taxonomy): domain Eukaryota; kingdom Metazoa; phylum Arthropoda; class Insecta; order Lepidoptera; family Crambidae; genus Anania; species Anania fuscalis. The sequence goes on along the minus strand of OX493343.1, from coordinate 12,767,752 downwards.
AGTCCATCACCGGTAGGACGCACTAATTGAATAACTTTCTCTTCAGGCATTGTGACAGTGGCGAACGGGAAGATTTGCGACTCCTACTACTAACTCCTAGCGATTTCCCGCTCGAAGGTGTCTCTACCCAACTGCATCTTTTGCTCGAGGTAGACATACTCATTGACAACCTCTAGCGCCACGGTTTCACAAAGATCCGTATTATAAATGTTACAATATGATCGGAGTGGTCACCCATCCACTTATAAAAATGGCGTGGGCTGTTTAACTGAAGAAATCACTTCCAAAGCGCTCCCGCCAATAAGCTACAAACGTCTCTAGCTACAAGCACTATTTTTACTAAGTAGGTTGGTCTAAGTATGTTCAAAGACCATAGAAATGCTTTAAACCACTCAAACGGCGCCGTAAACCAAACACAATAATTATAGCTATTCGTGTCTGACCGTAATTCGATTCGTTGCTCTTTAAATAATGAAACAATAATTAGTCAGTGGGGTCTCGAAGGGGGAGGCAATGGCATTTGCTAACAGCCCCAAATTAATTATCCAGGATGACCTAACCTGGCGCTAAGAGTTCTTTGTTTTAGTGCCCTATTGTTCGAATCAAGTCTCGGAACTGATATTTTAACGCCGACAGGTCTGAATAAGTTTATTTTTTTACGTAGAATATTATTTTAATAAAATATACTTCATGTTTTGCGATAGTTTTATTATAAAAACTAGCTGTTGGCCGCAACTTTGTTCGTGTGGTCTTTGCATCAAACAAAACTGCATTCGTTTCTACAATAACCGTGTTAACCACTTGGACAACACGGCAATCTCACACACCTCGGTAACATGAAGAAACATCGGCGATCCAAATGGATCGCTGTCTGAACTGTCGCAACACAAGTGTGTTGCGACAGTTTCTGTACAATCAATTCATTCGTTGCAACCAACGGGCTAAGTATGATATCCGGATTGATATCTATATTGATAATTGACCACCATGGCACCTAAACTAATTAAAAAATAAACTGCCCACCCCTGACACCAGTGCACACGCAAGGGTTACGATAAAATGAATTAGTATTCGTTTTCAAGGGGATAGATTAGTGCGATAGCTAACGGAAAATTACAGGGCACTCAAGCATAAAAAGAGGCCGCGGTGACAATTATCGGGAAATCCAATCATGTACGTGTGAAATAATAACTGGTGTTTAGGGTTCTGCAGTAAAAACTGAACCCTTTTATTTGTCATGTCCAATTCAACCGTCTGTCTGTCCAGGCATTTGTCAGAAACTCTTATTAAAAGATACCTTAATCATGTTGTCAATATGGAAAAATAAAATTTTTGCTTGCTTCTCGTGAAATTGTTGCTTTTGATTAATGCGAATAGTAGTCATGACATACGGAGCCGAAACGTGGTCACTCACGATAGGGCTAGTCCACAGATTTAAAGTCGCTCAGCGAGCTATGGAAAGGGCTATGCTCGGAGTTTCTCTGAGGGATCTGATCCGAAATGAGGTAATCCGACAGAAAACTAAAGTCATCGACATAGCCCATCGAATAAGCAAGCTGAAGTGGCAGTGGGCCGGCCATATATGTCGCAGAACCGATAACCGCTGGGGTAAACGAGTTTTTGAGTTGAGACCGCGTGTCGGCATGCGTGGTGTGGGACGCCCACAGACTAGATGGAGTGACGATCTTCGCAAGGTTTCTGGCAGGAGCTGGATGAGAGTAGCCGTGGATCGTGCAGAGTGGCGTGCAATTGGAGAGGCCTATGTCCAGCAGTGGACTAGTGTGGGCTGATGATGATGATGATGATGATGATTAATGCGATTATAACTACATAATATTATAAACTAGTTATGCCCGTAACGTCACTTGCGTGGACTACGTACAAGACGTTTGGTATGAAATGTAACGCAAAACGTTCAAGTAAAGAACAATAATATATAGAAAAATATCCTACAGGAACATTTAACCGGGACAAAAAGTATCATGTATGTTAATCCAGGTCATATTCTATATGCGTACAAAATTTCATTCAAATCCAGTAAGCCGTTTACGAGTGATTGAGTCACAAACATCCAAACATCCAAACATCATCACAAACTTTCGCATTTATAATATTAGTGGCCGTGATTAGTGGGATGAAAAAGTTTGGACGTTTCTTGCATCACTGTTAATCTGCTGAACACTTAGAGCATTCAATTGAATGCTCTTAGGCTGAACACTATCTTATGCTACTAGTTGACACAACCAATCAATTGACATACTTTTTATGAGCTGTCAAAACAGATATCTTCTTAATAATTTGTATGGCGATATCGGATTATGTCGTCACTATCCGATAAACTCAACTGCCTTACTTTTTTACGATTTTAAAGATTTCGTCGAGTTGACTAACGTCTCGGTAGCTTAGTGGTTAAAGCACTCGCCCGGTATGCGATGGACGTGGGTTCGGATCCCACCTGAGGCGGACGATTTTTTTCAAGTATTAAAAAATCTTAGATAAAACTAGCATGGTAATTGCTAAAAACAAAATTTTTAATTGATTTTAAAGCAATCAAAAATCAGTTTGCCTCTTAAATGAAATTGTACTGAGTTATTAGGCCTAAAATAAAGTGTCTGTTTTAATAAATGATGCCTTAGAATTATTTATAAATGGGGTGAACATCCCTATGAAGGGCAACTCCGGACCCACCCAGATAAACTATACCTGTGTAAAATTCTTTCCATATTGTATAAACTTATGAAAAGGGTTGTTTGTCCCTATTAAGAGTAATACATACCTTGGAAAAAAAAATACAAGAAAAAATTGTTATTTTCCGATGTAATTTTCTATGAAAGTTGACATGCTAATAGCTTCGAAAAAATATATGTTGTTTATGTATCTTTCACAAAGAGGAATTAGAAGTTTCGTAATATAATAACAATTAGTAACTTATAAAAAAAATAAACACTAAAGACTAATTTTTAAGTATTTTTAGCTCCTATCTCAGAAATTATGTGAGTATAACCTTCAATTTTTTTTACTAAAATAGGTATTTGTGATTTGAATAGTTATTAGTAATATCAAATGTTTTAGGATACAAATATATTATATACGATTTTTTAACTCTATATCCAGCGATTACGCTAGATTGTTTAGTCTGCACCGCTGGCTGGTGCAGACTAAAAAATTAATTTAGCATACGTAATCCCCTTAAATGAAAAATAAATTGCGTCTCGTTTTTCTGGGCTGTGGGAGAAAAAGGCAGTGGGGGGGGGGGGGGGGTTAATTTGATAGGCAGTAAAAAAGGTCAAACTATAAGACAAAAAGGGTTTCTACTTGTACAATTAATAAATATCCACGTCTCCAATCATTCCTATCCATTCTTAACATTTTCACTCACCGAAAATAACAAAGAAACTTATATAGAAAGGGCATCTGAATCAATGTTTTCTTAGCAAACAGATTCAGATAGGAAAGTTTATCAATAAAACTTCCCATGTGACCCATTAAAGAGGGATAGAGGATGCCATAAAACTAAATTGTCAACGAATGAAATGTCCACAATATTTCTTTTGACACGTTAATGCTTCGTGAATTTTAGATGTCTATGGGCGTGGTAAAGCCTTGGGTAAAACAGAATAAATGATTATAGCATTTCCTGGTTGTACTTGCGCGTGAAAATAACGTAAGGCAAAGAGGGTGAATAAAAAATTGTTTATTTCCTTACGAGTGTAATCAACTGCTGATATGATGATGAGGATATAGCAATTTCTAGGACAGCAAGATAAAAATCTTTTTTTTTTTGCCTTTTGACACAAAATTAGATAGCAAATTAACTGGTATTTATGTATTCTCTGTAAAGGTAAAGTAAAGTATGCCTTTATACCTACGTTCCACTGCAGGGCACAGGCCTCACCTCAACTATGAGGTGGTTTTGGGCCATACTCCACCACACGGACCCAGTGCGGATTGGTGGAGGGGTGTTGTAAGGCCAGTGACAACGCTTCACGACTAATATCAACCGATATCAGGGGGACCAACTTTTTACGTGCCTTCCGAAGCACGGAGATGCTCGTGATAAATGTCACTAAAAATAGTCGGAATGGTCACCCATCCACTTACAACCGCAGCGTTGGTTACTTAACTTTAGTAATCGATACCAAAGCGCTGCCGCCACTGAGCTACGAGCACTTCTCTCTGTAGTGTTCACAAAAAAAAGTTTAGAGCCACACAATTAGGCAATATTATCAATAAAAGGGGTCGCTTCGCAAAATTGATTCGCTTTTACATAACCTTAGGGCTTAGGGATAAAGGACAGTTTAAATACTTACATAAGAGAGGTAATCGAACTTTTTACTAAAGTATGCTTATCTGTTGTCTAGTTGCCATAAACAATATATGCTAAAATTGAGGATAAGTTCTTGGTGTGATAGTATAAATAATTTCCAAAAAAAAACCTGCTAAAATAAAAATAAATTACACGTAAAAAAACTTTATAGAAAATATTTGTTGTAGAGTAACTAACTACCCGGCCAACGTTTTTCATCATTCCAATTGAACTTTTTATACGGAATTAATAATCTACCTTGACAAAACACCTATTAACAAAAACAAATTCTCATGCATTCGATTTTGTATAGCTTTACAAAAACACTGCATGAATTGAAACGTTGCAAAATAAATAACACAAACTTGTATCGTAATTGGCTTTTAAACGTATTTATGTTTGTCTATGTTACTGCAATGGAATAGTTATTTTTTATTCAACCACGCACCAGATTTTAAAAACGTTTTGGTAGGACCAATTCCATTAATTCCGATTTTTAATGAAATGAAATAAATTTATTTGCCTACAACATGGTACAGATAAGGTAACAAAATAATTCTAATGCCAACATGTTTTGTCTGGGTAAGACATGCAAAATTTTAAAATTGTAATTATATAATTGATTTAAATTTTACAAAACCCTTTTTCTACAATTATTAAGGGGATTACGTATGCTAAATTAATTTTTTAGTCTGCACCAGCCAGCGGTGCAGACTAAACAATCTAGCGTAATCGCTGGATATAGAGTTAAAAAATCGTATATAATATATTTGTATCCTAAAACATTTGATATTACTAATAACTATTCAAATCACAAATACCTATTTTAGTAAAAAAAATTGAAGGTTATACTCACATAATTTCTGAGATAGGAGCTAAAAATACTTAAAAATTAGTCTTTAGTGTTTATTTTTTTTATAAGTTACTAATTGTTATTATATTACGAAACTTCTAATTCCTCTTTGTGAAAGATACATAAACAACATATATTTTTTCGAAGCTATTAGCATGTCAACTTTCATAGAAAATTACATCGGAAAATAACAATTTTTTCTTGTATTTTTTTTTCCAAGGTATGTATTACTCTTAATGTAGTTTTTTTTAATACCGGTCAAGTAATATCACTATCCTAAAAATCCTTCTAAATCTAATTCTATTGTGACAACTCACATATTCTAGCAACTCAGTATAAAAATATTTTCGCACATTATTCCATCCAACCATCCATAAGCCGAAAGACGTCCACTGCTGGACATAGGCCTCCCCCAAGGATTTCCACGAAGATCGGTCTTGTGCCACCCGCATCCAGCGGCTTCCCGCGACCTTCACCAGATCGTCGGTCCACCTTGTGGGGGGCCTACCAACTCTACACCTTCCGGCACGCGGCCGCCATTCAAGGACTTTCCTGCCCCAATGGCCACCAGTCCTGCGAGCAATGTGGCCCGCCCACTGCCAGTTAAGGTTTGCGATTCTGAGAGCTACCTACGTCATATAACACTTTATCAGAAATGAGACGATCCGAAGGCGAACCAAAGTCACTGATGTATCTCTCAGAATCGCACATTTTTTACCTAAAGTAATTTATGTTCAATGAATTTTTACCCGACTACGGCGAAGCCAAAAGGAAGGGTAATGATTTTGGCAGTCTATGTATGTATGTATGTATGTTTGTATGTTCCACCGTAGCACCTAAACTACTGAACCGATTTTAATGATCGAGGTGTCAATAGATTCGTATTAATAGCCCGGGTAAAATAGGCTGTATAAATTTTATCAAAATTGTCTCAGACGGAATTAAAACGTCAGTTTTTAACCTAAAAAAAACTGAAATTGTGATAATCATCACGTGTTTGGTATCAAAAGAAAGTTCTTGGCTAGCACATTACGAATATGTATATATATCATATTGTTTCAGTCATAATCTATACATTTAAATGCTTTGTCCTGAATGACTGCCTGACGGATCAACGCACAGCCTAAGCCGCTGATCGTAGAGACCTGAAACTTGGAGTGTGTATTTTTTGTATGACGTAGGCTTCCGATTAGAAAGGATTATTCGAAATTCAACCCCAAAGTGGGTGAAACCGGGGGGCAAAGTTTGTATGGGACAACGTGATTCCATGGTCCAATCTACTTCAAATTTTGCATAAACATTCTTTAACAGCTTTGACGGAAGACATGTTTTGTATTTTATTGAAATGCATCCCTTAGCGGGGTTAAATAGGGGTAGAAAGCTATTTTGGGGGTGATTTGCTTCGAAGTTAATATCGACACTCCTTAGTGCTTGCTATAAATGAAGAATTAAAAATAATTTATTTTAAAGACGGTTGTCATGTCATTGTCATGTAGTGTCAAACACAAAGACATTGCATTTACATCATTTTAATTTGAAAAAAATGTGTTCGTAATCTTCCTTAAACTTAGGATTCGCTACATATCTATGTAATCTTCTTTATATATAAAACAAAGTCGTATTTGTTACAACACTTATAACTCGAGAACGGCTGGACAGAGTTTCATGGTTTGTAATTTGTTGGATTTGTCTCCGCCCCGAATAGTAGAATAAATAGTTAAAAAATGGAAAAGCTGACGAAAAAAAAAACTGTTAGGCGTTACGAAGTTCGCCGGGTCAGCGAGTTATTAATAAAAGTAAACTAACTGATCTGAAGACTGGAACTACAAGATTTCTATATTACAATGAAGTTCTGACGGTACGATGGAGGCAGTAAAAGGCAGTCTAGAGACCATTTTTTGAAGCAGGAGCAGGTGACGCAATCATTGAGGATAATGTACTTGGACGCAATTATCATTTGGGTCTAGCCAAGTAAAATAAGGTGGACTGCAGCCTCGCTCTGTTAATTCTGACCATGAACATGACAGAAGAGACGTTACTAAAACGAATGATATTTGATATAGCATACCAGCAAGCCAAAATACCTACTGTACCTACAGACAATGATGGTGTGATAATGATGTGATAACGTCAGTCTACTGATGGACAGAGGCCTCTCCAAATGCACGACAGTGATCCCAATCCTTGGCTATTCTTTTCCATCCATTTCCAGGTTTAAGTAGAACATCGCATTATGACAGCAGATATTAAGGTTTAAGTTAGGCCAGAAATTGTAATGAGAATAAAGATGTGTTAATTATAATTTTAAGTATTGAGTAAGGACCTAGGTATAATGTTTTTATGTTTAGTTTATGAACATAATTAAAAATAAATTTCTTTTCTTTAATTTTGTTTTAGCTCTTTACTTAACTTAGTTTACTTTTGTTATTAAAACACTACCATTACAGGAAATAACCCCAATAATATTGATAGGTAGCGCCGCGCGCGATCCGCTCGTGAGCTGTACGCACGCAGCACGCGTTCCGTTACTCAATCTTTTGGTGCGCCTCCTTAGCGCAACTCATGCTAGGCTTGTACAGAGTGCGCGAACTGCGCGCGTGCATGTCCAGTTCACTTTCCAGGTAGCTCATAGGTCGCGCGGCGCATTCGCCTTAGGTTAAGACCAGATCTGGCGAACGCGCCGCGAATGCGCAGGTCGCGCGCAGCACGGCCTGTGAGCTACCTGAAAAGTGAACTAATATAAATAATAAATACACGGGTGCAGATTAAAGCCTTGCATGAGTTGCGCTATGGAGGCGCACCAAACGATTGCAGTTAAGCTTCAACCAAACCAACGCGTTCAGCCTGCATGCGCGTTGGCGACTTCTCGCGTGCCAGGCCAGTATACATCAAACGCGCGGCCTAGGTACGCGTTTAGTCCAGTCTGCTTCTACCTTCCGTTCCGAACATACTACTACCTAATGAATTTGGTGATAATGGAAGATAGCGAAACTAAAATCAAATCTGAAATGCTTCTATAAGCAGCAGTTATTGAAGATGAAAAAAAAAGAGTATCATTTGAAATAAATTAATTTATAATCAATCTGGTAATCATTATTGACGCGGGTTTCTTTTAAACAATTCGTAAAAAAACAAATATTACAATAAAAGTAATATGGATATTATAATACTATCATATCTGTCCATGACATCAAATGAACGCGGCTGCCCGATCGCGCGTGCGAACGCTGTATTTCAAGCCGCAGCTGCGCAGGACGCTCCGGTTTGAACTCGTCGCTACAAATGGTATTGAACTATCTGAACGCCACCGTGCACGCCATCGCGCACGCAGGATGAACGCGTTGGTTTGGTCAAGGCTTAACGAATTGCGTGATGCGCGCGTGCAGCTGACCTTAACTTCTTATCTTAGATTGCTACCATAATGGCTAGTGTATTATGTCGATCGGGAAACGGAAAAATATTAAATAAAAAAATAAGTTTAAAAAACTATAACCCGACTACGTAAGAAAGTGGTCTAAAAAGGACGAAACAAGTAAATAATTTAGATAGAAATCCAGAAATGCACAGGTACAAAAATGGTCAAGGTAGAGCCGTGGTCGTACCCACTGTATACCTACTATGATATTATTGGTGCCAGGAACACTTCCATTGAACAGAAATGGTACTGTGATGGTAGGTTACATACAGTGGGTGCGACCACGGCTCTACCTTGACCATTTTTGTACCTGTGCATTTCTGGATTTCTATCTTAATTATTTACTTGTTTCGTCCTTTTTAGACCACTTTCTTACGTAGTCGGGTTATAGTTTTTTAAACTTATTTTTTTATTTAATATTTTTTTTATTACTATCAATGTATTTAAGGTCAAACGCCAACAGAATGAGACGTAGAAAACAGCTCTTGGAAATTCCTAGCAATCATTTAGAAACTGATATATAGCTTTATATTCAAATATACTAGTTTTTTTATTAAAATTATTTATTTTCTCTATGCTATTGGCATATTGGAACTATTTTATTACACTAGTTAATTCTTTCTGATATTTAACTAAGTACATCATGTTAGTCAAATGCTATGACATTTCTCAATAACAACAAGAATTAACGTTAAATTTTCTTAACATCGACAGAAGTTCTACCAAGTACAAGTGACAAAAAAGTGCATCGTATTAAAAATTTAAGATTTACATTTTCCTTCTCTAGTATTATTGTGCCACCAACTTAATTGGTACACAATGAAAAGCGCATCAAATAGCATTTTCAATGAAGGAACGTGGTGTCCTACGATTAGGCACACTTGTCACTTAACAATTAATAGTTGATAAACACTTCTGAAAATGGGACAATTATATGCTTGGTTTTTAGGTCCAGAAAATTAGAAAGTTAGATGACTTAATTAAATCCGAATATCAAACTATCTACGAGTACCTAGGTACATCAAGATTATACAGAAAGTACCGATAAAACAGCAACAAACGAATTTCTTATCCCGACAGCGGCTACGGATTTCATAAGCTTTATGATATCAGATTAGGACTAGCCACGTAATGTACCTCGAATAGGCAGTAGATAAATCACCCCTCCCTTCCCCCCGCCGACATTAGGGAAGATGAAAGAAATGTGAGCCGAGCCATTATACCTGTAGCAAATGTGAAGTGACGTCATATCAGCGTAGATTAATTTTGTCAAATGAACCATATAAGAAGGGTAAACATCTCATATTTGATATTAGAGCCGTTTGGAACTTGTGGATTAAAATACTATGTTTTAGAATAAATATCAAAAAATCAGCCAAGTGCGAGTCGGATTCGCTCACAAAGGGTTCTGCACTATTATCTAAAAACGAGCAAATAATCACGTTTGTTGTATGGGAGCCCCCATAAATGCTTATTTTATTTTGGTTTATAGTATTTTTTTGTTATAGCGTCAATAAAAATACATCATCTGTGAAAATTTAAACTGTCTCACTATTACGGTTCGTGAGATGCAGCCTGGTGACAGATGGACAGACAGACGGATAGCGGAGTCATAGTAATAGGGTGCCGTTTGACCCTTTGGGTACGGAACCCTTAAATCAGACTAATTCCTACATAGGTACTATCGAGTACCAAACTTAATGAATACTATAAATATTAAGCTGAAGAGGTTACTGAAGAGGGCAAGTTCATATTCGGAAGTCATTTTCTTTTTTAAGGCGGTAGCAATCAAGTGGTCTTTGACAAAGACAAACGTAACGTAAGCCAGAGATTTAATTATGTATTATATGGATATGGATTCCAGCCATGTTCCTAAGTTTTTAATCAAATACCATTTTAAACCTGTACTGTCTGTACTCGATTATGTTTCTCAAAAATGGGTGCTATCCTCCCAAACAGTCTCAATTATGAGGAAGTCACAGTTCAATTTCAGTTTGCAAATGACATTTTGTTTCAGATGAACTTTGGGAGTTTAGTACAGAGGCCTACCCTCTGTACCCCTCTTTTAATTAAAACACGACCCTGAACGCTAAGGTCAATGAGTTTGAAATTACTAGATCGAATTATTAAAAGATCTTGTCCCTAAAATTGGTTGATTTCGAAGTTGGGAACTTCTTTATGATCTTATTTACGTAGTTGAGGTGATTCGTCTTAAATGCAAAGGTTTCGGGATCAATTTATAGTTCAGGTAACTTTAGAAAAAATATTTTAGCTCTGACATACCGAAAAAAAAATTGATTGGTACCTAATAACGGGAAGGTGTTTTTAATTACTTATTAATAGTTACCTTCTATGAGAGTAATTAAACTGTTGTATTTTTCAAGTGCAACTTTCGATACTATCTATACGAGGAATTGTCCTCTAGACCTACGAATTATTTGTTGACAGGTATTTTCTAAATAGCGCGTAAGCGCTCTTAGAGGGTTCTTGCAAAACAAGCGCTCACTTCACGCATACTTATTTAATTGTTAAAACATATTATTATTGAAGATAAATAACACTTGAAAAAATCATCTACCTCAGGTGGGACTCGAACCCACGTCCCATCGCATGCCAGGCGAGTGCTTTACCACTAAGCTACCGAGGACATCACGTGACACGATGAAATTTCTCAAGTGTTTCTTCTCGCTGTCGAAGCCAACGTATCTCTGATCAATATTGTAGCTATATGTATAGCTGAGTAGTATACTACCCGTCAACACCCGATAGAAATATTTTTTCAAATATTTGACTATTGGTTAGATCAGAAATGTTTAAACATTGTAAATTTTATATTATTATTATCACGATACACAATGCATAGGGAAACGATGCGACGTCGTTTGTGAAAATGTACATAGTTAAAAACGTTGAAACCTACCACGGTGCAAGACACGATGACGTCATTTCGTGTTTGTGTGTATAAGGGCTCCTACACATAAACACGATACAACGTCGCATCGTACATCGTGACAAGTTAAGACATCGTTTTGTCGAAATCTACATCGTAAAAAACCACGAAACGACGTCGCAACGTGTCACGCACGATGATGGCCGCGATGTAAAAGCACATGAGTAAAGAAACGGAACAGAGACAAAGCTACATACGAATGCGCTGTGATAGGTACATCACTACAAGTGCAACGCGTGTGTGTGCGTGTCCACTGGCCGCTTGTCACGTATGAGCCGAAACCGCTTCAAACTAGATCAGCCAGTGGTCAATCTCAGGGCTTGCAGGCGTGACACGACGCTCGAATGTCGTGCGGTGTTTTGTTTTTGTTATCGAGTTTCTCACATAATACGAAGTAATATTTTTGTTTTAGTATTTAAAAAGTGTTGTAAATATGGTTGTACATTGTACTGTGTGTGATAATACCTCCTGACAATTTTATTGCATTTGTTGAATTGCTTGAGCAAAAATTTCGCGAATATTTTGATCTTCATGTACAAATTGTTAATATTGGCGTGTTGCAAACGTGCTAATGACATATTAGCACGTTTGCAAGATTGTACATTTCATATGCCATGCGATTATTTCCCATTGGATTATTTAAAAAAACTTTATATTAGATTTAGAATTTATCATTCGATTAAAAGACACAACAAATTATTAAAAACCAAAAGTAATAAAAGAAAATATTTAGAGTATGTAATTTGTAAAAAAAATACCGATTTTAATAAAAAATGTGAAAAAAAAGAACATTTATATCTTAAATTTAGTAAATTGTGCCAACCCTACCAAAATAGGTATAAATTTTGCTAGCTCTTTAGAAGCTTTGTCTCTGTTCCGTTTCTTTACTCATGTGGTAAAAGCCCTTAGCTGTTAGGTCCTCCGCTAAAACAACAGCGGGGAAAGGGGGGGGGGGGGGGTAATAATTATTGTATCCGGCGATCCGTCGCATGAGTCCGCTTTATTCAACACTGTTCAATTGTTTTTTACAAAACAAAACCCAAGCGGTGGCATCCAAGAGCTTAGCGAAGAGGAATTCATTTTATCTCATCGCAACAGGATAACGTCAAAACGTAAAAACAAAAAGACAAATGACAATAGATCCAATTAATTTGTAAGTTTAGGTAAGTAATTTAAGTAATTATGATTTGTTTCTACTACCTGCCTGTGCCTATTCTTATTGTAATGGAATTTCGCCAACAATTTAGAATTTTAAAATTACTTTTTGTAAAGGTTCAAACTAGACCACCAACAAAAGCTAGTTTTAATGAGAGTATGCCCTTGAAACCAGCCGGGTCAGTTCGGCAACACCTTTGGATTAGCTATTAAGCCTTTCTATCAGAATAGAAAATAGAAATGGACAAAAGGCTTGATATCGGTACTTGAAGCTAGGGTTGAAAACCGGTATTTTTAACCGGATACATGAAATGCACGAAACTTAAAAAAATCTGTTTTCGAAGATATCCTTTTATCAATATATTTTTTTTACATTTACCAGTTATTATTTTTGATCCAAGCAATGTTTTTTTCTTTCAATAAACCTGGTTGAATGCTTTCTATGCCAGATAAAACGTGCTACGACGGTTAATTGATATTTTAACTGTATCTGAGTTAGTTATTTTATCAGTTATAATGAACCGGTTTATTCAGAATCGAAAAATTTCCACTATTTTATTCCGTTCATAAAAGTTGTATCAGGTTTTACCCATTTAAAAGTGGATTAATTTCGAACCGATTTTAAGCCCTGTTTAAAGCATTAATGAGTGATGTCATTTCAATACTTATATATTTTACTTATGAGAATAAGGACACACGCGATTGCGAAATCTCTCTATAAACTATCATGGTACGTAAAATTCAGGCGAATATGGCGCGAATGTGCGTACATTACGAATAAATTGTTCGAATAATAGTGCGGATAAATTGCTCAAATACCACTTGCAACCGCGCGCGGCTTTCTAGCGTTTTTATTTCTCTAAGACTTCGCTGTCCGTCTGTCTGTCTGTCCGTCTGTCCGTCTGTCCGTCTGTCCGTCTGTCCGTCTGTCCGTCTGTCCGTCTGTCCGTCTGTCCGTCTGTCCGTCTGTCCGTCTGTCCGTCTGTCCGTCTGTCCGTCTGTCCGTCTGTCCGTCTGTCCGTCTGTCCGTCTGTCCGTCTGTCCGTCTGTCCGTCTGTCCGTCTGTCCGTCTGTCCGTCTGTCCGTCTGTCCGTCTGTCCGTCTGTCCGTCTGTCCGTCTGTCCGTCTGTCCGTCTGTCCGTCTGTCCGTCTGTCCGTCTGTCCGTCTGTCCGTCTGTCCGTCTGTCCGTCTGTCCGTCTGTCCGTCTGTCCATCTGTCAACAGGCTGTCAGACTGTATTTAATGAACCGTGATAGTTGGAGAGTTGAAATTTTCACAGATGATGTATTTCTGTTGCCGCTATAACAACAAATACTAAAAAAACAGAATATAATAAATATTTAAGGGGGCTTCCATACAATAAAAAAACGTGATTTTTTTGGCGTTTTTAGAGATAATAGTGCGCGAGTCCGACTCGCACTATGCCGGTTTTTTTTTTTCTTTTTACCTGGCATTGATAGAATTCAGCACACACGAAGGCACGCATTAATGGATTACTAAAAAAGCATACTAATTTACAATTAGCTAGATTAGGGTATTATACAAATAGTATCTGAATATAGATTTTATAACACAAACCAGCTTGGTTAAGTATTATAAGTGTGTGAGAAAAATGTAAGGTGCACCTATTTTAAACATAAAATAGACAGAAATGAGATTATTTTACACTGAACGTCTTTGTAACCTTAATAATTCTAATAAAACCGAAAGTATCCTTAAATATCCCAGGCATTGTCAGTGTCAACAAAAAATCTCGCTGTACAATTCAAATCGCAGAAGAAAACGAAAAAGCAATTCTTATACAATCAGGGATTCTTTCCTTGTAAAATCGAGTTATCCCCGCCATGTATAATGTAATAAGAAAGCCTACCGTTTCTCATAATTTTACTGCGACCGGTGGTCTGGGGCTATAATTTACTTTTGTTTCAATTGTTACCAGTTGAGAAAAAGATTTATTCAACAGCTACGTAATAGTGATGCCCGAAATTTTCATCGATATTTTTCACAAAGTACTAAAATATTACGGCACATAAATAATATTGGTATGAATACCATGCAAGGTGTGGTTTTGAATAGTAGCGAAATTCAAGGATATGCATGTGTTCATCAAAACAAACATCTTCTGGTCGGGGTCAGCTTACGAATCAAGCAAAAAGATTAGCTGATCCAAACATTATCATTGACCTCGATTTCGATGTTGATCCACAGTAAAAGTTGTTCCCATTGATGAACACATTTATCTTTTTAATTTGGACACTCACACACTTCGAATAATATGAAAACAAAATAATCTCACTCATGAAAATAATTTATTAAAATCTTCTTTAAAAACATATCAAGTAATAAAGACATCGATAAAGTTCATCTCTACTACCTCTATACTTTGCTGTAAGAAAATGGTTGCTTTGTGATGACGAGATTTATTCCATCCCGAGATTTTTAGGTTTAACGAAAAACCGCAGAGAAAGATACTCGTAGGTACACGCCCAAGGTGATTTCTAAGAGAATTTTAGGGAACCCTAATTTTAACCATTGGGTAACGATTGTTGAGTAATGGCACATTAAGTGATTTTTAGGTTATTTTATTACAAGGCGGAGATGATTAGAAATTAAAAATATTAAGACGCAATACAGTTGAGCTATTTACATTGCCTTTTTTTTTGTTACACCAATTATCTAGCCCCAAACTAATCAAAGCTTGTACTATGGCGATTAGATAACGGATAAACATAATTAAAAACGTTTATAAATAATATATTGACGACCGTCTGGTTTAGTGGTTCGCGCTCCGGACTACAATGCCTGGCGGTTGCGGGTTCGAATCCCGCAAGGGGCAAATGTTAGTGTGATGAACACGAGCATTTGTACCTTAGTCATGGATGTTTATAAACGTATTTAAGTATGTTTATCCGTTATCCTAGTCGCCATAATACAAGCTTTGCTTAGTTTGGGTCTAGATAATTGGTGTGATTGTGGAAACAATTTATTATTTATTTATTTATTTTATAAACATCCATGACTAAGGTATAACTGCTCGTGCTCATCACACTAACCAATGTATGGAGAATCTTATTTTGTACGATTTTAATGTTCCTCTCAAAGTATAAGTTGCTTTTATTTATTGACGTCTTCTCGTTGCCACCCACCCTCTATAAATATGGGCTTTAGCATAGCTTGGGCATAAATAAGCAGATAATTCCTATCTTAAACAATAATAATTCAAAGGCAACCCGGAATAAAATAATTACACAATATAATGAACAGTTCATTAAATCGGATTTACGCATAAGGTATTTAATTGATTAAAAGTTAGAGAACCTTTGTTCCGATACCGGGTTATCAGCAAGAATAATTCAGCAGGAAATTTACCAGCAAAAGATAAAACGATTGGCCTAGTTCATCTTTGACAATTACCAAGATTCTATTCAACCACGCTCGAATAATTCAATGTCGGTGAACGAGTTTTCTGTAAAATGTCCTGATTTGGGACGTTGCAAATGTGAAAAACAAGAAAATTTATTAGAAAACGGATTAAGGAATCATTTCCGTTCATAGCTGCTACCTTGTAAAATGCTACTTCCTTCTATTTTTGTATTATTATTATGTTACATTCGGTCAAAACTTCTCAACATAATTATAATGTGGTAACAAAATTAAATAAAGTTTGGCTCGCTTCGCCGGCTGTTCGCTCTGCTCGCTCGGCTCGCGCGATATTGAAATACCATTGAGAACATAGTGTCGAGACCATAATATACGTACCAATTATAACGCGTTTTGTCAGTGAAGGAGAACATTATCTTAGTCTTCGTCTTAGTCCCGAAGCGGTGATAGGGCTATATTTTTGGAACGTGTTCCAAACAGGCCTTATATACTTCATCATCATCATCTCAGCCACAGGACGTCCACTGCTGAACATAGGCCTCCCCCAGTGACTTCCAGCTATACTTACTACCTAAATAAATGACATAATATTATCATTGTGGTCTTAAAGTTCTTTCAGCAATTGTTTGGTTTACCTCGTTATATAATAATACAATTTCCTTATTCTCGACCAAAAACCTATGATCAAGCAATAATTTCAAGTCAAAAACAAATATGAGAAACTCTTTACTTCCCTTTCAGATTCATTATATAAAAGGTTGTTTATATTTTTAGCATATGTTAAGAAAGTTTGTTAATGTTGAACATTAACGCAATAAAAGATAAAAGACACTAAAAATCACATTACAAAGTAAGGAAGACAACAATAACACAAAATCGTGTTAAGTTTTCATATATGACCGTCTAAAAGCTCTTTCAGCGCCCTAACTACATTGAAGCCAACATAACACCACACTGCAGCTTCACTGCAGTATGAAATAACATGATACAGGATTCTCGTCTTTACACATATCGAAATAGGAGCTTTTAAACTTTCCTACCAAGTCCCAACGCTCCAAAGGAGTGTCAAATAATATGTATTAGTAGATTGCATCTGGGAAATCAGTTTCAAAGTATAAGGCAGTTTATTTTTACTTTTAGGAAATGCACGCTGAGTGAATTTTTTGGTCATAATTACTGTTAAATTTTCTCGGGCCTCTTTTCTATTTGTTCGGTGACGTCGAAGATGACAAGGAGAAAAGATGAGCGAGTAAAATAAATGCGAAAGATACTCCGTCATTTAAAAAGCTAAGACTTAAACAAATTGTGTCACTCAAAAATTCCCTAAAAGCTTATGAAGAGTAGTATGATAAGTGTCGTGCTATGCGTAGAGTAGGGTTCCGTAGTTGCCCGTCGTTACCACAATATTATTTATGTTTAATTGTACAATTACTTCATATAAGTCACTTTCAATGTTTTGCTCTAAGGAATTTTTAAACGACTGAGTTGAACGACTATTACTCCTCAGCCAACTGATCCATCTTAACCGTTATACCTTTTCCTTAAAAGATGAATATAAAGCACTATTCAGATTTTTTTCAGATTTTCAAGCCAATAGTTTAGCTTTTAGAGGAGGGGTGGGGGGGGGGACGCCCTACTCGAACCAAAATTGGCACTTTAAAGTTTAATATTTTGCAAGCGGATCCCTAAATCGAAAAATAGTCTTAGCAAACCCTAAGTAATTTTAAAGGGCCTATTTATCGATACCCCACACGACGGGGTAGACGATGAAAAAAATATCTCCACGTTACATGTATGGGAGCTATCCCAAAAAAAAATTCTACCACTTTGACGGCGTGATTGATATACATATCTCCACCATCACAGCTCTCTAGGGTCAGCAGTCTTCAAGCAAAACCTCAGACGGACACCCAGACAGACAGACAGACGGACGTACATGACGAAAGTATAAGGGTTCCTTGTCTCCTGACAAGGACAACGGAACCCTTAAAACCGGCCAAGTATGTTTAACGCATGAATAACTCGCTAGTACCGCATACAATACCGCGGTAGAATGCTAGCATTAGCTAGATAAAGTATCGTTTCCGATACAAGCAATGTTTACTCGCCAAATTGCCCAGCAAAGTTGGACCAATGTCCAATTGCTTTAGGCCCTCTATAACTCAAATACTCGATCTTATCCGTAATCCCGGTATCGAGATCCGAAAAATCCTACTCACTTATAATTTGCCGAACAGCACAAACAGTACCCTTGTCTTTATCCCGAAACTTTACTGGAAATTATACTTCAGCCCTTCAATTAGAGAGTTCAGGAAGTTTTATTTACAGTTTATATACGTATGCAAGTGTAATTGACGGGGGAGAATTTGCTGTGTGGTGGTGCAAAGTTTGTCAACTAAATGCCACGTTGGATTTGCAGTTTAAGTTAGTAATTTGAGAAACTATATTTGCAGTTTATTATGTGTCTTTTGTAGTGCAGGGTCGAATGGTATGGTGGTTAAATAGTTTTTGCGTAAAAGAGTATCAAACATACATACTAAAAAAAAATCGCATTTATAATATTAGTAGGTTTATTGTTAATCGATTCTGAGTTTGTTAGGAAATTTTCTCGAGTCATTGTAATTTCACGTTCTGTAGTTGGCGTATAACAAGTAGTGTTTAAAAACATGGCTAAGCCACTGGGCGCTTGCATGATCTTCTATAACAGTGTTACTTGAACCTAGTTTTATTTTTGTTTAGAGTTTTCCGTAAAACCAACTTGTATAGAATGGGTGCTGTTGACGTGCGTTAGTACCTGTCTTGTCTCTTTATTTGTGCCTGTCAACTGACATTAAGCAAGCGCAGCGTGGGACGTCCACCCACAAACGACAAATGACCTGGTAAAGGTTGCAGGAAGACGCTGGATGCAGGTCGCTTCCAACTAGCCGATCTAGAAGTCACTTGGGGGAGGCCTATGTTCAGCAGTGGACGTCCTGTGGCTGAAATGGTGATGATGATGAACTAACATTAGGATCAGCCTAGGTCAAGCTGTCCAGCTGGTCCAGCCTGTCGACTTCCTAAATAGAACCGTGATCACTTCGACTTCACTTCGTTAATCGATGATTAATAATGTACCCACTCTGTAACAAAATAAAGTCTATATTTGTTTGTACTGTTTAGTTAATACGCGCTGTTTCACTGAAGTCAAACATCGACGATAGTAATGTGAACCCAATTTTAAGCGAAATAGAGGCTATGTTTGTTTGTATCGCTTAGATGATATTTCGAGCGAGTTTACTTTTTTATAGAGAATCGACCCCCTATTGGAAATGTGGCTAGCTTTCTTAAGAGCCTTCCTAGATAGCAATCTTAAACTGATGTTTCTTAAAATTAAAAATAACTGAGTCGTGCAAATAGTTTTAAAATATTTTTCTTTTTTTTCAGGTAAGCCGTTTGTGTCTAATTATATCCAACAAATGCACGTAAGTACTTAACAATTCAATTTATCATAATATCACAACAGCATATCGTTTTCCCGAAAACAATATGTAGCATAACTATAGTTAAACTCACCTTTGGAATAATAATTCCCGTTGAAAAGAAATTAAATTAATTTGCCAACAAAAGCTCCATTATCTCAAAACCCGCAAATATCCCTGAACAGCAGATGTAAAAAGCTTTCTGCTTACTGAAGCTTTATGATATACTAGTAAAAGGATTTTTTACTATAAGCAAATTTTACGAAACCTATATAAGGGATTTATATTTAAAATAATACAATTTCGTTGTGAAAAACTGTATTCTGTCATTGTATTGGTTTCTGTTGTTTGTGAAATGCTGTAATATAGTAATCTTAACATAACAAAAAATCCCACATCTGGAACGGTAGTTTAGTGGGTTCATGCTATAAGTGTACATCTTAGAAGACGGTGTTTTTGCGAACTTTTATAAATTACGTACATAAAAATTTGAAATTATTTTTGATATCTTCACACATGCCTAAAAATAAGGAAAATGGTTTTGTATACTATGCCTGTAGATACACAATCTAATCGATTTTCTTGTTTGTTTTCCACATAGATGACCTATGGGAAAAAAACATGGTGACACGTGACCTGCAGAAACTTGTAGAACAGCAACGTAGTAGGTACGAGATATAGTGCATAATATGCTACGAATAATCGTTATTACTGAGCATAGAGTTTACAGTTTTGAACAAAGAACTGGTAAAACACTACTGAGTACTGATCGAATATTTAATGTTACTTTGTCAAGACTACCCCTATGAAAAGCAGAAAGGTTAATTGGTTTTTCGAAAGGTTATTAAAACGGCTCCATTTTGTTAAATTCGTTTGGCATTTTAATACTTGCTTGTACGTTAGTAGTTGAATGTGGAATTATTTATTGGACACGAGTTTAGTTACTGATAAGTCATATAGTGCGAACTTAGCAATACAAGTAATAGGTTGGCTAGACAATATGGTAAGGGTGACTAAATTAATCTATCGGACGTGTTAAGATAAAACTACGAAATATGAACTAGAATATTCGAATATTCGAATCTATAAAGGCACATTTTCATTTCAAGATATCGCATGCGGTATGGCTATCAAAAAATTCATCGGTCGATATTAAGTGCGTGAGAAAAGAGATAAAATATTAGCAGAGAAATTAAAGCAGGCTAGTTTTCCCTTTGCCAATAATTTTTCAACACAATTAGTACCTATTTACCGATTTATGACAGATTATGCGTTTAGCCAGTTTTTTTCGCATCCCGCACCCTGCATGCCTTTGCTAAAGACTATTAAAATTATACTGTCCTATGCATAAAAAATACTACTTAGATTCTCCAGAGATTTTTAATTATCTTTTAAGCTCAACCCTATTAACGTACTGTTTAGCGTTTTTGATAAGGTAATCACTCAGTTTCACATCGGATAACAAACCAACTGTATCCATAACAATCAAAATCCCCATGCACACATATCTTTCCGTGGTTCAGTAAATATTTCGAATCGAACAATCATCGGGCCCCAGAGACAGGCCCTGATGGAAATCCAATTGAAACAACTAAAACGAACATTTCATCTCCGCTGACAATTAAAATGGCGGACCCAATATGGCGGCTGAATTGAATTCGATGCGGTCTCATTATTATGCATGTCTTTCGGCTTTTTCAACTTTACCGACTGTTTTTTAAATGTTTGGCTTTTAACACGCAACTGACTAATCCATGTTGAAAGTTCGTCATTTTTATATTGAATATTTCATTGTCCGTTTGCGATTTTATAATCGCAGTTTTATTAGCTCTTTCCTTGGATGCAGTAAGTAATTTCATTCAAGAATAAAAGAAAGTGGTTTGATAATAATAGAAAGTATGGTTTGGAAAGTGAATATCACAATCTTTTATGTTCATCACTTGTTTCTGGAAAGACAAGTCAGACAAGATTATAAAAAACATCGATTTAAATATTTTTTATTAAACAAATTTGACGGATTTGCCTTAACACTTATTTTTATTGATGTTACTTATTGCTTTTGGAAGTCACAGAAATATCGTTAAAATAACTTGCATACGTCGTACAAGAGTTGGGCGATTTTAATGGTATTACTTAAAAAATAAATAACCATCACTAGGGATGTAGATTTTATTTACAGTATATTTTATGCCGGATCTCATAAGATAAGTCATGATAAAACACACATTATGATATAACTAAATTATACTCAAAGATTTTGATTTTTGGAAGAAACTTAATTGAAATTAAAACGCTGATGTAGATGATAAATGCGTTACACAATAAAAACCTTATTTTTTCAGTGACAGTAATGGGAACGGGGAATAATTGATTGAAAAAAAATTGGTTGCCTGTAAAGTCGGTATACGGGCGAAAGTTTTACGTGACAACGACTTTGAGTGGTAAAATAATCGCGTGCCTTTCACTTTTTATGTCTGTCTCTCTCGCTCTTAGGCGGGCTAACCATGCCCGAGTGGAAGGGACGCGTGCCTCTCACTCGCTCTCATTGTGAGCGCATAACGTGAGCGGAGCGTAACGCAGTTTCTTGAAGTGTCACCCGGCAAACCAATTTATAAGACGTTGTCACGTCAAAAAAACTTATATGCTTAAACATGTTAAGCAGAGGTATTTTAAAATGAATGTACTAAACATGTTTAGCAAACACGAGGTTTGCACATTGGATATAAAATTAAATGAAAAGTAGTTATCTACTAAATAAAACCTACGAGCCAACTGTTACGAGTTATCAATTACTATACTGTTCACATTCAGGTTCAAAACGTTTGAACTATGCTCGTAATTTTACGCCTTTTTGAGTCGTTATACCTTCGGAATTTAGCCGTAGGTATACGCTCAATAAATAATGGATGTAGGAAACCATTGTTCAAATTGCTTTGTCTGTAAAATAAACGCCGTGATGCAAGACGTGTATCATTTCAATATCGTGGTTACCCTCAATTGTGTAGAAATATGGAGCAAATGAATACCGTATTCACAACCATTGTATGTTATCTGCATTATTAAATGTCTATATTTCTACATTGCGATTGATGTCTACGTAGATAAAACGTACCACTTCAAAAGCTTTCTACATGACCTATAGTTTGACTGGCAAAGAATGCTTCTAGCATTAAGTCCACCTATTGTACATTTCTTTTTTAAGTTTGTGTTTGTTTTTTAATATTTACTACCCTAAAAATATATGGATAACCGAAAATGACTTATTTTTCAAGGTGTACCAGGGATTTGTACTTGAACCGCTTATTATTAGTTCATGGGTGATCAAATTACTTTCTTAATTCATAGTAGAGTCTAAATATTTTTGCAATAACTAAAAAACCGGCCAAGTGCGAGTCAGACTCGCGCACGAAGGGTTCCGCAACATTATCTATAAAAACTAGTAAAAAATCACGTTTGTTGTATGGGAGCCCCCTTAAATATTTATTTCATTCCGATTTTTAGTATTTGTTGTTATAGCGGCAACAGAAATACATCATCTATGAAAATTTCAACTGTCTAGCTACCACGGTTCATGAGATACAGCCTGGTGACAGACGGATAGCGGAGCCTCAGTAATAGGGTCCCATTTTACCCTTTGGGTACGGAACCCTAAAAAGCAATCAATATTTACCTAATCAGTAGGGCGATGGCATGTAGGTATTCGCTGTCAACTAAGCATCTTTAGTTGACAGCGCTTGCTGATACAATTACGTAGGTATAGCGGCGGCACGCCTGCTGTTATGCCAATCAGTACATCTGGCTTTTTGACATGTTATTTCATGTTATATACGCATGCCGAATAATAAGGTCGTGTATTAGTCACATACTGATGTTTCTTGACAAGTTTTATGATTTCTTATAATTCTTCTTTCATTTCATGCTTGTTTCCTTTCGAACAAATAAATAATTAAAAGTAACTAAGTATAATATAGTATATAGTAGTAAGCAAGTAGAGAATGCCTCATGGCATTAAGTCTGCCAATCGTACATTTATTTTGTGCAGTAAAGAATAAAATAATAACGAAAACCTCTCGCCTCTTGGGCGGTAATGAGCGCCTATTAATTCAATAATGTAATTTCCATTTACCTATGCTGTCCTCTTTCAGTACAGTTACTAAAATTATAATGAGACTTTGCAAAATTCTCTCTCGCGGAAACTCCATCGTAATTTTTTAAAACACCTTAAGAACTTCGATTCCGAATTTCCAAGTTGCCTTTCAACCGACATATTCGGAGGGGAAATTTTCCAATAAAATTAAAAACTGGGTTCAGCTATTAATCATCGCCGACAGTTTTCCGAATGAACACGCCTCACTGCCAAAGCGACCGTTACAAATTAACTGGACTTTGTTAGAAATTATCGAAAGAACTGAAATTAATTTAGACGCGGACTCGCAAACTGTCAGTCCTTTGAGCGTGTAATACCTAACTCTGACAGGCTCAAATTGGAAATTATGAATTTGTCGACCATATTGTAGCTCCCCTTTGTTATAATTCTTACATAATTTATTTTAGACATAAAATTCTTAACAGTTGACACTTTATAATAAAAGGTCCTGGTACAGCTGGCAGCGTTCGGAAAACTGCGTAATGTCTTTTCGTTAAAAATACCTTATTGCCGTAGTGTAGTAAAAAAACCGGCGAAGTGCGTGTCAGACTAGCGCACGAAGGGTTCCGTACCATTATCTATAAAAACGGCGAAAATTCACGTTTGTGGTTTGGCGGCTCCCTTGAATATTTTTTTTATTCTGCTTTATAATATTTGTTTTTATAGCAGCAACAGACATACATCGTCTGTGAAAATTTCAATTGTCTATCACGGTTCATGAGATACAGCCTGGTGACAGACGGACAGACGGACAGCGGAGAATTAGTAATAGGGTCTCGTTTTTCCCTGTAGGTACGGAACCCTAAAAACAAATGGCAGTGGGTGGGGCACATGGAACATAGGACTGACGACCGATGGGGTAAAAAGTTCTGAAATGGTGGCCACGTAGCAAGTGCAGCGTAGGACAAGAGCATCCTCCAACAGGATAGACGACCTGGTAAAGGTTGAAAGAAACCGCTGGATGCAATCACTTCCAACTTGCCAATTTATAAGTCATTGGGGGAGGCCTATTTTCAGAAGTAGACGTACTATGGCTGAAATGATGAATACCACAAACCACTCGACCTACTAGACTAGAAGCCTATTAAAATTTTACTAAAGGATAGGTCAAACTTACAAACACTTGCGAGCCTTAAATTGAAGATTGCCCATGCGTGAACGGTGCCTGAGCCGGAAACCTTTGAGTAAACGGTAGGTGCTCAGTTATTTGGACACCGAGGTTTTGAATTTGCCTTGGATACCATGCCCTGTGCGGAAATGCTGTTTGTATTTGTTGTAAGACGATATTTGCAAGGCGATTATTTCAAAATAATTTATTACAAAGCCTTTCTTTACAAATAAATTATTTTTTCTCAATGATACCTTATACAATAAGATAACAAATCGAGCTTCTTTTCAATAGAAGCATACAAATTATTGTTTTGAAATAAGGTAAAAAATATTGTTAATATGATATTTAATTTATTTTTAAAATAACTACAAACATTTAAACAAAAAGTGTGGGGTACACCTTTTGTTGACACAGCCATACATATTTTATCATCACCTTCTATAATTATGATTTATATCAACCCATATTTATTTAGCAATCCTATTGGAGTACATTGGCAAAAACATATCTCTAATAATCGTTATTCTACCGCCTAAATCGTTTGTTACTTACAATAGGTAAGTTACAATAAGTACTTAAATATTATGCGCCACAATATTTAAGTACTTATTATTTTTTTATGCTATTGTTCTCCTCTATATTTTTACAAACTGCCAGTGATTTTAGACGAGCGAGGATATAAAAACATTGCATTCATTACTTACATTTAACATCACTATAGTAAAATTCAGCTCATGTAGTATTTAAACTCAATGCAAATTAACGCGATCATAATTTAGGTACAAAATGTTACCTTTTTCTTTTGCCTGACGTTTCGATCGGGTTACACCGACCGTGGTCGCAGGCTGACTGGGAACAGCGATGACTTCACTCCGTATGAGAGGCATATTCTTCATCCACCCTCATATTATTATTTTCACGCCAAGTATCGTCACACACTACACTTACTGTGTCCCTATTCTGCACACTAACCGCCGCGTCCGTATTTAGGTGAGCACTCAATCGCGAAACAAAACGAGATTGTGTATTTATATTTTTAATCACTCATTTAAAAATTTAGTATTATTAGAGTTTAAATATTGTTTGTTTTTGTAACAACGTCGATGTTTTCTCAACAAAATTACAACTCTCCAGGGTTAACAGTCTCCAAGTAAAACCTCGGACGGACAGACATACAGACAGACGGACAGACGGACGTGACGAAACTATAAGGGTTCCTTGTCAGGACTACGGAACCCTAATAAGATGTGCAGAAGAGCTTAGATAAGATGGCTACCTATTTGCAAAAATAAATTGCTTAAATTGGTTTACGAAAATGAATTTGAACAAATAATTAATTATTTTATGGTTTCGATGTAAGTTTAAGAGGGTTAGCGCTATTTCAATTAGATCTAGTAATTTGTTGCAATCTGCCGGTTAATTGAATCCGATACCCAAAAAAGATATAATGTGCCCTTACCTATTACAAAGAAAAGAAAATGTCGGCATCCTAAAATAATCTCCTCATCTTCGTAATAACACACGTAACGCAATGAGCCCATAGACATTGCCTTATTATTAAACTCATCCATCAAACACATCCAGGGATTTCCTCGAAATGCCTCCTTTCTTGTAAACGTCACTTAGTGTTCCCGATTTCGTATATTGGACGTCACTCCATCGAAGATTTCATTCTTAGTAATTAGGGGTGGGAAATGCTCTTGGGATTTGGTATTGGTGTTTATCATTAATTTGTTTTTTAATATTGATTCCAAAATCTTGTTCCCACTTTTATTTATTTAAAAACTTTTTGGCACAGGTGAATACAATATTGGCGGAATAAATGGTGTACATCATCAACTCTTAAACAGACAATGTCGTACGGAAGTGCCTATTTTTCACCACTAAATAAAACTGTCAAAAAACTTAAATTTTGTAATTTACTGTTTGTAGTAAAAATCTGCATTGGCTTAAAGAAACTGATTTTTTATCTGATAAATGAGGACTTTGTTTATAAATTATTGGAATAGTTAAAACTTTTCATAAGTTTAAAAACGTAACTTATTTTTGCTATTTATTTAAGACTATTATCAAAAATTCTGTTTTTACTAAAATACTTTAATTTTAATTGCTTTGATTGAAGCAACCTGTTGCCTATTACAAATCTAATTCTTAATAACTTTGTAGTAACTTATGCAACAGGCATTTAATCTATTCCAGTCACTTACAATGATAAATCGTGTGAGTCACAGTTACAAATTGTCGAAATATTCATACTACGTCACTGCTCGGATTCCGATACCAAAATACCAAACAACACCACTCGCTTCACTCTCAAAGGAAAACAATCCCAAACAAATGGTGTCAAAGATCAAATTTCAATGTGTCCCCTTATAAGGAAAACTGGCGAAAACGCATATTGAATTGGAGGGGATTATGAAAATCTTTATTGTAGAGTTACGGAATATGTACATATTTTAAAAGTACGCAGAAGTAACATTGGGTTTTCATTGATTTCTTGCATAAACTTTTTTGGCGTCGTTGTGTTTTGAGGTTTAAAAATATTTTTTGTATTATTTTCTTATAAAGTTTGCAAAGCCTCGTTTTAAATGTTAAAAAAAAGATCGTAATTTTATTACTGCATTGAGCGCCATGGTGGTCATCGGTCACCAAACAACAGATTTTCTGCTGTCTCTGTTTCTTTTCTTAAAAGCATTTAAGATTATTCCTAACCAAAACTACCTCACATTCATTGTAAGTAGTGAGAGGTTAAATATTTGCAAACACTATTTAATTTGCTTTGATAAGTTTTCGTTTGTATCATAAGAAATAATAGTGTTTAAAAAAAACATTTTAACAATTGTCTTTCCATGTTAATTTCGTTAAATTAATCTATTATAGCGGCATAATTGTAAAAGTCATTCGTATTGATGTAAATTTCCAGAAATAGTAATTAAAAATGCAGGTTTTTTTATTACAATTTAAATCACCAAATATTATACTACTGAAGCATGTTTCATTCATTCGTTTTGCAACCAAAATTCTCGCGCATTGAATGCTCAGTAACTAAACATCGTTATTCATAAACGACTATTCCCAGTAAGTATCGTTCTTTATAGTAAGTAAACGTGTTTCCGAACGTCCCTGAATCTAGAGTATAAATAAAACAGACAGCTACTTTGCTAAAATTTACTAATCGTAACGTTTTTTTTAACATCACTATCTCCTTTCGCGAAATCGTTTTTTTTTAAGTCTGTAAAAAACTGGACAGACTCCATGTTTCTGCATAGATTAGTTATTTCCTTAACCAAATTTTTATATTTTACATACTAAGGAAGGTCAATCTCTCTCAGATTTCCTTTCTTTTTCAACAGACTAAAAAAAGGTGGAGGTTTTCAATTTAACTGTAGTGTGTAGTAGTAAAGATGGATGAGTATTGTCATCTATGTTTATTACGAAATGTTTCAAACCTGTGTTAGCCTGATTTGCCAATCTTAAAGAAAAAGTAAATAGTGGACAAATTAAATAGAACGGACGTACTAAACTCATAATGATTTGGCTGCCTTAATTCAGCTTTGATATCTTCAAACGTAAATAAAAGATACGCCCCAAAAGGCTCTCGTCATTTTCCCCTGAAAGACGCCTCGTTACGGGAATATAAAAATCTTGACAGTACCGGGAGTCCATTAAAAAATAAAAGCACTCCTTAGCTGTTATTTCGTAATATCAGTTTGTTTGACAATAATTTTTTTGCTTGTCGCTTCCTTGCGCCAATCTGTTTTCGAGCGTCAAGAAAATTAAAAAGAGATTTTGTTTTTAGGAATATTTTGGTGGCGCCTTTATTAATATTGGTATAAGGATTTATTTATTACTTGTCATCTATTAAGTGTTGATTTTATAAAGTATGTTTGCAAGAAAACGTGTCAAAGTAACTAATATAAATTATGATAACTAATTTTACGCCTAAAGCTGTCCCATAATTTGTGAATTCGTATTATTAAATAAAAGCAAACTTCTTTTTAGGGTTCCGTAGTCTGATAACGAACCCTTATAGTTTTGTCATGTCCGTCTGCCTGTCTCTCTGTCCGTCCGAGGTTTTGCTTGAAGACTGTTTACTAAACTACAAAATAGTAGAGTAAATAAAAGCTGGTTAACATACGATTGTTATGAACATACAATTTGAGCTTTTATTTGGTTAGATTACTAATAACAAACGTGACCTTTCGTTTGATTTTGAAATAGCAGTCACGTGCTTGCAATAAACGGAAGTGTAAGGGTTGCCAACTAAAATGTAGTAAAACAAAAATGAAATCTGTACATAGTAAAAAAATATCGCTTCGTTATCAGTCCTTACATAGTATAAAACAACGACCGTACCCCCACCAAAACTCGATTTTTCCTATTTTTTAGCAGCTATCTACTCCTTATTTAGAGATTTTTTTAGAGAATCGACAGGCGACCAATCTTTTAACGGTCATGTCGAAGCATGGAAATGTGTGTGATATCAGATAAAACTTCTAACCTGCCTTCTAACCTGCCTTCTAACTTGCCTAAAGTAACCCACCTTCCCTTCACGTAGGATTAAAAATCAAAATCATCTAATCATTTGAGCAAATAGGCCATTAAAGGCACTTTTACACACACTACGTACACTTTTAAGTTATTTTAAACTACCCTTTTTTTCACTATACAAGGTGTATTGAAATAACGCAAATCCTTTAATGAGTAATTCTACTGCTCACATTAACAACTCTTTATGCGCAAACATCGAAATCGCATAATCATATTTCGCTTACCTACCTACTCGTCTTGAAATGTTTTTTCAAAAGTAATAGATTTTTTTTCCAACAAATACGAAGGTTAAAATCAATTAATATTTGTATAAAACCTTTTTTTTTTTTAATTGGGCACTACCTTACAATGTAGTCTTGTATTTATTAATGCGACATTTACATTGTAAAGTATAATTCATATTTATCTTTCATTTCCACTCTATTTCATTAATCCCTGTGTAAAACACATATTTTAAGGTCGTGACAAGACATTTTTTCGTGCGTGCAGCCGGTTATCGATTTATAAGACGTTATCACGTCAAAATCCTGTTGTTTTTTAAAGACTATTGTGGGTTGGTTATTCTATACCTGGTTATTCTCTCTTTTTATAATTATGACAAGAAATTGAACTTTTCTTATCATCAATTGTTTCGTTGGTCTGTCACTCTATATTATTATTTTGAACATTTGAAAAAAAAAATGAGTGGTATTTTAACAAGTGTCAACCCTAGCTGGCGCCCTGTTTATTTTCCAATATTCCTATGTCAACAACAGTTTTTAGTTTCCGATGTTATTTCTATATAAGATAAGGTAAAAGGCAAAGCGAAGTGGAAAATAAACGGCGGCTTAAAAACGGTGTTTGGACAATTACTAAAACACGCTATCGTTTATGCCTTCGCCGTATTAAATGTTTGGGAATGACTATGTCAGTTGTGTTATATCTTTGGACAATAATTGTATAGTCATGACGTAAACGTTAATCACTAATAATTAGAGGTTATCATTTAAATGTCATTTTCATAGGTTTGTAGTAATGGGGCAATTTAAAAAATCGATAATGAAACTAACAAGACTATGATTGACGTATTGATTCACCTTGAACGAAATGGCGATTCTATGTCATCCCGCTAATAATGGCCCAATGGTTTTCTTTAAATAGTTTTGTTGATTTTTTTTTCTTTTTCTTTTTTTTCTTTTTGCCTGGCCGTTTATTTGGGGTCGGCCCTCCGCATCATGCGTCTCCAGGTAGCTCTGTCCTAAGTCGTCTCTTTGTTCACTTGGGCTTCCTTGAGGTTCTTATTTACTATATAGACATCCATGTGGTTCGGGGTCTTCCTCCACTTCGGGTTTATTTTCGATATCTAGCTTTCTGGTCACTTTTTATATTCTTTGTAAAAATGATTTATTTTCTTATTTCTACATTCTCTCCCTCTTAAGCGGTCTTTGGGGGAGGCTTAAGTCCAGCAGTGGACTGCAATAGGCTGACAAAATGATAATGAAGATGTACTAGGAGACGCTTCTGTTCCTTGTAACACAAAGAAGTTAATTTGTTACTCGAGTCCAATAAAAAATGAAGTAAATGTAAACTGAAAAACACAATCAAGTTAGGGTCTTCAAATGTCAATGAACGCCCTAATTAAAGTGTATTTTAAAGAAATAGGGCCTTACTACAAAAAAGATAGACTAGTTTTAAACACTTGTCTAAAGATTAGTCAACCAATTTGAAATGTTGACACATCAGACATTCGAGACATATTATTAACAAACATTTTAAATTAGTTGACTAATCTTTAGACAATTTTTAACACAAGTATATCTTTTTGTAGTAAGGCCTATAATGTCTTGTAGTTGTTTATAAACAGTTTCTTTTATATCATGATTTCTTCTTACATCTCTGTACGTAGGAAACAGAAATACAATGGTAGGTATCTGCCCTAGATCGAAAATTGACAGCCGGGACATAGGTCGGGATCACACGGTGTGTCGGCACTAACAAACATTTCCAACGGCGAACCGATATAACAAGCTAGCAACAAGACAAATGATTGAATCGTGAATTCTTGATACATAGAATTTAGGGTACGGATTTTCAGAAAACAATATTTTTTAAATCCCAGCAAAACTATACATAATAGAATCTTTGGTTTTCCAATCCAATAAGTTATTGAATGTAACAAAATTCGTAATTTTACACTAAATTAAAATCTAAGCCTCAAGTTTTCATCTGTAAATATCATGAATTAAATCATACTTGATATAATCTAATAATAATAAGGTGCACAATGTTAGTTAGGTAGACTTATCAAAGCTTATTCACGCTTTTTAATAAATAAATATTGGACAACATCATATAGATTGTTTTGATCCTAAAGAAAGTACTATAAAGAGATATACACGACGACCTCCGTGGCCGAGAGGCGAGCATGCCGGACTTTAAATGGCGCCGCCATCTCTGAGGTTCCGGGTTCGATCCCCGGTCGGGTCAATGTAGATAATGAACTTTTCTATATTGGCTCGGGTCTGGGTGTTGTGGTACCGTCGTTGTTTCTGATTTCTATAACACAAGTGCTTAAGCTACTTACCTTAGGATCAGAGCAATGTATGTGATGTTGTCCAATATTTATTTATTTTATTTTTATTTTTATACTTTTTTATTTTTTTACTTTTATATTTACTGTATATATCTTGCCACTACATGCCAATCCTTATGAAAGAAATACTATAAAGAATATACAGAAAATATACTTCTTAATAGTGCGAGCTGATCAGCTCCTGATATAAGAGTTCTTAATTAAACCGACCGGGGATCAAACCCAGGACATTAGCGGTCAAAGCGAAATACCACGCGACTACTCTAATCTGGACGATAAGCCTAAGTCAGTCTCCAATCGGGTCGGTGTAAATCTATGCCAGTAATATTTTATTTTATACTGCCATTCAAACCACTGTTGCTACCCACCGAATATTTTTCGGGAAACTGATGTTTTTATCAGCTAATCCTTTCCCAGTAGAAAGGTTTCATCCTATTTCGCTCAGGCTTATTTACAATAGGCTTTATTTTTGATAAAACCCTCACCTAACACTTTTCAAGTGCCAGAATCCGCCGTCCTATCATAATAAAAACCTATCCTACATCGGCCACTGTCATAGAAATCTTGAAAAATTTCCTTTTTCGACCGAGAAAAATAGCGGCCCTCTCACCGCTACTGAAATGTCAACACACTTCTTTGGTTGAATAAGAAAAATAACGTTACTATAAATAATACATGAGACGGTCATTTATCACTTAGCCTATATGGGTTTAAAACGAAATAAAATTATTGTTTTACTAAACAAGACACAGCGTAAATAAATACAGGTTAAATACAAAAAAGATAGACTATTTTTAAATGATGTTAAAAAAAATAACCAATTTTAAATGTTGACACATCAGACATGTCTCGGTAATAATGACTTACATTTAAAATTAGATGTCTAATCTTAAGACAGTGTTTTAAATACTGTTTATCTTTTTTGTAATAAGGCCAAGAGAGTTTTAAAGTCTACTTTCTCTCGGCCTTAACCAATGTTGTGTTTAGTAAATTTAAGCTTTTGTACTCGTTTAGTATAGGTTAGTATAGTCCTGCGTGTGAGCTTCCTCCTCCTTGCGCCATTAATTTCAGCACAATGAACTTTGACCATTTGTGCACATTATAATTTGTTACTATAATACCGTGTTTTCAAAAATATATAAATTTAAACGAAATTGATTCTTAATGAAACAGCAATTCCATTGGTGTGTTATTCTGATAGAAATATTTAAATTCACTATCGCACACTGTTTAAAAATTAATTATTTGTTTTCTAGAAATAATATTATTAGTACTGTTTAATTTGATTAGAAAGTACTACTAAGTAGTAAAATTTTTTGCGAGATAATTGTATCATATCCTTAGACTGAGGCCCTATAATTCGACAAAAAATGTATTTTTAAGCTGTTTTTTAAATATTTTAAAATTTTAATAATTCTATGACAATTATCTCATCAATCTAGAGTCTAGACTCTAGACTATAGCAAGTGGTTGGAAGAACAATATTTTTATAGCAATATGAATAAAAACAGGGTAAATAAAACTTAAGCGTCTTATATAAGGTCCGATTTTATTAGTGTTCATCCTGTTAACCTGTGCCTATATAGGTGAAAAGCAATCGTAAAAACCAATTTTCAAATGTGTACCATAAAAACTAAAAAAGTTAAAAATCAACAACATTGACTTCATATTGCATAAACTCGTCCTATCTTTGCTACGTTCAACCATCTGATTATCCGTCTTATTCCTTCCCCTAACACAGAGCGAGAAAGAGTTGAAGAGTTCATATTGCATAAACTCGTCCTAACGAGTTAATGCAATATGAAGTCGATGTTGTTATTTTGTAATTTATTTTTAACTTTTTTAGTTTTTATGATAGACATTTAAAAGTTGGTTTTTACGATTGCTTTTCACCTATATAGTCACAGGTTAACAGGATGAACACTAATAAAATCGGACCTTATATTTTGTCACTTATTCAAATAGGTACTTTGTTTAAAGACAAGTTATTACATCTTACCAGCCCGTATGATTGTGACCATATAACTTTTCTTTATAAACAAAATATCAGGAATTGACAATTACAATGATAAATAACTGAGGATTAAATCTGAGTATTGTGCATTTTGTAAACTCATTACAGGTGATGAATTAAATAATCAATATTTAAACCTGTAAATATATTAATTAATTAGTAATATGTTCATATAACCACAAGTCTAAATAGCTCGCCAATATGACAATTCCAGCGGTCAACACACCACCGGCTGTGGTCGCCTACTAATTGCGAGTGATCGCATTAAGTTTGAGCGATCAAATGGTTAATTACAGGATTATATTGCAAGGTAGTGCTAAATTTTTAGGATCGACGTAAAAAAACTGATTTATCAGTAACTTTAAAAAACCGGCCAAGTGCGAGACGGGCTCGCGCACGAAGGATTATTTATAAAAACTAGTAAAAAAAAAACACGTTTGTTGTATGGGAGCCCCCTTAAATATTTATTTTATTCTAGGTTTAGTATTTGTTGTAATAGCGGCAACAAAAATACTTCACCTGTGAAAATTTTAACTGTCTAACTTTCACAGTTCATTAGATACAGCCTGATGACAGACGAACAGACAGACGGACAGCGTAGCCTTAGTAATAGGGTCCCGTTTTACCCTTTGGGTACGGAACCCTAAAAAATTAAACGTAGAATGATAAATGATAAAAAAAATATGATACTACGAGTATACAGCGTTCGATTAGACCTTTCAAAGACCAAATAAGTGTAATGGCACAGTGATTCTCCTTGAACACAAAGGGTTATGGGTTCAGAGCCATGTTCGGATTTTTTTTTTTTTCTAGATCTGGGCATGCTTAGAGACGCCCCTGAAAAGTAACTTTAAAGAAAATTTGAATTCACTGTTGGTCGTTGAGAGGCAGGTCCTAAGTTTTTAAAAATGATATTTTTAAATTAACATTTTTATACGGGTATACTCTTAGGTACTATAACGTGCTGTAACGTGCCAATGGCCGAAGCTGGGATAGACTATTGAGAATTGATCGAGAACAAATTATTTCACTTAATGAATTATATTTATTAAAAGGTTATTTACATGAGGAATGCAGAAAATACTTAACTTTTGAATCGTTGTGTACAATTTTAAAGATCAAGTTTTTACTTTTAGATATCTTTCTTTATTTTCCTTCGACTCCCGATTTTCTAATGAATCCCGAAAACAAAAGTTCTTTCTACGTCAAAGAAAAATATTCAAAATCAAGTTTCATATTTCGAACATACCTTGGTAGACGTAGAGGTTTTACTCGCTCGGCTATAAACCTCTACATCCCCCCGTAACGGGGTTCGTAGACTCAGAGGTTGAAATAACTTAAATACCAATTATTTCGGATTCTCGTAGTATATTCAGTCAAACTATATTCTAACACAATACACATCACAACTATACTTAGCTCTGTTATTCTGCTGGCTGCTTTCAATATTTCTTTACATTACTATTATTTCCTGTTTATTTATTTATTTTAAATTACTTCTATTTGATTATTTAATAACTTTTATCATATATATTTTATTGTAATCATCATCGCATAAATCCAATGTTTTTTCTTACGCGTCACTCAAAAAATATTCCAAAGCAGCTTTTATATTTCGAACATTCCTTGGTAGACGTAGAGGTTTTACTCGCTCGGCTATAAACCTCTACAGTACCTACATAAGGATGTCATAGTAATACAGAATAACGGAAACGCTTTTTGTTAATTAACATACTGTATATTAAGTGTATTAATTATGGTTGTAATGACCGCATGGCCGTTAACCAAACGCGGTATGTAATCATTTTGCGATAGCGAGTTTATTTATATATTTTTAAACGCTTATCTTGATTACCTAAGTAGCTAGGTTCGATTCCAGGTTGGGTCAAAATAACAATCGGACTTTTCTATATTGTCTCGGTTGTGCCTACCGTCGTTCTTTCTAATTTCTATAACAAAAATACTTTTAGTTTTATTCACCAGGATCAGAGCAATGTACCTAAGTGATACTGTTGGACATTTATTTATGTAAAGAAACCAAGTTCGATTCCATGTCGTGTCAATGTAGAAGTCGGCCTTTTCTATATTAATTCGGTTGTGGTACCATCGTTCTTTCTAATTTCTATAACACATATACTTTTAGTTTTACTTACCATAGGATCAGAGCAATGTAAGTGATACTGTTCAACATTTTTTTATTTATGTGAAGAAACCAACAATGGCACTTAACTTAGAGTTTGACAATACGCCGCTTTCTTATCCTACTTCACCAAACTAACCTACATAGATATAGACCTAAAACATTTTCGTAAATATGCAAGCATCCTCACGTTCAAATATTACGTAACCCGAACACTGGCAGGCACAAATAGGCGCCGCCATCGCAGGCTCCGCAAAAATAGGTCTTCACCGAGGCCGGATTCCGCGCTGTATTCCCCCGATGAGTTAAGGTGGGTATTCTTACATCTACACGGCATTTTATAGAGAACCTTCAACTAAATTTTGCAGACGTGCTGAAATGTGTTGTGTACAATTTTGAGATACAGAGCAAGTGGGATGGACATATAAGGATGAAATACAGGGTGTACAAAAGAATGGGACAATCCTTAAAACCACGTGATTGGCTGGTCATTTACAACAACTTATCCTATGGGAGCAACATCGAAATCGTTATTTTATTTTCAGATGCTCCATACATTATCATCGAGGTATGCGAGTAAGTTTGTAAGAAGCAGCTGAAAAAAAATTCACGATTTCGATATTGCTCCCATAGAAAAAGTTGTTGTATATGACCAGCTGATCACGTGGTTTTAAGGAGTGCCCTATTCTCTTGTACAGCCTGTATATCATGTCTGCTAGATTTGTTAGCTTTAAAAGTATATTTTGAGATCACTTCAAAGTTAAGACAGTGACTCTGAGTGCATAGAAAGGCTTTCTCGGATAACGAAGAGTGAAGAGTAAGAAGACTTTGCACGCTTTTACTTGTAATATAAAATAAGCGAGTAAGCTGGCTATTTTTAAGCCCACCGAATGTGTATTGAAAGCATGCTCCGAAATGTCTAGATCAACAGTAAAGTGATAAATAAAGTCAGTAACAAACGCCTTATATAGTCACCTTTAGTGAAATCTAGCTAATTTTTTTCAAATTAATAATTTGAAAGATTATGATATAAAAATAAGCTCCTGAATTCCAGTTTTTTTTACATTTATTGTATTGTAATTTGTTTTAGTAATTGTAAATTATCTTAGGTAATAATTAATTATTACACAATGTTTATTGTTATTATATAAAGGACTGAATCGAATTCAATAATTTGCGATTATTAATAATCATGATCAACACAAAACTGGTATACATAATAAATGCTATGTGAAACTTTATGATCGATTTCAATTTTGTGACAAACTTTTTTTTCAGCCGTTAAAACTTATTTGGATAGCCTACGTTTAATTTTTACTGTATAAAAATATGTACTTTGTGCTATATTTTACCTAACATTACTTTTTTTCTAACAATTTTTTTAGTATAGTCCATTTTTAGTTTACGTTTTTTAGACGTCACGTCACTAGATACGTCCCACAGATACTAGGTCACCAGTCAAAGGATAACAAGCATAGGTAAAAATTTTATCCTGTATAATATAAATAAATCTAAGTAGTAGTTATGATGATATTTATAACGACATGTTCAAGTACCCTTCGGTAAAAGTAAAATATATCACCAACAAGAATTTTACAATCGGAATGTACAATTTGTAAAGTATACATATAATAGGTACCTACTTACTTAAAATTGGTACCTACTGCTCTGTTGCAACATAAGATTAATTTAATTAAGCCAAAATAGCATTAAAGTGTAAAGTTCAAGTATTTAGCATTTGTACCAGTTTGCTTAGTAACATTACCCGGGAAATGTTACTAAATGTTAGGTTTAAAGCTAATTCGACCCAATTTCCATTCATAATTTAGTTTGCAAAACGGATTTAAATTGTGGTTGACTCGGAATAAATTGTATTAAATCATAGTTAGCATAACTTAAAAAGTTCGCTCCTTTTATTTCATCAAACATAAATTTTTACCATTATCGTTGAAAAAACTATTAATACTTTTTTATGTATGTAAATTGTCAAATTATCAGCTTTTTGTATGAGTCACTACAAAAACGATTTCTTTAGATGCTCCAATACACCAGGTCCAGCTCGATGATAGTTTAAATGTTACGCTAAGAGTGATTAATTGAAAATTATTAATAATTGTCTATCATTATTTAATAATTACCAATAGTCGAGGTAAAGGTAAGAAATTAATCACATTTATCGGTGATAATTTATAATGTAACCTTAGTATTATCCGATAAAAAAGGACCATTTTTGTGCCTGCGGCTTCGCTTGCATAAAATACGGCTTGTCACCTTTTATTTTACTACCTTAGAAGCTGAATTAAAAATTGTAGACCATAGTGCCTTGAATACAATTGTTAGGTATGCTGCTAAGAACTGTCCGTCCATTCTCCGGGATAAAAATAGACTAAGTTATTCTCTGACTAAGATGGTACTTAGTTTATGGGACAGGGAATAATAAAATAGGCTAATTTTTCATTCCGGTCCCGGCTGATAGTGGTCTACGGAAATGCAAAACATCTCGTAGACTTCTTGTTTTGTGAAGAACGAAAACCAATATACACCACAGAAGCCGTAAATTGATCCGAAAATAAATGCAATTCCAGAGTATAATCAATTTTTTTGCCCAATTTCATCCAGATCCTTTCAGCCGTTCTGGCGTTGAGTAACAAACATCCACCCGTCCAAACGTTCACATTTATAACAGTAGCTCAGAGTAAAGAAATACATAATATACTGGATGACTTTTTTACCGTCAGGAAAAAATAACTGTGTATTCTGTACCTAAAACTATGTGATATTATGTGAGTGTGTTTATAAAATACAACTGATTTTATAAATTTTAGAATGTCCAAAAAAATGAATAAACATAGAATAACATCAGTGAATATGCGTTTGAGTGTTGGTCGGTTTCATATTTTTATTATTATTTTACCAATATTCTTTTTTTTAATGTTCAGTTAGTCAAAATTAACTTAGAATTGGTTATGAGGATAAATATTTGATAAAAATAAAATTAAAATTAAACTTCTTTTTTAAATTATCATGTTATCATCACCTATATCATTTACCTATCTCACACGTTTATTTTCTTGACGGTAAAAAAAGTCATCCAGTATAGTAGCAATTTTCTATTCCCGAAATAACATACTGTATGATTTTAGGTCCACCCCTATATCTTTCAATAAGAAACCCTTGCTCCCGACATATTTCTCAGTTACCCGTCATATGGGGGTATAGCAATGCGTGTATGACATCCAATCTAGTTGACCCCATTTTGGGTACAGGGTAGACAGTATTGGAGGTCACGTTAAAATAGACACTGTGGGTAGTCAGGTCTTAAGACAGAATATTTTAAGAAATAGGTCTGTCTTAATTAGTAGCAGTATACCAAATGAGTCAAACGATTACAATGAGATCCGATTGATATTCAATTATGCCACTTTTAAATTAACAGAATTGGGGCCTAAAGTAATGCAAATGTGAAAATGTGATTAATATTGCACCTGTCTGGGAGTGGATATAGTGGATCTTGTCTAATCTGTCTGTATAAACAATTATGCCAAAAAACCTTTCTTTACCGGTTTACAACTACAATGCAAAACTTCCTAAGGCATATGCCTTATGCATGCATGTATTTTGGCAACTGAGTCGTGGTTCAGCTAAAATACAACATTTTTTATAAGACATTTTTTTTTATTTAAAAACGTTCAATTTGAACAACGTATATATTATATATATTATATTACGTATATACAATTAAGGGGAATCCATATGTTTAGTTTTATTTTGATATTAATCCCATTGAATTGTTGGTGGTTTAGTACCAGAATCAGCTCTTACACCCGTATTTATAGACAATTGAATACTTAGGCAACGATTTTGTTTTTCTATTGAAGTATATGACAAAAGTAAGAATGACGCCGTTTCCAATGACTGTGCTTGTTGTTGCTAAGCAACAAATTATAACTTCTTTATACCAGGGCGGTAACCACGAAACCTTAAAACAATCACAAATCTGCCAAACATTATCATTTCTGTCAAATTTTGTATGAAATGACGTACCAAAATTGACAGATTTGACAACTTTGAGATTGTTTTAAGAGTTCATGGTTATGGCCCAGGGCAGTAACCAAGAACCCTTAAAACAATCCCAAATCTGTCAAACATTATCATTTCTGTCAAATTTTGTATGAAATGACGTACCAAAATTGACAGATTTGACAACTTTGAGATTGTTTTTAGAGTTGATGGCTATGGCCCTGGGTCATTTCATACAAAATTTGACAGAAATGATAATGTTTGACAGATTTGTGATTGTTTGAACAGTTCATGGTTAGGGCCCTGTGTTAGTGCTTTTGCTTTATTCCAGTTATACATTGTATAAAAATGACTTTCGAAGCCAGCTTTTGCTGGTTTAGGTGGTAGTTTATTTTCCAAACAAGGTATTTTGGACATGCAAAACATAAAATTTGTTAGAGCCCTAACAAAATACTCGAGACTTGTTCAGTGTTTTTATTTGTTATTTTTGCAGGTGTAGGCTGAAGTTTGATGTGGGTGGATTGTACAAATAGTATTGTGCTATAGGTTTAAAATTATTTGGATTGAGTTTGTAACTAAATACTAAGCAGTATTCCGAAACTATGACTGATATTTCAGAAACTGTACAGCAATGTTAGTTGAAATTCAATTTCTCACGAACTATGCTATTTCTCAAAATAAACCAAATATTACACGATCGTCTCGTGGTTTAGTATTTTGTGCACTGGACTACAAAACATGATCACAGATTTGGCAAGGCAAATGTTTGTGTGTACTGGAGCATTTATTAAGCATCTCATTTAGTTGAAATATTAGACTGATTATAACTTCTTGACTTGTAACGAGAAATGGATGCTAAGTTGGCTAGACTAGAAAGCGCTATTAGCTTACGCTATTCTTAGGCTCGGGACTTACACAAGCCACCCCATTCGTTTGTACCGGCTGCGCCTCGCCTTCACCATGCCTGCGCTTCGCACTCGCCACGCCCGCGCGTCGGCAAAGCCTTTATGCACCATTTACACGGAGCTTATACGTGAGACAATCCACTAAGCCGGTCCATTAAGCGAGCGAATTAGAAATCGTTCTATTACAGTGGACTGGCTTCATCAATTGATTGTCCTCAAGCTGTCTCTATAGCCAATGAGACGATGCCAATATTGGACTGGCTTAGTGGATTGTCCCAAGTATTGGCTCCGTGTAAATGGTGCATTAGTCGAGCCTCTTGTGCTTGCTGTCTCTATCAGCCAATGAGACGATGTCAATATTGGACTGGCTTAGTGGATTGTCTCAAGTATTGGCTCCGTGTAAATGGTGCAATAGTCCCGCCTATTGTGCTTGCTGTCTCTATAAGCCAATGAGCCGATGCCAATATTGGACTGGCTTAGTGGATTGTCCCAAGTATTGGCTCCGTGTAAATGGAGCATTAGTCGAGCCTCTTGTACTTGCTGTCTCTATCACCCAATGAGATGATGCCAATATTGGACTGGCTTAGTGGATTGTCCCAAGTATTGGCTCCGTGTAAATGGTGCATTAGTCGAGCCGCTTGTACTTGCTGTCTCTATCACCCAATGAGATGATGCCAATATTGGACTGGCTTAGTGGATTGTCCCAAGTATTGGCTCCGTGTAAATGTTGCATTAGTCGAGCCTCTTGTGCTTGCTGTCTCTATCAGCCAATGAGACGATGCCAATATTGGACTGGCTTAGTGGATTGTCTCAAGTATTGGCTCCGTGTAAATGGTGCATTAGTCGAGCCGCTTGTACTTGCTGTCTCTATCACCCAATGAGATGATGCCAATATTGGACTGGCTTAGTGGATTGTCCCAAGTATTGGCTCCGTGTAAATGTTGCATTAGTCGAGCCTCTTGTGCTTGCTGTCTCTATCAGCCAATGAGACGATGCCAATATTGGACTGGCTTAGTGGATTGTCTCAAGTATTGGCTCCGTGTAAATGGTGCATTAGTCGAGCCTCTTGTGCTTGCTGTCTCTATCAGCCAATGAGCCGATGCCAATATTGGACTAGCTTAGGGGATTGTCTCAAGTATTGGCTCCGTGTAAATAGTGCATTAGTCGTGCCTCTTCTACTTGTACCGTGCCGTAAGCGCGTGTTTGCGTTTTGCGGCATATTCTGCGGAAAATGCATTGCGATAGCGAATTGCGAACTTGACCATAGAATATAATTTTCAAAATAAGCTTTTTGACCTCACTAAGTTGTTGCTAAGCAAAAAGTACCTAATTATGACTCCGTAGCCGATTTGACAACCTCCGTAGCCGAGAGGCGAACCGCCGCCATATACAGGGTGTACAAGAGAATGGGACACTCCTTAAATCCACGTAATTAGCAGATTATATACAACAACTTTTACTATGGGAGCAACATCGAAATCAATTAAAAAAATCAGCTTCTCCATACAAACTAACTCGCATACCTCGATGCTAATGTATGGAGCATCTGAAAATAAAATCACGATATCGATGATGCTCCTATAGGAAAAGTTGTTGTATATGACCAGCTGAACACGTGATTTTAAGTAGTGTCCCATTCTTTTGTACACCCTGTATATGGCGGCGATTCTCGGTATCTCTCAGTTTCCGGGTTTTATCCCCGGTCGGATCAATGTAGAAAACGAACTTTTCTATATTTTCTCTGGTCTGGGTGTTGTGGTACCGCCAAGAAGCTTCTTGGGTACCGTCGTTGTTTCTAATGTCTATAACCAAGTCCTTAACTATTTACCTAAGGACCAAAGCAAAATTTATGTCATGTTGTCCAATATTTAAAAAGAAAAACTTCTAAATAAATACGGGTGTAAGAATTGTGCTTAGCATTTCTTCTGACCGTACTATTTTTGCTGCAAACCTTTAGTCACTCTTCCCTTTCCCGTTCTACGCCAGTTCCAAATTAAATCACTCAATTCTTACAACTTCAAAGCACCCTACATCACATAATCTCGTATAGCCAAGTTTGATTCGAACCGTACAAGGACAAAGTTGTTCAAATCTCATCATTACTGGAAGTCCTTTCGGTCTTTGAGACAAAATTAAACGGAGGCAGACTTGGAACTTTCTCGTAGTTGATTGTGCGCGGCCAGGGATGGACTCGCTGTTTGTAAAGAAGGGGTCACCAAAAGTTTTTTGATTACGTTAAAAACTAACTTGAGGCATTTGAGTAAGTTCACTTTAAACTATTTTGAAAAAGAATAGGGTTCTTATTATAACGGTCTCGTGTTTTTCATGTTGGTTGGCCGATTGTGAATTGACTTAATTTGAGTCAAAATTGTCTAATTTTTTTTACAATTAGATATTTAAAAGGCAGTAAAAACATTTTAAAAAATGTTGTTCAATATTGTTTACCGTTTCGCTATAACACAGATTGTTTGTTTTGGACGTTCCGCTGGCCCAAATGGAAACTTGCTAATTTCATATTTTTTATCGTTTTGCAATCGTAAATTTTTTAAAACTTATTACCAGACCAATCAATCGATCAACGTCGATCGAAGACATTGATTGGTCTGGTAGCTTTAATTGATTTACGGATACCGTTTGACTAACTAATCGATCGACGTTCGGTCGTCGTTGATCGATTAACTCCGGCTATATTCCATTAGTTTCTTTCTAAATGTATACCCACTTCAATTCTACCGTCGATCGACATTCGATCGATCACTGATCGATTGGTCTGGTAGAATCTATCGATGGACGTCGACTAATCCATTTTACCATCGATCAATGTCATCGATCGACGATCGATCGATAGGTCTAGTAGAAACTATCGATCGACGTCGACTGATCCACTTTACCTTCGATCGATGCCCTCGATCGATGATTGATCGATTGGTCTGGTTACACCCTTACTTCTACGAATAAGAGGGATTGGCGCTTTTTTGCACGTCCCAAGTTTTTATTACCCTATCACGGCTTTAATACCATATTATTGTTGGCAAGTAAATAAATAATATTAATAAAAGAAAGGTTACGCAATAATATAAGTCAGTTAATTACATTAGTTAGACAGTAAAATGAGTTGATAATATTGCATTAAGTTTCATACCAAATTACAGATCAGTTATTTAAATTCTAATCCTAAGAATATTTACGTTTAGTAAACTTAGGTACACTATTATTCCCATTTTGTTACGAAGAAAATAAAAACTCATATTGCACACAGCTAACTAAACTACAAACACAGAGAACTCCAATCTAGAAAATGTTTATTCTAACAAATTGACCTGTCCAAAAGGGGGTCCCATGCCCCCCCGCCTGAGTCCGCCCCGTGGCTGTTTTAGAAACTTTACCCAGCTTATTGTGTTGACGCCTGTGTAACATTTATAAAAGCCTTGTTTGGACTTCAGTTCTATTCCAGAGCTTTGACGTATCTTTGTCGTGGAACTAGTTTCGTCGGATAGTGAATTTAATAGTTGCACTGTGACGCGTTTATAAGTTTAGTGTTTGCGGCGACGGCGGAAAATGTATTTTGTTTGTAAATAACAACATAAAATCTGTACGGTGCGGTGATTTGCTTTGAACACTATGAGTCCAGGTTTGATTCTCATTTT
This sequence comes from Anania fuscalis, assembly GCA_950371115.1. NCBI lineage: Eukaryota > Metazoa > Arthropoda > Insecta > Lepidoptera > Crambidae > Anania > Anania fuscalis. The sequence continues at coordinate 12,723,127 of OX493343.1, read as the reverse complement.
GGGTCAAATAGTGATAATGATTTATTCCAAATTATTTTTGGTTGGAAAATGCCCCTGGAAAAAACACACTTTTTAAGAAGTCTTTTTGTTAGTATGTAGCAGAACCAATATTGACAGACAGATGGACACTGTTATAAAAGACGGAAATGGCGTAACTAACGGGTTTCTTTTTGACTACGGAACCCTAAAATAAGATCTAGAGAACAATATAAAAAACTACTTTATCGTTTACAAAAATCTTGTTTTTTTTTCGAATACAATTTACTTTATTTAACAAAAAAAAACTAGGTGCGCAGTTATTCATCAGAGATTATAGGCACAACTAAGCGGAACCAACAAGGACCTTGTGTAGAATGCATACGGTTTAATTTCATCTACCGACCGTAAATTATCCACGAGGTCCAACTTTTAACAACAGACCCAGGTAAGAACGATTACAAATAAATAAAGTAGCTCTACATTTAGAACAATAAAAGTAAAAATTAAAAGTCACTTCTGAAAATTCGGAACTTCTTTGCCATTTAAATTCGTATACATTTGTTATCATAAGACATAAATCACCAATTACATTAAAATAATACGAAAAGCCCTTGTCCAGCTAGAATTAAGTTAAAATAGAAGTAAACTTTTAGAAAACGTCGTCGAATTTCGTTGAAAAGCGAATTTAATAAATGCAGTGACGTGGAGTGTTCTAGGGTAACTTTCGGCTGTTTGCGGTGAGTGTGTTAGCTGGCAACTCTGGGAACAGTGTTTTAGTGGAAAATACGAGAAGTTTGATTTAGGGGATGTTTTTAAAGAATTTGACACACTGTGAATTTATAGCGTTTGTTACCTTTATTTAAAGAAATTTAACAAAGTAATTAATTATGCTGTGTGACCGGGGAAGTGAACCTGAATAGCTAAAACTAAGAAAAAGTATAGTTAGTAAGAAACAAGAGAAAATACAAGGAGATCCCAAGGAAGCCCATTTGCTTGAAAAGATAATCCAGGGCCATAACCATGAACTCTTAAAACAATCTCAAAGTTGTCAAATCTGACAATTTTGGTACGTCATTTCATACAAAATTTGACAGAAATGATAATGTTTGACAGCTTTGTGATTGTTTTAACAGTTCATGGTTAGGGCCCAGGATAGATTATCTTGGCGCAGAAGAGTGAGGAGACCCGACCCCAAATAATGGGATAAGGGCAGGACAAAGAAGAAGAACAAGAAGAAGGAGTAAGAAACAAAATAAACTAAATTCTTGAAATACGGCGAGAGAAGGGAGGGGCAGACCCCTAACTTGAGATATTTCCATCCACAAAATTATCCAGAGATTACATTCTTAAAGTAAGATTAACTTCCCCGGGCTATTTCTTTACCGTTTTTAAATACGCAGCTTTTTGTAGATACTTAAACCGAAAAACTAGAAACTAAAATTATAATTGAATTGAAGTATTACTAAGAGTTTAAAGCAAGGAACTTAAAAATCCTATTAACCTATAAGAGCATAAGTTAGGTCACATTTCTGTTACTTACAATCGATTTACCAATTTTACAAATCGATAAATCTAAAAGATAAACTTCAGGTTCTCTATGAACGTCTTTACGTCAATTTTCATTACAGAACTAAGTTGTAGCCAACTTCGGATTGGACTATGTCAGATACTACTAAGTTAGGTCTCACTTTGAGGCTAGACTAAGCTCCGCATGTCAAGCCAAACTAAGTTATAGCAACTAAAAACTAACTTGCTCTTTGAGATACGGTGGGATAGTATTTTAGGTGATTTGTATTTATGGAGTTAACTCAAATAAAGGAAATGACGTTTATTAGAATTCTGACTTTTGACAGTTCTTACGACTGTCAGTTACATCACTATAAAAATGAAATCGTTCTTAAGTAATCACTTTTACCTAAAATTACTTTCAATTGTCTATTAATAGCTGATATGATATGATATGAATTCTGGGCAAGCTCGCTCCATCGTAGATCCCATCAATGCTCTAGAGCAAGATTGGGGTCAAGAGCAAGACCATCTCAAATGAAAAAAAATAAGTTTAATAAAAAACTAAATACCGACTTCAAAATGAAACTAAAAAGCGAAAAATAATATTGACTAAAACATACCTAATCAGTTCTTTTTGGAGTCGGTGGCAGCCATCGAGAGTTAAAATCGCACCGACTCCAAAAAGAACTGATTAGGTATGTTTTAGTCAATATTATTTTTCGCTTTTTTAGTTTCATTTTGAAGTCGGTTTTTAGTTTTTTATTAAACTTATTTTATTTTTACAATTTTAAGTGTTAAGTCCTCTATTTTTTCCCTCCTAACTCCGCCAAAAATGACTTTACAGCAAAGTAACCTTAACTAATGTTAGTCCTCTATGGACCCCCCATCTAATGGTATGATAAAAATAACGTGTTATATTGGGTCAATTTTTCGACGAAAATTTGTAAGTCTTAAGGAAAGGGTTTTCCTACACTCCTACTAGAACGGCGGCTATTTTGGTGTCGTAACCATAGGATAAGGTCTTGCGTAAAATACTAAGTCAATATAAGAAAGGAACTTTCAAATTTTTTTTCGTTACTGGGTGTGCGGGTAGGCCCCCAGTAAATAAAAATTGGCGGTCTGGTACCTCATAAACTCCACGTCTGCTCAACACACTGCCAAATACGTTCTGTCGACAAATTGCAGTATTATCTTCTAACTCCTATCCGTTAAGGAGTTCTGTGGCTTCCATCATCAGGTCAGCAATATGACATGATGATTACCAGACCCAAAAATCAGCATTGAGTCAGAAAATATATGCAAAACATTATGAGTGCCTATAAAAATTGAGGGTTGCCCTCGATTTCCCAGGGATCCCATCATCAGAATCTGACTTGGTGTAAATGGAACCACCTCGGGAGTATACCCTTTCAAACTAAAAAATAAAATTTGAAATCGGTCCACAATTGACGGCGTAATCGCGTAACAAACATAAAAAAAAAACAACATTCAGACGAATTGAGAACCTCCTCCTTTTTTTTGAAGTCGGTTAAAAAAAGAATACGGGTGCAGTGTTATAACTGGGAAGCCGTTTATTACCTACGCATGAATATACCTACTTAATCATGCCGTCAAACTTAGTGGTAAAAATGCAAAAAATATTAAAAATAACATTATTAGTAAACCTATTATACTTATTATATTTTGACCTATTATAGCAGCAATGTATGCCCCTTATCAATTGAGCTCATTTTTATTATTTCTGTTTATGCAGACAAGCCATGTCTAATCTTGCACCTACGGCCCCTACTAACCAGTCCAGATACAGATAAGAAAATGGCGGAAAATTTAAATTTGCAACGAAGTTACATTTATAATCTGTAGGATGTGTGCTTCATGCCCTCATGAAAATTCCCGGGTTCGGCTATCCAGGGTTACAGATGTCTGATGGATTAACACATCCAAGATCATGTTCAAGGGTACCTTCTCGATTAGAAACGAAAACGCCAGGAGAAAAGTTCCAAAAACGTTTTAAATTGATTACAGAATACCTAAGCAGTGCTGTATTACGTCAACATTGATCCCAGAAAAACAAAACAACATAGAAGTCATACTCTTTTATGGGCCGATGGTAAGACCCCTACACACATTCAGAATACTCATATCTTTATAAATTACTGAAACATTTTGGAGTCTAGGTAAGTTCATAATTCCTACGGAGCTAAGCATTCAAAACCGCAGACCACAGGTTTAAACCTAAAATAGGATAAAGGACAAGCCTTAACTCCCGTAATGGCCCGAAATATTTGTTCAAAGTTTGCTCCTTTGTACGGTCAGCTCCGTAAGTAGCTTATATTACACATTTTCGCTCCATGTCTGAATTTGTAAAGAGACTAGAACATGTTGAAAGAGAATAATATTTTTATGTAGCGATTTGATGATAAAGAACATCGTTGTCCTCAGAAGAAAATTATTTAAATATAATTATGTATTAGGTACTTAAAACAGGTAATAATTTTTAAAATTGAAACGGGAAACGACTTAGAATTTAATTACTTTTAAACTTTCGCGTTGCATAATTTATAATCAATGAAACGGTCGGTGTAACCCGGTCGTGACGGCAGGCAAAAAAGGTAACATTTTTGTACCTATTATGGCCGCGCAAATTCCCGTTCTATTGAGTTTAGGCACAAAATATAGAAAAACGCCGCGCCGCTAAACGTAATTTGTGGTTTAGGCTTAGAATTTGTCTTTTTCCCGGTTAATGATTTAATTTTATCACAAAACAATAATCATGGTAACAGTTGTCTGTTACTCGTATGTTGTGATCATAGCGGGTTTTTTTTAACTATAGTGTTCTTTATTAACTTTCTTTGTTGTGTCGCCGACTGTACCCAGTTTCGCGATGTAATGCTAGGAAATTACAACGAAATATTTTTCGGAATTCCGAGATGTAGTGGCCTTAGCTATTTCCTTTGAAACAACATGAGTTTTTTTAGGAGTAAAGTGTGCAAATAACCTTGAGTTAACGCTGAACGTTGGTTCAGCAAACTACTTTTAGGTATAATTTATCGTAATCAAGTGTAACTTAATGGTTTTTATTAAAAACCATTAGATAGATAATAATTGTCTTCTCACTAGTTCTCACCTAAGTTAAATATCTTTGTGGTTACGTAGTAAAATGTTAAAATTATACATTTATGGTTTAAATTAAAAATAAAACCTTTCGTTTTTATTTTTATACAAAAAGAATAATACAATTTTCTTAACAAATAAATAATACAATTCATCGTCAGTTTTAGACTTATTAATTATTTAAGTTTTCTTTTTCCCGGGCAAAAAACATGTTATTATCACGACGCCTGAAACATAGAAAATGACAGATTGTAAAATAATTAAACAACACTAATACAACTAGCGACACCGATGTTTAAGCGCCCCTGCACACGATACCGCCACCGCGCCGTCACCGTGCCGCCGCCGCACCTTTAGAAGATACGCGCCGCATAAAGCACGCCACCGCGCCGTCAAAGCATAATTTAATCAATCAAAACATATTATAAACTTGGTTCACGAATAAAGAAACAAACGAAGCATTTAATTTTTAAATTCGCGTTCCATTTATCGTAATGCCTGCAGGCATCAACATTAGATTTGAAAACGTATCAATTTTTGAATTTGGAACCTAACTTTTTTACAAATTATACAAAGAGGTCCGAAATCGTTTTTCTCGAATTAATTTGTCTTTAATATCGAGGAAAATATACATTGGCACTGTATTTGACTACTGTTTATGTAAATTTGTGTAAATGGTTGATTTTAAATCGCTTTTTATTTTATTTTTAATCGCGGGGCGTCGCGGTGGCGGCCTGGCAGCGGGCTTTACGCGGCGAGTATCTTCAGTGTAAAGGTGCGGCGGCGGCACGGTGACGGCGCGGTGGCGGCGCCGTGTGCAGTAGCGCTAACGCTGGGCGAAAGATGCGCAGAAGAACATTAAGATTACTTGATTGACTAGTCGCTGCACCGCGCCGGCCGGGATCGGTTGTTAGCTCCGCGCACACGCGTCTCTGATACGATGACCGTCTCGTAAGATGCGCAAAGCGATCCCCACTCTTTACCCCAGTGCTCAACATCGGTACCGGGTACTGTTTACGGAGTTAGGTTAAACTGCTTTGGTCAAACTATACTGATATAATAAAAACATCAGCAGCCAGGGGCGTGCGGTGCTTATAGGCAATTCTACCTGTTAAATGAAAGGTAGGCGTATAGGTACATTGCTCTGATCCTAAGGTAAGTAGCTAAAGCACTTGTGTTATAGAAATCAGAAACGACGACGGTACCACAACACCCAGACCCGAGCCAATATAGAAAAGTTCGTTTTCTACATTGACCCGACCGGGGATCGAACCCGGAACCTCAGAGATGGCGACGCCATTTAAAGTCCGGTGTGCTCGCGTCTCGGCTACGGAGATCGTCAAATTTTAACACAAGTATGTATCTTTTGCCTACCTTGAAAAAAAAACTAATGCACGCCACAGTGATTAATCAACAGCAATTTTTTTGATAACTTTAAATTCATACTCACAAACCATAATGCCGGTCATTGTGAAGAAAGGAACACTGCAGCCTATTTTGAGAAGGATAGGGAAGGATACGTTTCCAATAAGTGTGCCGAACCGCCCCATCATCATGACGATTGACGTGGCAAATGTCCTGTAAATATCATAATAATCAATACTAAATATACACCAGATAATGGGTACAATACCCGGCACCGATGTTGAGCACTGGGTGAAGAGTGGGAATCGCTTTGCGCATCTTTCGAGACTATCTTCGTATCAGAGACGCGTGTGCGCGGAGCTAACAACTAATCACGGTCGGCGGTGCAGGCACATCGCACTACTAGACAATCACGTAACCGCAATGGTTTTATGAGTATCTTTCGCCCAGCGCTCAACATCGTTGTTAGTTGTATACACACTGCACATTTATCACGGTAGGTATCGAATTGTGTTTGATCTTGCCCTTAGTGATTTTGATCAGTGGGTCTGCCACTGGTCAAATAATGACCACTATCAAGATCACCAGAATCTGTCTACCTTGTGGGTATATCATATCATATCATACGCTATGCTTGCCAGTACGTGGAATTTTCTGCTTTATCAGGCTTTAGTTCTACATAATGCCTATGTGCCCCGCGTACAATACCAAAACGATTAGCTCTAATCAAATTAAAAATTATACCGAAACTAGCTAGGTTTCCCGTTTCACACGCTTATATTTCAGTCATTTTATAATAGTACGAAAAGAATACGTAACATCATTCATCAATAACAATTTTGATGTTTAAAAGTTCAAAGCTACAGAACCGTGTCTTTAATTACCTTTTCATCACTCCGTACAATACAACATGACTTGATGAATTTTGTACAAAACAACGTTCTTTTACTAAATGAAAACGAAAAACAATAGACGCTGAGGACTGATTAAAATTCTCAATACAGAATGTATAGCCACCCTGTATCTTTAAAGACAAAGACCCAATAGGGTCTATTGTTGCATGGTGAAGTCACAAAAGATCTAAAAATATACTTAGATATTCATCATGGCCTTTGCTGCAACACCTTTAAAACTAAGCGAAAATATTTATAGAGTATTTTCTTTGATTATATACCTACATGTCTAGATTTCCTGTTCGAGTGTCATAAACGTCAAAAAATATATAAGCCAACTATTACCATATACAGGGTGACTGGTACAGGACCCGCCATAGAAAAATCTCGTATGGGGGATTCTATGGGTCATTTGCTACCTATTGAAGCTTACTTTCCCTAGCTAAAGTTTTATAGTTTAGGAGATAAGGTAATTATTCATCTTTTTTACGATTTTCACCTTAAAAATGCTCTAACTTTTTTTTATTAAAAAAAAATGATTTTATTTTTTATTAAGCTTCAATAGGTTGCAAATGACCTCCTCCATACGAGATTTTGCTATGGCGGGTCCTGTACCGTAGCCATATAGTCACCCTGTATACCATAGCAACCCATAATTGTTACCATAGTTGTACTCACTCAAATTCTTTTGCTGACAATTGCAGTACCACACTCTATCTAGACATGTTTATAATCAAAGAGTATTTCAGAGGTTCTTGTAACTCAGAGATGTCACTGTGGTAATGATTGCCATAGTTATAAAAGTATTAGCAAAATTGTTTGACACTTCAACTGATTAGGGGATTTTATTTTTGACAAAGCATTTTTCGTCGCAACTAGTCATAATAAGTGGTAAGACAGGTTATGTTGTGAGAAACATTATGTGAATTAAAATTTATTAAAAAATCGATTTTATTCAATTTAAATGTTTCACTGATTTTTTACACGTTGGAATGTGAACTATAGCAGCTAAGGCAGATCATATAAAACAACAAACAATCTTCTATAGTCACACAAATATTTAGAAGACATTATTTTTATTGCTAAAATAGTCAAAGGCTTACCTTATTGAAGTAGGAAATATCTCCAACGCAAAAACAAAATTCATACTAATCATTGATTGTAGGATAGCTGCGTCATAAGAAAACAGTGAAACTACAGCAATCTTTGAGCTGGCCCAACGAAGACCAAGAGTAGCGCCGATAGCCATGACTCCTGCGCATAAGGAAAGGGTTTTCTTTCCCAGTCTTTTTACCAGCACCCCATTTATGCAGTAGGGGAGGAAGCAGACAAACCCAATTATAGCACTGTTGATGTAGGTTTCTCTGCCACTTTTGATCTGAAATCCAGAAAATTGACGATGTTATTATCCTGAATACACATGTATTTTAACACTAACTAATCGTTGTGGTTGTGGAGGTTTAATCGATTTCATCAGTGGATAGCACGACTCTGGTATTATAAGCTACAAAGAATATTATATACACATTAGACCCTGAAATTAACATTTAACTATTCATAAGTGACGAACAACCAATAATCATTGAGAGCGGATTTACAAAAAAAACTATTTTACACTTTTTGGTTTAGCTATCACGTTTTATGTAAAGCCAATTTCATTTGTGTTCAATCAATATCAGATTCATTAATTTGTGTATGTGTGATTCACGCACAACTAAAATTCTTACAATAAGACCTTGATTTTGGTCATTTTCCAATAACTATAATTTAAGCAACAATCCTGTCCTCAACATCAAATTGTCTAGAGACCCGTGAAACTCTAACTTTGATAAGTCGTTTGGATCTGATAGTAAATTAACTAATCGGGACATTGCTTTGGCATCGCGGAACTAGTTGAAACTACTAGCAACAATTTCCTTAGCGCACTATTTGGTAGTACTTTGATTTTCAGTTGTGTAACTGGGGTTATCGGTTTCTTGTTATTCTATGAAAGTTCCGCAAAGGATCCCCTTGATACAGGCATCGATTATTGGATACACTGGACCGGAATAAATAGCGAATAAATGGTATGTATTTACGCTCTGCCATATTTGGAGGAGAAAGGTATTATTAGTGGTCACTAAATACGTCAGCTACAATCGATCAGAAGCATTTTAAAGCAAGGCTACAATGTGTTGCCAACTGTTTCTACAAAAAGGTGTTCATGTCACACCTATACGAAAATAAATCTTGCCCGTTGAGTTTTAAAACTATTGCACGTGATCCGATTTCGATTAAATTTTAGTAAGTTCTTATGCAAATGCCTGAAATGATTTCGGAATTGAACTAAAGACCACATAAATAAAAGCTAGTTTAATGACAAATTATGCTTACCGGTATACACACGTCAGACCCAGTTACATTGACAGTTCTAATCTTCAGATCCGCGGTGTAGGAGTCCAACATCACACAAAGATCTGCAGACGAGTCAGCGTAATGCTCAACAATTGTGGATAGTTGTGGATACCAGAGACGAATGACATTGTATCTGAGAAATAATAAAAAACTTGAAATAATTTCTATCATACATCTTGATGACGACTTTTTGGTCTAGTTTATGCAACTAGGAGGAGGCAACGCACTTCAGACTACAATGAAATCAAGAAACTGTACTAGCTCTAAAGTTGCGGGTTTAAATCCGCAAAGGGCAAATTTTAATGCGATCAGCAACTATTATAAAGTAAGTAGGTAATTGAGCTACAATATAGAAAGTCGTTATTTCTTGGCATTTCGATTCTGCGCGCGTCTGAATGCCTCGTAGAACGACATTTCCAGGGTTTACATAATTAGATCTGTCCAACGCGTTGGTCTTCGGCCATATGGTCTTTTGGCCTATCTTTTCAAGATAAGGATAGCTTTCTCCAGGTTATCAGGTGATTTCCGTGAAAGATGCCTAGAGTACCCCAAAAGAACGCTTTAGCCTATTAAATATAGCTAGGCCATTAACATCCAGCGTGCTGTAAATTTTTGTTTTTAGCAATTCCATGCAAGGTTTAATTAAAGATAAATAACACTTGAAAAAAAATCATCGACCTCAGGTGGGCCTCGAACTCACGTCCCATCGCATGCCGGGCGAGTGCTTTACCAACTAAGCTACCGAGGACGTCACGTGACACGACGAAATTTCTCAAGTGTTTCATCTCGCTGTCGAAGCCAGCGTATCTCTGATCAATGTTGTAGCTATATGTATAGCTGAGTAGTATACTACCCGTCAACACCCGATAGAAATATTTTTAAAAATATTTGACTATTGGTTAAGATCAGAAATGCTTAAACATTGTAAATTTTTGTTTTTAGCAATAAGCAAAAGCGTGCTACTCGTTTCAAAACTCATCATAATCATTATCCCAAGAAGTATTAATAGTACCGAGATCAGTATTGTTATACTAAATGGGCTGTCAACAGCTGTGCCCATCTCGAAATTGATTAAACTCAGTTGAGGCACATTTCCTTTGAGAACTAACTTTGAGGACTTCGAAGTGGACAGGAATGCTGGAGAGCTTTCGGGTTTCAGAATCTGGATCGAAGATTTACGAAATTGTTTCTTATGTTTAAAACACGTTAGCTTATGAGAAACGTTTACATTAAGTGGTTGCAGATTTTTAGAAGGTTGTGCTTATAAGTATACACAATTAATATTGGACAACATCACACTCGATCTTATGGAAAGTAGCTTAAGCACTTATTTTACAAAAATCTGAAACAAGGACGGTAACACAACACCCAGACTAGTTACAGTATAGAAAAGTTCGTTTTCTATTCCGACGGGAAATCGACCCCGGGACCTAAGAGATGGCGAAGCCAAGTCCGGCATGCGTCGTACGTTGTAATATAATTTGTTTCAGCTTGAATTCGTATAATCAAAATCTTAAAAGGACAAATTCTTAGACTATAATATACAACGGACAATAAATGTATCTAAATATATCTTTTTTTCAATCACACAAGCGTATCGTCCGAACGGACGTATTAACCTATCAAATTAAAATAACCATGTACTTGTAAATCCTTGTTGTCAATCCTTTGAAAAAAATATGATCAACTCAAATTAGCCGTGTCAAAAACACGACCGGTGTCAATTTTCACACGTTGTCAAAGGTTTGATACAAGTGAATGTGTATTTAATTGGATAGAAACGTTTGAAGTTTTGAACGAACGAAACACTTTCGTAGTAGGCCAGCAGGTTCGCGTTGGTCGCCGAAACTCGTACTCGGAATTATCGGTACTACTTACTTAAAACCATTTTAAAACGTGATAGTTTATAAGGTTACGACCTCCATAGCCGAGCGAGCACGCCAGATTATAATATGTATAATATAGCGTTGCCAACTCTGAGGTTCCAGGTTCGATCCCCGATTGGGTCAATGTAGAATACGAACTTTTCTATATTGTCTCAGGTCTGGGTGCTGTGATACCGACGTTTTCTCTGATTTCTATAACACAGGTGCTTTAGCTACTAACCTTAGGGTCAAATCAATGATGATGTTGTCCAATATTTATTTAGATCTGGGTATGCTAGGATACTTTCACTTATTTCAATATAAATTTAATACTTCGAAACCATCAAGAACACGGACGATTCAGCGTATAATTTGTCCCTGCAGACTTATTAAATAACGAATAATTCATTCGCGAGATAATTAAGTAGATACTTCATCTAGCATAAGGTACTTTTACTTATTAAGTTATTTTATAACAAGGATGAGATTTTCTCTTACTGCATTCACACCCTCTACTAATTAAAGAATAATAGTAATAAAAAGTTACGTTAAATACGATTTGGGTCGCTATGTACAATCGACTGCAAAAGGAGTTTCGTAAGTGATTAGTTTAAAAACGCTACTGTTTTTTTTTATTTGGCACAAAAGACATGAGTGTAAAATATAAATGGTTAAACCTTGGAAGTATCAAAAGGGTCCCCCGCTTAGCATTAGGCATTAATCATGGCGGCTAGAATTAACTACCATGACACTGATATTCGGAGGGGGCCCAGGAGGTATTAATTAAATTTAAAAACACGAAATAGACACAGCACAAGAAATAATATGAAAATATATTGAAAAACGGTACTATCCTAACACGTAGATTAGGACTATTATTTCACTAGTATTCAATCAATTTTCATTGAAAAAAAAATTAAAAAAAAATCAACAATAATAATAAAAAAAACAATCTTTCAAATTAAAATTGTTTTCTGTAGGCGTCCTCCACAGAAAACAATAATATAAAAAATTAAATTAAAGCCTGAGGTCATTGCCAGAGAGAATGCAATCTGTAGGCAGCCACCCACCTAGCCTGTCCGTATTGCGTGTAGCGCAGTGAGATTGGCAAATAGCTAACTACCACAGATCAGTGAAAGGGCCCAGGGCCCTAACCATGAACTGTTAAAACAATCACAAATCTGTCAAACATTATCATTTCTGTCAAATTTTGTATGAAATGACGTACCAAAATTGACAGATTTGACAACTTTGAGATTGTTTTAAGAGTTCATGGTTATGGCCCAGGGCGGTAACAACGAACTCTTAAAACAATCTCAAATATGTCTAACATTATCAAATCTGTCAAATTTTGTATGGAATGAAGTACCAAAATTGACAGATTTGACAGCTTTGAGATTGTTTTAAGAGTTCATGGTTACCCCGCAGGCGGAGTCTGCCTAGACATTGCCATTCCCTTTGTCTTCACGAGTAGTTCATGAGTGTCCACAAACGAGTCCCGACCGACCGGACCCGACCAGCCATGTGTGTATTTATACATTTTACATTGTTTTCGTATGGTCAGTCGCGACTTTATTCATTTTCGAATCAATTATGAAAATGCCCATGTGGCATCTAAAAATAGTTGCTAGCAAGCCTGCCAGCTCTAATGATATAATGGCCAGCATATTTTACAATGACCTTATTAAAATAAGGCAAACTTACATAGAAAGTATCAGCGTATTTGCCATACACAGCTGTATCAACCTCAAAGCCATGGGTTTAGTGAACTTATCCTTCGCATTACGAAGAGCCACCACCATCTGATGGCGCAACCCCAACACGGGTCTTTCAGGCTGGTCCTCTGGTCTTCTTAAATTTTTCCATAGATCATTATACTGAAAATAAGAATGAAATAAAAATATAAATTTAAGGAGGCCTATGTTTAGCAATGGACGTTCTAAAAGTTAAATAAAGATGTGATGTTCGAGGCCCTGCTCTTATCTGTCAGTTCAGAAAACTGCTACTTGCTTGTCATTAGCCTGCAGAGAAAGAAACATTATTTCTTCGTAGGCCATAGGATATCAAGTTATATTTCGAGACTATGAGAATGGGTGTCCTGGGGGTTAACCATGAACTCTTAAAACAATCTCAAATCAGTCAAATCTGTCAAATTCGTACGTCATTACGTACGAAATTTGAAAGATTTGAGATTATTTTGAGAGTTCGTGGTTACCCCCCAGGACTTGACGCTGGTTTGTGATGTACTTTAAATTGTATTTTACTAGCCCAGTATCTAGTGGGGGAAATGATAAAATAGGTAATATGATACATCTTTAAAGAATATAAGCCAGTTTAAGAACTGAGTTAGAAAATAATAATTTACCAAAACTTTTCTATAAGAGTGGAAGATTTTTATCTTACATAAAAAACCACTTCCTAAAAGCGAGAAGCGAAAAGCAGGTCTCGTTCTATTACATAATGTATTTCATTTACATTATTTCTTTTGTGGCGTGCAATTTTTTCACTATTAGTTAGAATCTTTATAATATACTTTATAACTACCTATCCCGTTTTCATTTGCGCATAATGAATGTGAACAGTTAAATTTGCCTACTTAAGCCGGGTACACACCCAATGTTTTTATTTTTATCAGTTCAGATGCCGACTGTAAGCAGGCGAAAAGCAGTTTACTGGTTTTCTAGATTAAACCAATAAATAATGCGCTTAATTACATACCATACAAAATGATTTCAGATAGAAAGAGGTCGCTTGCACATCTTTACGAACGGATAAATTGTGCACCTTTCTGATAACATCATTTGCAACTTCTTTGAAATAAAAAATATCTATCTACAAAGTAATTGTATAAATAGATAGATTGTACCGTGGACGCTTATTGTGTATCATACACATCAGCATAGTGCGGAAGAAATGCAATCCGAGTTGCCTAAATAATTTTAAATTGTTTTCCACAATCACACTAATTAGCTAGCCCTAAAATAAGCAAAGCTTGTGCTATGGCGACTAGATAGCGGATAAACATGCTTAAATACGTTTATTGTACGTGTTTAGTGCTCACCACACTAACATTTTCCCCTTTCAGGGTTCGAACCCGCAACCGCCAGGCTTTCCGGAGTCACGACAGTCCGGAGCGTGAACCACAAAGTTATACGGCCGTCATTTTAAGTTCACATTCACTCGCTTGCACTTAAACTGACTTATTAGTGCAATTACTAGTCCAGACTAAGGTTAAACAACTGATTATTGTACTTTAAAACAGTGATTTAACTTTAGTCCCGGAATAGCAAATGCACTCTGAATAAGACAGAAAAAGTCAGGAGCTGACAATATGATGGATGTAAACACGGTCTTATACATAAAGCGGAAACAAATTATTTTGATGATTTTTCATTTTTTAGTTAAACGTTTATTTTCAAAGTTTTTATCCTTAATTGTTTTTTTATGGAAATACTTAACTACAAAGTAAATATGCTAAAGTATGATGATGATGTTGTATTGTCATAGAGTTGTTATTTTTCTTCGTGGGAAATGTATTGTTGTATTCGTTAATTATGGCTTTAAATTAAAAAGCTATCAAATAATTTTAAAAAGTATACAAGGCGTCAAGTACTTAGATGACGCTTATTATCTTAAGGGTTGATTCAAAGGTTAAACTCAAAAGAATTATTAGCCATAAAAATATTTTATAAATTTGGACAGCATCTCATACAATTGCTCTGATCATAAAGTAATACTTGTGTTAAAAAAAAATCAGAAACAACGACGGTACCACAACACCCAGACCAGAGACAATATAGAAAAGTTCGTTTTCTACATTGACTCGACCGAGAATCGAACCTGAATAGACAAGTAGACCTGATATTAACTATTAGATCACCACGATGGTATTGAATTATTGTTTTGTCACCTGAATTATCCATATTCACAATTTTATATACGACTGTTATTAGTTGTTTGAAATCTATATTTAATATTCGATTTAATTTGTTTATTATAATATTAGACACTAAGCTAAGTTTGTGCATCACACTGTTTATGTTCCTTAAATGAAATGACATAATATTATAATTAATGTGCCTAAGGCTGATTCCAAATCTGGCGAACGCGCCGCAAATGCGCAGCAAGCGCGCATGCGCGCGCGATTTGCGCGCGTGCATTTTATGTTTGTGTGATGCGCGCGCGTGACCTCTGAGCTACCTAGAATGTGAACTAGAAATGCGTGCGCGCAGATCGCGCGCCGTTTGTGCGCACCGTACAAACATTGCATGAGTTGCGCTAAAGAGGCGCACCAACGGTTGCAGTAACGGATCGCGTGCATTCGCCAGATTTGGACGTACTCAATAAAAACGTGTTTTAAAATGTTATAAGGCACTTCGGTACAATGTCGGTTGGGTGCCATTTCAAATATCGTGAATTAATAATAGATTAATTTAAAATCGGAATAAATAAACTACACTCGTAATACTGGATGTGGTTTTGACAGTTGCCAAATGTGCGATGGTTTTTATCAAAATAATCAACTTTTTTATATGATCAACGTGGAATTTTTGTTTTTTTTTGTCTGCTTAACGATCACAATGAAAATGTTTCGAGCAGTTTTTTTATGATATTTATGAAAATATTATACGAACCTGAAATGTGTCTGCTGGTTTTCCAGTATTTTCTTTGTAAATTTTTAGTAAAATTTCTCGAGCCTCGTCATATTTATGTTGTGTGAGTAAATATTTTGGGCTCTCTGGTATTAATAAATACAGTATCCAAGCGATTAAGGCCCACTGAGCCATTAAAATGAGGTAGAAGTTCCACGTATTAAAGGCTGAAAACAAAATATATTACTTAGTTAGGTATATATTTAGTTTAACATCAAAATAGTTTCTTTTCTAAGAAAAACTAAAGTCACAAACTGCAAAGCTAAAGCGGCATTGGGAAGTCCACAACCTTAAAAGCTGACCACCGTTAAAGGCGTTATCGAATATGGCAGCCACTGTCTGGAAATCACACCCCGGTGGACTAATTACCTAGTTAAGGTTGCGGATTGCCGGTAGACGCAAAAGATTGAGAGCCTCGAGGCCTAAGACGAAAATATTTGGACGCGCTGGTCAGTGTTCACCTGTCAAATAAAAAAAAAACCCATTCACTTGTATCAAACCACTGACGACATGATTGTAAACAAATGAAAACGGTCGAGTTTTTTACACGGCTAATTTGAGTTGGTTATATTTTATCAAAGGATTGATACAAGTGAATGGTTATTTTAATTTGATAGGTTAATACGACCGAACGAATGATAAATTTTCGTGGTAGGCCTTCTGCTTTGGCGTTCTTTAGTGGATGTCCAGTATTAGACTTCCAACGGCTGATTAAATGATAGGAATTTAACGAGCTTACTTCAAAATTTGTAGGTGAATAAAATACAAAAACTATAATTAAAGACACCATACTTAAGTACCCATCGAAGAACGATTGCCGCCATTCTTGAGTTAGGATTCCCCATGACATGAGAGCGATGGACATTTGTGACACGGAAACGAACGAGAACTGGCATAACATTATCTGGTCTCTGATTCCGTTGTGGCAAAACTCTGAAGTATGCGTCACTGATGCAGTGTGGGCTGTGCCAAGACTGTAAAGAATTTTAACGTTAAAGTTTTATGAAAACTATACTAACACACGTTTTTATATGTGAATGTAAAAATGTCGGTCAACACCACATCTATGATTAGTTTAATCTATCCGCATTTTATGAACCTTCGTGTAAAAATTGACCGCTAAACTAAGAATTAATATTATTTAAATTGTATGTATTTCGACATTAATTCCGTGTTTTATAGTAAATTGTTTCTAATATCACACAAATTCTCTTATAAGTAATAAGCTTAATAAGTAACTAAGAAAAACATGTACCATTACAGCTAGATAACGGATATAAAGGAAAGTTTAAAAACATCAATGATTTTGATACAAATGTTCGTCCTCATCGCACAAACATTTGCCCCTTGCGGGATTCGAATCCGCAACCGCCAGACTTTTTAGTTCGGAGCGCGAACCACTTTAAATAAATTTGTATTTTTTGAAGTAGTTTGTAAATATTTGTAACAGGTACTTAGTTAATGAAGTAATATTCTTCCTAGATGATTTTTATTGATGATGATCGATGTTATTGGCAAAGATTTTGTGATTGTTTTACACATTACGCTATAACTATGTGTATAGTTTTAAGGTTTTAGTTCTGACCTGGTTTTTATTACAAAACAAACTAACAGAATCTTATTATTTCTAATCTTATCTTAATTATACGTTTACCAACATAATTTATCACCCTTACCTAATTAAGTGTAAGATAATTTCCTAGTGTCTTAAAACAGTAGTGAGTTATTTCAATATAGATCTTTAAACAATGTAAGAATAATGTTTTTTTAAGCATATCGAATAGCTTGACTTTATCACAAACTGAAAATTTCTCTGCAAATATTTTTCTCTTCAAACATGATTGCATATAGGTATTTAAAATACACACCTTTTTAATAAAAGTCAGCAGTCAAATTTAGGTGATGAAATATTATCTTCCAAAAGTACCGACTTTTATATAAGGTCCGATTTTATTAGTGTTCATCCTGTTAACCTGTGACTATATAAGTGAAAAGCAATCGTAAAAACCAACTTTCAAATGTCTATCATAAAAACTAAAAAAGTTAAAAATAAATTACAAAATAACAACATCGACTTCATATTGCATAAATTCGTCCTATCTTCAACTCTTTCTCGCTCTGTACAAGGGGAAGGAATAAGACGGATAATCAGATGGTTAAACGTAGCAAAGATAGGACGAGTTTATGCAATATGAAGTCAATGTTGTTGATTTTTAACTTTTTTAGTTTTTATGGTACACATTTGAAAATTAGTTTTTACGATTTCTTTTCACCTATATAGTCACAGGTTAACAGAATGATTACTAATAAAATCGGACCTTATATACGTCACAATAATCTGAATACTTTCTTACACTTTTGCGTACTTACGCGGCATTGATGTTGAGCGCTGGGCCAAAGAGTGGGGATCGCTTTGCGCATCTTACGAGACTATCATCGTATCAGAGATGCGTGCGCGCGGAGCTAACAACCAATCAGGGCTGGCGGTGCAAGCGCGGCGCGCGACTGGCCATCACGTAACCGTAATAGTATTCTGCGTAACTTTCGCCCAGTGCTCAACTTTTGTGCTGTTTGGTGTACCTATAGTAATTTACTTCGACTATTGTAATATGTTTTGGAATGCGGATCTACTATTAATGTCGACTGTACCTATGGCAACAGATCTTTCCAAAGTTTCATAGGTCATCATTATCATGTGTGACTCATGCAAATTAGGGATCCCTATCAAGGGTACCATTAATCGGCATTCGTTTACTTACTTTAAATGCTTTAAAATTTTATAAAAACTTACACTATATACTTTGTTACTGTTTTAAAATGATCTGTTTCTCATTTTTACAGGTATGCACAGCTTAAGTACGGATTATATAAGGTACAGTTCGTAGAGGTACATATTTATATTAGTAAGCAGTTTTGGGCTTGACCAGAATACCTAAGTCATGCGTTTTAGAATTTTCTGATTCAACGAGTAAGTATTGAACTAAACCTGACTTGATAGCACTGAAGTTCTTAAAAGAAATACGACATAATAAGGTGGTAATTGATGTCTACTATGACTAGACTTATCAAAAGTGCATGGTAAGCCCCGACTAGGAACGCTTTGTCTTGTTTTAAAGCTAAGATTATTAAATACATATCTATAACTAACTACTAAAAAGCTACTTACAAAAATCCTTCAAAAAACTTCGCTGTTATCAGCATTTCATAATTCTGACTGCATCCTGCAATCGACATTGTTATAAAAATACCCGCAAATCCATACAAAATGAATTTTCTTCTTCCAAAAGTGTCTGTGAGGAATCCCGCTGCTACCGAAGAGAAAAGCATTCCTGGAATTGTCAGTAAATATAAGCAAACTGCCATTTTATTAACGATGTAATAGTTAGAACCAACATTTGAGCCAACTTTGGACGTATACAGCTGTGACAGAGCGGGGTTGGCTCTGCGGACGAATGCCCAGCGGGGTAACCATAAACTCTTAAAGCAATCTCAAATCTGTCAGAAATTCTAAATTTTAAATTTGACAGATTTGAGATTGTTTTAGAGTTCATGGTTACCCCCCAAGGCTTTCTCGGGGTGATAACCCGCAGTTCTAACTCATTAAATGGCATCGGAGGACACTGTCAGGTAAAGTGGATAGACGGGCCTCATTCTGAGGTTCGGAGACCCACATAGACCCCGGCTACCCCCGTGGCTGGTGTCGTATGCGTAATAGCATTTTCCTGACGTAAAATTAAATACTGTAAAAAATTTGAATGCTATTATAATAATCACATACATGGCTCTGATCATAAGGTAAGTAGCCAAAGCATTTGTAATTTTTTTTTTGTTTTTAGCAATTCCATGCAAGGTTTAATTGATGATAAATAACAGGTGGGACTCGACAACAACAACGACGGTACCACAACACCCAGAGCCGAGCCAATATAGAAAAGTTCGTTTTCTACATTGACCCGACCCGACCGGGGATCGAAACCAGAACCTCAGAGATGGCGACGCTATTTAAAGTCCGGCGTGCTTGCCTTGCTAGGATAATATCGAAATAAACAAGCTGATTATCAATACTATAAACTTTATCAAAAGTCAAATGATCGATAATTAGGCAACACTAACTAAACGATACCATACTTCCGCTCTATCACGGAACACTTCCTTACCAACGAAAGGCATAGCGTTCAACAGTCCTTTTTGTACCAAATCCATATCTAAGTCGCATTCTGCGTTAGTAAGCAGAAAAGGTGTGGTGGTATGGACTGAAGCTCCAGCTATGTTTCTGATAAGACCCGTGAACAGCAGTCTGAAGTGGAATCTTCCGAACTTGCACGTTTTCAGAGCCAGGTTTAGCTCTTCAACAGGCCTTAATTTTTTGGTGTCTTCGGCACATATTTCTAAAAAAAAATATACGAAATTTAATGTTATGTTAAGAGACATGTGTTAAAAATAATTGCAAGTGAAGTTTTTGAGTAGTTAAAAGTTTAGTTACGGATGAACGGATTTAGTGCAGAATGTTTATCGAAACGCTTTTGTGGTTTACTAGTTTTCACTTTTTAAGAATAAAAATGTCGTTAATGTTTGTTCAAAAGCAATATATTAAGTAATATCTGCATAAATTAAAATCACATTTAACTTCTTCATAACAACATACAAAAAGTATGTCATTGTTTTGCAGCTGACCCATTTTTTTTACATTTAAGTACCTACCTACTGTTTATTTATAGTTTAAAAAAATACCATTCGAAGTAATCCAAAGCAGCATTCTAGCAATGTAGCCCTACTATACAGGGTGTACAAAAGAATAGGACACTCCCTAAAACCACGTGATCAGCTGGTCATATACAACAACTTTTCCTATGGTAGCAACATCGAAATCGTGATTTTATTTTCAGTTGCTCCATACATTATCATCGAGGTATAAGAGTAAGTTTGTATGGAAAAGCTGAAATTAAATAATCGATTTCGATGTTGCTCCCATAAAAAAAGTTGTTGTAAATCACCAGCTGATCACGTGGTTTTAAGGAGTGTCCCATTCTCCTGTATAGGTACGAGTAAACGCTAAACAGGCTGGTACTTACCAGATTTTATTTAAATGTCAAACTCTATACAAAATAAAAACAAATCAAAGCAGAGGGCCTAGTGCGAGTGCAACAAAATACGACTTTTACTTTTTTCGAAAAGTCAATGTTATTTGTTAATGCTACTTTTCGATCGATTTATGTGACTTGGTTGTTTTGTGCAACTCGTACTAGGCACCCTGAAGTTACCTACTGCATAAAAAACCATGATAGCACTAGCTTACCTAAATTCCCCAGCTCAGGTGTTTCAAACATTATTAAGTCATTTAACAATTCACTTCTTCTTCTTCTGCTTTTTTTATTGGCCAATCCGTGTAACAATTCACTTCACTATTTGTGATTGTGTGAAATTGATTTTCACTAACAGTAAGCATCAAGATAAACGAGTGATACTATTGTTAGCAATCTCACTGCTGGGTTTATTATAAAGGCAATATCGGAGTTGCCTTATTTGTTGAAAGATTTTAATCGTCATGCGTCTTCCGTTCCACTTCGTTCACAGTTATACAAACACTGACACATCTTGCTTTAAATTGCGTAAGGAATCATAGCGTAAATTAGTCCTATCATAAATATGTTGCAAGCAAAAGTGTTAACGGCGCAAACTATTTTTGACTTATAAAATTGGGCTAAACTCATTACAATATCTGCACTTCATCTTGCTTTAAATTGCGTAAGGAATCATAGCGTAAATTAGTCCTATCATAAATATGTTGCAAGCAAAAGTGTTAACGGCGCAAACTATTTTTGACTTATAAAATTGGGCTAAACTCATTACAATATCTGCACTTCATCTTGCTTTAAATTGCGTAAGGAATCATAGCGTAAATTAGTCCTATCATAAATATGTTGCAAGCAAAAGTGTTAACGGCGCAAACTATTTTTGACTTATAAAATTGGGCTAAACTCATTACAATATCTGCACTTCATCTTGCTTTAAATTGCGTAAGGAATCATAGCGTAAATTAGTCCTATCATAAATATGTTGCAAGCAAAAGTGTTAACGGTGCAAACTATTTTTGACTTATAAAATTGGGCTAAACTCATTACAATATCTGCACTACTTCAAAGTTGTAACAATGATTGAATTCTGCTAATCACCAGTGCAATTAATTGATAATTATTGATGTCGGACGACACTTTGTTCGTACAGCTTGCTTATTTTGTGGACATTGTTCCAGCGCAAATCAGCCAAAACTTATTTTGACTGGCATATTATTTTTATTGTAACATATCAACTTTTATAACTATATATTAAATATTAATATTCAGCAGTGGACGTCCTGTGATTTTTATAAGAATTGTAGTAATAATTATGAAAACCGGCCAAGTGCATATCATGCGACGCGCAGTATAGGGTTCCGTAGTTACCACAATATATTTCAGCAATTACTTCATTTATGTCACTTGAAATGTTTTCCTCTATGAAATTTATGAACGACTAAGTTGAACGACTATTACACTTAAACTAACTGTTCTATCTTAACAGATACCTTTATGATTTTCCTTAAAATGTCATGTAAAGCACATGAATGCTCATATTATCATGAATTTTTCCAGATTTTTCAAGCCAATAGTTTAGCTTTTAGCGGGGGGGGGGGGGAGGGCGCCCTACTGGAACAAAATTGGCACTTTAAAGTTTTATATACCAACCCTTAAGTATTTTAATACCAGATACAGACCAGATACAGGCCAGATACAGGGAGCGGTACATATGGCGCAGAACCGGACCGAGTGGAGAAGATTGACATACAGTAACGATCCTCAGCATTGAGGGAACGACCAGAAAGAAGTATTTTATGGGACCTTTTCAACGATACCCAACACGATCGGGTAGACAATTTAATAATGCACACCATGCTTCCACACCATGTAACGTAGGGAACGTTAGTTAGTGGTGGTATAAATATTATACGTAGTATCTGTTTTTAAGATTTTATTATCACTGATGATGTGTATAAAGGTATAATCCTATTTTCAATAACAAAGATGCACCTAATTAGACAATTATAATTTATAACAAAATAATCACTTAAAACTCAAAAGGACTTATCTGACAAATTAAAAGCTACAGCCTTAATTAATTGAAAGGAAAGTCTCAATTATGTTTAATAACTTATAATTAAAATTCAATTTGCAGCAACGTTGATTGGATCACTTCTTCGTCGACGGTAGAAATAATGACATCGCAACGACACCTGCTGATAATTTTAACAAATTATGACATCGTAAAAATAAATAACTTTAATCACTTTGTTCATGGATTTTTAATTAGTCGTTAGACAATAGGCGGAGCCACCTTGGCTGACTTTTCACTCGTAAGCGGTTGCATACGGCCGCTATACTATCACAAACATTATATGATAACCCGTTTTCCTGGGCTCATCCCTTTTACCCCTCAGGGTACAGAGGTTTTTCAATTGTCAAACAACACCAAAGACTGGCACGCAAAACGCACCGTGCGCTTTTTTTGTCTTTTGACTCAATTTCTTTACAAAAACTGACAGCTTTTTTGTCAAACTTGGCCATTAAAAAATGGACCAAAAGAACTAAAAACCCCATTGAGCCATTGAATAGCTATCAAACAAACTTTTTTTAAATTATATTTTTTATTATTATATTCGTACAAGATAGAGGATAATATTCAAAATTAACCTGGGTGCCTTTCAAATTGAACTGCGATCGATTTAAGCTTAACCTAGCATAACGAAGTTTGTGTTCACAAAAATCGATCATTATTTTAAACGACCATGTAACAGACGCCTTACAGAAATCTTTAAAACTTTTAATAATTATTAGTTACCCTTTAATGTTAATTAAAAGTTTTATTTCAATTATAAGTGTTCTCATCATGGTAGTTTTTTTTATATAAAATTAAGGTAAGGGCAAAATTTGACAGTTATAAACCTACAGTTGACGGCAAAAGGCACAGCAAATTGTATTGATTTAAAAGGCTCGAAGCAATTCTACTTTAGAAAAAAAAAAACATTAGAGAGGTAGGCGAGAACAATAAATCAGGGGACGTCAACCTTTTTTTGATCGACAGCCAATATATTTAATGGACGAAACAGTTTATAACTAGAAAGAGGAGAGAAAGGCCACAGCAAAAAGAACTTTTATAAATGTAGTAAAAACTCCTTATATTAAATCACTTAGATCAACATAAACTGTAACTTCATTGTGTGGTGTGCAATATAGGATATCTACTTATCTGTCCCGAAACTGGCAATCTGCACCCGGAGAACGTCATCATCATCATAACCATTTCAGCCATAGGACGTCCACTGCAGGAGATAGGCTTCCCCAGTGATTTCAAGATTAGTCGGTTGGAAGCGGCCTACATCCAGCTGCTCCTGCAACCTTTACAAGGTAGTCCTTCCACCTTGTGAAAGGACGTCCTACGATGCGCTTTCCAGTGCGGGGCCTCCATTATAGAACCTTTCTGCCCTATCGGTCGTTAGTTTTACGTACTATGTCCCCCGCAAACTACCACTTTAGCTTGCTAATCCGTCAGGCAGCACAGAAGCGTTTACTGATCTCCTCATTTCTGATTTGATCTCTTTGAACACCGAGCATTGCCCTTTCCATAGCCTGCTGTGCAACCTTAAGCTTTCATACTAGCTGGTGAACGTAGGTTACTGTATTTCTCCTGTATTGTGGAAAGACAATGAATGGCAACGTACTTTGGGGAGGACTCGTAAAATGTTGGCAGAAAAAGCCATGGAAACTGCATTTTTATGTTATAACGTTATTATCTTCACGTTTCTTGTCAGACAACACTATAGCTATCAATCAGTATTTCTTCAATCGATAACGTTTGCGATATCGCAAAATTCAAAAAAGAAATTATGAACAAAATATTCAGGTCAGCAGAACACACTAAGAACGTCTGCCTCCTACTCCTAAAAAAACAATAGAATATCGTACTTCATCACATTCAAGCCCGCATCTCTCTCTACTAATCCTGTCTTTCTTCTCTTTCACTCATCTCCCGTTCCATTTGACCAATCCTAGACTTACAATTGGGATGTAAAAAAACCATTCATAAATAATTCTAAAACATCATTTATTAAAACTAACTAGTAATTTTCTGCCCTTTTAAACGCAACATTATCATTTATTAAAAAAAGGACATTGAACAGATCTAATAACTTATAATTGAAACTAATTTACAAACTAACTTCTATAGGTACATTTTACTTCTTCTTTGTTGGTAGAAATAACGACATCAGCACGACACCTGTAATAAAAAAAAAACATAACCAAATTCATCTATTTCTGCATTGGCCATCAAAGGCAATTTTACACGTCCCAATAAAAAAATTTTTCACTACTACTGCTTCGGGACAATTTGTGGCATAGCAATATGAGTAAGTAAATCCTTAGTATGAAAGCGGCGGAAAGGGTCTAGTCAAACGTCAAGTCAAGTTGATGGTAATATCATACGGTGCACACCGCAGTTTATTTGTGCGGAGCAGCATTAGGCAACATGGAATCATTAATTATAGAGCAACTTTCTTAAGACTTTCTTTGTTTTGGATTGCCCAGCAATACTTAGAAACGTTGCGCAATATAACTGCGGTGTGGATGCACCGATAGACGTCATATCAAACTCATGCTCCCAAAAAACAAAAGAATGTCTGGCTAAAAACAAAACAAGGTTGAAGAAATGTTTTATGAGCTTGAAAGCATCAGGGTATGTAAAATAAGAGGGGTTATGTAAAAACAAAAATTGGATTTGATAACATAACAAGGTATGTGTTAGGAATAAGGGAATTGCTGGTTTCCAACGGTCATTTGTTTTAATCAGGTCAGCAGAACACACTAAGAACGTCTGCCTCCTACTCCTAAAAGAACAATAGAATATCGTACGCCATCATATTCAAACCAGCATCTCTCTACTCATCCTGTCTTCCTTCTCTTTCACTCACCTCCCGTTCATTTGACAAATCAAATCCTAGACTTACAATTGGGATATAAAAAACCATTTAATAATTAATTTTTAAACATCATTCATTAAAACTAACTAGTAATTTTAGGCCCTTTTACAGGCTACATGATCATTTATAAAAAAAACAGATTTTTGATTGCTTAAAAATCAATAAAAAGTAAGACAGTTGAGTTAGGTAAATTATGAAGTCATAGTTCGATATCGCCATACGATTTTTTTACGAAGTAAGAGGTGCGTTTCGACAGCTCATAAAAAGTATGTCAATTGATTGGTGGTGTCAACTAGCCTAATAAGTGTGTTAAAAATAAGATACTTACACATCATGATTCCAGCTAAACTATAGAAAGGTATGACGCAGCCCATTTTAAGTAATGCTGGGAACCCGATATTGCCTACTAGAGTACCTATCCTTCCCGACATCATCACCATCGATATCGCCAAGGTTCTAGAACAATAATGACCATAATTAGATTAAAACATCATAAATAAATAATGCACCGAACAGTCTTGTTTGGCGTAGATAGCGTAGGAATATTAATTGGTATGTGAACACCAATTATTAATAATTCTGAGATATCATTTATTAAATCGGACGCCTTATTTTAGGCCCGATAGCCCGGTACATTATCATTTATTAGATAATCTGATTTTTGTTTGCTTCAAAATCAATAAAAAGTTAGGCAGTTGAGGCCGGTAAGCTATGACGTCATAGCTTGCTATCGCCATACAAATTTTATGTGCGTTTTATCAGCACATAAAAAGTATGTCAATTGACTGGGTGTCAGCTAGCCTATTTAACCCATGTCAAGATCTTGAAGCTAACAATTGACAACCTAGGCTGAGTTGCATCACCTTAACTTTAACCATAACTGTAACCATAACCGGTGTTTCTTTATGGAGTTTGACAGACTTTTGACGTTTGTTAAAGTTAAAGTGTGATGGTGCAACCCAGCTCTAGTGTTTTTGGGTACCGTTCTTTCACAGGAGCGTCTCCCCGTCCCAGTACATCCAGAACCGAGTTTCTAAATTGACTCAAATCGGGAATGAAACCCTAGTTTTATTTGTTATTAAGTATTTTTTGCTTAAAAATAAACAAACAACCAGATAATCCAAAAAACACTATGCTTTTAAATCAGAAGGATCTTCATATTACGTTTATAAAAATATGTTCAATGTATAGACACACTAGGTACCATAGCAGTTTCACTAATTTAAAATGCGAAAATGATTCTAAAACCTTAATAAAACATTTTGCTTTTTACAACATACTTCGAGAAAAAATATACATTCTCAATATAGGGTTACATTGCAAAGTAGTGCCAAATTTTTAAAATAAGATCTAGATTATAATTTTAAAATTGCATTTGCAGGTGCGCTGCCGCCCAAAGAAAAAATGCAGTAAGGGACTTTAACATGATTTTGAGAAAAAGGCGCTAAACTTTTTATTTCGTTTTTTTAGTTTTTTTTTTTATATGTATGAAACATTTCAAAAATATTATTTTACCAAAATTTTGAATATTATTTCTAGCTTCAGCTGACTGAACCCTCTTTTTAATAAGTTTATTTGATTCAATTAAATTAATAAAAAATACTTTATGATTAGCAAAGCTAAACCATACAGATACAGCCTGTACAAGAATAAATGCAGTAACTGTGCGAATTACTGCGCTAATCACTAGCAAAGTCTGGCTATTGATTTTAGTTACTGCAATTATTTTCATCATCTCAGCCACAGGACGTCCACTGCTGAACATAGGCCTCCCCCAGTGACTTCCAGATCGGCCGATTGGAAGCGGCCTGTATCCAGCGTCGTCCTGCAACCTTTACCAGGTCGTCTGTCCACCTTGTGGGTGGGCGTCCTACGCTGCGCTTGCCGGTACGTGGCCTCCATTCCAGAACCTTTTTGCCCCATCGGCCGTCAGTTCTACGTGCTATGTGCCCCGCCCACTGCCACTTCAGCCGGCTAATCCGTCGGGCTATATCAGCGACTTTGGTTCGTTCACGGATCTCCTCATTTCTGATTAGATCTCGCAAAGAAACACCGAGCTTAGCCCTTTCCATAGCGCGCTGTGTAACTTTAAGCTTCTTAATAGGGCCCATAGTAAGAGCCCACGTTTCAGTTCCGTATGGTAACTGGTAACACACACTTGTTGTATACTTTCGTCTTTAGGCACTGAGGTATTTTGGACGAGAAGATGTTGCGTAGTTTCCCGAACGCTGCCCATCCGAGTTGGATTCGTCGATTGACCTCTTTCTCAAAATTGGACCTACCCAACTGGATCACTTGTCCCAGGTAAACATATTTGTCAACAATTTCGAGAATAGAGCTACCAACTGGTACTGGGTAGGCCGCAACATGGGAATTCGACATAATCTTTGTTTTGTCCATGTTCATCTGAAGACCTACCTGTTGGGAAACTCTATTAAGGCCATCGAGCATTGTACCGAGGTCTTCCAGCGACTCTGACATGACCACAATATCGTCGGCGAACCGAAGGTGAGTAATGTATTCGCCATTAATGTTGATGCCGAATCCTTCCCATTCCAGGAGTTTAAAAGCATCTTCCAATGCGGCAGTAAACAGTTTCGGAGAATTAACGTCTCCCTGCCTTACGCCTCGCTGCAGAGGAATAGCTTTCGTGCTCTGCTCCTGTACTCGAATATTTCAGCACCTCGATGTACCGATAGTCAATATGGCACCGCTGGAGAGACTGTAGCACTGCCCAAGTCTCGATTGAATCGAAGGCCTTCTCATAGTCCACAAACGCCAAGCATAGTGGTAAGTTATACTCTTCGGTCTTCTGTATAACTTGTCGCAGCGTATGGATGTGGTCTATGGTACTAAAGCCTTTTCGGAAACCTGCTTATTCGGGAGGCTGGAAGTCATCGAACCTACGTGAGAGACGATTCGTGATGACCCTCGAAAACAACTTGTAGACATGGCTCAGAAGCGAAATGGGTCTGTAGTTCTTCAGCAAGGTGGTATCTCCTTTCTTGAAGAAGAGCACCACCACACCTCTGTTCCATGCCTCCGGCGTTATTCCCTCGAGCAAGACGGAGTTAAAGAGTTTCTGAAGTACCTTCAGTACCGGTGTTCCACCCGCTTTCAGAATCTCTGAGGTGATCCCGTCATCACCCGGCGCCTTGTTGTTCCTGAGCTGTTTGAGAGCCATCCTAATCTCATGTAGGCTGATGTCCGGAATATCTTCGGTATAGTGTCGGGTCAGCTTAGCTCTTGGATCTGCGGCTGAACTACTAACAGGTTTAGTGACCAAGGTGTATACCTGCCCATAGAACTTTTCGATCTCCCCCAAAACTTCGGCTTCGACATTATACTACCATCCTCCGTCTTCAGCTTCGTCAGCTGGCTTTGCCCAATAGACATGTCTCTTGCAAACACTTTGGAGCCTTGGTTCCGCTCTATCGCCTCTTTAATACTATTCGTATTCTCATCAGGGTGTGTAGAGGTCGGTGCATGTACCTGTATAACCTTCAGCGAGTATCTATTTGACACTCTGAGTATCAGGTATGCCACCCTACTCGATACACTTCCGATGGTGACGATGTTGTTAATGAGGGACTTGTGGACGAGAAACCCGACACCACCTTGGGACAGTTGTTCGCCCTCCCGGTAATAGAGTAGGTTGCCAGATTTCAGGGTTATCGTGTCCTCGCCCTCTCTTCGGACTTCTGATATTCCCACGATACTCCAATGCATCCTACTCAATTACTCGTCCAGCACAACGATCTTCTCATCAGTCCTTAACGTGCGGACGTTGTGTGTTACCAGGGCCAGTCTTCTTTGGGGCTGGTAGCCGAAGCGGGGATTCTTAGCACCCCCTGACCCGCCGTCACCCTGACCGCTACCGTAGCCAGGAACAGCGGGACCACCGGAGACTGGGGGCCTGGTCTTTGTCGCAGTTTTTTTTTATATTGTTTCGCACGCAGACGCTGCTCCCCGTCTCGTGCTACAGGATTTAGTCGCCTCTTACGATACGCCTCCTGCACGGCGGTGGGGAAGTGTATTCTTTACGGCCGACCCCACACGGCACTTTTATGTGCAATTATTTTATGTGTTCTTTATTGTTTTTCGCAAACAGTGTGTACTAGCTAAAGCAGTAACTATTTACCTTTTCTAGTCATAAAATTTTAACAATGAAACAGCTTTATTTAGCATTTTGGAACTAAAATAATAAGCCTGAAAATGGTTTTATCTTCTTTATTTAAAGTGGTGCATGATCTTGGTGTATACTTTGACAATAAACTGATAATGAACGAACATATTGATCACATTACACATACGGCATATAAAACTCTAGGATTCGTAATTCGCATAACACAACCCTTCACTGACTTGCTGTGCACTAAGAGTATTTATAACGCGTATGTCCGTAGTATCCTTGACTATCAATCAATCGTTACCAGGACGCGAGTACCCCCTTCCCCTGCCTCACCTCTCAGTTCCCTAAGACACCCGTTGCTAGGGAAGAATGCAGTAACTATACGCTTCACTGCATTATTTTTTAGTAAATATTTGATAAACATGTAGTCACATTATACAGTTGGTAGTGCAGTAATCATTCTTACTGCATTAGGATTTAGTATTAAACACCAACAGTAATCAATTAGGTACTTATAAAAAATGCAGTAATAAACTTTACGGCGATTATAATAAACCTTTTCTAGCAATTAATTTCAGCAACAATCCTAAGTTAAAGCGCAGTAATTAATGTTACTGCATTTAAAGTTAGTATTATACTATAACATATTTCAATCAAACTGCTAATTATGAACGCAGCATCTAATATTACTGCATTTTTAGGTAGTATACTGTTTGAAGACTTTAATAGATAATATCATATTAAACAAACAGTAAGATACCTTACTGTATTAATTATTATTGTCGATTATACAAGTCTAGGAAAATAACTTAAGGCAAGGTGCAGTAAGTTTATTAACTGCATTTATGCTAAACTATGTTGGTCTCTTCAGAACACTTACTGCATTCTGTCTTATCAAAACAAGCCGTTCCACAGCAGCTATCTTTACAAGGATCAAATAATCATATAGAGCTCGTTATTGCGATTCGGAATCTGTAAATAACTAATTTTACGAGAAAATGTTCCTTACTGCACTTATTCTTTGGACGGCAGCGCTGCATACAGTATTTGTCGGCAATTTGAACCTCTGGTTTGCGCGGGCGCTCCTGCTGTTAGAAATGTATGTTACATCGAAAAGGCTAAGGTTTGTTTGCGCGCGCCATTGTGACTATTATTGTATTGAATTTTGCAGTTCTAGGTTGCAGGTTAGATCGATTTACTGATTCAGAGTGGTCCCTGAAAATTTGGCACTAGGTACTTTGAAATGTAACCCTGTATATTTATTTACTTGATATAGCATGAGTGGCCGACGTTATGAGTAGGGTCAGTAAAGAACAAATTTCAAATCTTGATTTCGATAAGGCACTCCGCATTGCAATGTAAGCTAGAATTAAATTTCAGGTTATCCTTTGACCAGCACAGAAAAAATAAAACAGTTTACGCATGAGTAAAAAAAGAACTTGCGGTTTTTGTCGTCAACTGTTTTTTTTTACATTCCAATATTGTTAAAATGGATTTTCTTTTTCTTTTTTTTTCCAATTCAAATCTTTATTTGCATACTAAGTGATGTACATTTGGTGGAAGATACATATGCAACAGGACTTAAAAAACTTAGTTACCTAAAAGGTATAGCAAATGTATATCAAATATATCTTATTAAATACCAAATAATGCAATTAAATAATTACAAAATGGCTTGTTCTCAACTTATTGCTGAAAACAAACTAAGATGCCTTTAATAATTTATAATTAAGACTAGAAATAACTAGAACTAGAAAGAACTAGAAACAAGGTTGTATTTTATATTAAAATTATTTTAGCTAATAAATTAACAAAGTTTTATTTAGTAAAGGATCGTCTAGCCTCAGTCCATTATGTAACTGAAAATATTGGAAGGCCTTGTTCTAACATATATATATATTTTTTTATTTGAGATGGGCTTACTCTTGACCCCAATCTTGCTCTAGAGCATAGATGGGATCTACGATGGAGCGAGCTTGCCCAGAAGATGCCTATTCACTCTGGACTTAAAGAGAGTCAGGTTATATGCACTCGGAAATACAGACGCAGGCAGGGAATTCCAATCTTTAGCTGTGCGCATTATAAAACATGATGAGAAGCGCTTAGTGCGGATTATGGGTATATCAACTAAGAACGGATGGTAGCCGGCCGTGCGTCTGGATGTCCGATGGAAGAAAGGTGACGGTGGTATGAGCTCATGCAGCTCATGAGCACACTCTCCGAAGTACAATCTATAGAAGACCGATAGGCAAGCAACCTTGCGGCGGTGAGCCAGGCTGTGCAGCTTGGACGCCACCAGTTTGTTATCGCCTATTATTCTCTTGGCTCTGCGTTCCACCGAGTCAAGTGCAGCAAGTTGGTATTTCGCCGAGCCGTCCCAAAGGTGGCAGCAGTACTCCATATTGTAAAGCAATAAACGATTGTGAAAATCTTGTAATAAATTAATGAATTTTAACTTTCAAAGCCACTTCGCATAAGCATTACTTGCTCTGTGATGGTGATATTCGTTCTTATTAAGCTTTCACAGATCAAAATAAATAGCTGATATTTTTTTGCTATGTTCGGACAATGCCCCTACAAAGCACGCGATAGGTCAAACTTATTCTGAAGAATAAAGGAATATTTAATTTCAGATTTACATAATGGTATGCTTACAAGCGGCTGCACATTTATATTATTTTGATAGGACCTAAATTTAATATAGTGGAAAGGTTTTTGAATATTCACAAAATTTTAAGCAAAAACTTATTGATATTGTTAAATTTGGTAGGTTTATTATTTTTCAGTATTCCAATGATACTTTTTAGGGTTCCATACCCAAAAGGTAAAACGGGACTCTATAACTAAGGCTCCGCTGTCCGTCTGTCTGTCTGTCTGTCTGTCTGTCTGTCCGTCTGTCCGTCTGTCTGTCCGTCTGTCACCAGGCTGTATCTCATGAACCGTGATAGCTAGAGAGTTGAAATTTTCACAGATGATGTTTTTCTGTTGCCGCTATAACAACAATTGATAAAAAATAGAATACAATTAATATTTAAGGGGGCTCCGATACAACAAACGTGATTTTTTGCCGTTTTTATAGAAAATGGTACGGAACCCTTCGTGCGCGAGTCCGACTCGCACTTGGCCGGTTTTTAAGTACATTATTTTTTATTAAAAACAAATAGGTATGTTGTTATTTATTGTTTGTTAAGCATTCTCTGCGTAGGTTTTAGCTTCTAAGAACCTTAATATTGTGTAATTTTAACTATACCTACATAAAATAGATATTATATGTTTGTTCTGTATTAGTATACAAAATATTCATCCAATTTGGATACAAGTTTGAAGATTTGGTGTGCATATCTAGAACGTGGAAGGTTTTTAAATTGAATAAAAGACCACTCAAATGATGTCGTAAGCCACAGTAATACAGAATTAAGTTGCAAAGGGGTGCCGAATTTTAAAAATAAGATCTAGAGGTGCACTGCTTATGGTATTTGTTGTCAATTTGAATCTCTGGTATGCGCGGGCGCTCCTGCTCTTAGAAATGTATTACAGCCGAAAAAGCTAAGGTTTGTTTTCGCGCGCCATTGAGACTATTATTGCATTGAACTTTGCAGTTCTAGGTTGCACAGATATTCCAGATACTAGACCTAAGTTTAATAATAGTAATCTATCTTATTTATAAAAATAATAAGTATTCTCGCTAAAACTAGAGAACGGCTGGACCGCTTTGGTTTATTTTGGTCTTGAAATGTTCTTGGAAGTCCAAAAGGTTCTATAGGCATCTTCTGGGCAAGCTCGCTCCATCGTAGATCCCATCTATGCTCTAGAGCAAGATTGGGGTCAAGAGTAAGCCCATCTTAAGTAAAAAAAAAAAAAAAAAAAGGTTCAAATTGTGAGAACATAATGGAAAAATTACGAGGAAAATACAAAAAAATACAATTTTCTTTTCCCGTACAAACTGTTCCTACAAACCGGTCTGAGGTGGTACAAAGTTCGCCAGGTCAGCTATTATAATAAATACACATACCTCGTAGTTGTAGGAAAGAATTCTATAACTACAGCTTGGTTGAAGCACATCATTGCCTGCGTTAGAGCTACATCAAGCGCAAACAGAACGACCACGATGATTTTGGAGTCTGCCCATCTCATGCCCAGGGTGACTCCCACGGTTATCAATGACCCTATGATGAGGAGCGGCTTCTTGCCAATTTTGGTGACCAGCATGCCGGAGACGAAGTGGGGAACCATGGAAATCGAGCCGATAATGATACTGTTGATGTAAGTCTCGTCGCCACTTTTGATCTGTAAGATATAATTGAATTATTTAATTTTTTGTTTTTTAGCAATTACCATGCTAGGTTTATCTAAGATTTTTAATACTTGAAAAAGCTCTCGGTAGCTTAGTGGTCAAAGCACTCGCCTGGTATGCGATGGACGTGGGTTCGGATCCCACCTGAGGCGGACGATTTTTTTCAAGTATTAAAAATAATTGAATTATGTCTGGCATTTTATAGGGTAAAGACTATAAAGAGCATGTAACGATGTCCTATACTAAGTCCTTCTTTCACGCGATTTCATTTGTATGTTTTTTTTTTATGTTGATCCCATAAACTGTAATAGAGGTCATTTTACTCATGTCTAATTTTGGACATTCGTTTGCACTAGTAACGTTCGAAAGCGGTGGTTGTGGTTGCGAGTTTCACCTGTGAATCGTGAGTTTAACTCCAAAACGTATCCCAAAGAAAGTTTATCTAAACACGTCCTAACTCAAATCATACCAGTTGATCTAGAAAAATTTCAACATAATAAATAATAAATATTGGACAACATCACATACATTGCTCTGATCCTAGGGTAAGTAACTAAAGCACTTGTGTTATAGAAATCAGAAACAACGACGGTACCACAACACCCAGACCCGAGCCAATATAGAAAAGTTCGTTTTCTACATTGACACGACCGGGGATCGAACCCGGAACCTCAGAGAAGGCGGTGCCATTTATAGTCCGGCGCGCTCGCCTCTCGGCTACGGAGGTCGTCGAAAACAATTACGTTACTGGAGGTTTTGAAGATTAGCTGATAGTTTGAAAGGAATAAGAAGAATCATAAAAAACTGCTTAACAAACTAGCAGTGAGAAGATACGTCTCACGTTCTGTGGAGAAAGCGGCGATGCAACATGCAAAATTAAAATAAACCGTCCAAGTGCGAGTTGGACTCGCGTACGAAGGGTTCCGTACCATTATCTATAAAAATGGCAAAAAAAAACATGTCTGTTGTATGGGAGCCCCCATTAATATTTATTTTATATTTATTTAAAGTTTAAAAGTAAATATTTATTGTAATTTGTTTTTTAATTATTTTTTGTTATAGCGGCAACAGAAATACATCATTTGTGAACATTTAAACTGTCTAACTATCACATATTCATGAAATGCAGCCTGGTGATAGACGGACAGAGAGACAGACAGACGAACGGACAGCGGAGTCTTAGTAACTAGGGTCCCACTTTACCCTTGGGTACGAAACCCTAAAAACAATAATCACTTACAGGAATACATTCACTTGTTTCATTCAGTGTTTCCCTGAGGTTAGTGGTGTAGGTGTCTAGCATCTCGCAAAGGTTCTGAGTACGACCGTCGCTTAAGATAAAACTATTGTGTTCAATAATAGTTGACACCTGAGGAAACCATAGCCTTGTAACGTTGTACCTGAAAGGGGTGAAATACAGCGTTAAATAGTTACAGTACGAAATTAATGTATGTACAAAAAAATTAAAAAAAAATATTTTTACAACAAATAGGAATTTTGTATAATAATGGAAATTAATAAAAGTGGAAAAAAGGATTTGGGTTAAAAATGGATTAAAACAAGAACAAGATTGTTAATCTTTGGTAGAATAAATTGTATTTTATTTCAATATGGAAGCGCTACATTTTAGGGCTTCGGGTAGTGCTCTGCTGAATGTGATGTTCTATGTGGTATTCTTCTTTTAAATTTATTTATTAGAAGAATAATCAGCAGTCAAATATTTTGTTCAGGGCCCTAACCATGAACTGTTAAAACAATCACAAATCTGTCAAACATTATCATTTCTGTCAAATTTTGTATGAGATGACGTACCAAAATTGACAACTTTGAGATTGTTTTAAGAGTTCATGGTTATGGCCCTGCAATGGACTTCTAAATTTTGGGCGGTAACCACGAACTCTTAAAACAATCTCAAATCTATCAAACATTATCATTGCTGTCAAATTTTGTATGAAATGACGTACCAAAATTGACAACTTTGAGATTGTTTTAAGAGTTCATGGTTATGGCCCAGATCATAATAATGCAGCTTAATCTTGCCTCGATTCAAAATAAAATGTTAGACAAAGTAGTACAAGAATATCAATTGGTTGGATAAATCTAACAAAAATTCAAATTAATACTTACAGATTCATTGTTGCGAAGTTCATTGAGCAAACTAGTGCTAAGTATAATCCTAGAGGTTTTTGAAACATTGGCTTGACATTGTGAAGTCCAACAACAATTTGGTGAGCGAAAGTTTCTTCGCCCTGATTCTCTAGAACTGCGTCCAGTTTTTGCTCCATTTCATTCTTTCTCCATAAGTCTTTGAACTAAAATGTACACAGCGAGGAAATAATATTCTAGAAACTCGTTCATATAGTTCCTTAAAATTTATAAAGTTTCTAGAAAAAAAAAAAAAGTTGATAAATAAATCAACAATTTATCTTAAGTTATTTCAGGCTACTTTCTTCGGAAAAAGGTAAACCTCGTCATGATTAAGGTAAGGCTCACCTTAATCAATTAGTGGTATAGAATAAGTACGTATTTAGTAGAGATGTCTTTAAAGCAAGTGAAACCAAAATTAGTTTGTAAGGTAAAAAGTAAAGTATGCCTATATCGGATGTACAAAAGAATGGGACACTCCTTAAAACCACGTGATCAGCTGGTTATATACAACAACTTTTCCTATGGGAGCAACATCGAAATCGTGATGCTATTTTCAGATGCTCCATACATTATCATCGAGGTATACGAGTAAATTTGTATGGAGAAGCTGAAAAAATTGATCGATTTCGATGTTGCACCCATAGTAAAAGATGTTGTATATGACCAGCTGATCACGTGGTTTGAAGGAGGGTCCCATTCTCTTGTACACCCTGTATACGTCCCACTGCAGGGCACAGGCCTCACCTCAAGTATGAGGTGATTTGACCTTGATTAGATTGATTGGTCTTTTAATACTTATATCTTATCAAAGCAAAATCAACATATTCGTTTAATGAAAAGTCCATACCTAACTCAGCGGTGTACATTTGGACTGAAAACCAGAATTAATAACATTTAGTAATAAAATAATAAATTACTAACTATGTGTTAAGCTCACCGGAGACTGATCCACACTATTTCTATTATTCTCTCTGTATATATTGGTAAGTATATCTCTAGCTTCGGTGAATCTCTTCTGAGATATTAGAAATTTTGGACTCTCTGGTACAAATATGTACAAAATACAAGCTAGCAATGCCCATAGCGACATCAGATACAAGTAAAAATTCCATGTGTTGAGAACTGTAATAAAAAAATAAACAACAGTCAATATCAAACAAATAATTGGGTTTGTTGAATAGGCTCAAGTCAATTTCATTGATATTTAAATAACAAAATAAAAAGATATCTCTAATAATAAACAGTTGAAAAAGCAAAAGCATTAAATATAGTTTATTTTACTGATAAACGCTTTAAGGCGCTCTTTGGGGGAGGCCTACGTCCAGCAGTGGACTGCAATAGGCTGAGATGAATGAATGAAAAAAACGCTTTAAGTTTAAAACCGAAGAACTATGAACGGAGAAATATGGAAACCACAGAAAATAATTAATATGTCACATCCTTCTAATAATGGATTTATTTGCTGGGACTAAAGGTGCTAATTTTGTGAATATGTAAACTACAACGAATGCGTATACAGGGTGTAAAAAAAGGCTTAACGAAGCCTTAAACCACGAATTCTATACATAAAACCAAGTAAAATGCAAAAAAAAAATGATAGGAAATGACTTTTATTTTTGGGTATCAAAAAAAATAACTTATTTCTAACCCGCAATGCATAGCGCGCATGCCACAGACTATGCCTGTGTGTGATAGCGGATCATGTTTCTTGTAAAAAAGTTTAGTATTATCAAACAGAAGTCAATTTTGTAAAAAATCTTTGAAAAAAAATTGTAACTTTGACTGTCAATAACTCTGTAACCCGTCATTTCCCAGGTATAGTGTAAAAGAAAAAAATGATCGTAATAATACGTAGAATATGTAGTATTCGGCTTCGTTAAGCCTTTTTTTACACCCGATATAATACATTTACATATCCAATTCAAATTATACAGTTAGCACTGAAACGGCCCAAATAACTGCTTGTCCTTGACGACTTGTGGGTTAAAATATATTTTATTCGCGTGACTGTTTCCAAAATACGAGATCCCTTTAAATTATAAATGTATTCATTTATCCCTAGAGAGCTATCTGTAGTAGACGACCTTTAATTTAATCTACAGATGAAGTCAAAGGAGCAATTGCGATATTGTAGGCTTTATAATAAAGGGTATAAGTTTGTGACCATATATATAGGGCCGATAAAGTTTGTGTGCTGACATATAAAGTAAACTTTATTCGGTATAAAAACTTAAACTTTTACAAAAACATTAATTAATGCTTATTTTTTTTAACTTTACGGTGTTTTTATAGTAATAGTTCTTGTGTTCGGAAATCAAAGTCATTCTATGGAAGGATGCTAATTAATAAAATAAGCCCTGCCCCCTAACCATGAACTCTTAAAACAATCTCAAAGTTGTCAAATCTGTCAATTTTGGTACGTCATTTCATACAAAATTTGATAGAAATGATAATGTTTGACAGATTTGTGATTGTTTTAACAGTTCATGGTTAGGGCCCTGACGTAAGTTAGCATCATCAATGAACTTTCGAAGTTTTCTTACAAGCTGTGCGTGTTTAAATAATGCACAATTGCTATTGCAAGGGCCTATTTCATTGTATCAGGTAAGGCATAGTTCGTATAGAGCCGAGATGCTCCCATTAACTATTATCAAGATAATATTTTTCAAGGGTAAACCACTATTTACCCCAAATAACTGTAAAAGTGAATGGCCACATTAATGCCATCTTTTAATTTTACTTTTTTTTCCTGTTCGCGAACCCCTAGCGTAAGTAACGGACCCCTAGGTGACTCTCTATGCTAGGCTTAGAGCATTGTTGGTTCAATGCTCTAAGATGCTAGGTAGGAACTATGGTGAAATAATAAACTGGTACTTACCAAAAGATCCACCAAATAAGCTATAATGCCAGTCATTGGTCAATATTCCCCATGACAGCAATGCGACGATGACTTGTGCAAATGACGCGAATGACGCTTGGAAAATGATGACGCGATCTCGGATCCCGTTGTGACAAAATTCTGAAGTCAGTGCGACACATGCACTGAACGCTGTGGCGAATCTGGAATCAGAAATGTATTTTTTACTATCCATTATTTTGGAGACATGAATTTATAGGCTTGTGCTAAAAAGAAAATGTATTTGAAAAATAATCGGTGACATACAGGGTGTAAAAAAAGGCTTAACGAAGCCTTAAACCACGAATTCTATACATAAAACCAAGTAGAATGCAAAAAAAATAATTGCTGGGAAATGACTTTTATTTTTGGGTATCAAAAACAAAAGCTTATATCTAACCCGCAATGTATAGCGCGCACGCTACAGACTATGCCTGTGTGTGTAAGCGGATCATGTTTCTTTGTAAAAAAGTTTAGTATTAACAAACAGAAGTCAAATTTGTAAAAATCTTTGAAAAAAAATTGTAACTTTGACTGTCAATAACTCGGTAACCCGTCATTTCCCAGGTATAGTGTAAAAGAAAAAAATGATCGTAATAATACGTAGAATATGTGGTATTCGGCTTCGTTAAGCCTTTTTTTACACACGATATAACAATTTTGAATTTGGAACGAAAGAAAAACAAATCTCCGATTTTGCTGCTCAAAATTAACAACCTTTTCTCAACGATATTATGCCTTTACTATATAAACAGTACCAAGATAAAAATGTTTGATAACATTTAAATGAAACTACTTTTACGGATTAAATGTATCGTGTTCGCGTAAATAAAAGACAACAATATATTTGATAACGCAAAAATACCAACTCATTAAGTTAACATAAAGTATGGACTAGTATTTTTTCCTGTAATTTGAATTTTGTTTCAATGGAGTAATTGTTACATTTCAAAAGAAAATTGTAGCCCTAAAACGCTGTGTATCTATGTGTTGAATAGTTTTATGCTCTTATAGCTTGATTTATCAAGAAAATAAGACGACTAATATTTGACGACCTCCGTAGCCGAGAGGCGAGCACACCGAACTTTAAATGGCGCCGCCATCTCTGAGGTTCCGGGTTCGATCCCCGGTCGGGTTAGTGTAGAAAACGAACTTTTCTATATTGGCTCAGGTCTGGGTGTTGTGGTACCGTCGTTGTTTCTGATTTCTATAACACAAGTGCTTTAGCTACTTACCTTAGGATCAGAGCAACATATGTGATGTTGTCCAATAAAAAAAAATACAAAAATAATTATACTCACAGAATACCTTCAAAGAATTTAGAAGTTACTAGAACTTCAAAAGACTGACTAGACCCTGAAACGAGCAAGAAGATGAAACTGCCTGAAATCCCTGTGTAGATAAACACCTTTCTTCCAAAGGTGTCTGTGAGGAAGCCAGCAAGTACGGAAGAGAAGAGCATGCCTAAAATAAAAAAAAACCTTATAAATAAATACCAATAAAGAGAACATAGTTTGTAACATAAAAGAGAAATAAAATTGGATGCAGTCCATTTAAAATAAAAACGGGAATTGAATGTGTAAATGAAAATTAAAGGACCAAGACCTAAAAGCCAATACAAGACAATGTCAAGTTAAGACATTCAAGCAAGACAAACTTTATGATATCTATTTGAATATCCAATAATTATATAATAAAACGGTAAAAGTAATTAATCAATTTAAATTAAACTATACGGGTAGAGGTAGAGCATACAATATTTGTCGAGATTGCACTCTAACGACAAATCACTAACGAAGTGGAGGGGATCGCTTTTGGCACTGTGCACAGCCAATCGCTAGCATATTTTTTTCGGAAACCCTAAACAAAATCTGCTGCAGTTTAAATAAAACAATCCTCACCTATATAAGGCGAAGCGTTCAACAGTCCTTTCTGGACCAAATTCATTCTGAGATCACATTCTGCACTCGGCAGGAGATACGATGTGGTATTACTTGTGATGATACCACTGATGAACCCACATAAAGCAGCAATTAGTAACCGTACGTGAAAACGTCCGAAGCCACACAATAGCAACGCTTCATTCACTTCTTGCATGGGAGTTGGAGCTTTAGCTTCTATGCGCTCCTTGCCTGGAAAAAATAATTACGATAAATAAGCTAAAGAGAAAAAAGAGGCATAATGATAATCATAAAAACACTGAAGGTTTTTCCCAAAACCTTAACATCGCCAAATCGATTACCAATTTTTACTATTTTCAGATTTGTAATGCCTTGATATCAGGTACCTATAAAGCATAATAGCAAGACTATTTTAATTTAATACATTTTATTAGCTTCTAATGCTATCAAATCATAAAATTATTTTGGATTGAGAAAAGCATTTAGAACATTTTTGTTTGACATTGTGCTGATCTGATGAAACCAGGATACTTACTACGAAAACCTTTCGTTCGTTCGAACGTATTAACCCAATAAATTGGAATAACCATTTACTTGTATCAAACCATTGACAATTTGTGAACTACTGGAAATGGTCGTGTCTTTTACTCGGCTAGTTTAAGTTGGTCTTATTTTGTCAAAGGATTGATACAGGGACATGGTATTTTTAGTTTGTTAGGTTTATACGTCCGAATGAACGAATCATTTTCTAGGCCTGCAGTAAGTGGATAGTACCTCATTATTATCTACGTTTTACGTTCACAGTTAATTACAAAAAAACGAAAAAATATATAATTATCGTCAATCTCAGACTGTGTTATAAACTTAGAACATTATTTTGTACTCAAATGTATAATATATTACAATTCAGTTAACGTTAATTTGCATCTTTGAAACCATTAAAACCAATTTATTTCTGTAAATAGGCTTAAACTAAGCGCTTTTACACGTCCCAATATTTTTTTCCCTACCACTACTTCGGGACAATTTTGGGCTAGCGCCGAGAAGAAGTAGCGCAAGAAACTCGGTCACTATTGTCAGCCTCTTTTTAAATAGTATATATTTTACATTACAAGATAAATGTACCTGTGCGAGCAGGGCAGTATTTATTTCCAAATATTTTTATCATTTATATAATCATTTACAGTATAATATCCTTTTTTAATTAAAGTTCTTTTAATATGCGATTTAAATTTTAACAGGGGCAGCTCTACAATAGACGCTGGTCTCTTGAAGATGGTTACGAAACTGATGTGAGTTTTGATTTTATGAGACTTGCATTACGTACTGTATCAATTATATTATAAAACCGTTGGTCTATCATAAATGCAACACTTGTTGTGTTATGTTTTATTACACATGTGTGCTTAACTACTTTACCAATCTGTAGTTACGACATATGGCGAAGGCTTTACAAATTTATTGGAGTTAAAGATAAGTTACATACTCGTAGTAAGTAATAAACATTGACATACTTAGATACTACGCTATTTTTACATTTTCTTTTTTACTTGGACTCTAAAAAAACATCTGACAAAAATAATACCATACCAAAATAACTCTGATAGTCGTTAAATTGGAGGATGTATTAAAATAGTTTTAAGTTTTAATAACTATTAAAAATTTTAAAGTATAGAAAACAGTTTTAACGAATCACGATGGTTTTACTATTGCACTAAATATATACATATGTATTATTATATAAGCGTCCACTCATGTACCTGTGGCAAGCAAGTTTAGAATAGATGGAATAGGATTTACGAATCAGTTCGTACTTTTACCTATATTGCGTATACCTATAGTGCCTATAGGTAGCATATTTTTTGGCAATATCGGACTCCTTTGGAGTGATCTGACTCTCAAAATAGATCTATCTATTTTAAGCCTATACGATAGCAAGCCCGCCTAAGCTGAGCCGTACGTATCAAAGTTCCTGAACATTTCTGGTTACAAGTTATTGAGGCTTACACTGCTGAATATTGGGATAAAAAGCATCCTACGTTCTACCTCGAAGTATGAGTTCCAATAATGCCATTAAATTCAATTAGTGGTTTGAGCGTGCTGCGCGGCCAAGATAAAGACAGACGGACAGACAGAATAATGAAAA
This sequence comes from Anania fuscalis, assembly GCA_950371115.1. Taxonomy (NCBI): domain Eukaryota; kingdom Metazoa; phylum Arthropoda; class Insecta; order Lepidoptera; family Crambidae; genus Anania; species Anania fuscalis. Next base: position 12,679,827 of record OX493343.1, on the reverse strand, counting down.
AATACAGTGTCTATATGGAGCAAAATTTTCAAAATATCTTTAGTATATATATATAGAATTCGACATAATATGTATAGATAATAACAAACTCCCATAAAGTCTCTTCGCCAAATTTCATAAAAATCGGTAAAGTTTAGGCGTGAAATCGTAACGGACAGACATAGTTACTTTCTCCTTTGTAATTTAAATAAAGTAAAAAATTGTTGAGTCCCCCAATAAACTTAGACGTCTTGAAATTAGGCTAAGAACTGGAATGCCACTGGTCAAATTATTAAATCAAATATCTTTTTAAATTATCCCATTTTCTGAACCATAGAATTCCTTGTTTTACTACCAAACTTAATAAGTTAAATGAGTGTCAGAACCGTTGTCACTTATTTGTATGGAAGTTTATATATAAATAAAGTTTTTTACCGACTTCAAAAAAGGTGGAGGTTCTCAATTCGACTAAATGTTGTTGTTGTTGTTTTTTTTTGTATGTTTGTTACGCGATTACGTCGTCAATTATGGACCGATTTTTTTTTTTTATTTGAACGTGTATACTCCCGGGGTAGTTCCATTTACACCAAGTCAGATTCTGATGATGGGATCCCTGGGAAATCGAAGGTAACCCTCAATTTTTATAGGCACCCATAATGTTTTGCATATATTTTCTGACTCAATGCTGATTTTTGGGTCTGGTAATTATGTCATGTTGCTGACCTGATGATGAAAGCCACAGAACTCCTTAACGGATAGGAGTTAGAAGATAATACTGCAATGTGTCGACAGAACGTATTTCGCAGTGTGTTGAGCAGACGTGGAGCTTAATATGAGGTACCAGACCGCCAATTTTTAATTACTGGTTGCAAGTAAGCCCGCAGACCCAGTAACGAAAAAAGTTTTAAAAGTTCCTTTCTTAAATTGACTTGTTATGGTTTTGCAGCGGAGGTGTGCTACCGCCCAATAAACCAAAAAAATAAAAAAATAGCAAAAATAAATAAATTAAATTAAAAAATTAGCATTTTCTTCGGAACCTATGTATGACCCACCAGCGATTACTAACGAAACTAGTCAGAGTAAGTTATAGACTATGAATACTACCCAATGAGATAAGTCGCATTCCTCAAAAGCATGTTTTTTTTTTAGTAAAACAAAAGTAATATTAAAAACAAAACGAATATTCGTATATCCATGCTTCTGAATGTATAAAATGCTTATAAAATGCACAATATCTTCCTAAAAAGGTACACGAATATTTAGGAGCTTTCCTATCTTGTTCCCCGAAATTTCCCTCGCGTCATTCCAAGCCGCCATTTACAAAAAAATAAGTAATCCCCGAACGAACCTAAGAATGGTTGCCTACCTATATTAATAACTGTGTATTGTAATGTGGATTGCACTTGATGAGCGCAAAAGAACGTATCACACTAACTAATAATAATTGAAAATCAATAATTAGGATAAAAATATACGTTTTGCGTTGAAGCACATAACTTTTTCCCCCATGCATTTCATTCCCCCCAAAACAAAAAAATTCAGTAAAATGTTAACCCTGAACCTTAAAAAAAAAAAAATTCAATAAAAGGTCGCGAACTTCGAAATACCGGGTTAAAATTCCCAATGATCTTTGACAGGTATAACAAGTATTCTACAACCTTTACGCACCACAGAGTATTTTCAAGACTTATAAAAAGTGATTGTATTTTCTTTATTCGATGTAAATCATAACAATGTGTCATTTCAGGTTCACAAAAACAAAAATAAATTCAATTCAATGTGTTTTTCATATAAAAAAATATTATGTAAGACAACAATAATACACCGACTACATCATGAATAATGAGGTGACACCCCAGTTTAGTCAAACAGTGGACTTACTAATACAAGTATTAACTAAACCAGACTATTTAAAGAGAGATTTATTCTTTGCTTTGTTGCTCATTGTGATGAAGGAAAATGATTTCCAGCTACTAAGAAGTATCCATGGTGGATCTATTAGTATCGTAGACTTCATGGTGGCGAAGAAATCGAAAAATGTTTTACATGAAGCTGTTTTTGTTCTTAACGGATTCCAGGATATGCCATTGAAGATCATTGCTTGTCCGATAAATGATACTATTTTAATAATTGCAACAATTCCAGAATTATACAAAGAAGCTTATTCATTATGTGTGAAATTGAATAAATATGTTCATATCTCACCTTTGGGAATACCATCGCATTTAACAAATATAAACGAACTATCCACAGATTTCAAAGATAAAATTGTAAATCCTGTGAAAGGTACCATATTGAACTATCATAAATATCCAAGCGCAAATCTCTTCGGTCTCCCAGATGATATTATTCATCAAATACTTCTAAGTTTGACTGTCGGAGACATATTGAATCTCTCGGAATCTTGTAAAAGGCTTCATAGAATTGTAAAGGAGGATTCGCTATGGTTTCGGCTTTATAGCAGAGATTTCCCTAATAAACATAAAAGTGAGGAGAAATGCTGGCGGGATGTGTATGCCGAGGAGTATTTGTTGAAACAAGAGGAGAAATTTAAGTCGCTAGGTGATGCCGATGCGGAGACTTTGCCAGACTTTGCCGAGTTGCCAAATTACACAAGGCATGTTCCGGATTCGCGATGGGAAGTTATTCTGTGAAATACGCCTTGGTTCCATCGTTTTTGTTATTGAAAATTTCACTGTACACGAAAGGCTCGTCGACAATCCACGGTACACGTTTTAATTTGAATTTGTATTCGGAAATTGTTTTAGGATCTTCGCAATTTCTCTTTAAGTTGCTTTAATTGTTTTGATTCTTCAAATGGAAGATGAAACGACATTTCATGTAAACAGAGATGTTTGGCATCGTTTTATTACGTGGAATGGTATATTTTTCAAAACAAAAACAACGTTTTATCTTTAAAAACAAATAAATTGGTGCCGCTGTGCATGAAAAACTTGCATGAAAAATAAAAACTCGTATATTACAATAAACTAATTGATAACGTGCCTATAATAGCGGCCTCAAGAACAAATACAAATTAGGCAATTTATCTCTTGTTTGTTATCAAGAGATAATTTGGGAGACAGTAGTACATCTCCAATTTTATTTTATTTATATGGTGGCGATTCAGTTAAAACTTACTTTGGATTTTCTAACTGTTAACTATACATATTTTAAAATAAATAAAAATGTAAAACTAAAATCATTTATTTTACGATATTACATCTAATAAATTTACAGAACATTATAATAACATTCCGCACTGTACGTACAAGCCTTGCATTAGTTGCGCTAAAAGAGGCACACCGAACAATTTCAGTAACGGAACGCGTGCTTTCGCGAGAGGCCAATGATCGTTGGGAGAGGCTCACTAGTGCATCGATAGACAAGACAAATTTTGTCTTTGACGATAATTTTGTCGGTTGCCCTAAACTAACGGATCACAGACGTCTTGAATCCTTTTTCTTAATATTTTCAGGGTCCCCGTTGATCATAGCCACTTATTTTTACGTCATAACACGGCATTGTCATGACATTTTGGTTTTGCATAGTTATCGTCGATGACAAAACGACATATTTACGTCAAAAGTCGATAAAATGCCACGACAAAATTTTATCGCGTTGCGCATGCTAGCCTTGCTGGACGTACCCTATGGGTCTGCAATTGCCATTGATGAGTTCCTCTATCCACCGTTCGGTTTGATCCTCAGATCATCATCTTCAGCTCGATGATATCCAATTATTGGATTTTTTAGATTTAGAAAAATACCCCACGGGAACATTTAATCGGGATAAAAAGTACCATAAATGTTAATCCTGATAATATTCTTAATGTGAGTGCAAAATTTTATCCCGATCCGTATTTTTAACATTAGTGGGATCATTTGAATTACATACAGAAGTAGGTCAAACACGATTTTAAGATTTTATTGCATAGTTAGGTACTTACTGCCGCACTCAGACACGCCACTTATTTTTAATGGTTACTTAGGAAAAACCTGATATTAATATTGATTGATAAATACTAATATTGATACGAATAAAGTCTATAATTGAATGCACGATAATGTTTTTTCACAATTTTAGAGCGGCAGTAAGTGTGTTAAAATCAGTCTTGAAACTGTCACATCGATTACTTTTAGCAGATTTTCTCTGCTTTTAGCTATGAAAAAATATGGAAACGGCTCTAAGAATATTATTTTGCATCCTAGTGCCAGAGTTCAGACATCTTGCAAAGTTTTATTCAAATAGTGTTTTCTAACTCTGTGAAGTTTTCATGTTGAGACGATAAAAAATATTGAGGTGTAAAGAAAATTTGTTAAAAACAAGTTTAAAGACACGAAGATATGAATATTCTTAGTTGTTATTCCTTTTGATTAGGTAATATTTTTGAAATATGTTCTTTAAATATTCATCTCACATTCAAAAGAGTAAGTAATAAATATATTAAGTTATGTAATACTTAACTAGGTCCTGTTTTGCCTACGTTAACAAGAAGATATTGTATCTTTCTAATATTGTAAAACATTGTTTTAATGTCAATAAAGCGGTGATGATTTGTACCAGTATGTTTGTTAAAGTTTATATTCATCTCCAATAGGGACATTGAAATCATCATCAATCTAAATCGTCTGCTAGAAATAGGCCTTGGAAATCTACAGAGAGCGGTTGAATTTTGTCAGCTGGTTTTTATCTCATAGTTCAGTAATATCATATCCTACGCACCTGTTTCGGCTAAAGCTTGTAAATTCACTTCACTCATTTTAAACTATTCTTTTAATTATTTAGCCTCAAATTTCTCGCATTATCACTATCACGTTGCCTCATGGTACTGAAGCGAATAACATACTAATTAAATTGATAAAGTAGAACACGTTTTGTTTAATGAGCCTATATCTATAGTAGCGCACACACGTTCAATCTTACCGCTGTATGCTGCTGTATGACCTTTGTTGTATTAATTACTTGTAAAAAACCGGCCAAGTGCGTGTCGTACCACGCGCAGTATAGGATTCCGTAGTTGTCCGTCGTTAGCACAATATATTTCAGCAATAACTTCATTTTCAGTCACTTTCAATGTTTTCTCTAAGGAATTTTAGAACGACTAAGTTGAACGACTATTACTATTAAACCAACTAATTTATCTTAACCGTTTTAATTTTCCTTAAAATTTCATGTAAAACACTATTAGCATGAATTTTTCTAGATTATTCAAGCCAACAATTTAGCTTTTAGAGGGGGGGGGGGGAGGACGCCCTCAAGCAAAAATTGTCTTATTGTCTTAGCAACCCCTAAGTCATTTTAAAGGACCTATTCAACGATACCCCACACGATAAGATAGACGATGATATCATCCCCACGTTACATGTATGGGATATACCCTGAAAAAAAATATTTTTCAAAATTTTATTCTACTGTTTTGCCGGCGTGATTGATATACATGTATCTACCAAATTACAACTCCCTAGGCAGTCTCCAAGCAAAACCTCGGACGGACAGACAGACAGACAGACGGACATGACGATACTATAAGGGTTCCTTGTCAGGACGGAACCCTAAAAACGAAGTTATTTCATTAATTCATGTTAGACAACACACGATTGTCAGACTAGACTAGCTGCTTACTTTTTTGTCCGTAGTTTGTTTATTTTCCTTACGAGGTATTAAACAATGAAATAAACTAGTGTTGTTTTACATAAACCATACAGGCTCACACACAATAAATAGTTTTTTAAATTAACCGAAACTTGGAGTCGAACCTGCTTCTTGGCGTTCAAAGCATATCGCCGCGCTTTTAGGCCAAACGCGTCATTAAAACCTAGACGGCCTTACTACAAAAAGATAGACACGTGTTGAACACCTGTTTACAGATAAGTCAACCATTTTGAAATGTTTGTTAGTGATATGTCTCGAATGTCAGATGTGTCAACATTTCAAATTGGTTGATTAATTTTAGACAAGTGTTCAACGCATGTCTATCTTTTTTGTAGTAAGGCCATAGAATGTTCAATCTCAAGTGTTCTTAGCCTAACCTCGCGCGTTTTTGAAGTCGGTTAGCAATATTAGAAAAAAACGGCAAAGTGCGTGTCGTGCCACGCATAGTATAGGGTTCTGTAGTTGCCCGTCGATACAACAATACATTTCAGCAATTACTTAATTTAAGTCATTTAATGTTTTCCTCTAAGGAATTTTTGAAAGAATAAGTTGAACAGCTATTACACTTATCAAACTAACTGATCGATCTTAACCGTTATGATTTTCCTTAAAAGTTCATGATACTCGAACAAAATTGGCACTTTAAAGTTTAATATTTCGCAAACGGATCCCTAAATCGAAAAATAGTCTTAAAACCCCTAAGTCATTTTAATACCATTTGACCATATCCCACACGATGGGGTACAGGATAAATAATAAACATCCCCACGTTACAAGTATGGGAGCTATAAAAAATTTTTTTTTTTTTCAAAATTTTGTTCTACTACATTCGTCCCACCTGAGGTCGATGATTTTTTTCAAGTGTTATTTATCTTCAATTTGTTCTACTACTTTGTCGGCGTGATTGATATACATCTCCACAAAATTATAGCTCTCCAGGGTCAACAGTCTTCAAGCAAAATCTCGGACGGACAGACAGACTACGAACCTTTCCCGTAGATTAAAGGATGTTTTGTATGTCTTATTTACTAAGCAACGCTATGGTATGTATAAAGGACTCTTTTAAAAAAAGGTAAAGATTTTTCGCGGTTCGCACTATAAATTTTAAAGTCTTTTGAATTTTGACTATAAAACCACAGCTTTTCGCCTCTCTTCTCTAGTAAGAGCCTTGAGTAAGACTGCAAAAAAATGTCAATAGAGAGTCAGTTATAAGAAAGGGCACGTCGTTTTAAAGGAAATTTAGTCACGGGGTCCGTTCAGATCTGGCGAATGCACAGCTGCGCGCGAGCGGCGTCGTGCATTTTATGTTCGTGCGCCGCCCGCGAGCCGTACGCACGCAAGCTAGATCTGCGCGCTTGTGTCATAATTAAGAGCTACACCTACTTCTTGGAACGAGAAATAGAACTGGACGCGCGTAGATCACGCGCCGCGCGCGTGTACTGTGTAAGCCTTGCATAAGTTGCACAAAAGAGGCGCACCAAACGATTGCAGTAACGGTACGAATTTGCCAAATCTAGATGCGTGCGTTTTAGAATATCCAAATTAAGAAGACCTGTAAAATTTACTGTTCACTCTAAAACTACGTCACATTGCATGGTTCTTGATAAGATGGTAATAATCTCAGTTACACTCACTGAACAAACTTTCGTACCCATATTTTATCAGGCCGTATATTTCCTTCATTTTATTTATTCGTGCGTAACAAACGTAGTTGCACCATCACCGGATATTTCATTACGTCTTTCTCAAGATCTTTCTTTTTCCTTTTCATTCTTTCTTTATTAATAAAAAGATTTTTCTTTATAGATTTTAATGAGAGCTCTTAACGAATCATTTTCTACTTCATTTTCAATTGTCTCTATAAAATCTCATCGTAAATACAACACAAAGTACACAAATACTAAATTCTACACATATTCTAATATAGTACAAGCAGTACAATCAATATGAAATCTATTAAGTCCAATGTTGGTTTGTCAAACCGCGTGAATAGGTAATTTAACTAACGTTTCACAATCAAGCCGCTTCTAACGGTGTATTCAGCAAATAGTTACGTACAAAACAGCTTTGCACTACCTACTGAATTATGTTGTACAAACGAGAATTGGGTGGAGCCTCGGAATCAGAATCAGTTATATGATGACGACATATCTAAAGCAAGTCATAAATCACTGAATGACATTTTGTTTGTAAAATTGCGGTTATACAACATACAGTGTTGTTTTAAAACAAAGCAAGGTTAAAGTTATGTTGTTTTAAGAGGTGGTCGTTGGACCACTGTGACAATAAGACAGTAATTTAGTTAAGGTAGGACAAGATACGTAGCGGCCCTAATACCGACCCTTCGGCCATGCCCTTTTGATATCGAAACATAGTAAACAAAGCTTATATTTTTTTAATTTTGTATACTAAAGTAAATTAGTGCCGTGAAAACATTCTGTCTGGCACGATTAACTCTGAGCCTTTTTTGACAATTGTTTAAAATATTAATGTTTATTTTTTTCTTTTTAATTTAAAAGAACTCTATAATTATATGGAAGAATGCCCCGCTTACAAAATACGTTTTTGCATAGAACAAATCTATAGCGCTATTGCAATATACTGTTAAAATAAAATATCAAATTTCCTGTATTGATTTTGAATTTAGCTGTCAACACGTAAAGTTCATTGCCATATTTTAAAATATTATGTGGTTTTGTGATGATTTACTGATTGCACTTTAAGGTATTGTGCAAATAAATAAACATATAAATCGCTTTTATTAGACCCATGCCCTTACGTGCTAAAACTCCGTGAACCTTGGAATTAATAATTTCGTTAAAAGCTTCAGGAATATATCTACTAGAAACACCTGGGTGTTGCAATTCTAATGCTAAATCTAATTAATGTCTGCGATTAAGGGACACCGACACATCTGATAGTAAAACGTCAAAAAGTTTTATTGCATCTTACATTACACAGAACGTAGACTTACTCAGTCTCAAAATTAATGAGCAATATTATTTCTTAAATGCTCTACTATGACGAAAATGTATTTTTATTGCATCTTACATTATACAGGACGTTGACTTAGTCAGTCTTAAAATTAATGAGCAATATTATTTCTTAAAATGCTCTACCAAGACGAAAAATGGAACGTCTTTTCATTTTCTTATTCGTAGTTGATCCCATGTTAAAGGCTATTTATAGCTATACAATGTGCTATGGGCGGTACTTCTAACCCGTTAAGGCTAAGTGAGATATCTAATTTTATCGACAAAAATAATAATTTGGGGTCTAACCCTCACTCACTATGAAAGCGGCCATTTTGTTTTTTTAACACCAGGCAATAACAAAGGTTATAAGTGACGTAGAAACATAAAATAAACAACACAAGATAGATATAAGGATAGAGTAACTAACCATAGACTTCATGTCCGGTATTTAGGGTTTCCTTGGCTAGAAAAACAATAATTTATTTAAATTATTTTCGAAAAAAAAAAACTTTATTTTGCAGATTTGTTTAGACCCTTAATTACTTTTTTGACAATAATATTAGATACCGAACTTAGCCTTAACAGGTTCGGTGCACCGCACAGCTCACATTGTATTATTAAACACATTCGCTCTCTATAATATTGAGATTGACTTTCAATCTACACCCTATATTTGACTTTACCTTTTGCTTACGTAATAATGAAGTAAGCCTTTTTATACGCCCCACTGTAGGACACAGGCCTAACCTCAACTATGAGGTGGTTTTGGGCATACTCCACGATGTAGGTCCTGTGAAGATTGGTGGAGGGGATTGTATGGAAATTGACTAACCTAACTGTCAGATAAAACTAAGCTGCTTGAGGCCTTCGCGACTAGGCTTTACTAAAATATCGAGCAATATATTAGCCGGAACCAATGTTTAATATATGCCACACGCGGTCCGAAGCACGAAGACGCTTGTAATAAAGTCAAAAACATGAAACAGTCAATCATTGACTTTCAATCGCTTCGTGGGACTTGGTATTCTCAATTGCTATAATAATATTAAAATTTAAGACTAATAAGTTGTCAGTGGTGATAAAAGCATGCAATAACAGCATTCAATGATCTCGTTAGTATAAATTCGAATTATTTTATATACCACGGTGGTTACTTAAGCTCACGGAAAACCTTCATCATGATTTCAGCCACAGGACGTCCATTGCTGAACATAGGCCTCCCCCAGTGACTTCCAGCTTGTCCGGTTGGAAGCGACCTGCATCCAGCGGCTTCCTGCAACCTTTACCAGGTCGTCTGTCAGGAAAAATCTACATGATAGTAAGACCAAAACTAAAATTGACAAAGATGTGTTAAATTCACTTCACTTGTAAACAAAGATCTGGAAGTCACTAGGGGAGTCCTTTGTTCAGCAGGGGACCTCCTGTGGCTGAAGTGATGATGATGATGATGATGAAACTAAGATCTGTTAAAAACTCTTAATGTTTTCTAATAGCATAGAGTTTAAGATTAAAATGTTTGTCTCCTTTTATTGATCACTTGTGTATAAACGTTTATTTTAATTTATTTAATATAAGTTCTTAAAGTCTTTTCACTACAATACCATTTTGCAGGGCTGAAAAAGGACTATCCCTTCAATGGTTAAAAGTTTGTTCGCAGTTTGCCCAAAAAACATATTTTAAATATTATTGTAGCCCCGTCAATCAAATACGTCGCAACAAAATTTTAGAAACGCAATACAAAGTATTTGAATAAATATTTGAATAAAAATAAACAAGTTTCTGCATCAATACTTTGACGGCGGAACTTTCATACAAGTTACAACTAAGATTAAGCCTTACAAAAGCCGAAGTTTAGCCGATTTAGTAAGTATGTGTAGTTTAAATTTGCTGAATTTCATTGTAGTCGTGTACGTACATGGAGTCGTTGCTTTTGTAAAACTTAAGTACTTTATGTTTTATTAAACCTTCAGTCCAGCAAAATGAGAAATAATAGAAATTTTACCTGAATTTATTTTAAACTTTTAGGCTGAGTTGCATCATAACTTTAACCATAATTGTAACTACGAGTATAACCGGTATTTCGGAATGGAGTTTGACAGACTTTTGACGTTTGTTAAAGTTAAAGTATGATGGTGCAACCCAGCCTTCTCTCTTCTCTGTCGTTTCACTCTTGGCAGAGCGGTCGTGGTCACGTTGAGGTTTCCGTGTTTGTGGTGGAGGCGGACACAGCTCTCTTCACGATCTCCCGCCACCTCTCTCGGTTGGCAGACTGTCTGGCGCAGTCAGAAACCCAGCCTTAGACACTTTAGAATAATAACTAGTCCATCCTCAAAAATCTACTATATATATTACTAGAGATTTTTAAAGCAACTGTCAGTTAAGTATCCTTTATTAAAATTTACTACAGTAAAAACACTAGGTTCCGCAATAAGTAATGCACGCGATACAGACGAGACCAAATAAAAAAAAACGTTTTATAAGGCTCGGAAGATAGACAGACAGACAGACGGATATGACGAAACTATAAGGGTTTCTTGTCAGGACTACCTAACCCTAAAAAAGATTTAAATAAAAAAACCTTAACAAACTGGTAGTATTAGGAGGATACTATCAAAATTATGTTTCCCGCATAGTAAAGTAGCTTGCACAGACTAATGAAAACTGTGTTTTGATTTATTAACCAATGGAGAGGTAGGTAACCAAAATTTTCATAGAGCTAAAAAATTGGTAGGAATGCTCATGTAATGTAAAAGATATTTACATGACATAAATTCTAAAATTGTCTGTACGCTTTTTTGCGAAGATTCCCCGTTTTTGAGATATACCAGTTTTTTCGGGTTAAGCCTTTGACTGCTACGTAACTTGACATTTTGTAACCTTGTCTATCTACTTTGACCGGACTAAACAATAAGATAATGCTAAAAATACCTTAATAATTTATATCATACCAAATTTTAACCCACCTTGCTGGCTAATGGCTAAAGAAAGAAAATGTAACAAGCGAAAAATAAAGCAAAATTTCACACAGCTTTTGAGATTGAGTGTGCGCGAAACGAACATGTAACATTAACTTGTACAGGCCCAGATTGATATCAGGCCCTGAACCCATCCCGGTAGTGATGTGTTTGTATCGATACTTGCATATCGATGCAGGCCGACTAAAATGATTTCCCTGCTATATCACATACGGCTCAAAGGACCAAATGTAGAGTTATGGATAGCTATTTAATTTATTTTCATGTCCCTTTAGACGACTTTACAAATGAATAAGACAGAGTTAATGCATAAAATTGTATTTTTTTTTTATTTTTATTTTTTTTCTTTATTCAAAATCCACAGCTCTTAAAAAAGTTACAATTCACATATATACCTAACCTACAGCCAATAATGGATTCTATATTTATTAATAAACATCTTTAAAAAACAACACAGTCAAAGGGATAATTATTAAGACAAATATTACCTATATAAGAAGAAAAATAAAATCAGAGAGAATACTTGCATGTAGGTGAATGTCTGGCTCTGAATGAATGGTGTAATGAGTACGAGTGTGTACGAGTGTTAATGAGTGTAAATGAAATGTGTGTGTGTTTGTGTGGGTGGTCGGGTTGTCCTACCGAGCTAACAAATTGCGAACCTCTTTTCTAAAGGATCTTTTGGAGGTGCTAAATAAGTCAACTAAAGCAACTCTTCTGTTATAAGTGCGGTGCATTCTACTTACTACTGAATTTTGGGCATAGTTAGTTTGAGTTAATGAACTACTAAAAAGCTTAGTGTGTCTGGTTCGGGTGCGAGGCGCTCCGAAGGTAAGCGTCTTAGTAGCGAGGTCGGGACTATCAATGACACTGTTGCAAATATTGTAAAGAAAAGTCATGTCTAATAAACAACGCCGGTTCTCAAGTGTCATGAGATCAAAGGATTGACATGAGTGTTCGTAATCAATACACCTACGGTGGTCGCGGAAGCTTAGGTGCTTTATGAATTTATGCTGGATTTTTTCAATTTTATGTTTGTGGGGGACATATTGGGGATTCCAAATGCAGCTACAATATTCCAAAATACTTCTTACATACGTGTAGTAAAGGATTTTTTGGCAAGTTACGTCGGAGAATGGACGGCTTACTCTCAAAATGAAACCTAGGTTCCGGAAGGCTTTAGATACTACGGCGTCAATGTGCTCAACAAAAGTTAATTTCGAATCAAGAATTATACCTAAATCTTTTACTGTTGATAACTGCTTGATGCTAACACAATTGATGCTGTAGCCGTACTTAATAGGGTTTCTTTTACGAGTAAACGATAAGTGGGAGCATTTACTAACATTGATATTGATCCTATTTTCCATGTAGTATACACTTAATCTATCAAGATCATCTTGTAGGTAGATACAATCCTGGAGACTTTTGACCTTCATATAAATTTTTGTGTCATCTGCGTACATTAGAAATTGTGAAAATTTAAAACATTTAGTAACGTCGTACAAATAGCATGCATATAACAAGGGTCCCAATATCGAGCCCTGGGGTACGCCTGATAAGACGTCTGTATAATCCGAACGATAACCTCCTAACACCACAGCTTGACTCCTGTTACGCAAGTATGATTCAATCCACCTCAACAAGTTTCCCCTTATACCCAGTTCACCAAGCTTTCTTATAAGTATGACGTGATCAACACGGTCGAAGGCTTTTTCAAAGTCCGTGTAGATCACGTCAATCTGATGACCTCCGTCCATGCCATTGAGCACGTCCTCAGTAAAGACCGCAAGGTTAGTAGTGGTTGAACGGTTCTTCATAAAACCATGCTGTTGCAATGGAATTAGAGGTGAGACTACGGGATAAATATGATCGTGTACAACTCTTTCAAGTAATTTACTCAAAACATTAAGAAGAGAAATAGGACGGTAGTTCAAAACAGATGATTTGGTACCTTTCTTGTGTACAGGAACTACATGAGCAGTTTTCCAGATGTAAGGAAGATAGCCCTGACTAAGACACTTGTTAAAAATTAATGATATAGGTTCAGCCAAAGATTTAGAACAACGGGAGAAAAAGATAGGTGGTATGTTGTCACTACCAGCGCCTTTCTTTACGTCCAACTTCTTTAAAAGATCTAGGGTATACGATGCAGTAATTTTAATAGAATGTATGACGTCTTGAGACAGACTCTCTGAATACATGTTAGGATAGTTAGCTGCTGGCCTCTCAAAGTTTTTACGGAAAAAGTCATTAAATGCGTTACAGATATCTGATTGATTGTTTAAAGTTCTGTCATCATAATGCATTATACTAGGGTAATTTGATTGACCATTTCGGCGAGATTTTACATAGGACCAGAATAATTTAGGGTTAGTTTTAATATTTTCTTGTGATTGTTTTATGTATGAATCATAACAATTCCTCTGCAAAACTTTTAATTTGGCTCTTAGGGCAGAGAACAGCTGATAATCTAATGGGTTACTATGAAGTTTCCAATTGCGATGATGTCTGGATTTTTCTTTTATTACGTTTATTAGAGCTTTATTATACCAAACTGGGTAAGTTCGAGAGCCAGACACCTGGGCTTTTGGAACATGCATGTCAATCACATTATATAATATACAATAAAAATTTTTGACTATGTCTTCCAAATTAGTCATCTTTGATATAAAAGACCAATCTTCATTAATGAGACTTCTGTCAATTTTTGAAAAATCAGCTCGCTTATACTGATGTATAAGTCTTAATTGAGGTTTTATTGGTGGAATTAAAAGGTCAGAGGCAGTTATTTTCAAAGAAGGATGATATTTATCTTCAGCTACTACAGGAGAGTCTGATCTAGCAGTTTCGAGAGCAAAATTAGAAAAAACAAGGTCTAAAGTACAGTTTTGGTGGTTTTTTATAAAATTATATTGAGTTAGACCAATGTACGAAGTTACTTCAATAAAATTAGATGCTGCATTTTGAATTTCAGTGGATCCTTTCTTTTGTATTATAGGATCACCTGTGTTCCAATCAATACAGGGTAAATTAAAATCACCTGCTAAAATTAAATAATCATCAGGATTAGTAGATGAAACATGTTCAACTATCTCGGAGAACTGTTGCAGACGTGAGGGGATGTCTCGATTCGGGGGAAGGTAAACAACAGCTAAGTGCAAGTTTTTGTCGCAACCGAGTGATTGTGCTGAGATTGTTAACCAGATGCACTCAAGACCGGGTCTGTGCCACTCTGCTCGACCACGAGCCTCCAATTTCCGTGAACATAGTATCATTACGCCACCTCCCAGAGATCCGCGGTCACAACGAAAAACGTCGTATTTATTGCTACAAATTTCACCATCTAGTATGCCCTCACATAACCATGACTCTGTAACAAGTCCTATGTCACAATCGGAAAGCAACATATTGTTATAAAAAGTGTTTGTTTTAGTACGTAAGCCCCTTACATTTTGGTAAAACAGCTGAAGTTTATTACGTGAGTTAGCCATTTGGATTAAGAAAGGGGTAGCATCGCTTACAAATGAAAAAAGTTACTGTAAAATTAATTAACCACACTATTAAATCCATCCACAATAACAAACTAGAAAATTGCAGAGTTAACAAAGTGCAGTAGAAAGACACAATATAGTGGGTAGGACAACTTGTGAAAAAGTTGAGTTGATGGTGTGATGAAATGAGTGAAGTGTGTGTGATTGTGTTGCATGCAAGTTTCAATGAGGTACGATAAATGTTGGCGTTAAACATTAAAATTAAAAATAAAATTAAAATCGTTTAAGGATCAGTTACGCTATTTTTTCTATGTCTGCAGTAGAAGATATTAATATCGGCGGACTTGTATCGTTCTTTCGAACAAATATTCTGCAGTTTTTTGTCCATATATATTTATAGCATGATTCCTTGGCCTTAAGCTTGCACGCAGTAAGAAGACGTTTGTTTTCTCTTGTGAGGTGCTCGTTGACGTAGATCATGTCAGTATCTTCCTCAAGTCCAATGTCCTTGCTAGTAGTCCGTCGCTTGCGAGCAGCAGCCACAATCTGATCCTTAGTCGGACGCTGCTTAAGTCTGACAATGATGGCTCGCCCTCGTTTAGCACTGACAGGACGCCTCGGTTGAACACGATGAGCAAACTCTATGTCTTCAGGCAACACATGGACACCTATATGTTCGAACAATTTTCTTGCTACGTCAGAAGTATTTTCCTGCCCATTATCAGGAATACCAACTAGTTCTATGTTTTGCAGCCGCGTCCATTGCTGCTGCCGGGCATATTCTTCCTCCAGATGTTTAATACGGGATGCACATGATAACAAGACCTGTTTGAGATTGATGTTATCATTTTTTATGCTCTTCAGCTCAGCAGAGAGAGTAGTCTGGGTTTTTTTCAAATCACTATTTTCCTTTCTTATATCCTCAAAAGTTTTGTTGAAAAACGATAAAGAGTTTTGGAATTCGACAAGTTGTAGTTTAAAGCCGGTAATTTCCTCAGACAATAACTCTTTAATAGAAGATTTGATTGTGTTCAAGAATTCTTGCCTTATCACGGCCCTCAGAGTTGCCACTTCGTCGTCGTTATGCCCCTGTTCAACCTGAACATTTGCGTGGTTTGCTGATTCTTTGGGCTTATTACGTAGGGTAACGTTGTTGGTTTGGTCGTCCGAAACCCCCTCGCCGCTGCAGCTGGCAGACGGTGCTATTTGGGGTTGCTCTGCACGCAGCGGAGTGTTTGTGTTGCCCGACTTCGGCAGTCTGCTCACACATTCAGGGCATTTCCAACCGCGCTTAGCGTCCTGCGACATAGCCTTGAACCGCTGGGAAGTGATGTTGGTACATTGTAAATCATATATATGTTTACAGGTTGGGCATTTGAGAAAGTCTTTGCCTTGAATTAAAGCATTACACCCAGTACATTTATTTATATTGGAGGCCATTTTTCCTGGATTGATTAGGTTAAGAATAAGTAAGTCCGTTATTTCCTGACAATAAGCAGCAATCCGCGTAGATCTATGTTCGTGCTCGGGCGCCTTGTTCGCTAGCAACAGGTTCGTTCGGCTCGACTCGGCGCCGCTCGATCAGAGTTCGCTAGTCGCAGTGACGTCAGATGACTACGCAGATGCTTGCAGCCGAGCAATGTTCGCCGGTAGGTAGAATTAGCAATAATGCGTAGCAATATAAATGTATTTTGCTTATTACTCACAAGGTTTGTAATTTTCTGGTGAGATGATTGCACTGCTGTGTTGCTTATATCACAAACTTGATAACTGTGAGTGACACATATCACAAATGTTAATTTAAATTACTATTTAGAATAAATAAATAAGGAAGAGGGAAATACGATGTTGCCCCTTTGACTGTCGCGCGAATGAATGTCGCGCGAATTGTAAAACATACTTCATTTTGTAATGATATGTATTTATGTAACTGCTTTAAAATTTGTCCCATCTTTGAAATTACTTTGCGCTATCAAATCAAGTTGAACTATCAAAAGCATCTAAATTAAATTAAAGTGTTTATTACAAACAAAGTAGTCGCTTTGTTCGGTTTTGTAATGAGGTCAGTACAATAGTTATTTTACCAGCACTAAATAAATAACATCACCAATAGTAGATGAGATGAAAATAATGAAAGTTTATTTATGATTAATTAGTGTCACCGAAATCTATCAAATAGAATAGAATAGAAAAACATACTTGACACATATAATAATGTACACAATTATATCCTATCATATCACTCTTCGGCGTGTCGGCAAGCGTAGTGTGGGACGCCCTCAGACTAGATGGACTGACGATCTTCGAAGGTTGCTGGCAGGAGCTGGATGAGAGTAGCCGTGGATCGTACAGAGTGGCGTGCAATTGGAGAGGCCTATGTCCAGCAGTGGACTAGTGTGGGCTGATGATGATGATGATGATGATATCACTCTTTCTAATAAGACAATAGTAATTTCCAACTTAGGATTAATAACATCGTGCATAGACAGTTTCAAAGTTTCTATCTATCGGTACAATAAATGATACCATCACAATCAAAAAATCTAAATCAATATCAACAGATTCGATGTAGTTGATGCCAGAGAGAGTATGCTGATTGTTGTATCATTAGAATATCGATATTAAATTGATTACCAACACTGCTTGCAACCCATCCCTCTAGGGAATTGAGATATGAACGGGAGATAAAGGGTGAAGGAGGGTGTAAGGAGGCAAATGGGGTGAAAAGGGGTGGAGAAATGTGTTGCAAAACGAGATTTTTTAACCCGAAAGGTAAATCTAATTACACATTATTGTCCGTGACATGTTCAGATCCAGATAACTTGGAATGTAATTTGAAGATAGGATTGTATGGTAAAAGTTTGTGGATATTTTTACGGTTTGATGTTATTCTTAATGATGGATGAAACAGATGATAAAATTAATTTTCTTTGGACGTTTATTTTTAATATTTAACACTTTAATATTACATGTCTCTAGTTTTAGCGACCTAGGCTGTGCATTGATAGACCAAAAATCAGCTTATAATTTTATTATATAATAGATTTCTACATTTCTGTAGCGTGTAGTTCGAAAATGGTCGGGAATATAAAAAAAGTGTATAGAATAAAAGTTATAGAACATTTTATAAGCTTTCATTCCATTTTAGAACATTAATCGCTACAACGCACCATTTCTGAGATGTTGGTGAAAAACAAATAATTGAGACCTTTGTCATCTCCTCCCCTCCCTCCGGCTCACTTCCTAGACTTCAGGATTTTTAGTATGTTTTCTCCATAAGCATCGCCTAGGTTCCCGCATTCTATAACTAATTTATTGATTGGATTACTATTGATACCTATTAAACTCATCATTAACAAATTATCACTCAGAGATGTCAATTTGTATTAGGGTTTTCTTAAGTAACTATTAAAGTTCATTGACGTCCCAGTCTGCGACAGTAAATGTGTAAATAATACGAGTCAAATAAAACAACTAATTAAAATAATTCTATTCCTACCTCGGTGAGCAAATAAGTTTCACAACATTCATTATCTATAGGTATGACGACTATTTTAGTGAATGCGATGACTAGCAAACATTGCTGAGTTTTTGTGTCTTATTTGATCAAGAATTTAAAATATGTACTTTTTATCATTTGTTGTTTCAATTCCTAGGATTTTGTTGTAATCGTGCTAAGATTTAAATTTGTTGAAAGAATTAATTATTACATATATAAAAATACTGATTTTTACACCCCTAAAAGACAGTAGTTATGATACAGTAATCCTTGATTTTTGGTAAAAACCTATTATTTAAAGTTAACTTTATATTGATATCGATTTATTTAGCAGTGCGCTAAATAAATCGATATCGATGTTTAACAAATAAAATACTCATCTCAGGAGGCTTAATACGATACAAAAAATACACTTTCGTGCTAGGCCCCCAGAATACTAGTCCTCAACTGGACGTAAGCACTAATATGACCGTGACGTAAACCTCCAAAAAACGCGCAGAAAATACCATATAAATTTTGATTGACTTGAAAGTGTCGAAATACACTTTTTTTGCGGCATAAACGGCCTTATTTTTTTACGTCAACTTATCATATTAAGGGTTCTATTTTTTCCTTCTGTGGTACGGAACCCTAAAAACGAACATCGCGTTATTGAAATCAATCTCCTAATTACAAGATCCGATAAGCAACATTAAACCTTAAACCCCACAATTTGTTATCACAAATCGTTAATACAAAATGTATATCCAAAACTAATAATATAACGAGCCTCCCTAAACTCAAATACAATATAAGTTAGCACAGTAGGGTCATATCCACCGAACCGACTTTCGATCATTACCATCTTTATAAGCCCACTTCTGTTTACTGGACTTAGCTACTCTCAATGCACACCACTAAACATAATCCCTGGCTACTCTGCTTTATTTTGAAACCTTTGATACAAGTACAAATAGATACCTATTTTACTTTAATACTTATTTAATTTGCAATTGTATTTTGGTGACAGAATTTGTATTTTTTTTTTTTTTTACTTCGTCGATTTTTATTTTTTGGTCGAAGTCAGGGCTTGATCTAAATAATATTTAAACAATTTAGTTATTTTTTAATTGATATGAAATTTAGTTTAAATTTCAAAACCATCCGAATCACTTAATCCGCTGCTTTAAATAATTTCTTTTTATATTCTCAATGAATATCAATTAATTCTAAATTGCTAATACACTTCTAGTGCTGAAGCAGAAAATAAACCGCCGCTATACGTAATTTGTGGCTGAAGAATGCGTGCGATGTGTATGTCTGTACGCTTTGAGCACTTATTAGGATGTAGCCTACTGCTAGTTTCTATGCTGTGTTATAGTCTCACGTCTCTAATTACATAATAACATAATGGTACAGACTCTCAGCTGGGTGTGCTCTAAAATATAGCCACATTGTAGATAGGACGAGGAAGCGGTTGCGGCTTTGAATACGCTAACCGTCAATTGCAAATGTTAAGGGAATCTCGTTAAAAAACAATCTAACGTCAAGACTAGATTTTATTTAACAATCGCTACCTACGAAATATAGGGTGTTCCAGAAATAGTGTTAATTGGAAGTGCAGATAGCACTTTAACTTATTTGTTCAAAAGTAAAAAAAAAAACAGATTTTTTTAAAATGTTTTTTAAAGTAAAATATTATTTAAACGACAAGAATGTATTGACTATACTATTAACATGCCAGTGCTTAGCTCGATTAAGTCTTGTCACTGTGTTTTCTGTAAAATGTGTTAGGGGAAGCCCGGGCAAGATGCATAGGGTGGGTAAGATGAATACTCGATTTTACTAAAAACCTACAATAGATGGAACTACTGGACGTTTGCGGGTCGGTAAAACAGCAACACAGCCATGCCATGACAGTTCAACCTAAACAATACGTGCGTGAACTTTTTGTCAATTCGAAATCAAAAGTTTTTGGCTGTTTTCTTACGATTTTTGGCAAGGTATGTGTGTCGATTTCTTGTATTACATATTAAGTGTTGACGTAAAGACTCTGTTTAGTTGATTGCATGTTAAATTAAGTTTAATTTGTGTGTGTTTTATTTTTTTCACCGGTAGAAATTTAACGGGTAGGTATAAAACTTTTAAATATTGACGCTTTGGGCAAGATGGATATGGGCAGAACGGATAGGTCCTTTTCCTTTTTGCCCGATTAGTTCGATAATATTTTGTATAAAAATTAAATAAATTTTATTGGGTTCATTAGCATAATAAGCATAATATTAAGTAAGTATTCAGTGTCATTATTATTATTACATGTTTCCCATTCAAGTGACGTTATGTCTACAGCTTAAGCTGCTCCAACAAAATTTTATTGGGTTCATTAGCGTAATAAGCATAATATTAAGTAAGTATTCAGTGTCATTATTATTATTACATGTTTCCCATTCAAGTGACGTTATGTCTACAGCTTAAGCTGCTCCAACAACAAGTGCAACTGATCTGAATCCATTGGCTAATTCCAACGATTGCCCTAATGCTAGATCACCAACTTTGTCCCGTGTTGAAGTTACTAAATCAGAGATTATTCTCGAAATAGAACCTGAGACTTCTACTACACCTCCACCTAAATGTGATGTCTTGGCACCATCTGAAAATAATTCAGTACAAATCACCATTTAAACACAGCCTTTTTTCTCCGCTGCAAATTAGACCCATACCAACCATGGCTGCTCCGAAAACTAATCGCAAATACAGGAGGCAAAAATCTGAGGTGTTGGTTGACATCTACCCCTGTAAAAGAAGAGCAAGCTAAAAAAATTAATAATAAAAGACAGCAATAACTGAATTAGCAGGCCCTAGCAAAACTACACATCTGAAAACAAGAACTTCCAAACAAGGTTTATCAAGAGGAAAAAAGACCAAAAATAAAAATCAGATAGAGAAAACAAAATATTTATGTTTAGTGTGCTCAGAAGAATACACTGAACCACCTACCGAGGATTGGATTGAGTGCAATCAATGCAAGAAGTGGGCAAACGAGGATTGTACCTTATATTCAGGCATAGGCAGTTATTATTGTGATGATTGCAATGATTAAAGCAGCTAATACTGTACATATCCGTTTTGCCCTGGGGTTGTACCCGTTTTACCCAGGGGGGTCGGGCAAAATGGATATTTGGAACTTATTTTTTAATGACATATTTTTTAAAGAATTTGTTTAAGTTTCTAAGTTTATTCTTTACAATTTCAAAGATGATTACCTAAGGTACAAATTATTAATTAATAGACTGTTGTTGATTATAAATTTATGTGTTTTTTTTTGCCCCTTTTCTTAAGGTACCCGGGCTGCCCGGGCTTCCCCTACTAAGTTTGTAAGCTATTTCTTATCAAAAACTCGTATGTTGAGGGCAGGGCTATATTTTTGATATATCTTGAACATAGTATATTTAGATCTATAATATATAAGGGTTCAAAGAATTAAACGTCAAAGATATTGTTATCGCTACCGCTCCCGCTGCCACTTTATCCGAGCCTAACTCTAAAAGGTTTCTACCCCGAAATTACTTTCAAATTGTTAGAGATTAGTGTGGCGGTAAATTTGAGAAGTTAAAGTTATGCCATTTATGCCGTTTGACGGCGAATCATTAGAAATGAGTTTAGGAAAGAGTGAGTTTGAATATCCTTTGTTGATATTTGCTGTCTGTAAATGGTAAGCGTTTATAATTATAAAGCCAATTGGGAAGGCGCGAAGGTTCCGTAACCGTAAAAACTGTTTTTGATTTAAAAAAAACAACAGTCAAATATCCGAGTTGAACTTGCGTGGAGAGGGTTTCGTACTTCTAGGTTTCTCTGTAATCAATTATTACAATAATATAATTTTTGGCTATATATAAATAAATAATTGTATTTTGTTTTTATTTTTTTGCTCAGAATTTTGGAGATAAAATTTTATTCCGAAAGAAAGACTCGAATGTTTATTTTTGTTTTAAAAGTAAATTAGCATTATCTTTTAAAAGATAAGGACATGCTCTACAAGTCTTCAAAACATTGGAGTAAAAACTAAAACAAGACTTCCTATGCGTTCAGTTTTGTAGTTTGTAGGTACCACTGCAACATAAAATCCACATTTCGTAACTCGCCAAACATCGTTAGTATGCACGTAGAACCTTCCAACTATGGTTAAAGAAAGTAAATGAGTTTGGTTAAAAAGTCTGGTTTAACGTAAGAATTTAAAGTTTATTTCGAAGTACCTGCTTAATGCAAGCATTTGCGGCTCCCAAACCTGTGTGTCGACAACAAACATTTGAGCCCAAGGACTGTAAATAGTTCAGGAGAAACAGCTACTTCATTCCACAAGTTTTATTAAATTGCACATAACTCAGAATGATGCAACTGGTAACTTTTTTTAATTTGGCGTCCCATTTGTAGAGCTTCTGAATTGATGGAATATAAATTTAACAAGCTATCTCAGTTGTAATGACCAATTCTACGTAGGCACTTTAATGAATGCAGATCATTACAATTCGGACCGAATGAATAGTTTAGCCGCTTCCAACTGTCCAATCTGGAAGTCACTGGGGGAGGCCTATGTTCAGCAGTGGACTATAGCTGAAATGATGATGACATTGAATCATGATGGTGAATAGTCTCAATATATTTCATATCAAAAAGAGAGTGTTACGGATGCTCTAACTTGACCGCTATAATGACATTTCAGTAGGCCAATTTTGACCATACTTACGCTAATTGAGAAGTAGTGTTTAATATGTTATCACCTGCGTCACAGTAATAAATTATGGGTTTTAAGCAAATAAATTAATCTTATTTTGTTTCAAAGCCAGTAATTGTATAAGGATTTTTTTCATGTACCGTAAAATTATGCGCATTACCACGCACCTTGTCGTCATCCTCATCATTTCAGCCATAGGACGTCCACTGCTGAATATAGGCCTCCCCCAGTGACTTCTGTCATCGGGGGGTTTTTGCCATACTCGCCACGCTTGGCCACGCCATTTTTTTATTATTTCGCACGCAGACGCTGCTCCCCGTCTCGTGCTACAGGATTTAGTCGCTTCTTACGATACGCATCCTGTTGGCGGTGGGGAAGTGTATTCTTTACGGCCGTCCCGACACGGCACACCTTGTCGTATAGAACTTGTTTTTTTTTTTCAAGTGAATTGTCTTTTTTCGTCTAGCTTTGTCTAAAGTTAAGCAAAGCTCCGCGCTTTTGCATAGGTACATACTAATTAAGACGCTAGCTTTTGCTTTGTTATCTGCCTAGCACAGAACAGCTATGAGCCAAGATTTTAACTTGCATTCTGTTTGCACCATTTTTGGATGTTTGAACTGACGTTTAATTGTTAAGTACTAGTTTCTGCTTTTGTACTTATAAAGTATTTGAGATTACTAAGATTATTTATAGACTCAACATTACTTTGACGGTACAGTTAGACATACAACATCACATACATTGCTCTGATCCAAGAAGTAACTAAAACACTTGTGTTATAGAAAGCAGAAACAACAACAACGACGGTACCAAAACATCCAGCCAATATGGAAAAGTGTTCTCTAAATTGACCCGGCCGGGATTTGAACCCGGAATATCAGAGATGGTGATGTCAAGTCCGGCGTGCTCTCCTTCCGGCTATGGAGGTCGTCATTCTTATTTTAGTCTTAACCAAGTTTATTTTGTAGCAATTTAGTTCGTAATTTGGCATTTGATAACGACAACTTGTACGTTTTGTTTTTGAATAATAAGATAAAAATATTTATTTGGGGTGATACAAAGATCTAAGAATAATAATACAAAATTTATATAAATTAAAAATATGAGATTCGAGTGTTTTTGTCTTAATGCGAATTCGCACCCGTGCCGCAAGCACTTTCCACGTCTGCCTATATCAACTACTTCGTGCATTTGAAACAAGTTTCGAACCTATCAAATACCATCACAAAACTCCCTCGACCAAAAGTTCACACATGCAAATGGCAGAGTTGTTTGCGACGCGAAAAATTCGGAAGAAATTCTCATTGAGGGTTCGGGAGGCGTAAATATTCTCGAATGCTCGAGAGACGAGAATCAATTTCCACGTACAGAGAGATAGTGGGGTGGAGCAAATGCTTTGTGGGGAATAAAAAACTGGCCAAGTGCGAATCGGATTCACGCACGAAGGGTTCCGCACTATTATTTATAAAACCGAAAAAAAAATCATGTTTTTTGGATGGGAGTCACCATAAATATTTGTTTTATTCTGATTTTTTGTATTTGTTGTTATAGCGGCAAATAGAAATACATCATCTGTAAAAATCTCAACTGTCTAACTATCACGATGCATGAGAACAGCCTGGTGACAGACGTACAGACAAACAGAGACAGACAGACGGACAGCGGAGTCTTAGTAATAGGGTCCTTTACCCTTTGGGTACGGAACCCTAAAAACGGGGTTCTGTGCTCAGTATTCTGTGACTGATGGCTGACGCCGTGCGTGTTTGTTAGGAGGTGATTTTGTATGATATTAAAATAGGTAGGAGACAGCGATAGATACTATCAAATAGATTAGAAACCTTTTGATATGGTCCCAATGGAAGGGTAAGATAAGAAACGTATTTGGGTTATGCGTGCGTGTTCTATCTTGCTCTTTTACCAAATAAAGTAGACTGAGTGAAATCAAAAGTTATCAAAGTAGCAAATAAAAACAATTGCAAAAAGAGGCTTTTTGAGAAAACGGTAACGTGAAATGATGTAATTTTTTCAAAATTTTACATCTTTTTATCATTGACAAGGGTGTCAATGATGAAATGATGCCTTAGTTCTGTTGATACTGTAATAACCTTTGGTACTGTCAATAGTCAATCTCTAGTAAGTAGATTTTAATCGTTTTTATATATTTTGTTGTTATGTTACTAGTTATTTAAAATCATCCTGGCAATGATGGTGGTTAATTAAATCCTAGAATAGCACTCTTTCCGTATGTAGACATGAAATAAATAAATCCCTGGTTGTTAAATTTAACATCTTAACCACGATTAAAATATCGCGTAAAGAAAAAGCATCGTTATCTGTTTTCTACCAGTACTAAATATAGTCTTTCTATTCTTATTTTAACGCTTTAATGGACAATATACGGCTTTAGCCGTTATAGAAATAAAACTTTTGTTGTGTCTGGAATACTATCTGCAAATGTGTTAATGATTAAAAAGAGAGGTTTTAGTTAAGTTTAGAGAACTGACTTACTTATCAACCGACTTGAAATCTTATTATTTTAAGAACATTTCCGAACATCGCCGTCTTTATCTAGCAGTATTTGTCAATCTCTGAAACTTTTTTTAAAGATTTTGAAGAGTTTTCACTTTTGGTTAGATGTAGGTTAGTTAGTTAGTTAGTTTAGCTGGGAGGTGTCCGCACTTAGCCTCTCGATTGGGCCATTGTGCGTGCTGTTTCCTTCCCCTACTCCAACCAGCCCAAGTCATCCCAGAAGGCCAGCAGACCCTTCAGGCTCCTGAATGCCTTGGTGATTGGAGAATCCGTGCCCGTTGTTCTGCCACGCTCTCGCACTCCATGAGCACGTGCCGCGGCGTTTCCTCTGCCTCCATGCATCCTCTGCATGTGGGGCTGTCTGTTACTCCTATGTGGAATAGGTGCCTGTTAAGTGAACAATGACCGGTTATAGTACCTACAACCTTCCGAAGTTCGTTCCGTTTTAGTCTGATGAGGCTGCGGGCAAGCTTTTTTGATGCTGCCGGAATTGCATCTTTTGTTTGCCTGCATCCTACACTGTTCATCCATTCGGTATGGTGGGTTCCTGTGGTTCTTTCACGCAGCCACGTTTTAATTTGGGCCTGAGGTATAGGCAGTAGTGGTTCCGGTCCATGGACTACTACCTTCGATCCTCTTTTGGCCAATTCGTCTGCGGTGTCATTTCCCAGTGAGTTGCTGTGTCCTTTGATCCATTGCAGAACTACTCTGTTCGTGTTTGCAATGGATTGGAGTGCATTGTGACACTCTAGTATGAGTGCGGAGGTTACGACATTGTTTTGTAGGGCTTGGAGTACGGATGCACTATCCGAGACAATTTTTATGCCAAGATCTCGGACGTCTCTGGCTGCAACCGCCTGTGCCGCTTTGGTTATACCAATGCATTCTGCCTGGAAGATGGAGTTTAACTTGTCTAGTGTGGTCGATATGTTTATGTTTAAATCATTCGAGAAGACGCCGGCTCCGGTACCATGTGCCGTTTTTGAGCCGTCTGTATATATCCTAACTTCATCGACGCCAGAGTTGTCTTTTGGTTCTTCTGTGAGTTGGATATTGTATCTTCTATCGAAGATGTGTTGACACGGAGTTCTGTCCATGGGCGCCTCGAGGAGTGGTAATTCCTTTAGGACCTCCTGCAGAACTTTTGAGTGTGTTGTTTCTATGTTTTGTTTCCATAGTCCGTTTGCTCTTAGTCTCAGGGCGGCTGACTGTGCTTCCTCCTGTATGATGAGATCTAGCGGTCTCAAGTTTAGGAGGAACTCGAGCGCGGCTGATGGGGTGGTTCTCATGCATCCAGTAGTTGCTACGCTCGCTAGTCGCTGTAGAATCTGGAGTTTTGTTTTCACTGTGGTCAGTTGTGTTCTGGGCCACCATACAACTGATCCATAAGTTATAGAAGGTCTGATAACTGATGTGTAGAGCCAAAGTGTGATTTTTGGATTTAGACCCCAACTTTTACCAACTAGTCTTCTACATTGACAAAATGCTATACAGGCCTTCTTTATTTTTGTATCGATATGACTCGCCCAATTCAGTTTGTTATCAAGGATAACGCCCAGGTATTTCACCTGAGTTGATAGCGAGAGTTCTGTGTTAAATAGTTTTGGTAATTGTAGTGGAGGTAACTTCCTTTTGTTGGTGAAAAGGATAAGTTCTGTCTTTTTCGGGTTTACTGATAGTTGATGCTCGTCACACCATTTTTCTACTATCTGAAGTGCTGAGCGCATAATTCCGCAGAGCAGATTTTCAGCGTTTCCGTTTATCAGTATTGTTAGGTCGTCTGCATAACCAATAGTAGTGTATCCTCTTTCGTTTAGTCTGTACAGTAGGCTATCCACTACTATGTTCCATAGGAGTGGTGAAAGGACATCACCCTGGGGGCATCCTCTTACTACCTTTGCTCTTGTGGTAGTGTTCACCACTATTTGAACCGCCCTTTTACTTATTAGTTGCGTTATCCAGTTTTTTATGACTGGATCGACGTTGTATTTCTGTAGGGCGTGGTTAATGCTGTTGTGCATGGTTTTGTCGAAAGCCCCTTCTATGTCTATGAAGGCAGCTAGGGTTGAAGCTTTATTTGTGATAGCCGTTTCTATTTTATGCACCACCATGTGCAGCGCTGACTCTGTTGATCTGCCTGTTCTGTATGCATGTTGTTGGGGATGTAGTTGCTTACGTTTTAGCGCTCCGTCCCTTAGGTATCGGTCTACTAGTCTTTCCAGTGTTTTTAGTAGGAATGATGTTAGACTAATGGGCCTGAAAGCTTTGGCGTGCGTATAGTCTTCCTTGCCTGGTTTTGGCAGGAAGACTACTTTCGCCTCTCTCCATGTTTTTGGTATGTATTTGAATGCAATGCAGGCCCTGTAGATTGGTAGTAGATGTTTTGTTACTTGGTTGGTCTGCCATTGTAGTAGTGCTGGGAAGATTCCGTCCAGCCCTGCCGACTTGAAGGGCTTAAAGCTCTTTAGAGCCCATTCTATTTTATTTGTCGTTACTACCTTGTCTGCAATTTCCCATTCTTGGGTTGTTGGTGTGCTGTATTGCTCGTCAGACCATCCGTAGTCTGACGTTATTTGACAGCCTGGGAAGTGAGTTTCCAGTAGTACTGTACTGGTTTCCTCATTTGTGTTTGTATAAGTGCCGTCTTCTTTCTTCAGGGAGCCCAGGAGTTTGAGATCGCCTTTTGAAAGGATTTTCTTTATTCTTGCGGCTTGGTTGGTTGAGTTAATGGTATTACAGAAATCATGCCAGCCTTCCGTTCTCCGAAATCTGATTCTTTTCTTGTAGTGTTTTTGTGCTGTTTTGTATTTTTCCCAGTCTTCAGTGGATCCGGTGTTTTTTGCTCGGTTAAAGAGTGTCCTGAGTCCCTTGCGTAGTCGGTCGAGTTCTGGCCCCCACCAGGTACTTTTACTCGACGTTTTGGGTGTTACTTCAGGACAAGCCAGTTCATAACTGTCTCTAAGGGATTCAGTTAGGAGCTGAACGTTTGATTCTATGTTATCAGTACTAAGTGTTACGTCTGTTAGTTGTACATCACCTAGCGACTTGGTTAGTAAATTTGTGTACCTTGTTATATCTGTTTTGCGGGGGTTGCGATATGGAACAGGGTGTGTTTGTGTGTACTGTATTTGGAAACAGACGCGGCGATGGTCTGCGAAGGAGGGTTCATTAGATACATGCCAACCCTCAATGAGGTCTGCCGCCGCGTGTGTTGCCAAAGTAACGTCTATGATAGATTGATACCTTGAGCTTACGAAAGTGGGTTCTATACCTCTGTTCATAATGTTCAGGTTTGCTTGGTGTAAATATTCGGCTAAAGACTCACCCCTTTTGTTTGTGTCCTTACTTCCCCACAGCGGGTGATGTGCGTTGCAGTCTGCGGAGATGATCAGGTCCCATTCGTGTGCTTCGCAGTGTTGTACCAGTTGGGCTAGTTCCCTTGCAGGAATTTCGCCCTCACTTGGCATATACACCGAAGCTAACACTAGGACGGTTTGTTGTACTGTAGATATCTTCACTGCTGTGAGGTCTCTAGAACAGAATTGGTTAAGCAAGGTTGTTGTTACGTTATTAGGCATGTAGATGCAGGTTCTCGGTTTTTCAACTGAGGTGTCCAGCAGTAACTTACCACCGATGTTGTTTAGACCGCAGACTCTATTATTCCTGATCCAGGGCTCCTGGATCAGAGCGACGGTCTTGTTGTTGACCTCCAGCACTCTGCGTAAAGTTGCCGCCGCTATTTGCTTGTGCTGGAGGTTTGTCTGTATGACATTGAGGGAGCTAAGGGCTACGCAGGACTTCATCTTCGTCGCTGTAGCTCCCCTCAATGTGCAGCGCCGAGTTTACTTCCATCTCGCTTATACCCGGTTGGGGAGCTGAGGTGGATGCCGCTGGGTTGGATGTTATCCCTGCGGCCTCACTCGTCGCTGTCGGTTCCTGTCCGGTTGCTGCGGGCTCGTCCGGAGAGAAGAAGCGGATGTAGCCACTGCCGGACATATGGGCTACTCGGCGATCTCTCTCCAGGATGGTCTGCTTCTGGTCTTCGGGGATTCCTAGGATAAGGTGAATCACCTTTTCCTTGGAATCCTCCTCTCGAGGCTTGTTGTCCACCGTCATATCGTAACACTGCCATGAATCAACTTTGTACCACGGGTTCTGGGCGCAAAGGACTCGGTGCAGTGTGGCAGCGTCAGTGATACGGGAGTGGACAAGCAGCCCCGCCTTCAGCTTTTTCTTCATCTCTGACTGTTTAATAACAGTCAGAGTGGTGCCCGGTATTGGTGATGGTAGGGTTTTGACCCTGTCGACCAGCCAGCCGAGAGCGTTCGCATCCTCGCACCACATCGCTAGTGCCCCATCCAGAAGGAAGGGGCGTCCGCGGAAGGAGGGAGCTTGCGCGCTCGGAGAGGGTGGAGACAGAACAGCCTGCAGGATACTATCGTCGATAGTCTCCTTGAGCTGATCTGCCTGGGCGGACGAGAGGAGGCGGAACGGTGGTAACCGCTACTCTCAGATGCGATTTATTCGCATCTGCGTAGCTCATCGTCCGCTTTGGTCTCGTGTCGGTTTTTGCGCGTTTGGCTTCTCCCCTGGGTGACTGTGTCTCATCCAGGCGAGCTCGCTTCGAGGAAGTCCGCTCACCCGGGCGATCCCCAGGCCCAGACTGCTCCTTTTCAGGAGCAGGGGAAGCATTCGCAGCATGTATCCGGCTACGATGACCTCTCGGCTTTCTTCTCCTTTTCGACTGTGCTGGTGCTGGTGGTGGTGGTGGTAGTGTTGGTGGTGGTAGTGGCGGCGGAGCCGGTATAGTCTGTGCCGCTGCCACCTCCGTGGAGGTGGGCGGCGCAGATACGCGCTGCGTTTCCGCTGCTACGTCGTCGGCTGCCGCTTTGGTAATAGGCTTCCGGGCTTTCCTTTCTGCGCGCCGGTTGTGGCGACTACGTTCCGGTTGTCCCGTTGGCCCTTGGTTTGGTGTGTTGTTTGGTTTGTGTGGTGGAGCCGCTGAGCCAGCCTTCCCCTTTTTCAAGGGGCGCTTGTGGGCGACTACGGTCCACTGGTGTTGTGGTGGCACAGATTCTGTGCCAGTAGGTATGGCCTCTGCGAGGCCTGACAGGTCCAGGCTGGAGCCTGGTCCTGTTTGTGGTATGGCGCCAGTAACATTCGCCGACGCGGGGGCCTGGTCGTCCACCCCTGCGCGGCCTTCGGTAACAAATTTCACACTCGCAGGCCCGGGTACCTGCGAGCGCCGGGCGTTAGCCGGTTCGCATGACATAATCGCACTCTCATTTCTATCGTTCATGTCATAAACGGGGGGGGGGGGGGGGGTTGGGGAAATAAACACACAGCACTTTCCCAAGGTGCTGTGGCCGTGCTTTCAGAAGGGATTTAATCCTTCTGGGCTTACGGATGCCTGTGTGTGGTTTTGCGCCGCCACGGTTCGGCTATGCCGGTTTGGAGAGGGAGTTAGGATGGGACTGGGGGTAAGGATATATTGGGGTTCGGCCAGAGGTTTCTGTTATACCAGTAGCTTAAGGCAATTGGCCAAGAACGGGCAGCAACCTCGGGAAGGATAGTCCACTGGCCTTGTCTACGGGATCTCTGCGACCTGCGCTCCTCCTTAGACCATTCACCAAACCCAGCATCGGACAGATGCTGGGAGTAGGGGAATTACCAATCAAAGTATTTATTAAAATACAGATGTTGATTGATCTTGCCCCCGCCCTCTAGATGTAGGTAAGGTAAGGTGAAAATGTTGGTATACCGTAAATAGACATAATTTCTGGCAGACTTGAAAATTAGATCATCATTTCAGCCACAGGACGTCCACTATTGAACTTCCCCCAGTGACTTCCAGATCGGTCGGTTGGAAGCGGCCTGCATCCAGCGGCTTCCTGCAACCTTTACCAGGTCATCTGTCTGCAAGACCTCTAGATACAGTTAGCTCTTTTTGCGTAGATAGGAACACAAATTAATATTAACTGAGTGACGGTAGTTTATATTTTTTCAAAATATTGTAAAGACGAATAACACCTTAGTCTACCTGTGACCACGAACGCTGTAAAGTGTTCGAAACCTCAGGTTAAATAAAATGTTAATAAATCGCGAAATAATCCGTAAAAGTAGTTTCATTTAAATGTATCGTGTTCGCGTAAATAAAAGACAACAGTATTTGTGTTAACTTATATTTGCGTCATAAAAACGTCTGAAGTTAAAACTTTTCATGCCGCAATTATTATAACAGTACACGTTTAATCTAAAAGTAAATGAGCTACAAACTTAACTTTCTCGCTCTCTCTCTCTCTTCCTCCTAGCGCTCTGTCCCGTTTTAAGTCTAGTCACGCTTGACCACGATGTAAAATGCGGAAAATCTAGGTGTTACATAGAGAACGATTATCATCAGAACACCGTAATTTATAGACTCAGAAAGCAGACAATTCTGGACCATTGCTACAAAAATAAGATGGTTTCACCTAAAAAGAGATTCACCTTATCATCATCATCTACTACTACTACGAGTAGGAATAAATATAAAACTACCGTTCCAAGCTTCAGATTAAAGATGACCACCATTTAAAAAGGTATATTTTTTTAACTAAAATACCACAAACTCTTGTTGAAATAGTTCAAAAACCACATAAAAATCCTATTGCAAAAAAGGAGATTACCAATTTTGAGATTGTTTAAATGACAAGAGTGCATGGACTTTATAGCCTGCCTAGCTCGCACTTACTAATTATATCTTGTTAAGTGTTTAATTCCTGTACAAGGTGACCGAGCTTGTTGCACCGTTTCCTCTCATCACCAGCCGATATGTGGACTACATAGAGCAAAGCGCTGATAGAGCAAATTTATTTTTTGAACTTGTATAAGTGCCCGGACCTAAATACTGAATAATAACTTTGAATCCTGTCTTATTAAAAATTTAAAGGCAGCAGCAGTCACGAGTATTCTCTCAAAGGCTGAACAAGTGATTCAAACTAAAAACTAAACCAATCTGGGCTAAAAAAAACACAATCTATTTACAGAGGCGAACTCCTTTCTACACAAGAACAGTTTAACTTTAAACCGTCACTTAATCCAGAGCACTTAAATAGGTCAGACGACTCGACTCATTCTGTCTCGGAATTAGGCCGTACAATCTTTGTAATAAAGCCTAGCACGAGGCGAGTATTTAGCTAAGTTGGATGTAACTTTATCCTATCGCTCAGTTCTCGCCACACAGGTGTCATCGGTCCATTGTAATTCAATTGTAATCTTTTTCCCTTGTATATGGGTTAACTCCATGAATGCACCCGCATTAGTAGAGTTAATTCCTCAATCACTTATCCCAGGGCGGTAACCACGAACTCTTAAAACAATCTCTAATCTGTCAAACATTATCAAATCTGTCAAATGTTGTATGTAATGACGTACTGAAATTGACAGATTTGACAGCTTTGACATTGTTTTAAGAGTTCATGGTCACCCCGCAGGACTAAATTGCTAATACAATGCGAACTACGCTGCTACGAAGGTAGAATATCTGAAAATCGGGGACAAGCGTATGTCAACCCTTTCTCAAATATTACATAAATCGGGTAGAGGTTTCAAGTTATGATATAAATCAAAAGCCGACGCTAGTGGTTCTTTGTAGATGTAAAATATTAACTTGCTAATTTAATATTGTCACTTATTTTGATACTTACAAGCTCACTAGCTACCTGTTGGATTCTTCTAGTTGTTTTTTTTTGTTTACCCATGTTAAAGACCATATCTTGGTTACGGGGGTATCCTCTATTTTTGCCTGGACCCCTTCTATTCAGGAGTTTGTAATGGTAGTAGTAGTGTTCACTCTTTATTTGGATGTATCTGATGTGAACTTCTCAAGCGATAATATTTTTTTATGACTAATATTTGAAGATTAGGCTAGGCTTGTTCTTTTTGTCAAAATATAGTGATCTTTTGATGAGAGATATACGATAGATTACGCTTAACGTAATAAATATGTCACTGCTTAGTTGTCAAACTTCTTAAATGTGAAGACAATAATCTGTGTTGAATAATAATGAAACCAATGGCACCAAAAAAAATTCCCAGATTACGTCCGCTCTCGCTCATCCCGTCACTGCAAAGAAACACTAAGGCTATACGTCCTCTCTACTAGGAGCTTTTAAACTACCCACCTCTGTTTGCTCCAACTTGCTCCAGAATTCGAAATCATGAATAATCGCTGGAATTTTAACGTGGGAAACTTACCTTATTGGAAATTTGAATTTCAGATTGGGCAACTATTGTGGAGTTGGTCTGTTAGTTGGGTTAAAACTAAATTGTTATTTTCTTTACCATTCAGGGCAACACCTGGCTCTTGGGAGTTGCCTATTTTGGATCTGCAAAATCAATGTTGAGGGTCGAATAATATCAAGTTTCTGTTACTAAGAGAAGTGGTTTCATAAACTTATCATAAACTGTATACATTAGTTCTCTACTCTCACTGCTCTAGTTTAAACAAGTAAATTCTGCTTAGAATTAATATCATTCTGCCAAATAAGGCAGGACTTTTAAGGGCTCATAGAAATAAAGGCGAACGGGAAACAATAAATGCTCAAAAGCATTCAGCGCGACGTATGACAAAATCTGCAAAGAGTATATTTGCAAAAAAGTCAGTCACGAACACAGCTCTTCAACTAGAAGTCGCAGTGGGTAAGCTACAACGCTTGCCTAACTGACAAATGTTAGGATTGAAAAGTTCTCGAGTGGCTAGGCACCACGAACTTGAAGATGTAGCATGACCTACATGGTCTACCGCTGACCTTGTCAAGATTGCGAAAAGCAGTGGTACAGTGCCGTTTGCTCTGGAGTTCTACATATATGGTAGGCTTATGTCCAGAGGCAGTGGATTTCTAGAAGCTGATGATGATGACTATCTTATCTTGAATCAGTAGAGAGCATAGCAAGTGAATAGATGTCGCAGTTCGCATGGACAAATCACGGAGCGGAAAGGTTTTTTTTAGGTTGAGTTGTTCTAACTGCTGCTTATATAATAAGAAAAATATGTCATCTAACTAATATTATACATGTGAAAGTTAAGTTAAAGACTGAAGTTACTCAAGCACATTGATGATAGTTGTTTTGTAATTCGTTGAATGATTGTTTATACTGCTTGGCTTAAATTTGAAGTTTCCGCAGACGTAGTAGTGGGCATAAGCTAGTTGGTAAAATTAAGTTAATCACCTCACTATGTATCTAATTTGTATAGTTTGAAATATTCAATTCAACTACCTAATGGCATATAATTTTACCCAAAACCTAGAAAGTAAGCAGACGGGCATTTCTCACACTCATTGTATTACGTAAACGTTTTCCGCCGTTAATTTGGTGTTATTTACACCCAAATAAGCTGGAGTTGATTAATACCCCTTTCCAATTTGGTGAGTTCTATCCGCAACCTGTGCCATGACTAAGGGTGTGGTAGGGGTGATAGCGTGGTAATTTACATTTACATTTGACCTTGATTGGGGCAACTGATGGGTAGAAATTTTCTTGAGTAGAGATCGCGACTCAGCAATTGCAGCGTAGGACGTCGTAAGCTAAGCTGCAGGCAAAAGATAGGAAAAAAACCGGTCAAGTGCGAGTCGGACTCGCGCACGAAGGGTTTCGTACCATTATCTATAAAAAACGGCAAAAAAATCACGGTTGTTGTATGGGAGCCCCCTTAAATATTAATTGTATTCTGATCATAGTATTTGTTGTTATAGCGGCAACAGAAATACATCATCTCTGAAAATTTCAACTCTCAACTATTAAGGTTCATGAGATACAGCCTGGTGACAGATGGACAGACAGACGGACAGACAGACAGACGGACAGACAGACAGACAGACAGACAGACAGACAGACAGACAGACAGACAGACAGACAGACGGACAGACAGACAGTCGGACAGACGGACAGACGGACAGACAGACAGACGGACAGCGGAGGCTCAGTAATAGGGTCTCGTTCTACCCTTTGGGTACGGAACCCTAAAAAACTGTCGAAGATCGGCACCGTTATTACCTACAAATTTTCATTCAGCAATAATCGCGCAGTCATCGCCCGATTGATGCTTAGTGTCAAGAATTTAAGATCTATTGGCAGCACTGTCAGTAGATTGTTTTGTTTTTGTTTCTTGCGGTCAATTTGCGATTTTAAAGTCAGAATTGCTCAATTTTCGCTATCGTATTACTTTTGCAAGATAAATAATAAGGGTGCGGGAATGGCTTGAGTTGGGATCTCCTTAGTGGCTGCCTAGT
This sequence comes from Anania fuscalis, assembly GCA_950371115.1. Classification (NCBI taxonomy): domain Eukaryota; kingdom Metazoa; phylum Arthropoda; class Insecta; order Lepidoptera; family Crambidae; genus Anania; species Anania fuscalis. The sequence continues at coordinate 12,643,739 of OX493343.1, read as the reverse complement.
AACACAGCGGATGGAAGAGAATAGCCCACGATCGAGAGTTTGAATTGGGCCCGTAGGTCTTTGCCTTTGAAAAGGTAGATTACGTGGGCAATATAATGATGATTGGGCAAAAACTTTTTGCACACCTTAAAGACCCAATTTTTATAGTGGCGTGATAGCCTTCAACGCCTTTTGCATTCAAGGTCAGATCGGGTCGATTCGATACCTGCTTTAGCTCGAATATGAAAAACTTTTTTTTTCTAAATTGAGGCATATGCTAAGGTTATACATTCATAATATCTCAAAGAAGATGCTTATAGATGATATTGACAGCTATTTTCGATGTTAAAAAAAGTAATGAAAGAAGAAGAAAGAAATTAATGGGAAATCTCGTCGGTATCATTCCCGCTATTTCTCGGCACTCACCCTTTTTAGTCCATTGTGCAAGCAGATAGGAATTTAGGCCAAACGACTACGGTCAGGACCCGTTATTTATCCGGATTTGCAGCCGAGTCTAGGTTACGGTGCAGTATTCCGTTGGAAGCAAAAAAGAAATCCCATTTTATATTCTACTTCTGAAGTAAATAGGGATGTAAAAAAGCGAGGATGAGAAAAACCGTCTGTGGTGAATTCCCGTTAAGGTACGTTAAGCTAGGAAAAAGCATTTGAATAGCATGCTCAAAACAAACGGTAATGCACAACTTTTAGGTTTGGGGAATGATATGAGTACACTGATTAAATACAACGACTTAAATTAAGATGCTAACATTGAAATGAAAAGAAAAAACCGGTCAAGTGCGAGCTAGACTTGCACACGAAGACGGACAGCGGAGCCTTAGTAATAGGGTCCTGTTTTACCCTTTGGGTACGGAACCCTAAAGGACCTCTTTATTCCTTGCATCTTAAACAAAACTCAAGACCAATCATTGTGTAGATATAATACATAAACTATCGTCAATACCAGCAGCCGGCTTTTGCTAGAAAACGGGCAATCAAATCTTGTTTAAAACAATATCCCTTCATCACAAACATAACTGGAAAACTTCATAAAAATAATAACACGAGGTTAATACAATGTCCCGAACCCTCAGACTTTTTTTGCTTTTTACCGTTTTCAACCGCAAAAGGATAACGCTGCAAGTTTTATAATTATGTTGGGCCTATTTTTGCTGGCTTGGATTCTGGTCCCAAAATTAATGTTGTGTAAAATGGGTTTCGTCGACGGGTATTACACGCAGTGTCTGCGTAAGGCTTACTTTGTTCAATAGCGGATAGCGGAACAACATACGAGTATAGTTAAGTACATTTGTAAGAAGTAAGCAACAAAATATGTGAGGCTCAAACCCAAAAACTTTCATTACGTCAAATATATTGTACAAAATTATGTAATTAAACACAATTTATTGGTCAAAATCTTGTTCGGGACAATACGTCATGTGTGTAGGTACTTACTAGTAAAAGTTATATCATTTTTCTTTTTAATCAGCTGATAAAAAATAGAAATGAACTTACTTGACGTTGAGATTTATTTGGCCGTTGATTGACAATGGTTCACAAGACCATACACTGATGGATCATCTTTTCCCATTTTGAAAACACTTGTCTGAAAAACGTGACCCTGCTTGGTCAAAGCTTATTTTTTTTAACATGGACATCTTTCTGGTCGTTCCCTCAATGCTGAGGATCGTGACTGTATGTCAATCTTCTCCACTCGGTCCGGTTCTGCACCATATGTACCGCTCCCTGTATCTGGCCTCCAGTCACCTCCTTGATTTGGTCTACCCATCTAGCTGGCGCTCTTCCTCTAGCGCGCTTCCCCTCCATTTGTCCGAGAATGATGAGTTTCTCCAGGCTGTGCAATGGGGATCGCATTATGTGCCTAAAGAAACTCCGGATCCTTTCCTGGCACGTAGTCAGCAGGCGCTTGGTGACCTTTAGCTCTTCGAGGATGGAGACATTGGTTCTCATAGCTGTCCAAGGAATGCGCAGCAACTTTCTCCAGCACCACATTTCAAAGGAATGGATCTTGTTGCGTTCTTTTTTCCTGAGACACCAAGTCTCCACCCCGTACAGAAAGATAGAGAAGACCAACGTACGAACCAAACGCATCTTAGTTACTCGGCGAATATTACGGTCTTTCCAGATTTTATCGAGGCTAGTCATGGCACTTTTAGCCATCCCGATACGGCGTCCGATTTCTTTCTCGCAGTTACCACTGTTAGAGATCAGCGACCCCAAGTATATAAATTCCTCCACTTTTTCATAATCCTTGAGCGCATTTGATGGGCTTAAAACTTGAGCTCTATCCACCACCATCACTTTGGTCTTAGACCGGTTTATGTGCAGACCAAATTCGAGACTCACTCTCTCTATACGCTCCAAGATGACAGCCATCCCGGACTCACTGGCTGCAAGGATTGTTGTGTCATCGGCATATCTTAGGTTCGTGATTTTGGTACCGCCCACCGTAACGCTGCTGTCCCAGCCATCAAGCGCCTTCCTCATAATATACTCGCCGTAGAGGTTAAACAGCTTCGGAGAAAGTATGCATCCCTGACGGACCCCTCGTTCTGTACGGAATGTTTCAGATTGTGATTCATCCAATTTCACAAAACTCGAACCGTCAAGGTATAGCCTCTGGACAAGGAAGATAAGGTGTGATGGCACGCCCATTTTCGACATCATCCTGAACATGGAATTCCATCTTACGCAGTCAAATGCTTTGGCATAGTCTATAAAGCGCAACACAAGGGGTTTATTGAATTCGCGGCATTTTTGAATGAGTAGGCGTACGTTCAGTATTTGCTCTCGTGTTCCTTTTCCTTGCACAAACCCTGACTGTTCCGGAGGAATCTGTCTATCTATGTAGGCGGCCAATCTCTTATTCAGAATCTGGAGCATGATCTTACTAGCGTGAGGCATGAGGGAAATAGTGCGGTAATGTTCGCATTTCTTTGTGGAACCTTTTTTGTGTGAGGGGATGACCGCAGATTGTGCCCAGTCTTGAGGCCAAGTACCAGTGTACCAGATATTGCTACAAATCTGTTAGAGGGTTTCGGCACCTTCGGGGCCTAGATGTTTGATCATGGCAGCTGATATGCTATCAGGACCTACTGCCTTGTGTTTGAGCTTCTTGATGGCATCCTCCACTTCGCTGCGTAGTATGTTGGGTTCAGCTTCGTAATCATCCCACGACCTTTCGACCTCTTCATGCGTGTTTTGACTGTAAAGATCGTAGCAGTACTCTCGCCATCTGTTTAAAACCTCACTGAGGTCGGAGAGAGGGATACCCTGCTTGTCGTCAACTACCCATGATTTTGGTTTTGGTGGCTTCGTTAACAGTTTTACCTTACCGAAGAGATCTTTGGTTTGTACCTTCACAGCATGTTGTTCTATTGCCTCACAGATATCAGAAATATGTTTGTCCTTGTCCCATCTTAAAGCAGTTTGCACCTCTTTATGAAGCTTGTTGTAAGCCGTTACAGAACCTTCGTTTTTCGCAGTTCTCCGCCCCTCAATCAAGTCCCAAGTATTATCACTGATCCAATTCTTTTTATGACGGGCACTCTTAAACTGTGCGTTAACTTCTTTAGCAGTTGTGAGAATAACGTCTTTAGATCTTATCCAGTCAACGTCACTTGAATCAAATGGGTCAAGCTCTAGGGACCGGAGTTTTGGTCTTATCTCCTTTTCAAATTGTTGTAACGCTGGCCCATTCAAGGACGTACGTTTATTAACGCGTTTTTTAATGCTTCTTAGGCGAAGCTTGAAATCAGCAATGAGAAGTTCATGGTCGCTACCGCAGTCGGCACCAGGTAGAGTTTTGGAGTTGGTGATGTATGACCTCCACCTAGATTTTATTAATACGTAATCTATCTGATTCTTGTATTTTCCACCCGGCGCTGTCCATGTGTAAAGCCTTCTAGGGTGGTGCTGAAACCAGGTATTCATAATGGACATTTGGCTCTCAATACAGAAGTGCATTAGCATCTCGCCACGGTCATTACGTTTACCTAGACCATAGTTACCAACGATGGTGCCATTTGGATCACGATAGGGTCATTTTTCGTTTCAAAGTCAAAGTCAAAGCTCGCAATAGTTCTCTCAAGTCCGAGTAAAAGTGCTCGATTTTGTCTTCTGAAGCAGCAAAAGTTGGAGCGTACACCTGTATAATATTCAGGGTCATTGGTCTGGTGTCCAATTTCAAAAGCATCATTCTGTCAGAGGGTCCCTGGTATCCCTTTACTGCTCCCTGCCAGCGCTTGGGTACTATAAAAGCTACTCCATTCTCGCTTTTCTCATTCGAGCCCGAGTAGTAGACGGTATTACCATTCTCAGTGACAAAATGACCACTTCCCTTCCAATGAACTTCACCAAGACCTAGGATATCAATATTTCGACTTTGCATCTCACTTTCTACTATATCGAGTTTGCCTGGTTGTGTTACTAGTCCTTTTACATTCCAAGTTCCAATTCTTATACTTCGCTTACTTTTGGGTTTCTTCGAGTTAGGTAGTACAATGCTACCAGTAGTCCTAGTTTCACTGTCTGCCTGGTAGTCTACAGCACAGTGCCCAGTCGCATATTTCCCACCATGCATCCTGGGTTTGCGATGGCGCCGAGGGTCAGTCGGATCGCATGATATACTAACACAACTTGCGGACATGATATTCATACAGTTCTCTTGGGAAAATAGTGCAGTGGTTTCCCCTTGCCTTCTGCACCAGATATTTTAGGGGTTATTTGGACCCCAAGGTCACTGTAGCCTCTTCCAACTGGTTGTCCAGCCAGGTGTATGGTTATACCGCCAATGCTCGGTCGCCAGAGCCTCGTCCGTTATCTAGCAGGGAGCACCACGACACGGTATACGCCACGCCGTCGCCATCCGGCGCGTGCAGGTGAGGTTGACAGTTGGGCCGGATCAGATGTGGTTTCCGTTCTCCCCTTGCCCCCCTACATGGACATAGCACACCTTTTAGACTTAAAATCTTAACAATAAGTTCTCATATCTGAAAGTACTGACTGATCAACTCTTAAAGGCTTTATTTTGGAGCTTATACATACTTAACTGGCCGTAAATAAAAGGTTTTTGCTTATGAGTGTAATATATAACATTTAGGTACTACGTAGGAGTAGATTGGTAGTTCCTATAAATCGTGTTTTTCTTGATTACGTATTTTTAAAACCAACGAAACACTATAATTCGAACAGTGTAAGAGTTTTTTTTTAACGGAAATATATATTGTGGTTTTTTGCTAGAATTACGAACTACGCATGACTGCAATGCTTACATAATGCTATACTATGGCGTTCTCACCTGAGAGAAAGATAAATGAATCCTTACCCATAAAATACAAGTCTGTGGCGGAATACAAAGTACCTGCCCAACAAAATTAAAAAGACCACTTTTCAAAACACAATGTATTTCAAATTTTACCTACACCAACAACAAAATTTATCAAGGAAATCATGCTAACGTGTTTACATTTTGCCAGATTATCACAAAATCCGAGGTCCGAACACAACGCTGTAGCTAACTAACTCATAAGAGTGATATATGACTCGCCCTCACCCCGTTATCGTGTGTCAGATAAATTATATCCGTTGGATTATGACGTACGAGGGTAGGACGAGCAACCTGATATTTGCGACCAGGTATTTTGTCACTACTTTGAAACATGACTTACCTCCTTAGTAAATACAAAGCTGGCTGACAGAAGCAAATAAATTAAAATAATGATTAAAAATGAAAGGGCTATTATATTTTATCTTTATAAATATACTGTCGTGCGTCTCGCGGAAACTCGTTAATGGCTAAACTGATGTCGTTTCCGTTGTGTTAGTAGATTAAATAATAATAATAAATATTAGACAACATCACATACACTGCTCTGATCCTAAGGTAAGTAGCTAAAGCACTTGTGTTATAGAAATCAGAAACAACGACGGTACCATAACACCTAGACCCGAGACAATATAGAAAAGTTAGTTTTCTACATTGACCCGACCGGGGATCGAACCCGGAACCTCAGAGATTAGTATCACACCTTTTGGGTTTTAAGATTGGGAAAAATTTAATGATTTCATATTATTTTTGCCAGCAGATTTAAACCTTGGACCTCTTGAAAGTCATTTGGACCTTTGCAGTTTATACCACTGAGTTCGTGATATACAATCCGGACTCTATTTCGAAACATATCGTAAAACTTAGTTTTTTAACAATATGTAATAGATCCTATTAAATTTACTTATTATTAAATTAAATTATATTAAATGTATTAATTAAATTAAAAGTATCTAGTGTTCATAAAAGGATTAGCCTAATTTGGACGTCCAATTAAATTAAGGTTCGTGTGATAGGTATTCTAATGAAAAGTAACTATAATTTAGTTTTTCTTGGAAAACAGGGTTACCGAGAATTCTGGGATTTAATAAAATATAATTACCGTGCTGTCAAATAACACCTCATGCTATTAAGATTCTGAGAATAGAAAATATAATAGCGGGTATGTCTTTTATCACGTTTTTACGAACATGCTTTTGTTAGCATTTCTTGTAACTAAGTAATTGTGTTATCAAACAATTGGAAGTCATGTTTTAGGTCATATCACAAAATAAAAGTATTTAGATATTTAGGGTTCCAAACCTTAAAAGGTAAATTAGTATCAATTGGATCACATTATTGTCCGTCTGTCTGTATGACTATCAAAATCCTGTTTCTGCTGAATATCAAATTAAAATACTAATAACACAATAACAAATGTAAAAGACTCATAATTTTTGTGTTATTGAAAAAGCATTCAAAACTGCGGCCAACAAACCGCAAAAAAACGAAACGCCACTTTATGGCACATCAACATTGTGAAGGATCTTTTCAATGGTATTTATTATAATATTGTAGCTGTTTCACACAAAAGGTTAACAACGAACGTGTACAAAACCAACACGTAAAACACAGTTCTCCGTAGCAGAGGCCTAATTACATGGAATTAACTGAATTCATTGTTTCAAAATAAACGAGAAGACGTGCTCTCAATTCATTTCCTTTTATTAGCGAAGATATAAAAACAAGACGCTTTTACAACACACGACCTACTTCCCACCGCTTCCGAGCTAGATAGGGTTGTCAAAAGTTTAATGAACAAAGGTTTGATTTACAAACTTTGCTTTTGGTGAACTTTCGAAGTGATTAGGCCTCCGTCTATTGAATTAATTTGCTTTTGATTTGATTTTTTTTATTTCATTTTAAATTAATCGCTAACATCTGTTTTTGATGTAATTAATTTCAAATGTGTACTAACTGTAACTCTTTCTATAAAAAAGGCTGTTGACAGCCAGCCAAAATGTTGTACAAGGTGTAACAAAAACCCTGTTTTATAAGGGATTTTATTACTATGAGACCAAAACATCGATATCGCAAAAATAATATATTTCCATATTAAACCAACCAGCTTATATCACTTAAAGGTAAAAAAAATGGTAGTGAATTAATACAAAAAATAAAAATTCCTCCGCTCTGACCTCCGCTTATTTGAATTAGGTCCCGGCCAAACAGACGCGTGCGCGGTGGCGTGCGTGGTGGCGTGGGCGTGGGCGTTCAGATCGTGCCATAGCATTTGTATCGACGAGTTCACATCAACGCGGCCAGCGGCGGCGTGCATTCCGCGTGCAGCTTGACATTCAGCTTTTGAACGCGCGGACATGACATTTGACGTGACAGGCTCAACAGACAGATGGTCCGCTACTACGATAATATAAATAATTACGTTTAAAGCTACTATTTTTTTTCCGAAAAGCAATGAGTGAAGCCAACTAGCTATTTTCTTTCCTACATCTTCAAATAGCTTCGCTCGGGTAACTGCGTTAAAATTAATTAATGCGAAACTCAGTAAATAAATAAATTTAAAACTCTACAAAAATCTTTATTTATTCAGTAAAAGGGTTGAGCTTTTATATTTGTAGTATATCGGCAAATAATCTGATAAACAATAGTTAAATCATAATTTCTACAACATCATTAGATACCTTTATTATGACTAACATTCATAATCTTCTTTGACTTCATTCATGACTAATCTCTTTCTTGTTAGGTTTATACATCTGAGCAAAAGATACATTTTCGTGCTAGGCCTCCTAAACGCCTAGTGTCCGCGTGTTTGGTGTGAACTGGCCTGCACGCCCACGCCCACGCCACCGCGCACGCCCACGCCCACGCCCAAGCCCACGCCCACGCCCAAGCCCACGCCCACGCCCAAGCCCCCGCGTTGGTTTGGCCTTAGCTTTACTCATCCGCAATTTTCATTAAATGTTTATTAATTAAGCTTTGTGGAGTAAAGGTTGCATTGCATTTGCAAGATCTTCATTAAATATAAGAGTGTTCGACAACCCTAAACAGCCAACCCATGCGGAATTTTTTGCTTCTTTGATCCGAGGAGCAATTATGAGAACAATTTTGCTTAACACGTTTGATATAAGTCTGTGTACTTATAAAATAAAAATATAGTATAATGATGTATGTTTTCCGAAAAATAAATAATATTATACTAATCGTGATCGTTCATGTTCACTGACCATACCACTCCCGGACCGGCTTCCGTCAAAAGCTTTGCTTTCGAGGTTGTCAAGGAGTATGTCTATCTCGGGCAAGTGCTGCAGTTAGGTAGAGACAACTTCGAGTGGAAAATCGCTAGGAGAGTGCAGCTTGGCTGGGCAGCGTTTGGGAAGCTGCGTCACATCTTCTCGTCACCACTGCCACAATGCCTGAAGAGCAGGGTATTCGATCAGTGGGTCCTACCGGTGATGACCTATAGAGCCGAAACGTAGAACATGACAGTAAAGCTGCCCAACCAATTTCACGTTACTCAGCGAGCTATGGAAAGGTTGATGCTTGGAATTTCGTTAAGGTATACAATTAGAAACGAGATCATCAGGCAGAAGACCAAAGTAACGGACATAGTTCAAAAATGTAGCAAACTTAAGTGGCAGTGGTCTGGCCACATCTGTCGCAGAACAAACGAAAGGTGGAGTAAACGAGTTCTTGAGTGGAGACCACTCGTTGGCAAACGTAGTGTAGGACGCCCCCCAGCCCGATGGTCCGACGACTTTAGGAAGATGGCTGGCAGTGGATGGATGAAAAAAGTGGGAGGTCGTGCTGTCTGGACCAGAGTCCAGCAGTGGACCGCAAAAGGCTGAATAGAATCATGTTCTTATAAATAAAAAGCGTCTTTCTTTGCAAATTTTGACGGTTTTAGGCCCTAGCAGAATTTACTGTTTGATATCATCATACCTTTAAGATGTTTATTTGTTACCACGATTGGTGTATTTGCTGCCGTATATAATTGTTAAGATATTTACTTTACATAACTAAGAATAGTAATTACACAAATCGCCAACTTAATTTCACAAGACAAACTTTACCTGTCAACTTTTAGTATATTTAAGGCCTGTCTCACAAAGTACGGATAAAGCTATGTAACAGCGTCAGCGTTATTTGCTGTGTGGGGACGGCCGTAAAGAATACACTTTCCCACCGCCAACAGGAGGCGTGTCGTAAGGCAGTTTGCACATGACACCGCGGCGGCAGCGGCACCGTCGTCGCCGCGGCGCCGCTGCATTATTAACTCTAGGATTTATAAGGAGCCTTACACACGACGCCGCGGCGGCGGCGGCGAGTCTCTGTGTCGCGGCGGCAGCGGCGTGCGGTGCCGTAGTAAGGTGGAGCCTACAAAGCAAAGGGGGACTAGCGCAGCGGCGACGCGGCGGTGGCGGTGCCGCTGCCGCCGCGGTGTCATGTGAAAACTGCCTAAGAGGCGACTAAATCCTGTAGCACGAGACGGGCAGCAGCGTCTGCGTGCGAAATTATATAAAAATTGCGCTGGCCAACCCGCCTGCCAAGCGTGGCGAGTATGGCAACAACCCCCCTATGACAGAAGTGACTGGGGGAGGCCTATGCTTAGCAGTGGACGTCCTGTGGCTGATGTGATGATGGCTGATGTAACGGTCGTGAAACGCAAATATAGTGTTTATTCTTCAGATAAGTAAAATATAGCTTGTTCCGAACTTAAGCAGAACTTATCCGTACATCGTGAAACAGGCCTTAAATGTTATTTATTTTTGTACAAAATCTGATTTCATTTAAATAAATACTTGGATATTTCGTATGGTTAAGTGGTTAATGGTCAAAAAATAAAAATACCTTTTATTTATTATTTCAAAAAAACTTCATACCTAGACAACCAAGCCATTATATTATGTACAGTCAACGGCAAGTCAACCTACCCAACTAATTATCATATTTAAAATATTAGTATTTTTTTAATTTTAAATAAAATCATATTTCCTTTAAGTCGTTTTCTTTAGATGACACTAGAGTGAAAAGCCATTGGCAAAGATAATATGTATAATATACATTTGTCTTATAATTCACATATAATCTTTGCCAAATGGCTCTTTTTCCCTGTAAGTGTCATCTAAAGAAAACGACTGAAAGGAACGTGTTTTCTAAATATCTTTCTCACTCCAAACATGACTTGCACAAGCTTTCTTGCTAAACCATTTAGTTATTCAAAATGTTTATAAAAGCATCACATATTCCGCCACTCGCATTAGCGATGAAGACGTCTTAATAGGGATGTGCTGGTGTGATCCAATTTATCCGAAGATCCGGAATCGAATAGATATTTTTTATATACGGTCAGTCATTTCAAGAAAAAAATTGGTTGTCCGTAAAGTTGGTTTACGGACGTAAATTTTTTCGTGATAACGTCATAAGAAAACATTGATGCTACTCGGACGCATCAACCGATGGAGTGGAAGAAAGATAGATGCGTCACAAGCCGAACGCTTAGGCCGATCGTACCTCTCTTTCGCTTGTTACGCGCTCTCGCTCGTACGCGAAACGAAACAGTTACTCTTTTTGGGTCATCGATGTATAAGACGTTATCACGTCAAAAACATTGGGCAAAAATATTAAGATTGAACTGATTGAAAAACAAAACTTTTAACTTAAAAAAGTTTTTAAGTTTATTAAAATAATTCATAAACTTTAAACAATCGTTCAATTTGTATGACAAAATTTTAATAAGCTCTAATCCATTAACGCCATTGGCCTAGATTTTATCTGATTATTCTTGTATCACAATATCAAATCCCGATAATGATAATCCAATTAGGGTTTAACCATAAACTCGAAATAGCATCTAATCAGTGATACTTGAAAGTCACACTCATTACAACAAAACGAAACAAGGGTGAAGGAATGCACGACAAATAATTAACTTAAACCATGAGCTCAAACAATTATACTTTCAGCTCATGGTTCGGCCCAGGATCGATCCGAAATAGGATCAAACACAAACATGGAACATCCCTACGCGGCCCCCACCCCCTTCCTGTATACAAGGGCACTTTAAATGGTGGTAATCAATCATACGGTACCAAGACTCCGTTTGAATCGCCTGCTTGAAGTCTTCGAGGTTTTCGAAAGGATTTTGAATAAGGGTCTCCTTTGAAACATTTATTGAAGTGTGTGCGAACATTTTTCATGCCTATTTTCAGTATGTAACCGCATTGAATTAAATCATAAGTGTATAGATGTATGAGTAAGCAAAAAACCTTACTCTACAAACCACTTATCATACAATAACATTAATCGAAATTCAATTCGCACTTTAACTTTACAATGGCTAAACTAACACGTTAAAATGCATTTAGTCGTTAAAATAATAATCTAGTTTGGAAGTTTAAATAAATTCAATGTTTGCTTCCCAATTTGATCAAACACATTTTGATATGAACGATTCATTATGTGTTTTGAAGTAGCTTAGTTGTTTGAAGTACCTTTATTTATCTACCTACGAGTAGGTTCTTGACTAAAAATTATGCTGACATGTTAAACTGGTATTATTTTTTATAATATTGAAGTTGTCTAACCCAGTTGGATTAAAGACATAATTTCCCAGTGTCCTTTTTGTTTGAATACAATATAATTTTTAAATTAAGATTTATTGGTTACGAAGCTTAAAAAATATTTTTTTTTTTAAACTTTACTTTCAGCTCATTATTTTTTGAAAAAAGTACATCCTAATCTTAAAAATATAAATTTGTATTATCTTAAAAAACTGGTTGTTTATGTTTAAATTAAAAATACAATTTATTTTATTAGGACTGCAGCTTTGAAAACGCGGCATAGCGGACTCATTATTATGCAAAAGCATTCATCATTTCGTACTTTCCTGCCGCCCCATCAAATATGGAAAATTTTGAATTTCAAAGGCTTTGACCGCCCGCCCTAAGCTTATTCTGAAATAAATATTTTAAATATTCTACTGAATTCCATTTTATGAGCGCTACGCCTACTATTACCCCAAATAATCAATTTATGGTATACAATAACGGTTTCAAATGTCTCAAAATCACACAATACTACAGGAATGACTCGACACGGTCTCACAGTACTATAGGAATGATTCGACACGAGTGAAATAATAATAATTAAAAATAGTAATAACAAAAACAGAATCAGCCAAGTGCGAGTTAGACGCGCGCTTAGAGTTTACGTGAAAGTTTTTATCACTTTTTCAGAGTTTATTTTTTAATGTTGCAACAAATTGACGGTTTTTGGAAGACAGGAGTTAGAAGACAATACAATAAAGTTTTTATTACTACTGTACAGACATTAATACTAAAAAAAAAATATGAATAATAATTTCCTGTTTTGCGGACAACAACATAGCTAATATTGGTTTATTATTGAATTTCATATTTTTTTTATCTATAATTTAGTTTGCCCGAAAAATTTACCTCATATAATTATGAGGTAAATTTTTCCGAACTATCGCTTACCATAATATTGAAATCCAGAATTTTACGAGCAATAAAATTGAAATCCCGAAACATCATAAGGCCTAAACGTATTTTCCATAAATATTATAATCCACAATATTTAAATTCAATAAAATATATTTCTCTAATGGTTTTTTATCATAAATGTTATTGCACATAATTATAATTTATCCTTATAAACTCATGGAAGAAAATGTAGCAATGTGTTAATCGTTGCTACGAATGCATGCAGGCATGCAGCAAGCAGCGTGCAAGCAGGCATGCAGTACGCAAGCAGGCATGCAGCATGCAAGCAGGCATGCAGCATGCAAGCAGGCATGCAGCATGCAAGCAGGCATGCAGCAAGCAGCATGCATAGGTTCTGTTCGTCTCCGGCGCTGCGAGCAGTGCATTCCTTCCGTGCTTCCGTAACAAATATCTGGCACCCATACTCGCTTCCAGTCAGAACTTTGTTACAGGGGGCGAGGACTGCACTCCCTCCGCGCCTCCGGCTTTTAAATTACACTCTAGTATTGGGCAGACAAGTACCACGGCAAAGGACCACGGCGAGTCGGGTTTCCCAAATCGTTTTGTATGACAACTTGGTTTTATTTTGTTTCAAATCTTAGGGCCGCTATGGCTTTTTACCGATAATCCTAATAATCTAGAATCCTAGATAAAAGGAAACATACATTTGAAGTATATTTTTTGGAATGAATGGTATATATGTGTATATATTATGTATATATATATATATATATATGTATAAATGCTCCGATTCAGATACTGAACTATTTTTTTTTATGATTAGTGTATATTTAGAATATTACTACTTATGTTAAAAGATATTTAGGACAAATATGTTTATGACTAACAAAATTATGAGATTTTACATTTATAGAAATGAACATTATGACTAAATAACTTTCGGACAAATGACTATTAGACAATGTGATTGATTCGGAGATTTTTGTGACAAGTGATGATTCTGAAAACTTTGTTATGAGTTATGATTTTCGACCAAAAAAGTTTATGAAATACAATGGGATCCCGCTAATATTTATGATAAATAATACTATTGTATCTGGAAAACTGTCCGACTGAATCAGTTTTTTAATCATATTTTTATTTGTAAAGTTATATTTGTAAAAGTATTATTTTTATAGTTCAGTGATTAATTTTCTTTTTGTTTATTTACAGGTAAAAATGAGAAGAATACGTGAATACTCTACTAAAGTATGAATTCGACTGTGCTTTAATGGTCCTCTTCTGGAATCATATTTAAAGGTAAGATAAGAAGAAAAAATTGCTTCTTGTTTTCTTGACATTGTGCTTCTACAAGAGACTCGACGAAAATGTTTATACCTGGGTAAATTTTAAGTCTATACCTACGCTATTGGGCACCTAACATACACATAACACGATATTATTAACAATAGATTCTTATAAGTATCTAAGTCAATTGAAAAGTATTGAGAGAGAAACCAATTAATACGTATTCTTTAAACTACTTAATAAAATGATACCCTCATAATCACTTCGATTGTATTATATTTCAAATCAGCTGATCTGAACCTATTATTTTGGTGTTAGTTAAAATTATAAAACTTGTTTCCCATCAACTAAAAATATAGGCGATTAATGTCGTCCAATGTCCCTTAGTTTAATATTACATCACAATTTTATTCCCCGACCTTACCGTATCTTAATAAACAATCCTTTAATTAAAACCGCAGTGCTACAACTTACAAAGCCTTCTAGAACATTCATTTAACTTCTCTAGCTGGAAAATAAACTAAGTGCTTTAATTGAAATCCAATTCTTTATGCTCGTAGCAGTCTAGATAATATTATGAAGTATCTAGCGTAGGGTGATCAAATAATTTATGTAAAATTATCGCTTATAGTAATAATATCAAGGATATTGGCATAATTTAAAAATGTATATTTCCCATTTCATTTTAATTTAACAAGTTATAAAAAAATAGTTTTCATAGCTTTTAAATCGATTAATATTTCATCGTTTGACTCTGTTTATAGGTAATAAGGAGTGATGTAATACTATGTATTCCCACGCAAAATCTAAATAAATTACTCGATTCGATAACTCATCCAAATGATTAGAAGTGACATTATCCCTTTAAGAGCATGGACTGACTTGTCTCTAGCTTCTTTCTTTCTTCTTCTTACACACTATAATAAGTATTTTCCCTCACAACCAACTAAGAAAGTGGCTTAGGTAATCCTTATTAATTACGACTCAGAGGTATTAGGCACACACTGTGGGATATGAACTCACGACTCACGGATGTGAGGCGAGACTCCAATTCTTCTTCTGCTACATCATACTACTATATTCAAAAGAATTTGTAGTTTTTACAAGTTTGACAAAAGTATTCGCGGATGAAAAGTTAATACTGACACAAGGAATGAATACATCATAGAATTATCTTGCATAAATGTAAATCGTCATTCAACGTCAATCCACTACCGATAAAGCTTTTCAGTCCAATGCTTACGATTGTCTGTTTGATATTCTTTCCCTCCCTAAAAGGGGGGCACCCTCTTGAAGCTCACTATATACTCCATCTTGTCTGGGGCTTGACGGAAAGTGACAAAAATAACATACACGGTCGAGTAAATAAAGATAGATAAGAAGTTTATTCTCTGGCGCATTGCATATTATTATACAGGTCCCTGAATCAGAATAAATCTAACAGTCGCATAGCAGGGGCTATTACTAAACTTTTTGGCTCTATAAATGTAGGTTTTCATTATAGACGAATAAAAAGTTAAAAGAGAATTTTTAAAAAATACTAGAACGTAGACGATTGCTTTTCTTAAGTTGGCCATCGTCAAATTCGTAAAAAACTTTTTGTTATAGCCGAAAAACGATTTCTTTTTTAAGCGCACATTCATTCATCAATTCACCAGCGACAGATTTATTTTTTATGTTGGTCGTAACACTGGCCACTTATACAAGTTCTTTTTTGTAGCAAAAAAATATCGTCACTTCTTTTCTATTGTAAATAAACTCAAGATTTACTCGTGATCGTAAGTCCTGTTTAGTTTTTTTCTCTAAAGTTTGACATACCTAGTTAGACATGAAAAGGATTGAAAACAAAACTGCTTTTACGTCTCACTCAACTCAACGTCAACTCGTATAAATGACATTTAGAGTTACGAAAAAAAGACTCGTCATAAAACTTGCGTGGATGAAAAAATATATTTAGAGAAGTTTATTTTCACGCATTATTTTAGTCAGATGAAAATAACATGTACCTATTTAATTTTTTTGTGAAATTTCAGGCTTAAGCCAGCGTAATTACGAGGCTTGTACCATCACCTATTGTTACTAGAATATCCTTTTCTTAGTAATTATTAATCATTGGAAAGGTCGTAACCAGTCAACAAGGCAATAGCTATTACATTGTTGTGTTATATAGCATTGTAGTTCTACTATTATGTAGGTACTGCGAACTAATTAATAAGCATAATACTGGTATATATATAGCCCAATAAGCCCATTCACATGTTCCACTGTGTAATATCCTTTGTAACGATATAGTGAGAAATATGTTAATACAACATTATACAGGGTGTACAAAAGAATGGGACAATCCTTAAAACCACGTGATTGGCGGGTCATATACAACAACTTATCCTATGGGAGCAACATCGAAATCGTGATTTTATTTTCAGATGCTTCATACATTATCATCGAGGTATGCGAGTAAGTTTGTATGGAACAACTGAAAAAAATGTCACGATTTCGATGTTGCTCCCATAGAAAAAGTTGTTGTATATGACCACCTGATCACGTGGTTTTAAGAAGTGTCCTATTCTCTTGTACACCCTGTATAGCCAACAGTTATCAGATATGTTCCAAAATTGGATTTATAATTTCAGAAACCTATTTGTTATAATTATTATGTAACAGTTTATTATCATTCGGCGGCAACAATTCAGCCAGTATTCGGACAATTTCAATAACTATTGAGATAACAAATAAGTATCATCTCTAGCTGTTGCGAATTCGTCCACGTGGTCTTTAGTGTATTTTATACACTAATGACCACGTGGACGAATTGTAAATTTATTAATTTATATGGATAAATTTTATCCATCTATCTATTCAGCCTATTGCAGTCCACTGCTGGACGTAAGCCAAAGAGCGCCAAAGATCACGATCTCCCGTTTTTTCATCCAGCCACTGCCAGCCATCTTCCTAAGGTCGTCGGTCCATCTGGCCATAATTTTTGTATTTATAAAAGAATAAAATAGCGGTGACCCGTTTCGGATAATACCTATCTAGTACTAATCAGCGCCATCTATAGCGATATTTCTCGTATCCCTAAGAAATGGTGCATTTTTCGGGATTTTAAAGTAACCTATATTCATCAGAATTAATGTAGAATTCTAGAGGTGAAAGAATTTTTCAAATCGGTCTAATAGTATTGGAGCTTATTCAATGCAAACAAACAAACAATTATTCCTCTTTATAATATTAATAACGTTCTATCTATGTAATAATATTAGTTTAGTATAATGTTTGACAAGTATGTAAGTAGGTAGGTAAAAATTGAAATTGTACTTTCTGTAACTGGTACAATGCTGACATACAGCACTAGAATTTATCAATAAACTAATGACTGTAGTTCACAAGGAAGAGCAATTATTCGGCTATCAAAGAGTCGTAAGATCATTTCCCATCTAAAACAGACGATATTTGGTTCCAATGACCTAGCTCATATTTTAAAATGATTAAGTCGAAAAATGGGTGTTGACTTTTTAATACTAAACCTATTTATTCAAGCCTAAAATGACATCAATAATCTATTTCATAAGCGTAGGTGTTGCCCATCTCGAGAACCTTAAAAATACCGACGAGACACGGCAGCGTCAGTAATGGACGGGATGAGGTGAAATAAAAATAGTAGGAGAAAACTTGATAAAAGGTCGAAGGGTTGCCTCTTATAAACGCGAGATCAAAAGAAAAAAACTGTCCATTCGAACAAACTTGGGGGAAAGGTCTAAACTTATAAAGAATTCGACGTCCGGACAAATTGTATTTAGTTTAGTGAGCGCAGTAAAAAAACGTATAAAATTTTCAAGTGATGTCAGCTAAAAAACGAATGGAGCACTAAAAATGTTTGAACTTTTTGTTTGCAGCCTGTTATACATTTCTACATTACTCAATTACTAACTGTTGCCAGCCACTTCGCTCGCGAGTTTTTAAGATTATTTAATATTATGCCACAGGAACATTTAGCCAGGATAAAAAGTATCCTATATGTTAATCCAGATCATATTCTATCCGTGTGCAAAATTTCATCCAAATCCGTTCAGTAGTTTTTGCGTGAAAGAGTAACATACATCCATATTATTATTAGAAGGTTGGATTTCTTATTACTTCTAGCCCTTTGTCACGATCGTATTCGCGGTACCTATGATTTACCATGTTCCATATTTCTAACGGAGTCACTTCTAGCTAGGCTCACGATTCTAGATGTAACAAGTTTAATAAGATTCTTGGCCGGTATTCGATGGTTGTGAGTTCGGGTCCCACCTCCTCCTGAGGCGGTCGTTTCTTCGTCGTTCGTTCGTTCGTTTTGAGGTGGTCGTTCATCATCTTAAGCTTAGTAAGAATCGGAGCGGAGTGATTAGTTGACCTATAACCTGCCGATTCTGTAAACAAAACCGCGCTTCCTTCGACATTGAATTCACTTATCGAAGTAATGTTAACCCACTCTGTCACAAAATAGAGTTTATGTTCGTTTGTATGATTTAAGTTAACTACACTATTACTTGAATGTAAAGTGAACCTACTTCTAAGTGAAACAGGGGCTATGTCCGCTTGTACCCTACTTCTAAGCGAAACAAGGGCTATGTCCGCTTGTACATACAGCTTAGGTGATTTTATGAACGAGTTTTTGAGTGTTTCTTATAGAAGCGTCAATTAGACATACAGTGTAAGCTAAGTAATAGAGTTAAGTTAGCCCTTTGCGTACAAAATGCAATAAGGAACTACCTATATCCGACAGCCAATATAATTGAAAGAGCTTCCCTAATATTCTCTAAATCTGATTGGCACAAAGTGTCGATTCTCCTTGTTTCCTTTAATATTTTATCTGTCTCCACTTACTTGGAACTGCGGGGTCTCATTTGCGTATCTTCCGAGCGTTTTTTGTTAGATCTCTTTAAATTTATTGGATTTCAACAGTTCCATTTAAACGTAGATTAAGGGGATTAAATACGTTTTTTGTACGACGATGCGGGAATCTAGTTCTTGTAACAAGTTCGAATTTAAATACTCTTCGATATAAGTACTCTTACCTTTCTTTATTCATTCATGGATTCGTGAACGTTTACTTAAATATCAATTTGATTGTAATTATTAGTAGTCACAGAGATCAGTCTACATTTTATCTTTGGCGAATAATAATCATTGCCAATACTGGCCATCTGGGCCATAACCATGAACTCTTAAAACAATCTCAAAGTTGTCAAATCTGTCAATTTTGGTACGTCATTTCATACAAAATTTGACAGAAATGATAATGTTTGACAGATTTGTGATTGTTTTAACAGTTCATGGTTAGGGCCCTGTACCAAACAAATGACAGCATACTTTATGTCCATTTAAAAGCACGCACAAGCTTGTGTATTAAGAACTATGTTTTATGTATACTTACTGCAAAGTGCAAATGGATATATCTTGCGGCTATTACCAATGTGGTTCTATTAACACTCGCATCTTCCAATAGTGGCCTCAGAGACGATAATGAAATAGCCTTGAATAATAAAACCACCTTATCATATATTCATTGCGAAGAGTTTTGGAGCATCAGAAACTACACTGTTTTTAGCATCTAAAGGTACACAGTTGATGACGTTATAAGGACTTCCTTACATAGTGATGATATTTTATAAAATAAAACTTCCGATACAGTACATTTTTTTAAAATACTAGTAGTTCTGCTATCATCTCAATTATGTTAAAAGGTTGTAGATTATATTCAACAGTTGCCTCAGTGTGGATTGTATACCTTTTTTTAACTGATATTTACCTGTCATAATGTACTAATTTATGAAGCTAGCAAGAAACAGATATTCTTTATGCACACACACTAAACAATTACAAAGACCTCCATAGCCGATAGGTGAGCACGCCGGACCTGGCGTCTCATATCTGATATCTGAAGTTCGATTACCGGTCGGGCCAATGTAAAAAAATTAACTTTTCTGTATTGTCCCGGGTCTGGGTGTTGGGGTGCTATCTTTGTTTTTGATTTCTATAAAACAAGTGCTTTAGGTACTTACATTAAGATCAAATTATGTATTTAATGTTGTCTCATTAAAAAAAGGTTTATAAATCTTAAAAGAATTCTAATATTAGAACTGCACAATTCAGACTCACGAGTAGTTATGTAAATATTCTGGACAATGTTTTGTTATTTTCCAAGCTGCACCGGAATTTTTACAAGTTGACTTGCACTCTGTACATAATTTCATTTTTTGGCAACACTAGCATACTAGCAATATAACCTAGTGAATCCCATTCCACCATAAAGCGAAGTAATCCAAATTCACATACGACGGTAGATTCCATACCGTTATTGCTAAAATTTTAATAATAAACCACTGAAAATATCTGGCGGACTTACAACTGTCTGTTTAATGCGGTAGTTGAATTATACTAATGTTCGATTGCACAAAACAAAATGTGGACTGTTTTATGTATTACGGCCAAGGAAAAGGTAGTTAACATATTCTATAAACATAAAACAAAGATTAACATTGGCTAACTTAATCAACGAGCTACGGAGCCAAGACGTGGAATGTGACAGTAAAGCTGGCCCACCGACTCCATGTCACTCAGCGAGCTATGGAAAGGTCGACGCTTGGGATTTCGTTAAGGGAGAAAATCCGAAACGAGATCATCAGGCAGAGGTATAAAGTAACGGACATAGTCCAAAAATGTAGCAAGCTTAAGTGGCAGTGGCCTGGCCACATCTGTCGCAGAACCGATGAAAGGTGGAGTAAACGGGTTCTCGGGTGGATACCACGCCTAGGCAAACGTAGTGTAGGACGCCCCCCAGATCGATGTACCGACGACCTTAGGAAGATGGCTGGCAGTGGGTGGATGAAAAAAGCCGGTGATCGTGCTCTTTGGCGCTCTTTATGGGAAGGCCTACGTCCAGCAGTGGACTGCAATAGGCCGAGATGATGATGATGAACTTAGTCAACGGTAAAATGTATTGTATCATGAAATAAAGATATCTCACAAAAACTATATTATTTGATAAGTCAAAGAGTTTTAAGGATTTTTGGATTTCCTTATTGTAGCTCATCCAAGGGGACTATTTGGTATAACGATATCGATATTTCAACTTTATCTGTCACTCGCTTTAAAATGGGATGGGATGAATGGACTCGCAGGGATGAGAGAGGGACGTAGTCGATAATTAATTACATCGAAAATGTTTTCGGAAGTAGACCCTCTATGAAATGAACGACAATAAATTGGAAAAGTAATATTTTTGCTTACAAGTAAATGAAGTGAAATGAAATAGATTCATTTGTTCAAAGCTTGCACTATCGGGGACTCCGGGTCAGACATGCAAATATTTTAAATGAAACATACTTCTACAAAACTTCAAAAAAGGATAACACTGTAAGTCAGAGAATAAAACTCACAGTGTCTTATAATAACACATTCACGAATAGTCTTATAAACAGTACGTTTCATTTCACCAGTTTTCGTCTGAACCCCAAAAAAGATATTTTACTCGCATGCCACTGACAACCCGTCTAAATAGATAGTCTATTTTCTATTTCCCCGCAAAAACGTTACGGATAAATGGTAACTGATAGACAGAGACGATAAAAACAGTATTCGAATGTTTGTCATTGCGTGCGTTGTCGTAATAAGTCAATAATAAATCGGTATTGTGTCCTTTTTGGTAGGCAGAGGGCTAAGGTGTACAATATGTACGGTATAAATATAAATAATGCGCTAAATAATGCTTACACCAATTGTTTTGCAGCAGACCCAGAAATGACATAATTTAGGTTCTTTTTATATTTACCTGCCTAGAGGCGAGCCTTTGTTTTTTTATATTGTTTCTTTCATAGCAATTCGTATCGCGATCGTTCACCACCAATCGAGTTTGCGAATAGATAATACCTAACTTCAGCGACTTTTTCATGTTCAAGGTGTAGACAATTAGATACTTTTACTTTACTTGGTGGTTAGGTAAAAAATACATCCTTCACGTTTATCATCATAGTCATTTTAAAACTCAATGAAACGGGAATTAACGCGATCATAATTTAGGTACAAAATGTTAGCTCTTTTGTTACCGTTTCATTGAGTTTTAAATTATGCAACGCGAAAGTTTAATAGTACATTATGATACAAGTGTGCTACGTTGGTCATTATACACGAGGCATTATTATAAGCGCGAGCCGCAGGCGAGCGCGGTAAGGAAGCCGAGTGTGATAATGATCAATGCACACGAGTTGCATACGACGTTTTTCAACACAATTGCGAGGAAAAAACAAACTAAAATCTAAAATACCTTCTCCGAATATGACTTGGCGTTTTTGCTGTTTTTCTATGCATTTTGGCGGCAACAGGCTATCACTCGCGTTTCGTGCCTCGATAAGTATTTCCGACGGGGTTGAATAACATTTTACTCGTCTTTACTATTTAAAGTAGACATTTTTGATAGTAATTAACCACACAGCAACAACTTTACCAAATAATAATGGAAAATAGCACGTAAGTTTTGTTTTTTTCGCGCGCCGCAATTTCGATGCGCGCGCAGGTTCAATAATGGCACAGGAAAAACTGGCTGTTCAGCCGAGTAGCAGCAATTTAAAAAATAAAATAAACTATAAATTATTGTTTCTAAAAATGATAGTTAAGTTAGTTTGTGTTTATTAATATACAATTTAATAAAATGAAATATTTTTTTGTCATCTTAACCCTTAAATAATGTAATATTCGTAAAATATTTAATGTTCTTAGACACAAACTTTTGCTGGATTTTTTAAAAAAAAGTTTACATTACCGCACTAGTGCGATAATCTTTTTACAGCACAAGTGCGTAATATGATGAGTTATGAATTCAGATACTAAAAACGGTGTTATAAGAGTGAATTTACGAGCAACTGTGTTGAAAAAGTAATTATAGTCATCTTAGCTATGGTTGACTATTTATATACTTTTGAGTATGGCAAAAACCCACCGATGACAGAAGTCACTGAGGGAGGCCTATGTTCAGCAGTGGACGTCCTGTGGCTGAAACGATGATGACGATGACTACTTTACGTAGGAGCATCGATATGCTAATTAGTCCGGCAAATTAAAAGACATTTATTGGTCACAGAGAAAACTTTATTCATATCTTTATATACAGTTTTTTTCGGAGTTGTTTAATATACAATACCTTTTTGTCACAAAAACAAATTTTGAATTGGCTTGATACTGTTTACGACGTAAGACCTGGGAATAAAAGTTGAATCCAAAATTTAATTAAGGGAAATATTCCCCCCTTTGTGATAGAAACTCGTAAACTATTGCAATTAAAAACATTCCTAGTTTCAATTGTACAGCACACATTCGGTTGCCCCATGCAAACAGTGTGTTTGCTATAACCTAAAAAACGTACAAATATTTTCCGTTTTTGTGTTCTGACCATATTTGCCTGTCTATCCCTCCGACAGAATTTTATTTACTGATGAAATCACGCACGTTCCCCTCGGTACGAAACCAGGCCGATTGGTAGGTGGTACTTAACAAGTTCAATGGTGGTATATATAAAATCTAAATGAGTTTTAAATATTCAGTGGCAAATTATACCTATACCAATTTTTTTTTCTGTTTTAATAGCCGAACTACCGTCTGGTGTAGTGGTTCGCGCTCCGGACTGCAATACCTGGCGGTTGCGGGTTCGAATCCCGCGAGGGGCAAATATTAGTGTGATGAGCACGAGCATTTGCACCTAAGTCATGGGTGTTTATAAACGTATTTATGTATTTATATTATTATCCGTCATCAAGTCGCCATAGCAAAAGCTTTGCTTAGTTTGGGGCTAGATAATTGGTTTGATTGTGGAAACAATTTATAGGTTTATTTATAACACATATTCTTTGAAGTTGAGAGTCCAATAGTGAACTAATACGAGTACTTTAGCTTAAATTATATGAAATTTCTATGTTGAAGTCATAAATGCTAACCATATTATTTTTATTTATTTCTGATTCACCTCATAACACCAGGAATGTAAGCTATTTTCTAGACGATACAATTAGTAAGTTGTCTAGCCTTAATTCATCATAACATATTATGTTGTTCTCTTAATATCTTTTAATGCAAACTTAGCAATACAAATGCAATTTTCAAAGCAATAAAATAAATCATAAAACTCGACCCAAAACGCTGCAAACAATTCACGAAAATGAAAATTCTGCCTCAAAAGAGAAACTAGGGAATAATAGGTGCAATAAAATCGAGCGGATTCAATATTCAGGGAACGGCTTGGCATGTTGATAAAATAAACAATAAATCTTTAGTTTGACCTTAAACTTCCTAAGATATAGCAGAGAGCGGGCAAGGAGCCAAACAGATAGTCTAGGAGATGGCAACCAGACGTACTGGATGGACTGAGATTGTCATGGTTCTCTACTCAATTAGTTTTTATGTTATTATATAATTGCTTTAGAGCTCCTTATGAAGAAGGCTTACGCCTAGCAGTGGATTGCATGAATAAGCTAAGATTATGATTAACATTCAGTTTCTTAAACCACATGCCACGTTTTCATCTAGAACGGCGTACAATTACTTTTGTGTGCTATTAATTTTTTTAAGCAACAGAATTGATAGATATTTGCTTATCAATATTTGGTTAACAAATAAAAAAACTGCATTATGTATTACACATAGTCTGACGCAGCTACTGACGATTGTCATGAGTCAGAATTTCAGTATTTTTAATATTAAACTAATACAAGTCATTTTGACAAGTCTTAAAAAAAACTTTTACTATAAGACTTGCAAAAATGACTTGTTTTATTATTCTAAAGTAATACACGGGTGTGAATAGCAGAAATTCTGGTTGTTTATTTCCTCCATCTTAACATATTTTTTGTTTATAAAAGTTTGGGAAGTTAAAGGAATCCTATCTCCTGGCCTAGATTCTAAGTGGAGATACTGGCGAAGTAAAACTACGAAGTTTCTAGTAAGTAACTGTTAGAGAGATATCGCGGAAATATTACCTACATGAGCAGACGTTAAATTGTTTGTTTTCGAAACGAAACGCAAAGATTTTCAAATAATATTTGGGCAAAGTAAGCGTTGCTTGCTTGCAACTCAGTGGCGGCAGCGGTTTGGTAGCGATTACCCAAGTTAAGCAACTAGCACCGTGGTTGCGATGGTTGACCATTCTGGCCATTTGTGCACTGCAAGGCATATTAAAGTTGAGCCCAGGGCCCTAACCATGAACTCTTAAAACAATCCCAAAGTTGTCAAATCTGTCAATTTTGGTACGTCATTTCATACAAAATTTGACAGAAATGATAATGTTTGACAGATTTGTGATTGTTTTAACAGTTCATGGTTAGGGCCCAGGTAATATCGCTTGAACAGTATCATTGTAAGCCTAGTAAAAGACCTGGGCCATAACCATGAACTCTTAAAACAATCTCAAAGTTGTCAAATCTGTCAATTTTGGTACGTCATTTCATACAAAATTTGACAGAAATGATAATGTTTGACAGATTTGAGATTGTTTTAAGAGTTCGTGGTTACCGCCCTGGAGGATGGCTTTATGACATAATCTGTCAGTAAGGTCACTAAGTAAAGTTCATCTATTCCTTTATATCACACCACCGCCAATAATATATCACACGAAAAGAATCTAGAAAATTTTGCAATAAATAGCACAGCATTTACAGCCTGGTTTAACTATTAGTTTAAAATTATATAATTAAACTTTTTGGCAAAAGAATTTGGGTGTGACGATAAGGGTGAAAAAAGCCAACATCACATACATTACTTTGATTCTAAGATACTAAGTAAAACTAAAAACAACGACGGGTACCACTACACGAGATAATTTAGAAAAGTTGGTAATACATAAAATAAAAACGCAATGCTATTATTTTAATACACAGACCAAATAGGCAAATTAGATACTTTAATAAATATTAAACAAGACATAGGTAAGGATGGTGTCTCAAATTATACCTGCATTCTATATTAAATGATCGCAAAACCGTTTAGCGTGAATTTCACAAACTATTACACCCCGGTAAATGAATAACAATTTGTTCATTCACCACAACAATTCTATATTATTATTCGAAAACTGTCCGTCGAGTTTAATTGAACCGCTTGCATTTGACACCCGAATCAAAACTCAATTACGCGAAACAACGGAAATTTCTTACGCGACAGAATTAAAAGCGTACAAATTAATTCTATCCGAGCTTCTAATCTGAAGGGGGATCCTGGTTGTTAATAAAATTTTGATATCGCCCTCTCTTTCCCTCCCCGCTCTCTCTCACTTTCCTTTCATAAAGACGGTTGAATGGTTAATGAAATGACAATTTTAGGAAACGCGGATAATCCTGCCTCAGAGATCAGATTATTTTTTCTGTGCGCGTGTAACTTATGGAACTTTTCCAGTCGAAGTGTTTTCCCTATATACAGGGCTACATTGCAAGGTAGTTCCAAATTTTAAAAATAAGATCTAGATGTGCACTGCGTAAGGTCCTTGTTGGCAATTTGAACCTCTGGCTTGCGCGGGCGCTCCAGCTGTTAGAAATGTACCTTACATCGAAAAGGTAAAGGTTTGTTTTCGCGCGCCATTGTGACTATTATTGCATTGAACTTTGCAGTTCTAGGTTGCAAAAAGAAAGATAGTGCATGCGTATTTTTATGAATAAGACAAGATTATCAACGTGTACCATCTTTCAACAGCGGATAGTAATAATTAAAAAATAAATAAATTAAGTTGTTTTTTTACGTAGATTGATTAAGTTACTGATTCTGAGTGGTCCCTGAAAACTTGGCACAACCTTGCAATGTCACCGTCAAATTGTATACAGAAAAACAAGAATACCTATGTCTTGAAGTAATATTGTTCTAAAGCAGGGTACTAAGTACTCACCTCGCCGTGTATCATGTAACGTATCAGTATCTCGACGGGTCACTGCGAGCTTAATGCGTTCCACGCGCCAGCGGCTCACAGCAGGCTCGTACCTACGTACTCACTTAAAACAGTATCAGATACGTTACATGATACACGGCTAGGTAAGTACCCTGCTTAAGAGCCGCCGCATACAAGGATTTGTTTACTTGAACAATAGTGTTCGATCGAGCTCTCGATTAGTGACTATGAATAGACAAATGAATCGATTCGTAGTCAACCAGTTTTTAAAGTAATTCAAAGATCGATGCGACTGTGCCGGCCGGAATTCTGTACTCTGTAGTAAAGTCGAGTGTATTAAGAATGTCCACGCAACTTTTATTTTCACAAAATGATGATGCCACTTTATAATAGAACAAGCTATTGCCCGCGAATATGCTCGCGTGGTCTTTAGTTTATTCAATATCCCACAGGAACATTTAAACAGGGTAACAAAGTATCCTATATGTTATTCCTGATCATATTCTATATGTGTGCAAAAATTCATCCAAATTCGTTCAGTAGTTTTTGCGTGAAAGAGTTACAAACATCCATACATCTATACATCCTTAATTACAAACTTTGGCATTAATACGAGTATAAGTACTGTGTTTTAAAGTATTATCACACTGATTATTCACAGGCTTATGGGATCGTTTAAAATCATAATTTAAAAAAATCGATAAAGATATTTTATTTTAAAATTATGAATTTTAATTCATAATACAATAACTTTATGGCACTATGAGTATCCATTAAATCCTTTCTCCAAGGGACAAGGTCATGATGACAACATTTAACTGTTTCTTATAACACCCTGTATAATTGAAGACTCGTAACAGGGATGACGACTTTTGTTTGTTCGTCTATCAGGTAGATTATTGAAAAGTATTGGACACGTATTTTTTCACGTAATGAAAATATTACAGAAATATATTAATTTGAAATGTTGCATCGTCACGCCTAGGTATTTTTTTTATTTAGAAAGTGGACGGCACGATCTCCCGAATATTGAAGCGCTTTATCATGTAATTTTTTGGTTCATTGACTAAAGGAAAAAATAAGTTTGTATTATGTTTTTAACCTATGATAGACTAAATAGAAATTTATTTCGTTTACCCATTTGTCATCCCTATTCTCACTGTGTTGACGAGCACCCACTTCAGTAAGTGACCAATGGCCTGGAGATGAGCTGGCCCTGAACAAACCTTAAACTTTAAATTCATCATCATATCAGCCTGTTGCAGTCCACTGCTGGACATAGGCCTCCCCCAAGGAGCGCCACAGCGCACGATCTCCCGCCCTTTGCATCCAGTCGCTGCTAGCTGCCTTCTTCAGGTCATCGGTCCATCTAGCCGGGGGGCGTCCTACACTACGTTTGCCTAAGCGTGGTCTCCATTCGAGAACCTTCCTGCTCCACCTCTCGTCGGTTCTGCGACAGACATGGCCAGCCCACTGCCACTTTAGCTTTTAATTGCAAATTTTAAATTGCAGCGCTTTAAATGGGCATGATTACGCCATAAAGTTAGAACTTATTCATCAGCGTTTTAGATTCACAAGATACGGGAAAATTAGGCAACGGTTGTAAGTTTGGCTCTTCGGCAAGTTCGCTTTCAAAGAAGTTTGTTTAATTAACTTGGATCATTTTCTTTTATTCGGGAATTATAGCCACGAAGTACAAATTATTTTCACGTTTGGTAGGAGAGAATACTGGCTAGTAATAAATATCAATTGTAGGAATATAAGTAAAATACATGGGCTTTTATGCCCGAGCCATTTCAGTTTTAATTTTTTTCTGAATCGCTTTCTTTTAACATGTGTAAAAAAACTAGCCAAGTGTGAGTCGGACTCGCGCACGAAGGGTTCCGTACCTTTATCTATAAAAACGGCAAAAAACACGTTTGTTGTATGGGCCCATGCTAAGCCCATACAACAAAAGTGTTTTTTTTGCCCTTAAATATTTATTGTATTCTGTTTTTCAGTATTTGTTGTTATAGCGGCAACAGAAATAAATCATCTGCGAAAATTTCAACTCTCTAACTATCACGGTTCATGAGATACAGCCTGGTGACAGACGGACAGACAGACAGTCGGACAGCGGAGCCTTAGTAATAGGGTCACGTTTTACCCTTTGGGTACCGAACCCTAAAAAACAACTATTGTCCTCTAGACATGTTTTTAATCAAAGCTATTGTCATGAATTCCTAGGACTTCATGGATTTCTATATGCGAATCAAAAATAATAATGTCTTTTCTCTTTGCATACTTTACTTTGATCGTTGTGTAGAAATACTTACGACACATAAAAAATGTTATAGAGAGGACTTATTGATAATGCGGATAAGACTAATGCATTATAATGCATACTATAGTATCACATCTTCATTATCACCAGCCTATATCAGTCCACTGCTGGACACAGGCCTCTCCAAACGGAAGATTTTGCCATAATCGCCACGCTTGGCAGGCGGGTTAGCGATCGCAGTTTGGCCAATGGTGGAAAGGAGACGCTGCTGCCCGTCTTCTTCTCTTCCTATGAGTGTCGTAAGAGGCGACTACAGCAGAACCGCCACAAGAAGTATCACATGCTTACTATAAATTCCTAATGAAAATAACTTCTACACTATTTTACACAATTAAAAAAATAATAACATTTCAACAATTACTAACCAAGAAATACAAGTATTATAAGCAATCTTCCAATTAATGCGATTCAAATCTATTCTATACATATACATAGATTCCTTACAAAGTTATCATTGGAAAAACGGTACCATTGGGGGAAAGAGCGGTACGCCATTAATCATACGATGTGAAGCCCAACCAAAGCGAGATAATACTGAACAAACATTTGAACGTATAGGTACTTACACTTGAAAAGAAAAATATTATTTACATGGTCTTTTGAGCAACACTGATGTTCTAAAACATTATAATAATATAATAATTATTATTATTTATTTATTTGGCACTTACATGGAACATTGCTTCAAGGAAAAAAAGTTGAAATGTGTCAAAAAGGGCCCCGCTCAGCATTTGTCGTGGCAGCCAAAAGTAGCTGCCGCGATACTGATATTATTCGGGGGCCCAGACAATCTTTATAAATATATTTATCACAGAAAATAGCTTTCGAAACCATAGACAGTGTAGGTACAGTGCTCATTATTAAGCAAATTAAAAAAAAAACAATTACCAAATCTTGGTGATGATAATGAAATGATCAATTATTTCAATTACACATTTTTTATACAACGCGTGTACAAATACGCAAAATTTTCTAAGAGCAAAATTTGATGCTCTAAAGTCTAATACATCAACTTTTTCCATAAGACCAAAGATTCGATTTCCAGTCCATCCAGTGCAAACGTCCCAGGAGACCTACTATAAAATTATTTCGTTTGTTCGAACGTATTAACCGATCAAATTAAAATATCCATTCACTTTATATCAAAGCTTTGACAACTTATGAACAATTTAAAAAGGTCATGTTTTTACACGGCTAGATTGAGTTGCTCATGTTTTGTCATGGGATTGATACAAGTGACTGGTTATTTTTAATTTGTTAGGTTTATGTCCGAACGCTGTGGCATAACTACTAGTGTACCGACCTCTTTGGTCGACGTATTAACCTGCCAATGTAAACTAGCAATTATTACGTAGCTGATGAATGATTGTCAAATAGTTTTTATGTTCTCTATGAATATATCTATCAGACTATCCTTATACGCAATCCTATTACGAAGCAAATCCATAACAATTCAGCGCCAATCACACGATATCAATAAAACGTCTAGCGAATTACCTTACTCATAGAACGCGTTTGTGATCCGCCAAATTATCTTTTATCCCTAAGGAATTTAAGCTTATTATCCAGCAGCATATATTATGCCAATATAAGGAGTAGTATTATTGGATCAATCAGATAGAGATTAAATAAGAAAAAGTTTCGCTCTGAGAATATAACGTATCGGTCGTATGTGGAACGTTTTGTACCACGTGTAGTTTGGAACATGGTATAGATTGCTGTTTATTAATAAAACCAATCAAATCACGATGTGAATATTGCATATTCAAATCATTCGCCTGCCCTGTTCCCAGGTTATCTGGGTTCGGCGCAGTATGTTTTATTTTTTCATGAAATTTGGTCACTTGTTATCGTCATCTCAGACATATCGGCCCTCACGCAATCCATCCATCTATTCTTAAGTCGTCCTCTACCGTCTTTCTATCAATACTCATACCCATCCCTCTCCTCGTTACATGCCTCTTCCCTTCTCATCACATGACCGTACTGTAGAGGTTTATAGCCGAGCGAATAAAACCTCTACGTCTACCAAGGTATGTTCGAAATATGAAACTGGCTTTTGAATATTTTTCTTTGACGTAGAAAGAACTTTTGTTTTCGGGATTCATTAGAAAGTCTGAAGTCGATGAAAAATAATAAAAATCTAGACCAAATGTAAACCTAGATATTGGCAATTGAGAAAAACGATTCAAAAGTTAAGTATTTGCTGCATTCCTCATGTAAAGAACCTTTTAAATAATATAATTTATTAAGTGAAATAATTTGTTCTCGATCAATTCCCAATAGTCAATCCCAGCTTCGGCCGTTGGCCGGTTACAGTACGTTACAGAACGTTACAGTGGAGGCGCCGCCCGTATCCCGTAAATGCTCCGTAATTAACATTATTTCACCGAGTTTTCAGAGACGAAGAATCAAACATTAGATGACACGCAGAGACGGAGCCATATGGAAGTGAACCATTGAATGCAAGCATAAAAGGGAGGATATAATATACATACAACGGAAGAAGACTACAGCTGTATTTATTAAGATAAGTGACGTAGGAATTATTTATTATAATGGCAGAAAAATACAATGGCCACCCCGGCAGTTGTGCCGAATTTTTTAGACAGTTTTCATGCATAGCTGCCCTCAATGGTTGGGGTGATGCTGCTAAAGTAGCAGTGCTGCCGGCATATTTAACGGGGGCGGCACTTTCCTTT
Source organism: Anania fuscalis (assembly GCA_950371115.1). NCBI lineage: Eukaryota > Metazoa > Arthropoda > Insecta > Lepidoptera > Crambidae > Anania > Anania fuscalis. The sequence continues at coordinate 12,611,734 of OX493343.1, read as the reverse complement.
TATAGGACAATTAGTAGCGACCAAACAACGTTTCAGTCTCTTCAAGAGGCGTTTATGGTCGAATTCTCGGCAGTCGAGAACAACGCCGCCGCATTCTATACTGCAAGACAGTTACCAAATGAAGGAATCATTGAATTCTTATATAGGCTAGAAAATCTTGCGGCCAAAGCTAAAATCGCCGACGAAGCAACAATTATAAATCAATTCTTATCAAATATCAATTATTTTTACAAAAACCGACAAAGATTCCACGTATTTAATACAATTAAGGAATTAAAAACAGCGCTTAAACAAAGTGACGAAATATTTAAAAAAAATGAAGATACAGTAAATTTACAAATAAAAATGACGGGTCCGTTAAACAACTTCGTGCAATCTGCTGGCGATTATTACGCGCCACAGGAAGCTTATCATACTCCTCGTGCGTTACCCCCATCTCATAGTGCTGCGATGGATACACCACGAAGAACACCAGTTTTGCAAGATCCGAGAATACAGAGACAAGGCCCATCGTATAGGTCACCATTCAGCGGGAACAATGGTCGTCCACGCTACAACTTAAGAAGTAATCCTGAATCTGAGGGTCACCCAAACGCCAACCGTCGTCAATGAATGGGGCGACATTGACGAAGACTCCAGATAGAAGCCCGAAATACGAAGATAACGTGGATCCGGCGTTATGGATCACCATCAACGGGACGAGTCTAACAGCATTAATTGACACAGGAGCTTCGGTATCAGTGTTTTCACATAAATTTTGTAAAAATAACAATATTGACGTCATTCCAAATGGGAATAATGTTTTACTCAGGGGGGTTGATGGAAATATGTTGAACATTTCTGGAAATGTATATATTGATTGTAAAATAAACTCAAAATGGTTTAAAGTTGAATTTTTTGTTGTAGATAAACTAGCTACCGATATTATTTTAGGTCAGGATTTTCTGAAAAATAATTTAGCCATTGTGAATTTTAGAGATAGGTATGTAGATCTAGGTAGGTGTAGAGCCCCATTTTGTGTAAGAGGTTCTGAAACAGAGCAAAATTCGTTACAATTAGTTGATGGTCTTCAACAAATCGGTTCTGTCAAACTTTCAAGGCAAGATTATATTTATTTTTGTGAGAATGCACCAGAGGTTGTTGGACTAAAGGGCAATGAAATAAATAACTCAACTGAATTTAATATAAATGACAATCTCCCTTTAAAGAGCAGAGAACAAATTAATAATTTACTGACTAAATATAAAGAACAGTTTGCGTTCTCCCCTGATCAGTTAGGCTGTTGTAATGTAACTAACGTCACGATTGAAACGATAGACGAAACGCCTGTACACAAGGCTCCGTATAGAGTTTCACACGAACAGCATAGGATTATTAGAGAACAAGTAGAAGACATGTTAAAGAATAATATTATTCGTGAATCGAACAGCGCGTTTGCTTCTCCTGTAGTGTTGGTGAAGAAACCTGACGATTCATGGAGATTTTGCGTTGATTATAGGGCGCTTAATAAAAAGGTAATTTGTGATAGTTATCCATTACCAATCATCGAGGATATCATTCTTTATCTATCACAGGCCCAGTATTTTGCTGATCTCGATTTGAATTCAGGTTATTGGCAGCTGAGTATTAGGGAATCTGATAAACACAAAACTGCTTTCATAACTCCGTCAGGATTATACGAATTTAACGTATTACCCTTTGGTTTAAAGACGAGTGGTGCGATTTTCCAAAGAACCATGGATAAAGTGTTAGCAGGGATTAAATACAAAAATGCCATAGTGTACATAGATAATATTCTAGTCTATGGTTCTACTTTCGAAGAGTTTTGCTCAGCGCTGGAGTTAGTGTTAAGTAGGATAAAGCAAGCAAATTTGACTCTAAAGCCGTCTAAATGTAAATTTGGTTTTCAGCAAGTATCAGTGTTAGGATATGAAATCTCTGCTGTAGGTATTCAACCTGACAAGAACAAACTAGATAAAATTAGATCAGTCGTGCCACCGAGAAACACCAAAGAGGTGAAGTCGGTGTTGGGTCTCTTCTCATATTATAGAAAGTTTATTGACAATTTTGCGAATCTGGCGATGCCGTTAACAAAGTTATTAAAAAAAGGGACTAAATTTGTTTGGGGTACGTCTCAACAGGATGCGTTTGATCATATTTTATCTTTAGTACGAAATCCACCTTTATTAAAACATTTTTCGAATAGTGAGGAAGTAACCAGATTATTTGTAGATGCAAGTGAGGTTGCAGTCGGTGCATGTCTAATGCAAGGCAAAGATTGTTTGTTGCCAGTGGCATTTGCGTCGAGAAAGTTATCGGATTGTGAAAAGAGGTATTCGATTACGGAAAAAGAGTGTCTGGCAGTAGTGTGGGCGTTAAACTATTTTAAACATTTACTATGGGGTATGAAGTTTGATGTAGTGACAGATCATAAATCTCTTGTGTGGTTGAGAAATAGGAAAGATATGAATGGCAGACTAGCTCGTTGGGCTCTAGCAATACAGCAGTACGATTTTAATATTGTACACTGTTCAGGAAAATCCAACGTGATAGCAGATTTTCTCAGTAGAAATCCATTGGTAGTAAACGAAGGTGTGAATGATAGTACGAAAGATGAGGTAATTGAGGACGGAATGGAACTATTTAGAATTGAAGCTGTTAGAGTTGAGCGTGAACAACGGAGTGATGATTTCTGTAGACAAATAATAAGTAGAGTCGAATCCAGTCAGCGTCGACTTTACAAAGGATTTTTCATCGGGAATAACATATTGTATCAAAAGTATAAGATTGGGGATCGGATGATGAATCGTGTCGTAGTACCGAAGAGCCTTTTGAAAGTGGTGTTGCAAGAGGTACATGATGATAAATGGGTAGGAGGACACCTAGGCATTTCCAAAACTTTAAACAAGTTTAGAGAGAGGTATTATTATGAGAATGCGACTAAAGTCATCGAAAAATATATAGGAAGTTGTAAATTATGTATGGAAAGAAAAAAAGTTAATCTGTTGGCCCCTTTACAACCGATCCAGGTAAATAGAATGTTTGACAAAGTTGGGATAGATGTCATCGGACCGTTTAAAAAGTCGCTAAAAGGTAATAGATATATTATTGTCTGTATTGAATATTTGTCGAAGTACGCTATTTGCAAAGCGATACCGCGAGCCACGGCAGAGGAAATTGCAGATTTTCTTGTTCAGGACGTATTCTGTAGGTATGGATCGGTAGGGCAGATTTTGACAGACCGAGGTTCGATATTCACCTCGAGTATAGTACGACAAACAGTGGATTATTTTGAGAGTTCTGTTCGGATTGCCACTACAGGTCATCCCCAAAGTTTGGGTCTGGTTGAGAGATTTAATCGAACCTTATTACAAGGGTTATCAATGTATGTAAGAGATGATCAGAGAGACTGGTGTTATTTCATCCCGATGGTAACGTTTTCATATAACGTTTCCAAGCAAACTTCAACTGATGAAACTCCCTACACAATTATGTATGCTAAAGAACCCATATTACGTTCAGATAGAGAGCTTAATCTAAACGAGCAATGTGATGATTCAGATGTACAGAGACGTAGGAATATCAATATTGTGTCTATTGCAAGGGCGTTGAGAAATATTCGTAAAGCCCAAATAAGGCAAAAAATTAATTTTGATAAAAAAGTAAAGTTCAGACAATTCCAAGAGAACCAGTTAGTTTTGGTTTACACACCCAAAAGGATCACAGGAATTGCTAGGAAGTTGTATCGCCCATATAGAGGCCCTTATAGGATTTTAAGATGTCTTCCGAATAATAATTATTTATTAAAGAAAATTTCAGAAACAGGTGGGAGAAAACACATTGTTCATCATAATAAGTTAAAACCGTTTTTTTTAAGAGTATCACAATAATAGTTAATTCTAATATCTTGGTTAAGTTATTTATCTAAAAGAAAGTAACAACATTTAGTCGAATTTAGTATTATAATTATTTCCTCTTTTTTTGAAGTTGGTTAAATAGTATGAAAGAAAAAGTATTGTGTAAAAAGTCTTTGTCATAGTTTAACTTTCTTTAAACTTTTACTTTTTAAAGTATACTATATAGTCCTTGAGTGACAGATCCAATACTTGACGTATTATATAATCCTTGAATGACAGATCCGATGTTTGACGTCTTATATGATCCTTGAATGACAGATCCGATGGTTGACGTCTATGTATCAATTATTTAATTGTGAAATGTAAATATTTGTTGATAAAGAATGAAAGAAACTTAACAAATTTATTTTAATTTTAATAATAGTATTTTGCTGGTTAGGTATAGAAAAAAAGTAGGTTATAGTTTTATGAAATAAGATAGGATGTGACTGTAATTTGTTTTGGATTGTTGACTAATACGTTTTTCTTTCTAGGGAAATTCAATGGATCTGGTTTCCTCATGATATAACAATGAAAGCTGAGTATCGAGCACTGTGATCAAGCACAACCACTTCTTTTGAAAATACACCCATGCGAAATGTTAAAATGAAAGTGATCTGTTTTGGGGTAATTTTATATTCATTAAGGGGTTTAGGATTTATAGTAAGATGATTAGGTAGCTGTTAATTGGTTATCGTGTGCCTCATCAAGCGCATAGCGTTTGGGGGATGTCTTGAGTTGGACATCATACATGATAAGGAATTACAGATATGGGAGTTTGGTTAGGACAGAATGCAAGGGTGTGTTGTAATTTCAGGTTGTGTCTCGCGAAGGGGGAAGTGCATAGTTAAGCAAAATTAGATATGGAAACCAGATTCACAAATGAGCGTCATAGTAAGGTCTTTGATGGCATTACTTGTTTATGTTGTTAATAGTCAAGACGGTCAGTTGTTTATTTATTTCCATTAGGATAGGAAACATAGTTACTTTTCTAAATTGATAAAAATTGTTTTCCTGGACTAATTTTGCTGTGAACAATGGTGTTGATTCTGTGGATAGATTTTTATTGAGCGTTTTTTTTATCCAAAGTTGGAACGATTGTCAGTTTGTTGTAGTATAATTTTATGTTTTTTGTGTTAATGTGTATCATGTTGTTGTTGTTGTTGTTGCGATGTGATTAAAATCATTCCAGCTTACTGTTACATTCAGTCTTTATTGGCATCATTGAATGTATTAATTTGATTTCGCTCATAGGTAGGCTGTTTTAAGAGAGAGTTAGGAAAATTTCTCAGATGAACTGTGAAATTTTTTTTCTTACCGGGGGGGATGTAGAGGTTTATAGCCGAGCGAATAAAACCTCTACGTCTACCAAGGTATGTTCGAAATATGAAACTGGCTTTTGAATATTTTTCTTTGACGTAGAAAGAACTTTTGTTTTCGGGATTCATTAGAAAGTCTGAAGTCGATGAAAAATAATAAAAATCTAGACCAAATGTAAACCTAGATATTGGCAATTGAGAAAAACGATTCAAAAGTTAAGTATTTGCTGCATTCCTCATGTAAAGAACCTTTTAAATAATATAATTTATTAAGTGAAATAATTTGTTCTCGATCAATTCCCAATAGTCAATCCCAGCTTCGGCCGTTGGCCGGTTACAGTACGTTACAGAACGTTATAGTACCTACGTAGCAAAATAGTAACACAATGCTTACACTTAACACTGATCGCTCCCGTTCGGAATTTGCGAGTCAAAGTTTGATTTGTACCTACTATGTAGATTCTTTGAGATAATTTATTTTCAACGCCCCATTAAATAAAGAGCTCGTAGATAATTTGTGATGTGAATCGGATTTTTTTTTTATCAATCGAACTGTACGTAGCCGGGTGATTTTGTTACTCAACTGGGTTAATATTTCACCATAAAAATTTTAATCCTGTCAAAAGTCACATTTCGAATACAATTTCTTGATCACCCGATATTACGATTGTGGCATTAAATAATTATCTGGCAAATCATCAAATATTATGTGGCATTAAATAGTTATTAAAGCGGCCTTATGCAATGGCTAGGGTCTCCTTTTTCTACCATGTTAACGGCGACTCTATATGAAGTTCGACTAAAATTTCGAGTGCTCTGCAGCATTTTGCATCTTATTGCATTAGACTATGAATATGTGTGGCGGTAGTGGGGCGATGATAGACACAAAGCTACTAGTAGCAAATAATTGGATCATACCCAGTATCGCTTTCATAATTGGGGTGAGTATTAACCTCCAGTAGATTTAAGTAGGCTGATTATGATTTTAACGGTGGGAAAAGGATCTTTTCGAAATTTTATTATGATGATGGTTTACAAAAATCCGAATACACCACGGCTGATAAAAAATCATCGGGCTGATTTAATCAGCTGGTTCTTTTAATAATTCACAACTATTGTTGTTATAATATCCAGAAAATAATAAAATAAAACACACTTACTTAATAATATACCTGCTATTTAATATTTATAACTACGTATAGCTAGATTACGCACAACAATTCAAATTTTTTGAAGTTTCAAAATAATTAGTTAAGTTCCTATAACATAAACCTAAATAATTTACACTTAATTGAATACGAGTATAGCTTAGCTATCACAAAAAGATATAAATAAACGAGAAGACTGTTGACTCTTGTAGCAGACTTTAATTAAATGAATTTTTTATTAGAGACATCGTAAATTATGAAAAAAATACAAAACATTAAAAGTTAAAAAAAAAAGTTTTTCTTTAAATAAATACTAAAAGTGTCATTGCAAAGCAGTTTTTAAGCTAAGCTATTGCAGAGTTCGTACTCGTACTCATACATGTGTATACGTATACTCGTATTCGTACACACTTAAAAAATAATATATATACCTTAAGGTCGAGCACAACAACTTACCAAATTTCCATCACAAACGGATAGAAACCTAAGCCATTCATCCGATTGCTAACAGTGTAGTTCTAAACTATTATATTTTTTATTTACATTGATTTGCTTATCACAAAAATTTGAGCAAACTACATAATTTTTGTACATCGAATCGCCCTTGGTTGGTTTTTGATAACAAAAATAATAATAAAATGCAACAACAACAAAAACTTGTTTTGCTTTTCCTCTATTATAAGTAATTACCTAAGCAGATCGTTAAAACCTTCAGAGTTTATTGAGCTACGAGTAGCAGTGATCTGATAACGCATTCCAGTATCATTATTTAATCCATAGTTCCTATGTCGCCAATAAATAAAACCTAATCCAACTATTAATAATACACTTATAACTGAACACCAAGCCACTAATACTGCAGAAGACGAAACACCTTTATCAAATTCTGGCATTTCAGGGATCTGTGTTGTTATTACTTCAGCTGTAACTTCATTAGTATCATTATTGTTATATTTTCCACATCTTATACCGTGCACATTATCCTCATGATAAATTTTATGCATTGACGTTATTTTAACAGTTTTCTCCTTAAACTTTTTATTACTGCTCCTTACTATTTCTTCACACGCAATTGGATTACCACCTAAACTTATCAGTTCTAAACTTGGAGTAACGTCAACAAATCTGTCTATATCAATACTTGTAATGTTATTATAATCAATTATAATTTTCGTCAGTTGGTAACATTCGTGAAAAATGTCGACATTGATAGTATTAATCTTATTCCATGATAAATCTATAAGATTGGTATTGTTTAGCCCTCTGAAACTTCCGAATCGCACATTTGTTATGTTATTTTTGGATAATATTAGAGTTTCTAGGTAATTAAGATGTTGAAATGTACCAGGAAATATTTCTTTAATCATATTAGCACTCACATCCAAAACCCGTAAATGGTCCAGATTTTTGAAATGTGAATCGTTAAGGTAAGTTATATCATTGTCACTAATATTTACTATTCTGATTTCTTTGAAAAAAGTCAAATTTATTTCTTTCAAATTATTTGATTCAAGGTTCAAATACTGGAGATTTATGAGTGCATTTGTAAATTGATTATTAAAATACGAAATGTTATTATGTGATAGATTTAACTTTAACATATGTTTCAAGCTATTAAAATCAGAATAAACTACATCAGAAATATTATTGTAGGAAATATCGAGAGTTAACAAATTTGAGGCATTTACAAAGTCTAACAAATTTGGAATGTTTGATAACCTGTTATTGCTTAAATCAAGAGAACGAAGGTTTGCCAAGCTGCCATTAATATCTAAGGTTGTAAGATCATTGTTGGATATATTTAAATATACTAAATTTTCGACGCCATTAAAATTATTTGAGTCTATGTATTGAAGATTATTGTCAGAAAGGTCAAGACTTTCAAGCAAAGGTAAATTTATAAATGCAGAATCGTTGATTGCTTTGAAATCATGATGACTCAGGTCCAATTTTTTTAGTACCCTTGCTGGACTAAAGACTCCATCTACTAAAGTTCCACTAATGTTGTTGTTTTTTAAATTAAGAAACTGAATATTGTATAAAGATAGAGCATTTGCTTCGATTGTTGTTATTACATTTCCAGATATATCAAGTGTTGTTAAACTTGAATGATTACTAAATATATATTCTGGGATGATTGAAATTTTGTTGTTGTTAATGTAAATTTCTGTAAGATTACTAGAAAACATTTTTAAAAAGTCTAGGTCCTTTATTAAATTGTGTGAAATATTGAAAACAAGTAATGCACTAGCGTTAACAAAACTAGATTTTTCAACGATGCATATTTCATTATGACTTAAGTCTAAGTGCTGTAAATTGGTCATTTCTGAGAAGGAGTTATTTTTTAATTTTGTAATGTGTTGATACGATGCATTGAGGAAAGTAATGTTTTGAAGCCCCTCGAAAGTGCTGTTTGTTACCTCGCCAGTTAAGTTATTTTTTTCTATGTTAAAATAATTGAGTTTAGTAGACTTGAAAATTGAATCTCCTAATAATGGTATATTGTTGTTATACAAATTTAAATAAGTTAAATTACTATTGTAACTAAACATTGGTTTTTCAAACGGTGTTTTAATTATGTTGTTACTAAGATCTAAAGTTTGTAACCTAAAAGCTTGGTTGAAACAATTATATTCAACAGATTCAATGGCATTTTGTGACATATTCAAATGGGTGAGAGATACTAAACGAATCATATCAATTCCTGACAACTTATTTATATTATTTCTTGACATATCAAGATACTTAAGTTCGCTCATAGCCACAAGAGTTGTATTCAGGCTCGTTATTTTGTTTTTGAAAAGAGACAAGTGTGACAAATACCTCAAATTAGAGAAGCAGCTACTTTCCAAAAAATTTATTTCATTATTTCCCAAAAATAATGTCTTAAGATTGACTAAATTTGAGAAGATATTACTACCTATCGAACGAATGCGATTCCTTGATAAATCTAGAACTTCTAATGAATTCTGTGACATCACCGAGAACTGTAGAGATTTATCTTTTAAAACTTCTATCTTATTGTGTGACAGATTTAATTGTTTTAACATGACTAGTTCATTGAATGCTTCGTTTTCGATATCGAGAATCATATTTTCTGATAAATCCATAGATAAGCATTTCTTATAGTATTTGAAGGTGTTTGGTTCGATAATATGCCAACCGTTTTCGATTGCTTTTAGAGATCGTACACGTTGATCAAAATTTGTTCTGCTGAAGTAACCCAGGCTTAAAGTTTCGACATATGAGTGTTCTATGATAAATGTAACGTTCGGCTCTTCATTGCAGCTAGAAGTATATATTGATCCAGGGCTGCCCACGCAATATACTGTGTACTGGCAGCCATCAACCCGATCCATAATTTCGCAAGTTCCAATAACAAGGCTCCACATGGTTGTCATGAGGAGACCTGAAAGAAAAGCCATATTATGTTAAAACTTTTCTTGCAACAGGTTAATCATCATCATATCAGCCACAGAAGATCCACTGCTGAACATAGGCCTCCCCCAGTGACTTTTGCCATTGGGGGGTTTTTGCCATAGTGGCGAGTATTGGCTTGGCAGGCGGGTTGGCGAGCGCAGTTTTTTATTATTTCGCACGCAGACGCTGCTCCCCGTCTCGTGCTACAGGATTTCGTCGCCTCCTACGACACGCCTCCTGTTAGCGGTGGGGAAGTGTATTCTTTACGGCCGTCCCCACACGGCACAGGTTGGAACAGGTTAAGTTATTTATATTAGCAGATTTTTTTTCAGTCCACTGAAAAATTCAAAATCTTTTATGTCAATATCTTGCTCAAGAGCTTACAACATGATCTACTGTTGTAGTTTCATATAAAAAAATTACAATTTATTTCGTCAATGTGGTTAATTATAAGATTTCACAGCAAGTTACATGAAAATTGTTCTTTTACCCGTCAGTTCAGTATTATAACGGCGCCACTTTAAGCCTCGTCTGCATTATGTAAGGGTAAGAACCCAGTTATACAAATCGACATAATTTTATTTTTATTTATATTACCCTAACTTTTGGATTTTGAATAAGGACGGTGCAAGTGAATCCGCCATTGTAACTAGTAGTAACTATTAACCAATTAAAAAAGGCAATCATGCCTTTGTCTCTGAGACCAAAAGATCAATGCAAATTAAAAAAAAAACTTGAAATAGAAAAACCGCAGAACACACGCCTAAAGACTTAGCAAAATAAAATTTTGGCCCAATAATAAAACGAGTTACAGTAAAAACCGGCCTAGTGTTTGTAGTTCTTACAAACAAACTTAATCTTTGATGTGATAATGAATTAATACACTACTCTCTATTTCACTTCGAATCAAAAATGCAAAAAATCAGTACACGACATTAAAAAAAAAACACAATTCACTTACAAGTTAATAAAATCCGTAAACTCATTTTTGTTTTTATACTTTTAGCACTACAAGCACCAATAAAATGTTCTTTCATTTTATTAAACACAAATAAAATACTTTAGTTTTTTTATGACCCAGATTCCAAAATATAAACTTTCATTATAACCTGGCATACATACGAATACAGAAGCAAATGATAAACGACTGTTCCTATTTAAAATGGTGTTTCACAAAACGGATGCTGATAACCACCATTATATTCTATACAGGGTGAATCATTTACGGTCTCTAAAATAATGATGTTAAAGTCATATGATTTTAGGACATTGAATTGATTTTACTAATCAAAATGTTTTTTAAAATAGACCATTAGGAGTGAATGTACTCCTCGTCTCAATATTATTGTATAATCTACCACCACTTTGGAACAATTTGTGGAATAGCACTATTCCACAAATTGTTTCAAAGTACTAGTACTTAGCACTTCTAACTCTACTACCTCAACATACAGTAAAAAATGGTATGGCTTCTATTGTTTTAAAATTTATTTTTAAACTCCGTCTATTTTATTTAGACTGATTGAAGTGATATTTGCCGTCTTAGTGCCAGAATAGTACATGTCAAGAATGTGGTATTTGTAGGGTAGAGTGAATGAAAACACTGGTTCCACAAACACCTTAACTTAACTATTCAGTTCTTTAGTATATAATACTCAGCACAGCACGTTAAATAGGTACGATTGCTCTTTACGAGAACACGTTGATGATGAGTCAAAAACCAAAGCGAAAGAAACAATATGGCCGCAAGACCTATTGAGTGAAAGAATATTATTATTAAGTGTTGGAAATTGGAATATTGGGTTCAATAATAGTAAGTATTCAAGGGAAATTAAAGCGTATGAAAGCTTGGGCAGAGGGTTACAAGCAAGACATACAATTTAAACACAAATCAATGGGTATGATCACTATTTTTAAGTTGAAATTATTCTTGGGACAGTGTTATTTTGTTTAATTCGTCCAATGACTTGAAAATTACTTTTAGCACAACCCTGTATAGCAAAATGGACATGCGTAATTGCGTATATAGTCATTGTTTTATTTCAGATAATTAGACCACAGTGCTATTTTCGTCCAATCAAAGTCCATGCAAGTAATTATTTATAATTTAACCAATAATAATTAACACGACATATAAAAAACTAGAAAAATAAATTTAAATTGGCATTGCATTCAATATATCATGGTAATTCATCGAATTTTGGATACACGTTGTTAAAAAAGCGCAATTTTGTAAAACCGCATTTACTATTAGATATTGCGGTTATGTGAGGTGTTGTTTTAGAATTAGCTTTATACCATACTGCAGGTAATTTGTCAAATTCGAAAAAAATCTCGAACGCCGAAAATCCTGGCGCATTGTCGGGAACTTGATCGATACAACATAATGAAATCTGTAAGTCGATAACGTAGTCGTGTTACCGCATTCGCGGGCTAGAAGGTACACTTTATTTTTCTTAAATAAAAAGAAAACTTATAAATCAACTCATGACAAAAAAAAGTTTTCCCCAGTTAAATTTTAACATCAAGCCGTTACAATAAAACCATTGGTCACAGTTTCTGTTCCCGAAAGTACTAAATACTTTTGTATTAGATCCCGCCTCACAACTTTTGGGCGCAGATTTCAGAAATCCACTATGTACCTTTTTTTTTATATTTATAACATTTTATGTCTCCAAAAATTTTTCAATAATTCCGGTAGCAAGCAATAATCTTAGCTCACATTATATTGTCCATAGAGCGCTGTGCAACTTTAAGCTTCTTAATAAGACCCATAGTAAGAGGCCACGTTTCAGTTCCGTATGTCATCACTGGTAACACACACTGGTTGTATACTTCCGTCTTTAGGCACGCTGGATGCAGGCCGCTTCCAATCGGCCGATCTGGAAGTCACTGGGGGAGCCCTATGTTCAGCAGTGGACGTCCTGTGGCTGAGATGATGATGATGAAATTATATTTTAGCTTATTTCCCGATTCCGCAGTCAGCAAGTGGCAAAAAACTGTACATAATATATTTACTTAAAGTCCTATGTAAAGCCGCGAACAGGGAATTCTACTATAAAACTAGTCACTAGATTGTCATGTTATGATGACTACATTGAAGCTATCGGTTCGTTTGGTCAGATAATCCGGTATTCTTCTATAAAAAAAAATCTGTGACACATGTTTCCAACAATCCCGAACGAAAAAACAGTTAAGTATTAAAACTTATAAATTATTTCAACTTAAAAAAGAACTGCCACACTAAAAGGGTTCCTTTATGGAACTTGTTGGTATGCAAATAGTTGATCCGTAAATTGAGTTCCGAAGATTATAACCGTTTTAGGGTTCCGTACCCAAAGGGTAAAACGGGATCCTATTACTAAGACTCCGCTGTCTCTCCGTAGGCTGTATGAACCGTGATAGCTAGACAGTTGAAATTTTTACAGATGATGTATTTCTAATGTCGCTAACAGCAAATCCTAAAATCAGAATAAAATGAATATTTAACATAAAACAAACGTGATTTTTTGCCGTTTTCTGCTCGAGATTAATAACAGCAACAGGTAAAACTAAAAAAAAGGTATAATTTAGTGTCTAATGTTGCTTAAATAAAATGGTACGTAAACATTCGTGTGCGAGTCCAACTCTTACTCGGTCGTTTTTAGGGTTCCGTACCCAAAGGGTAAAACGGGACCCTATTACTGAGGCTCCGCTGTCCGTCTGTCTGTCTGTCTGTCTGTCCGTCTATCACCAGGCTGTATCTCATGAACCGTGGTAGCTAGACAGTTGAAATTTTCACAGATGATGTATTTTTGTTGCCGCTATAACAACAAATACAAAAAACCAGAATAAAATAAATATTTAAGGAGGCTCCCATACAACAAACGTGACATTTTTTTGCTCGTTTTTATAGATAATGGTGCGGAACCCTTTGTGCGCGAGTCCGACTCGCACTTGGCCGGTTTTTTTATTTTAATTTTTGAACCGTTTTAAACAGTATGGGTTCCGTACCATTATTTATACATTGCAGACCCAAGCCCATTAAAAGTGAGCTTACTATTACCTCAATATACATTGTGGCATTGCCGTAATTTGATAGCTCAATACATCTCACGCAGACGTTGATGCATTAGCCAATGGACCAATGCCACGTAAGTAATCCTTTCATTAACAGTTCCATTATCTATATTCTATATTGTCTCGCGACTGGGTGTTGTGGTACCGTCATTGTTTCTGATTTCTATACCACAAGTGCTTTAGCTAATTACCATAGGATAAGAGCAATGTATGTGATGTTGTCTAATAATATATTTATTTATTGATATAAATTTATCGATATGGAATTAATTTTCAGTCATAACACGGAGAGTCAGAGTCAGAGTCAGAGTAAATATAACTTAAGGTCAGCAAGACTATGAAAAATATATTTTTATACCTTCTGAAATCATGATAAAAAAATATAAAATTTTATTTTGGAGTATTGTCACTTATTATTCCCTTCTTTGGTAGGTATGTAGAAATAAATGTATAGTATGATCTTCTCAGTGATCGTCAATATGGCTTCCGCCGGGGACGTTCAACTGGGGATCTTCTAGTGTATGTAACGCATTGCTGGGGCGAAGCCATCGAAAACCATTGCGAAGCAATCGCAGTGTCGCTAGATATTTCGAAGGCTTTCAACAGGGTTTGGCATGCGAGTCTGCTGAGCAAGCTTCCAGCGTATACGGTATCCCCACTGGCTTTTGAAGCTGGGTGTCTGACTTCCTAAGTAAACGGTCGATCCGAGTAGTCATTGACGGCTGCTCCTCTGACCTCAAGGCCATTGACGCCTGAGTTCCTCAGGGGTCTGTGCTCTCTGCGACTCTTTTCCTGCTGCACATCAATGACCTGCTATCTTCAAGTATTGTTGGGTACGCAGATGACAGTACTGTCACGGAGAAGTATCTGTCTAGTGCAGGAGCCAGTGGAGTTGAGGTCCAAAGACTGAGAGAGGCCATGGTTGAGCGTACGAACCTGACGTTAAGTAACTTCTCCCAGTGGGGCGATGACAATCTCGTCAGCTTCAATGCCTCTAAGACGCAGGCGTGTCTTTTTTCCACAAAAAGGAGTCCTTTCACCCTTTCTCCTACTTTCCGAGGTACATCTGTTCCAGTGACCGTCACTCTACAACTTCTTGGCATGGAGTTGTCCTCTGACCTCAACTTTGGCACCACCATCGAGTCTAAGGCTCAAATTGCAGCTAGAAAGTTGGGCGTCCTGAATAAAGTCAAGCGGTACTTCATGCCTGGACAGCTTTTAACTCTTTACAAAGTCCAAGTCCGATCTTGCATGGAGTACTGCTGCCACCTTTGGGACGGCTCGGCGAAATACCAACTTGCTGCACTTGACTCGGTGGAACGCAGAGCCAAGAGAATAATAGGCGATAAAAAACTGGTGGCGTCCAAGCTGCACAGCCTGGCTCACCGCTTCAAGGTTGCTTGCCTATCGGTCTTCTATAGATTGTACTTCGGAGAGTGTGCTCATGAGCTGCATGAGCTCATACCACCGTCACCTTTCTTCCATCGGACATCCAGACGCACGGCCGGCTACCATCCGTTCTTAGTTGATATACCCATAATCCGCACTAAGCGCTTCTCATCATCTTTTATAATGCGCACAGCTAAGGATTGGAATTCCCTGCCTGCGTCTGTATTTCCGAGTGCATATAACCTGACTCTCTTTAGACTCTTGACTTAGAGTGAATAGGCATCTTCTGGGCAAGCTCGCTCCATCGTAGATCCCATCTATGCTCTAGAGCAAGATTGGGGTCAAGAGTAAGCCCATCTCAAATTAAAAAAAAAAAAAAAAAAAAGGAGACTGTCCATAATGTATGGACCAAAAACCCAGAATCGATTGGGGCTAAATGGGAATCAGTGGTTTCATTATAATGCACATTTTCCTTCACCGAAAGCTCAATAAATAAATATCTTTCAACATCACATTCATTGCGCTGGTCCTAAAGTAAGTAGCTAAAGCACTTGTGTTATAGAAATCAGAAACAACGACGGTAGCACAACCCTCAGACCGGAGGCAATATGGAAAAGTTCGTTGTCTACATTGACCCGACCGGGTATCGAACATGGAACCTCAGAGATGGCAACGCTATAATAGTCCGGCGTGCTCGCCTCTCAACTACGGAGGTTGTCAATGTCGAAATCAATGGGGTAAGAAGTTACCAACGGATAAAAAATAATTCTGGTCCAATGGTGACATAAATTACAGCATAAATTCTCTCAATACACTCTCAAAAAACTCAATGAAGTACAGCAAAACTTTACAATCAGTCGTTTAAAACAATGGCATTGACATTAACAATAGATAGATAAATATTAAATGAAATATTTGACACATTTTCCTGTAGAAAAATATTAATATTATAGTCGACAAATGGATAATCTGTTTGTTGATGACTTTAATAGATAAGGGTATCCACACTATGATATAAATTGGTGACTAATTTATAACCAACTCTCTCTAGTATTACTCATCGGTTACAGCGGTTGCACTGCATCCGATCTGAATCAGAATTTGGTATGTAAAGTGTTTAGAAATAATTCTTTAAAGTACATATATTTTTAAAAAGTACTTAAACCAATTAACAAAATTAATTTAAAACAATTTTTAAGTACCAGTTTTTTAAATTTTTGACTTGATTACGAATTTAGTATGAAGAGATTAATTCAGACTATTCCAACGTCATTTATTGGGAGAATAAAATTAAAATAACTGGACTTAAAATAAAGTTTTCATTACTTACATTTACTTTAATACAGCATTTCATTTCAAATATATCCAATCAAAATATTTAATTCAACACTCGTTACAGGCACCACGATAATGCGGTTGATACTTACAGCCCACATAGTTCAATAACCTCTCTTTTGCGAATGATAAAATGAGTTAACCACACTGCACCTGAATTCCATTCGAACACTCAAAATCGGCATTTGGACAAAAACACCACCAAGGCCACATTATTTTAATTTATGTTTTAATACTTTTCCTGTAATTGAAGATAAATAACACTTGAAAAAAAAAAACATCTTTTCCTGTAGTTTTTTTATCCCTTTAAATAATTGAAGTAATTTATATAACCTTGTATAGCATGACTGATGACTGAGACAGTTTTTCTGACTGGCAGACTTTTTAGCCCTTGAAAGAGATTGCTTTAATAACTTATGCCCCCATAAGTTATTACGTTTGTGCCCTTAGGTGGGTCAGTCTAAAAATAAATATTTTGTAAAAAACCTACGCCGGCTGGCACGCACACTCACAAACAAACATAAATGTGTATCTTCTCCGTTAGCTGCCTTATGGTTTATAAGCAAAATGTGTTTACTACCTGATCGTATTGCACGCCAATGTCATAAAGTACGCATGTAGGTAAGTCAGTCACAAGAGGCTTAGCGATTGGGAATCAAACCCGCTGTCACGTTCCCTTTGAAATGGAGCCCTCAACGATTCTTCGTTGGCAGAGCAAATTATATCAGCTTAACAAGACCCGCAGCAAATCCATTTTCACCTTAAAAACAAAACTTGAAATATGAAGCGGAGGTCAGGGAAGCTGGTTTAAAAAATGGTTGAAGTATCGGGTTTGTTTCACGATTAAGACTCCTAAGCTTTGAATATAATTTGTTGTTTTTGAGTTGAGTTTTAATGTGGGCCTTGGTTTAAGATGGTAAAAGGTTCTTTTTACGGGTATGTTTCAATCGCTTGAAATGTCATATAATGGAAAAAGGACAAAGTGCTAGGCTTGTCAGCGGCTTATGTGGCAATTAGTTAATTACAGAAGGTTATTCGCTTGTATGTTTTTCCTGGACAATATCTTTGCCAAAATTAATTTAGCATATTTACAGTATTACAGACTCCTCTCAAAAACTTATAACAAGCTATGAATTCAGGCTAGCTGTCATAAGGATAACCATATATTGCATTGGTTGAAGATCTTCGTAGCCAAAAGACGAGAATTATGACGGACTTGGCGTCGCCATGTCTAAGGTCCCGGATTCGATTCCCGGTCAGGTTAATGTAGAAAACTTTTCTATACTGTCTCGGGTCTGGGTTTTGTGGTACCGTCATTGTCTCTGATTTCTGTAAGTCAAGTGCTTAGGCTAACTACCATAGGATCAGAGCAATGTATAGTGATATTGTCCAATATTTTAATGTGTTTTCTGAAGACGTGGACCGCTATCTTTCCTGATTTGCGTTTACATGCGTAGACCTCGACTTGTCCATTATAGAACCTAGTAAGTGCAGCGGAGTCAATTTTACAGGAAAGCAAAAAAACACATTCCTATTTCACTGCTGAGATGCATAAAGATTTGGATGTACTTTATGGAATAAAATAAATAATGTACCTTATTTCATACCCCTTTCTGACACTAAAAAATTATTTGTTGGGATAAGTAGTTCCCTCGTAAAAACCAAAATCAAAACCTAGTATGCGCACTTCCTAGGTTTTAATATGATTATTGGGTGTCGGCCAACATCTTCGTCGAAATGATTTTTAAAGAAAGTAAGTTTAAAGTTAATAACTAAAAAATAGACATTTTAATAAAAAATACACATACCTGGGCCCTAACCATGAACTGTTAAAACAATCAATCTGTTTAAAATCTGTACGCGGCCACCGACAAAGCGGTTTGAATAACCAAATACTAGTCACAAAAAAATTCAATTACCGTCGACTTGAAAAGAAGAAGAAGCATTCACTTTATAGTATGTAGCCCGAATTATTAGATTTATGAATGCCATATATGTGCGTGAAAGATTTCAGGAGGCCTACTACAAAAGTGTTTTGTTCGTCGGACTTATTTACCAAATCAAAATTACCATTCCCTTGTTTCAAACCTTTGACAATTCGACGACCGTCTGGTGTAGTGGTTCGCGCTCCGGACTACAAAGCCTGGCGGTTGCGGGTTCGAATCCCGCAAGGGGCAAATGTTTGTGTGACGAGCACGAGCATTTGCACCTAAGTCATGGATGTTTATAAACGTATTTATCCGTTATGTCGCCATAGCACAAGCTTTGCTTAGTTTGGGACTAGCTCATTGGTGTGATTGTGGAAACAATTTATTATTTATAATTTGTAAACTATTAAAAACAGTCGTGTTTTTACACAGCTATTTTGGGTTGGTCATTTTTAGCAAAGGATTGATACAAGGAGATGGTAATTTATACGTCCATGAACGAAACATTTTCGTAACCTGGGCCATAACCATGAACTCTTAAAACAATCTCAAAGTTGTCAAATCTGTCAATTTTGGTACGTCATTTCATACAAAATTTGACAGGAATGATAATGTTTGACAGATTTGAGATTGTTTTAAGAGTTCGTGGTTACCGCCCAGGCCTTCTGAGCTTTTTTGACCAAACACTGACCATACCACTGATAAGTGTATGACGTACAGATGGCTACGCTATACTCTAGTACGCATTACTTATTATTATGCTCAGGCTTCACCTTCGTCTAATGCAATTAATTAGTGCACTATTTGATATAATACCGAGGTGTGGCCGGTCTTAGCGCGCTAATTAGCTTTAAATGACATTAGACGTTAGGCGATCGCTCGGACGGCGGTGGCTTTCGACACATCAAAGGGATTTAGCAGGCGTCTAGTGCGTTGTTGTGGCTACACCTACTACACTAAATATGTTAAACACTGTCACATTCAAAAACTCATTGTAAAAAAATGAGTGCATAGTCATTGAGTTTGCATGAAGTGGACAAAATGATAAAAGTATTGGGTTCTTGAAAGCGTTTTTTTTTATTTTAAATTTAAAGACTAGTATCGACAGATCACACGCTCACTAAGCCGCTAGACGCTAGAATCAAACGTCAGATAAGTGTAGCCTCAAATTTCGCGCGTAGTTTAGTGCATTATTTATGTACGCTATTCATGCCGTTATTTGAACGTTAGGCATCACGCAGGTGAAGCCCGAGCTGTAATTATACTATAGCTCTAGCCATAATCATTCTTATGAAAATACCCTGAAGTTGAACGTCTTGACACGATGCGCAATGTCCATGTGTGAGTGAAACGGCGCAGGCAGGATGTGAAACTATTATGTTATCGCTGAGAAGATACAGTTCACCGTGAACTCACATCAAAGCACCTACATGGCTCCATTAACGTTAAAGAAAGCGACTGAAGAAAATCAAGTGCTAAATGTTTAACCTAACGGCACAATTGTCAGGGAGGGTGGTTTAACGGCCTTTTTGGGCAGTTTCCCACTTTTTATGGCCCCGCTGCGGCTTAGAGTTGGAGTTATAAGATAAAGCGGTTTATGGTATTGAAATTTTTATGCAACTTTGGGTTCTGAGGCAATATCGTGAAGATAAATATCTAACGTATTTTTTGCTCTTGTTTATAATAGGGGTATCTCTAAAGTGTGATTCTTATAGAGCTCATTCAATTCAACACCTCAAGGAAGAACATTGTAACTCAGTTTTTGGCTGTATTGAGTTAAGATGATATTCTTACTCAGCAAAAAATGCGGATTTGTCACACTTATCGTCGTATTTAAATTCAATATATTTTAAAATCTGCACAGAGTAAAAACATCGTAAGTGGAGGTCCACTGAAGTTACTAAAATTGTATATTTAGTTACTTGTGATTTTTTTGTTTTACATAACATTACATGAATAAAATTATAAAATAAGGTATTATTTACACAAAGCTACGGGCAGTGGACAAAAAAGAATACCTAGATGAAGATTTTATTCCCTAAAAATTAGCAATCATCAATAATCGCGAAGTCATCGCCCGATTGATGCTTGTGTCAAAGCCTATGGGCAGCACTGACAGTAGATTGCTTTGTTTTTGTTTTTTGCTGTCAATTTGCAATTTCAAAGCCAGAAGCTCAATTTTCGTTATCACATTGTTTTGGCAAGATACGGAATCAGGGTACCGGATTGTACTTATAGCCAGTTTATTTGAAAAAAAACCGCTGTATAAATATAGTCTTGCGTCTAAAAGCAACAGCCAAGGAGTTATTTAAAACGATTCCCCTGTTACTAGGTAGGTCTAAATACATTGTACCATCCCTTCAAAGATGCCGCTGTCGCTTTATTCTTGCGTCAAAAACCAAAATCCAAGGAATTGTTTGAAATAATCATTCCCCTGTCAGTGGTTGGGCATAAATCCGTAACGCAGCGTCTTAACTACCACTGTAGGATCGTCCGCCCTTAAGAGCGATTCGGGCCTAAAACTAGACCCAATTCTTACATTACTGTTAGAATTTCTTCAGCTTTATCTCGCCTTAAGTTTCCAGGACGGCGTTCATAAACTTAATTGTTTTCTTTGGACTTATCAGGGGTTTATGTTATTTAACAATCTACGGAGTTTCGTGAAAGCCGTGGAAGCTGTTGTTTACCTGTGTTATTGTATAAGGATTCGTTGTCTTAAGATTTTGAATAATATTTTGCGGGCTTGATGATGGCAAAACAAGCAACGTTGAAATCTGTGAACACAAAAAAAAAAATATTTTTTAGATAGTATTTATTAAAGTCACAGGATTGTTCTGAGCAAAAGAACTGGGCGGTAACCACGAACTCTTAAAACATCCTCAAATCTGTTACACATTATCAAATCTGTGAAATTTTGTATGTAATGACGTACAAGTGACAGATTTGACAGCTTTGAGATTGTTTAACACCGGGTTCCTATATTGTACTATGCGTAAGTGTACATCAGCAACTGGTCGTATTGGTGTCAAAAGTAACGAGCCGTTATAGTCGTTCCTATAAAATTTGACGAAGCGTCATTTATAGGAACGCTTTTGAGTATGTCAAGTTGACAATCATCCGTTAGCAAAACCACCGTTTCTCGGATATAGGAACCGGGCTTTAGGAGTTCAGTTACCCCGCTGGTAATTGTAACATTACTAAAGAGTAGGCATGACAAATTAAATAAAAACATATTAGGTATGCCAGTTGGATGTGCAAATGGGTCGTGCGCTAAGGCAAGCGTACTTGTAACGACTGACTGGTTCACGAACTGTCGGTCGTCCAAGGTACCGCTGGGGAGACGAGTCGTGAAGGACCTGCACGACTCCTCGTCTTTATTGGCGAGAGGTGGAGTAAGACAGATTGGAATAGAGATTCATACTGTTGGAGACCAAGACTCATTTAAGGTCACTACGCCATCATTATCATTTCTGCCACAGGACGTCCACTGCTGAACATAGGCCTCCCGTGACTTCCATATTGGCCAGTTGGATGTTGCCTGCTTCCAGCGGCATCCTGCAACCTTTAGCAGGTCGTCTACGCTCCACCACTTAGTTGTCTTGTTTTACGTAAGATACAACTGCTAACATTACTTTTACACCAGTAATTTTCCTCAGGGCTATCTTCTTCATTAACCTTGCCAACTTTACGTCTATCCCCATATTCGCCTTATTCATCATTGAAAAGATCTACCTAATTAAAACAAATGTACGAGGAAAAAAGAGACAACTCCAAAATATCCTTGAATAAGAGCTCTTCTGAGTCAAACTGCGTCAAGAGTCTCAAAACTTTTACTTAACTTGTATGAACGTGCCACATGATTTTGGTCCTTATATTATATAGAGAGGAGATCTACGGATTTATTCAAAATGTAGGCAGTTTGGGAGTTTGAACAACTTTTTGCTGAAGATTGGCACCCCACTTGAAATTGTTTGCTTCTGGGGAAAGTTGTGTCTTACGTGAATTCACTGTTTTGTAACTAGGAGTCCTTGATCATATGAAGGTTTAATAATATTTAGTTACATCCTTGTGTAAGAACGAGTTATATACTACATTTTTACTTTTTAGTAGCTGGAATATCTTTTGTATTTATTTTTGATCGTCCCAAATTATTATGGCATGCGTTTATGCTTTATCGGAGATTAAATCATTGTAACTTGCGTAGTTCAATTTGTCTAAAAACGCTTTACGTTGGTTTTTTTTCATGGTGCTGAGGTTGAATTTAAAATATTTATTTTATATTAATAATAGGCGAGAATCGGGCTTAGTGACGTTGGGGAAAAGCTTGTCCAGCAGTGGACTAATATGGGTTAGTTATGATAATGTACTAAGCCCACCATAGAAACATAAATAATAGTTCGTGTAAGCAGGTTAATTTTGACGACCATTGTTTTTTTTTCAAATAACCAGTTTGTTCGCTGTACCCATCGGCCGTTTAGTTTAACCTGTAAGTAAACCCGTGCCTTTTGGAGCAATTAAAAAACCATTACAGACCTAAAAAGGTCGTCCTTTTACGACAGCATTTAGAAGCACGTGGTTTGTAATACGGTTTATAGGCCGGAGTTATTTGTCGGAAATAGGAGTTTTATGGGGGGGTGAAGCAGATTCCAAATTTTATGCCCTCCACTTTCTAACTTAAGGTAAGACCACACTATCAAGTCTTCCTATTGGTACCTAAATGTTGATTATTTTGCTCAACATTTTAATGAACAAATTACTCCAGCAATCATGCCAACTATTACTTTATCAAACTCGGCCCACGTCAGTCGACTTCTGCGGGGTAGCCATGAACCCTTAAAACAATCTCAAAGCATACAAAATTTGACAGATTTGATAATGTTTGACAGAATTGAGATTGTTTTAAGAGTTCGTGGTTACCTGGGCCCTAACCATGAACTGTTAAAACAATCACAAATCTGTCAAACATTATCATTTCTGTCAAATGAATGAGAAGACAGTCCTCCCGAGATGAAATGAAAATTTTATCTCGGGAGGACTGTCTTCTTATTCAGAATGATCTTAATAGACTGCACAAATATTACAATGACAATAATATCACGGTCAATGTTGGAAAATGTCAATGCATTAGTTTTAGTCGTAAAAAACAAATATTAACATTTCCTTATCACTTTAATGGTAATCACATTGAAAGAACAATAATAGTTAAAGACCTGGGCATTTATCTCGACTCAAAAATGATGTTTTCACAACATATAGATTATATTGTTAATAAAGCATATCGTAATTTAGGCTTTATAATGAGAATTTGTAAACCATTCAGAAATATAGAAAGCATTAAAGCTGTGTACTACGCATACTGTCGCAGTATACTAGAATACGGATGTCCTATTTGGTCCCCTCAATATGCCAAATATACGCTTAGTATAGAAAAAATTCAAAAATTACTCGTTAAGCTTCTTAATTTCAAGAAAAATAGACGTCGCAGGTCCTATTCGGACGACTGTCGTTATTTTAATATCCAAACCCTTCAAGCGAGACGTGAAGTACTGGACGTGTGTTTGTTACATGACATCATACATAATAACTTAGATGCACCTAACCTTCTTTCAGGGATCAATTTCTGCACTCCTAAATTTCGCACTAGACACACGACATTATTCCACGTACCAAAGCACCGTACTAATTATGCCCGAAATGCTGTGATGACTCGTTTACCTAGGCCATACTATACTAAATATAAGCGGATTGATATCTTTAACATGAACAAGTGTGCATTGAAAAGGCAATTGAAAGAAAATAATTAAGAAAAATTGTCAATCTTAAATTATGTAAGACATGTAAAACAAAACAAAAAAAAAATTATGACAACCTCCGTCGCCAATTTGCCATCTCTGAGGTTCCGGGTTCGATTCCCGGTCGGGTCAATGTAGAAAACGAACTTTTCTATATTGTCTCGAGTTTGGGGGTTGTGGTAACGTCGTTGTTTCGGATTTCTGTAACAGAAGTGCTTTTACTACTTATCCAATGTACCTTTTGTGGGTTGTTATATGATGTTCATTTGTTTATTTAATACCTACTCGTAGTTAAAATTTGCGTTGTTTTTTATCGCTGGATATACTTAGCTTTATACTAATAACTTTTTTTTTTCACTTGTTTTTACGCAGCTTGTTTTAAGTAACTTGTTTTAAGCAACTTTGTACGAAAAATATAAATTAAGCATGTTATGAAACTCTGTAATTGGCTAAGCGCCCCACTTGTAAAATTAGACTAGCATGTAATAATGTAATACAGCTGTTTTTAATAAATAAAAAAAAAATGTATGAAATGACGTATCAAAATTGACAGATTTGACAACTTTGAGATTGTTTTAAGAGTTCATGGTTATGGCCCTGGACGCTGGCCTAACCCAATACAGTCCAATGAGCTCGAACCTTTTCCATCCACTGTCTACTTTGCGCATATGATGATAAGGTATATGTGTAGCTCCACCGAGTTTGAGGGTACCCTATATACCCTGCATTTTCCAAGTTGCGGTCTCCGCTCAAAAATACATATATAGATTCGATTATCGGCTATAAACTACGGTCACAAAAGATATGCCGATAAACGAAAAAAAAAATTTCTTTGGACAACATCACATAGATTGCTCTGATCCTATGGTAAGTAGCTAAAGCACTTGTGTTATAGAAATCAGAGACAACGATGGTACCACAAAACTCAGACCCAAGACAATATAGAAAAGTTCGTTTTCTACATTGACCCGACTCTAACCCGGAACCTCAGAGATGGCGACGCCATATAGTCCGGCGTGCTCGCCTCACGGCTACGGAGTTCGTCATCGAATCAAATTTTGTCACTTCAATTTAGTATCCATTGAGCTTTGTCGATCAGTTGAGTTCTCTGTCTGATATCCTTTTCTATTATCCATGAGAGAAATCTAAAAAACCTTAGCTATGGAGAACCATAGCCCGCTGACCAGCTGTAATTGTACAAGACCTAAGTTGAGTCTCCGCGGCTTCATGAGCCCCAACTTAAGCAGAGCTTGTACTGTGGCGACTAGAAAGACAGAATGCTAAAATACAATAAAATCGACGATTTGCGTACAAAAGCTCTTACTTATAACACTAAAATAAATTGCCTCAGTCTTGCGGGATTTGTATGCAACCATTTATTTTTGTACTCGGGAGCGAGAAATAATAGACCAGGGCCCTAACCATGAACTGTTAAAACAATCACAAATCTGTCAAACATTACCATTTCTGTCAAATTTTGTATGAAATGACGTACGAAAATTGAAAGATTTGACAACGTTGAGATTGTTTTAAGAGTTCATGGTTATGGCCCAGGGCCCTAACCATGAACTGTTAAAACAATCACAAATCTGTGAAACATTGCCATTTCTGTCAAATTTTGTATGAAATGACGTACCAAAATTGACAGATTTGACAACTTTGAGATTGTTTTAAGAGTTCATGGTTTTGGCCCAGGGCGGTAACCATGAACTCTTAAAACAATCTCAAAGCTGTTAAATCTTTCAATTTTGGCATGTAAATAATACGAAATTGACAGATTTGAGATTGTTTTAAGAGTTCATGGTTACCCTGCAGGCGGTCTATCTATACGTGTTAAACTAACTCAATATTGTTACATCCAACAAACATCTGCACAAGGAGATGTATATTATGACTCTTCTCTACCATTAAAAAGGCAATATGGTACTTAAAATAAGATTTATTGATTGGCTGCAGGCATTATTATTATTATTATTATTATTATTTATTTATTATTATTCTTTTACAAACAAAATAATTTAATAAATTGCCTCGCAAACCACTTCCGTGGTTGACTGCGGGTGCGAATCTCTAATATAATAATAATTTAACTATACTGACTCATATAAGCATAAGTAGCATATTTGTGTATGTAAACAAATTCAGCATATTTATGTACACACACAAACATTATATTTATATAATGTATGCTACAACATGTCTATATAGTGCTGTTTAAGCTTTAACCCAGTGTGACTCAACCTTACCATTTTATGAGTCGAAGTCTATTTGGGTAGGGATTACCTGTGATGTGGGACAAAATCCGTATTCGATCCTCTAATGGAACTTTAAATATTTAATGAGTTATGATGTAGCCGCAAGTGAAAAGGTTCATAAAGATATGACGGCTAGCTACACAACATTTGATAATGTATGCTATAGTTAGGACCGAACAGAGGATCGAACAATAGTTAAAAAAATTTAAACCTATTAAATTTTATTACAACAATTTTCTACAACTTATTTTATTCTAGTTCATTAAAAAATAACCCTATCACTAACTGGAGAAGTTTTTTTCTGCAAAATGAACAAATTATTCTAAATTTTGAACCAACAACTTGACCAAAAATCAACACGTATTACATTATTATTGCCAAAAACCTTGCAAGGATAACAAGGCAATTTATTTGCATAATTTTATCGTAGGGCCCAGGATAAACGGCCTATGTTTATTTATCGATTTTGCTTCAAAATAAATCATTTAAGGTAAACTGGTGTTCCTTGCCTCAAAATAACAGGGCCGTATTAAAGGAATTATGTGGGCACCTAATTTCGGACGGAATAAATTAATTATTAATGAGCTGGTTTATTACTCGTAAATCATTATTACCTTAACTTTCTGACGCAAAACGCCCTTTGAAACGTTTTAAGCCCTTTCGCTAAAAATAAGGAAGTGACTTGGAAATAAATTACTTGCGAAACTTTCGGATGTAATTACTAGGTAGGAAAAGAACAAGCCAGATATGTCATTCAAGTTAGATTTATAAATTTTTGTTTTTAGCAATTACCATGCTAGGTTTATCTAAGATTTTTAATACTTGACGGTAGTGGTATATACCGCAACATTGATCAGAAAATACGCTGGCTTTGACAGCGAGAACCACTTTAAAGATTTCGTCGAGTTGACTAACGTCTCGGTAGCTTAGTGGTCAAAGCACTCGCCCGGTATGCGATGGACGTGGGTTCGGATCCCACCTGAGGCGGTCGATTTTTTTTTCAAGTATTAAAAATATTAGATTTATAAATTACTAGCAGCCCGTCCGGGCTTCGCACGGGGTAGACAATTATCGCTAATAGTTTCGGCAGCGCATTCGACGAAAGACATTTTAAGACTCATTTTTCTACACCTTCGGTTACATTGTTCAAATATTACCAAGGATCCCTAATTTTTTTCAAAATTAAATGTAGCCTATGTCAAATTGGAAGAATGTAGCATTCTATTGGTGAAAGAATTTTTTAAATCGGCCCAGTACTTTTTGAGCCTATTCATTACAAACATACAAAAATAGGTACAAATCTTTCCTCTTTATAATATTAGTATAGATATAGAAAATACTATCACACTTGATAATCTGTAAAATATGTAAGCGTACGCTTAATTCACCTAGATAGCTATAATATAAATAAAATAAAATTCTTAGGTCATAGTCAGTCAGATATAACTACAAACCAAGCAAGTATCGACAGAAGTTGTAGAACTATTTTTCTTTCGAAAACTGTTTTACGAAGAGTACAAACTGATTGTTTTCTGTACATCTACAGCTGACTAGAACTTTCCACTTATCCTTTCACAAATGACCCTTTTTTTCTATAGACCGTACTCGTACTGATTGATTCCTCGCATCCGCTACAATATCGTCTGTCCATCGGGCTTGTGGTCAGCCCATTGATCGCTGTCCCAGTTTCGACCTCTACTCGGTTATTGCCTTGGTCCGTCGTGTGAATGGTAATATGTATCTTTGCATGTACCGAGCAATATGTATATCTTGTCTTTCTATTTGAAGGAGGGTTCTATCTTGGTATAACAAAATTCTACGTTTTTTAAATGTAAATGAATAAAATGTTGTTGCCTTATTTATATTTTATCAGTTACTCT
This sequence comes from Anania fuscalis, assembly GCA_950371115.1. Taxonomy (NCBI): domain Eukaryota; kingdom Metazoa; phylum Arthropoda; class Insecta; order Lepidoptera; family Crambidae; genus Anania; species Anania fuscalis. The sequence continues at coordinate 12,583,313 of OX493343.1, read as the reverse complement.
TACTACACCCTTTGAAGGCTTTCTGCATGACCCAATGATGAATGGCAGATAATGCTTCTAGCATTAAGTCTACCTTTTGTACAACTAACTGTAAGTTTGTGCAATAAAGTATTAAATAAAAATAGTGCAATCAAGTTACGATCTTTAAAGTTAGCTAGGCGTTATTTAAAGAAATTGTTTATGGTAGGTATAGCAACTGTGTGCCGTCGGTGTAGAGTGCGGATGGTTCGTGTTCAGGGTTCATCATGGGTCATCGCTGGTTTCTAGGTCACTGACGGCGTAGCAGACATATGTACCATCGTAGCTCGTACAGCAACAGTTCTCAGAAAGTGCAACGAAGCTAAACAGCTTATTTTGACGTTGCGTTACCTCGTTTCCAGAATTAACCTCTATATTAATTTTGCTGTATAAAAAAAAACAAAATTCTCCCTTACCTCACCCTTAAATAACCCTGCGTTCCTCCCTGTCCTCGACGGAATAGTGTAATAATGTTTATTTATCACTCCAATATCTTTTATGTAACGGTTGGTTTGTTTGTTATGCTAAGTACGCCATTGTTTGCTCAACCAAGAGGGTATTGAGAATTTTGAATATATGGCAGTTTCCGTAAATAAACCACGAAAATTTCCTATTTCTGCTATATGTACACTATAACACTACCAGATTAAGGAAACACATGAGTAAATCAAACTGGTATAAAAAATAAGGTTTGACCTACATTTGAATGTTGTTAACATAAATAACTTTCTGCTCCAAGCTTTTTGTCCTAACTAGTGTGCTCTTTTTAATTTTCCCTGTTTAGCTGAAGACGACGTTTTCATGTTTCTTTTACAGAAGAGATTTTTAAAGATTGTTCTACCACTAAACACTTTAATGACTACTTCTTAATCAGCAGCTTAAAGTAGCGAAAGTGGTACCGAGGTAATTCAGATAATAAATACGAAGTTCCTGAGCCAAACCTGCCTAAAGAGCTCTCACGATAGAAACTTTTTAATTATATTTAATGGAGAGCAGCTATAGAGCGATACAGTACAAATTAATTCGTAAGTACTTATCCCTTGAAAAGCAATTTTAGGCAAAACAACTTTGATTTTCCGTTTTGATTTTGTTTGTCTTTCGCTACGAGAAGTTCGGAATATAAAGTATCAAATATCACCTTTTAAACATTCGAACCACAAAACAGTGAAACATATATTAAATTTTGTATTTCATAAGACCTATTTTGGAATCAATAATTTAATTTTAGTAAAGTGTCATGGCGTAATTTGTTAACGGATGATATCAAAATGTGTTTTTATTTAATGTCGATACAACTATTTGAGATATGCAAAAATCCTTGCTTAAAATAAGTAAATAGGAGCAGTCAGTGTACAAATAAAAATGGAAAAAAACTGTCGTAAAATGAATTTGTTTAAAGGCCGACATTATTTAAAACTTCACAGCTGTTCATATGCTTCAACTATTGCTCTTGCTGAACTATTACAAACTTCAACAAAAAGTAATTAGGGCAAATTTCTATTCTGATATTGCTAAACTTTTCCAATCAATTTTTTTATTCGCCTTTAACAATTAACTTTTGTCTGCTATTACATTTGAATCTTCAGCCGGATTCAAAATTTGAGATCAAAATTGATAACAAAGACTGTCACTATTAAACGTACATTTTGTTTTTATGGTTTGATTAACCTTCAGCCCCCTAACCATGAACTGCTAAAACAATCACAAATCTGTCAAAATCTGTCAATTTCCTACCATGAAGTCGTAAAAACAATCACATTTATTGGATTTTGACAACAAACAATTTTGCCTATCATTCACTCATTTCAGTACAAATGACGTTTATTATGACACTAATGACAGCTAGAAATTGATTTCATATGTCAAAATAATTTGTATGGAAAATTTATTTTTTATTGTTTTCTTAATTTCTAAATGAATGCTGTAAAAATAGTAGCAAGATACATAAATAGGATTAATTATATGTATATATTTGCATAAAACATTATGATACTTCGCTTGATTCTCCGGAAATCGTAAAAGCAATTATGCTATTTAGCAATTTTGATTTTTCTTTTTTTTTATTTGTACCATGAACTGCTTTAAATGTGTTTGTTTAGTGATGTGAAAGAATGAACGACTTGTCTATATCTTGGTCGTCAGAAGAAAAGAAACGCAATATCCAAAACTGCTGTCAACAGATAACTTTGTCTCTTTCTATTGTTGTATCTGCCTAGTCTATGCCTAATGTCATATCCATAAAAAACACGGAGCAGCTGTCCGAAAACAAAATTAAATAAAAAACGAATAGAGCAATATACACTGAAATGAAAAATTTTAGGCGAGAGGTAATGCAATTATGTTACGGTTTTATGGTTTTAAAAACTGAGATTGTATGCTAAGTGCTAGAAATTTTTGTATGGCACAAAATTGAATCCGAACAATGAGCTAATTGAGCTTTAAATTTTGACCAACGTTGAGACCTTGTTTCGGAATAGATTAAAAAGTCAACTTCAAATCTATATTTGTGACAGCTTTCAAATTATGACATTACCAAAATTTTGAATCGAAATCAATAACCGTTACATAAATTAATTTAATTACCGGCTTTTTGGAAACCATAGAACTTAGTAGTAATACGTAGTGATTACTCCTTGGTAATACCATAAATACAAGGTACGTTTCACCATGCAAAATCAGATAGGTAGGTATGCATTTTACGAGTAGTACCTATCGTGTGTTGAATTTCTCTAGAGAAAGTGATTATTTAATGTATATTTTATGCGATTCAAGGGAACAGCGTGAGCAAAAAATAAACGCTTCAATAGTCCAACTAGCAAGTTACATGTAAAGTTATCATTGCAAGGTAGGCAAAAAATTCTTAAATCCATAACGTTTGGATGTTTGTCTTAAAACTGTATAAATTCTATTTTATTTCTAATAGAAAATCATTTATTTGGTACAAGACATAAAGAAGTTGTTTAAACATAGTCAAGTATTGAAATTATATACCTATCCGTTCTCGATGAAATTCGGTGCATAGATAAATCATGACCTTCCTGGCATCACCAATCACCATCATCATCATCACCGTTCGCGTGCCATGTTCCAAGTCTTTTTTCACTAGTTTCTAATCTGTTTTCTCTTCCATGCATTCTGCATTTACTCATCATTGAGACATAACATCATACTACACATATATTATATTTTTAAACTTTATATTGTACAAACTGATGTAATCTGGTCGGCAGTTTCGTATGACAATGTAAGTTTTGTTTAAGGTTTAAATTATCTTCTGTCGAAAAAGTTGCTGTATGGGAGCAAGAGAGCCTGTCCCAGACAGACGCGGCTTGTTGTGTAGTATGAAAGTCTCAGTACTATTTAAATCCACGCGACTTGCGCGGCCGGAGCGCGGCTTGCCGCGGCCGCAAGCTTCGCCCGATTCTGCTCAGCCGCCGGTATGTGCGCTCGCGCGGGGTGCGGCCAGTTTTAATTTTTTACAACTAGCCGCAACGGCCAATTTTAAATATAGGTACGTTGGTCGTTCGGTATTTCATTATGAAACACACTCGCATAGTAAGATATAAAGAAATGACTCTCCAGGCCACGGCCGAGACCGCCATTTCTTGCCTACTCGTCATCGCGGATGGATGTCTAAACTAAGTCATTTAAAAGACAAAATTCTCCTTTTGTTGGGCGCAGCTTGCGGCCGCGGCTACGTGGATTTGAATAGTAAATAAGACCTTCATACTACACAACAGGCCGCGGCCGCGGCCGCCACCTCAGGCCGCGTCTGTCTGGGACAGGCTTTATCCCCTATCCCCTAAGAGGAAGTCAATTAATATCTTTATTATCTTAGGACCTTATTGATTATTAACTTTATTTTACTTATATATATAATAACGATATTTTATTTTGGGTTTAAGGTAACCGGGTACGTGTTTTGTTACAAACCGAAGAGTACGGATCCACAGGCAATCGCTTGACATTTTGTAAATAATTTTCTAAATACTAATTCATTCAAATATAAAAGATTGGAAGGGTCAACAAGGTAACACTGCCGTGGATAAAAGGGCATAGTAATTCCTTAGGCAACGATGCCGCAGATGTACTGGCGAGAAGGGGCTCGGACATGGTCATAGAGAGGCCACCCTCGATCCTCCCCTTACCATATTCCCAACTGCGCGCCTAGATTAGACACAGTGCTTTATCCCAACATAACGAACGATGGACTCTGAGCACAGCATGCAGACAATCGAAACTGACCCTCTCAGGGGTCACACCCAAATTGACTCGGCGTATACTCAACCTTGATAGATAAAATCTGCGGATAATCGTGGGGACAGTGACCGGTCACTGTCTCCTAAACATACATATTTACACCATAGGCAACACAGACAGCCCTCTCTGCAGGGCTTGTCTAACTACAGATGAAACCGCCGCCCACGTAGTCTTGGAATGCGAGGCGGTAGCATCACATAGTAATGAAACCCTTTAAAACCGAAGGTCGCTCCGCGAAGTCTGTGAAAAACCCAGGAAACTTCTGCGCTTCTGGGTGGAGCTAGGCTGGTTGCAACCGTAACCATCACATCCCCCACGTATAAAGGACCGACTTTGAGTTTAAGTGCGGAAAAGGGAGTCCAATCTCATACTCTCATACTCATATGGGAAATAATATATCCTATTACAATAATTCCTATCTGACTTTTATTCCAATAAACCTAAACTAAACTAGGTCAAGATATTTCATTATTTTATTAATTTTACTTACTTTTGTTGACTTTGGTAAAAGTGGCGTCACTATCTGTCTTGTTCACTCATGGCAAACATGTCCACTATCCTTCTCTCAATATTAAACACGTCTTATTCAGAGTGCATTTGCTGGTCCGGGACTAAGATTAACCCACTGTTCTATACCCACTCACCGTACGTTAGTTAGCACCTTGGTCCTGGTTAAGTGAGTAGGTTTTAGTAAATAGTTCACTTTATAAAACGGTCAAGTGCGATTCGGACTCGCGCACGAAGGGAACCCTTCGAGCACCATTATCTATAAAAATGGACAATTAAATCGAGTTTGTTATATGGAAGCCCCCTTAAATACTTATTTTATTCCGGCTTTTAGGGTTCCGTAGTCCTGACAAGAAACCCTTATAGTTTCGTCATGTCCGTCTGTGTGTCTGTCTGTCCGTCCGAGATTTTGCTGTTGACTCTAGAGAGCTGTAATATTGTGAAGATTTGTAAATCAATCACGCTGACAAAATGATAGCATAAAATTTTGCAAAATATAGTTTTAGGGTAGCTCCGATACTAGATGAACTCCGTAGCCGAGAGGCGAGCACGCCCGAAAAGATATGTCGCCGCCATCTCTGAGGTTCCAAGTTCGATTCCCGATCGGGTCAATGTAGAAAAAGAACTTTCTATACTGTCTCGGGTCTGGGTGTTGTGGTACCGTCGTTGTTTCTGATTTCTATAACACAAGTGCTTAATATACTTACCTTAGGATCTGTCCCTATAGCATGAGCAACGAAACATGATATGATATAGCAATTTATCGCATATCTTTTGTCAAAATATGAACTTTTATCGAAAAAGCGTATAACAAGCGTAATAATAGTAAGCGTGACGTCGCCGGCAAGGACATGCTCACTGTTTCAATAAAAGATCAAGTTGGAGGCTATGTTATCCATATATATATTTTGAAAGAAAAGAGGCAATAAATCGCTATATCATAAAACCAATAAAACCAATAAAACCAATAAACCATCATCATCATCATCTCAGCCACAGGACGTCCACTGCTGAACATAGGCCTCCCCCAGTGACTTCCAGATCGGCCGATTGGAAGCGGCCTGCATCCAGCGTCGTCCTGCAACCTTTACCAGGTCGTCTGCCCACCTTGTGGGTGGGCGTCCTACGCTGCGCTTGCCGATACGCGGCCTCCATTCCAGAACCTTTCTGCCCCATCGGCCGTCAGTTCTACGTGCTATGTGCCCCGCCCACTGCCACTTCAGCCGGCTAATCCGTCGGGCTATGTCAGCGACTTTGGTTCGTTCACGGATCTCCTCATTTCTGATTTGATCTCGCAAAGAAACACCGAGCATAGCCCTTTCCATAGCGCGCTGTGCAACTTTAAGCTTCTTAATAAGGCCCATAGTAAGAGGCCACGTTTCAGTTCCGTATGTCATCACTGGTAACACACACTGGTTGTATACTTTCGTCTTTAGGCACTGAGGTATTTTGGACGAGAAGATGTTGCGTAGTTTCCCGAACGCTGCCCATCCGAGTTGGATTCGTCGATTGACCTCTTTCTCAAAATTGGACCTACCCAACTGGATCACTTGTCCCAGGTAAACATATTTGTCAACAATTTCGAGAATAGAGCTCCCAACTGGTACTGGGTAGGGCGCAACATGGGCATTCGACATAATCTTTGTTTTGTCCATGTTCATCTGAAGACCTACCTGTTGGGAAACTCTATTAAGGCCATCGAGCATTGTACCGAGGTCTTCCAGCGACTCTGCCATGACCACAATATCGTCGGCAAACCGAAGGTGAGTAATGTATTCGCCATTAATGTTGATGCCGAATCCTTCCCATTCCAGGAGTTTAAAAGCATCTTCCAATGCGGCGGTAAACAGTTTCGGAGAAATAACGTCTCCCTGCCTTACGCCTCGCTGCAGAGGAATAGCTTTCGTGCTCTGCTCCTGTACTCGGACCGTCATGGTGGCGTTTTTATATAAACATTTCAGCACCTCGATGTACCGATAGTCAATATGGCACCGCTGTAGAGACTGTAGCACTGCCCAAGTCTCGATTGAATCGAAGGCCTTCTCATAGTCCACAAACGCCAAGCATAGTGGTAAGTTATACTCTTCGGTCTTCTGTATAACTTGTCGCAGCGTATGGATGTGGTCTATGGTACTAAAGCCTTTTCGGAAACCTGCTTGTTCGGGAGGCTGGAAGTCATCGAACCTACGTGCGAGACGATTCGTGATGACCCTCGAAAACAACTTGTAGACATGGCTCAGAAGCGAGATGGGTCTGTAGTTCTTCAGCAAGGTGTTATCTCCTTTCTTGAAGAAGAGCACCACCACACCTCTATTCCATGCCTCCGGCGTTATTCCCTCGAGCAAGACGGAGTTAAAGAGTTTCTGAAGGACCTTCAGTACCGGTGTTCCACCCGCTTTCAGAATCTCTGAGGTGATCCCGTCATCACCCGGCGCCTTGTTGTTCCTGAGCTGTTTGAGAGCCATCCTAATCTCATATAGGCTGATGTCCGGGATATCTTCGGTATAGTGTCGGGTAAGCTTAGCTCTTGGATCTGCGGCTGAACTACTAACAGGTTTAGTGACCGAGGTGTATAACTGCCCATAGAACTTTTCGATCTCCCTCAAAACTTCGGCTTTTGTCGACATTATACTACCATCCTCCGTCTTCAGCTTCGTCAGCTGGCTCTGCCCAATAGACATGTCTCTTGCAAACACTTTGGAGCCTTGGTTCCGCTCTATCGCCTCTTTAATACTATTCGTATTAAAGTTGCGGATATCATGTCGCAAGGACTTCCATATCCGTCTATTGTGCTGCCGATACAACTTAGCGTCAACGGAGGACTGCAGTGCCAGTAAACGTCGTTCTGCCATGAGTTTGAGGGTGTGGTCGGTAAGTTTTTGCGGTCTGTCTCTTCGACGGGGCTTGAAAAATTTCGACCCGACCGCCTGGACAGTTTCTACAAACCTGTTGTTAATCTCGTCCACTGACTCGCAGTTTTCTAGGCATTCAAAGCGATTTGACAGCTCAAGCTGAAAGCTTTCGGGGCAGTAAATATGGGCATTAGAGGGTCGGAGCGTAGACTTCATCAAGCGGGACCTTTCTAGCTTGACGTTGATGTTCAATGTGCCTCTAACCATTCGGTGATCGCTACCGGTTTTCACCCCGTTGATCACGGAGACATCATTGAACACTCGTCGCTCTGTGGTCATGATGAAGTCAATCTCATTTTTCGTGGACCCATCGGGGCTCATCCAGGTCCACTTCCTCTGAGGCGGCTTCTGGAAAAAGGAATTCATCGCGAAGAGGTCCTCCTTCTCCAGAAATTCGGCCAGCCTTTGTCCCCTAGGGTTCCGTTGCCCATATCCAAATCGCCCCACTCTCAGTTCATTATCGCCTCTCATGCCCAGTTTCGCGTTGAAGTCTCCCATAACAACATTGAAGTGGGTTTTAGTAGTATGTATGGCTCTACTAACGTCCTCATACATAGCCTCAACTTCCTCATCGGGGTGTGTAGAGGTCGGTGCATATACCTGAATAACCTTCAGCGAGTATCTATTTGACACTCTTAGTATCAGGTATGCCACCCTACTCGATACACTTCCGATGGTGACGATGTTGTTAATGAGGGACTTGTGGACGAGAAACCCGACACCACCTTGGGACAGTTGGTCGCCCTCCCGGTAATAGAGTAGGTTGCCAGATTTCAGGGTTATCGTGTCCTTGCCCTCTCTTCGGACTTCTGATATTCCCACGATACTCCAATGCATCCTACTCAATTCCTCTTCCAGCTCAACGATCTTCTCATCAGTCCTTAGCGTGCGGACGTTGTGTGTTACCAGGGCCAGTCTTCTTTGGGGCTGGTAGCCGAAGTTCCTCCTCCGGGGATTCTTAGCACCCCCTGACCCGCCGTCACCCTGACCGCTACCGTAGCCAGGAACAGCGGGACCACCGGAGACTGGGGGCCTGGTCTTTGTCGTGTCTGTCATTGGGGGGTGGTTGCCAGACTCGCCACGCTTGGCAGGCGGGTTGGCGAGCGCAGTTTTTTTATATTGTTTCGCACGCAGACGCTGCTCCCCGTCTCGTGCTACAGGATTTAGTCGCCTCTTACGACACGCCTCCTGCACGGCGGTGGGGAAGTGTATTCTTTACGGCCGTCCCCACACGGCACCAATAAAACCAATTTATTTCTGTAAATAGGCTTAAACTAAGCGCTTTTACACGTCCCAATATTTTTTTCCCTACCACTACTTCGGGACAATTTTGGGCTAGCGCCGAGAAGAAGTAGCGCAAGAAACTCGGTCACTATTGTCAGCCTCTTTTTAAATAGTATATAGTTTACATTACAAGATAAATGTACCTGTGCGAGCAGGGCAGTATTTATTTCCAAATATTTTTTATCATTTATATAATCATTTACAGTATAATATCCTTTTTTCATTAAAGTTGTTTTAATATGCGATTTAAATTTTAACAGGGGCAGTTCTACAATAGACGCTGGTAATTTATTAAAAAAGCGAATACATTTTCCCATAAACGAATTACCCACTTTATGCAGTCTGAAATTGGGAACGGCAAGTTTATTCTTATTTCGGGTGTTAAGATTATGAATGTCACTTTTCTTAAGGAATAAGGACAGGTTTTTGCGGATATACATTATATTTTCATAAATAAATTGGGATGCTACTGTTAGTATATTAATTTCTTTAAACAGTTCTTTTAAGGATTCTCGGGGTCCAAGGCCGTAAATTGCCCGTACAGCTTTCTTTTGCAGTACAAATATAGATTCAATGTCTGCTGCTGAGCCCCATAACAATATTCCATATGACATTATACTATGAAAATAGCTAAAATACACCAATCTTGCCGTTTCAACATCAGTCAGTTGTCTTATCTTTCTCACGGCATAAGCAGCAGAGCTAAGTCTTCCCGACAGAGTCTCGATATGCGCACCCCATTGCAAACGGGAATCTAAAGTGATTCCTAAAAATGTAGTGGAACTAGATGAATTAAGTTGTTCATCTTTTACAGTTATATGTGTCGAGACAAGTTTTACGTTGGGCATTGTGAATTTGATGCACTTTGTTTTATTTGCATTGAGCATAAGATTATTGGTGGTGAACCAATGCAATACTTGCGAGAGTGCATTATTTACATCGTCAAATGAGTCTTTACCTCTCTTGATTTTAAAAATCAATGAAGTATCATCTGCAAATAACACCGTCTCACAGAGGTCTTTCGTAAAAGATGGAAGGTCATTTATGTAGATTAGAAAGAGCAGAGGCCCTAATATCGAACCCTGCGGCACTCCCATAGTAAGAGGCGACCCAGAAGACTCAGCTCCATTGATACAAACTTTTTGTGTTCTGCCTGTGAGATAAGAGTTTACTAAATCTGAGGCATCGCATGAAACACCATAGTGTCTAAGTTTTTTCAGTAAAGTTTGATGGTCCACACAATCAAAAGCCTTAGAAAGATCACAAAAAACTCCCAAAGCGTCCTGCCTACTTTCCCAAGCATCAAACACGTGTTTTAAGAGTGTAACTCCAGCATCTGTAGTGCTTCTACCTTTCGTGAAGCCATATTGTTTTTTATGTAACAATTTATTGAGGACAAAGTGTGATAAAAGTTGATTAAAAATTACTTTTTCAAAAACTTTACTAAGTACTGGTAAAATTGAAATTGGTCGAAAATTTGAAGGATCATTTTTCTCGCCTGATTTATATAAAGGAATTATCTTACTAAATTTCATCAAAGTAGGAAACTGTTTTTCTTTAATACATTTATTAAAAATAATTGTAAGATAAGGGGCTATCGTATTTATAATTGTATTGATAATATTGACTGAGATCCCCCATAAGTCCTCAGTTTTTTTCATGTTTAATTCCTTGAAAGTTTTTATTAGTATATCAGGATTAATATGTCTAAAATTAAATAGAGTTTTGCACTCATCACCACCCGACTTGAGAAGGGATTCAGCTAGTTCAGCAGAAGAAGTCAGTTCTTTAGTTGTAGAGGGAGCTATATTTGAAAAGAATTCCTCGAAAGCATTTGCAACTTCTGCATGTGAGTTAATTATTTTATCCCCAATTTTAAGAGAGTAAGTGTGATCATTCTGTTTACGCCTACATGTTTCTTTACATATCATATCGTATCGTGTTTTGTTGCTCGTGCTAGAGGGTCAGAGCATTGTATGTGATATTGTCCAATACTTATTTATTATACGTGTAACGTGGGGGTGATTATTTTTTCATCGTCTTACCCATCGTTGAATAGGACCCTTAAAATGATTTAGGGGTTGCTAAGACTACTTTTCGATTTAGAGTTCCGTTTGCCAAATATTAAACTTTAAAATGCCAATTTTTGTTCGGGTAGGGCGTAAATAAAACTATTGGTTTTAAAATTCTGGAAAAAAGCATGGTTATAGTGCTTTCCATGAATTTTTAAGGAAAATTATAACGGTTAAGATAGACCTGTTAGTTTTACGAGTAATAATCGTTTAATTTTGTCGTCGTTCGAAAATTTCTTAAAGGGAAACTTTTAAAGTGACTTAAATGAAGACTTAATAAAATAATTGCTGCAATATATCGTGGGAACTACCACGGGCAACTATGAAACCCTATACTGCGCGTGGCACGACGTGCACTAGGCTGGTTTTTAGATTTTTTAGAACCCTAAAAATAGTATCGTTATGAGGTAGTATACATACTTTGAACTATTTATATATAAATGAGAGATAGCCGTAGTGTAGGACGCCCCCCACATGGACCAACCTTAGGACGATGGTTGGCAGTGGATGAATGAAAAATGCGGGTGATCATGCTCTTTGGGCATTGTCAAGGCTTGTGTCCAGCAGTGGACTGCAAAAGGCTGAATAGATAGACAGTATGTATAGACTGGCTGGCCAGACTTCCCATAAAAATCTACGCCATACAAATGGGCTCCCGTCGGTGTGAACCTGCTGGGCTCATCACACCGACTATCCTCCGGTGGCCAGTCATGTAATAGTGTGATGTTGAGGAGATGGTAGAGGGCCCCCTACAATCGAACATGCAACGCGCCAAACTAGTTTACTATTCTTAGTTTAGTTTACTATTCCTTTACCGGCGAGATCCGCATGGTTCGGGAAACAAAATTGTGACGGACGTATCGCTCTGCTCCTGGTTGCTGAGATGGTGGAGCATGCTTGCTGGCTGGAGAGTGATGAAGTCAAGATAAACAAGTACCTACATTCAAAGCAGCAATCGCTCGAGCAGCTTTGCTGCGTAAGATGAAGCACCCCGCTTCCTATGCCTCTAAGATGTGGCCGTTGCGGATAATTCATTGAATACCTAGTTTAGTAAATGCCACCTTTTTTTCAATAGCAAGTGAAGTACTAAAAGACAAAGTGAGTAGCTGTGGATTAGTATAATTTCAGAGTACCTTGTGTACCAGTTTGTATTATTAAAATAATTTAATGGGTATACATTTATTAACACTATTTATTCTTAAAGATTGGCTTTCAGAATATTTTTAGAAACACGGATAATAAACACTTGTGAGGCTCTGTCTTCATCGAATTCTGATTTCAACGACTTAGTATCTTGGATGCCTAATCATGACACTGCTAGCTTTCTTCTGCTCCGGTACCAGGGGTACCTTATCCAGACGCTGTTAGCTTTTTTCCCCTCTGGTATATATAAGGTACTTAAGATAATTTAAAGTTTCTCGAAATGAATCAAGAAACCCATTAAAATGATAATTTATTGTGTTATGCTGTCCATGCAAACATCTTTATACAATTGAACTATTATAAGTGTTACATATAAATAAAGTAAATACATAAATTAACAGAACACATTTTTGAAATGTGCCTTCGAGTCTAGAATAAAATAATTGTAAATACGAGTGTTTACATCAAATACTGACTTTAACTTTTTTCTAATTTTATCCAAAGAGAATGGAACCACTACGTTTGAATTTGATCATTTATGTCGTATGACTCTTGGTCCGAAATGATTTTTAAAAATCAAGAGCTCAGTCATAGCTCATTAAGAAAGGCTGATATTTACGCTAAAAATAGGTAACATTTCTACAAAAATAACTCCTAGTACAAGCAAAATACATTTTTTTTTATATTTTCAAGTAATTAGCAAGCAAACACAGGTATTTATTGTGTTTAATAATATTTCGTTCATTTAATTTATCTAATTCGGACCGCGTGCATCATTTTTTGACATTATTTCAACGCATAGACAATTTTTTACAGTTCACTCGTTCTTTCACTACACTAAACAAGATCGTTTTAGGTAGTTCATGGTACCAAATCACGTGACCAAAATTTTGTGCTCATATCAAAGTGCTACCAAACAATCTCGGTCGTGAAAAAGTTCATGGTTAGGGCCCAGGTTGTCATCGTTGATAGTTACCTAAATGATACTTCATAGAAAGTTTTTAAAGAAGACCTCCGTACCCGAGAGGCGAGTACACCGGCCTTGTCGCCATCTCTGAGGTCGATTCCCAGTCTAGTCTATCATCTCAGGTCTGGGTGTTGTGGTACTATCGTTGTTTCTATAACACAAGTGCTCCATACTACTTACCTTAGGATTTTGTCTAATATTTATGTGAGATGTGTGGAATTGAATGTAAGTCGTGGGAAAGAAAAGAAAGACGGAGTAAGCGAGAGGAGAAACGAATACGGATTTGAGTGTGATAACGGACATTTTTTTATTGTTTACGATGGCAGTTATTTTTAGTGCTTGCTGCTGTGAAACGTGATTAAACCATGTTGTCAAGTCAAGTCTAAAACCTGATTAAACCATGTTGTCAGGTCAAATCAAAACCTGATTAAACCAAGTTGTCAAGTCCTTTGAAAACCAAAACTTCCTTTATGGGGAGATATTTCTTTTTAAAAAACATTATTGGTGTTCGTCGAGAATTATTACAATTTTATTCTAAATTGCTTTAGTAAAATCTGAAAATCCTGTTCAACGCACTCGTTTTCCAGTGAGTTTCCCTAATCGCAACCCTTTTGTGGAGCGGTGGAACCACTGACCTACTCAGCGGTGCGAATGCTCGGGCTTCTATACTCCCTAGTAGAATTTTATTTAGAAAAGTCGAGTTTTAACTCTATTCCTGCTTTTATTACAAAATTGTGACTTTGTTAATTGACTGTAATTGTTAGCTTTTTCATTGGTGGTTGATTTATTTAGCTCCAAGATTTCGAAATAAAACCTCTTTTCAATTCGTCAAAAATGTTGTTGCTGAAATAAACATTTTACAAACTAATTCGATTGAATAAGATTGAGACACATTTTAAAAGAGACTGTAATCTTTCACTGGTTACTTTTAAAAGCCAAACGGAATCCTTATACTTTGCGGATACTGAACGGATCTGGATGAAACTTGGCAAAGAAATAGATAATCTCTTTATCCTGGAAAAATGTACGGTTGCTGTGGGAAAGATTTGTTATTGTTTTTAACAGAGCAAGGATCAAAATAATTTTTTGCATTACTATACAAACATCATATTGATAACTACCTACTAGGTACTTTAGTAAAAAAACCGGCCAAGTGCGAGTCGGACTTGCGCACGAAGGGTTCCGAACCATTATCTATAAAAACGCCGAAAAAATCACGTTTGTTGTATGGGAGCCCCCCTAAATATTTATTTTATTCTAGTTTTTAGTATTTGTTGTAATAGCAGCAACCGAAATACATCATTCTGTGAAAATTTCAACTGTCTAACTATCACGGTTCATGAGATACAGCCTGGTGACAGACAGACAGACAGACAGACAGACGGACGGACAGACAGACGGACAGCGGAGCCTTAGTAATAGGGTCCCGTTTTACCATTTGGGTACAGAACCCTAAAAAGCGAGAGATCGTGCTCTTTGGCGCTCTTTTAGTGAGGCCTACGTTCAGAATTGGACTGCAATAGGCTGAGATGCCCCCTTCTTTTTCTATTGGTGTCGTAAGAGGCGACTACAGGAGAACCGCCATAAGAAGACGGGCAGCAGCGTCTCCTCTCCACCATTGGCCAAACTGCGATCGCCAACCCGCCTGCCAAGCGTGGCGATTATGGCAAAATCCTCCTTTTGGAGAGGCCTGTGTCCAGCAGTGGACTGATATAGGCTGGTGATGTGAGGCTGAGATGATGATGATGATGATGAGGTACTGTAGTTTAGGGATCAAATTATGTCATTATTTATTTATTTAAACTTTATTGCACAAATTAAAAATCATACAATAGGTGGACTTAATGCCTTCAGGCATTCTCTACCAGTCGACCACTAGGCTAAACATAATAATATAATAATAATATTGGACAACATCACATACATTGCTCTGATCCTAAGGTGAGTAGCTAAAGCACTTGTGTTATAGAAATCAGAAACAATGACGGTACCACAACACCCAGACCCGAGCCAATATAGAAAAGTTGGTTTTCCACATTGACCCGACCGGGGATCGAACTCGGAACCTCTGAGATGGCGGCGACTTAAAGTCCGGCATGCTCGCCTCTCGGCTACGGAGGTCGTCATATCAGACAGAGATGTTTTGTGGGCGGTGCGTTAAGGAAATACAAATTCAAAAAAGTCTTAAGTAGCATTAATTTAATGAAATCATAAACTACATAAAAATACATATGCTACTTTTTATCCCAGAAAATGCACGGTTTTTATGGAGCATAACAATTGTACCAAAAAGAAAGGCATAGCTAACAGACTCTATACCACGCAGGCGAAGCCGCGGGTAAAGCTAGTAAATATAATCCATTAGCAGTGCACATTACACAGCTGTGCTTGTAGGATCCTCAAAATGAATGCCGCAATTATGGTGCAGTGTGTTTAATGAAATGTTATTCTCAATACACTTTTATTTTAATTATTAACTTGTACCCAACTAAGAGTTTTCCGCAATTTTTTGAAACTACTTCCGACTGAATGTACTGATTCACAAATGTGACATTTAGTTGAACTCATCTCGTGCTGATCTAATGATGGAGTCATGGGTGCGATCATTATCATCATATTCATTTCAGCCACAGGATGTGAACTGTTGAACATAGACCTCCCCCAGTGTCTTTCAGATTGGCCCGTTGGAAGCGGCCTGCAACCAGCTGCTTCCTCAGGTCATCTGTCCACCTTGTGTGTGGACTGCCATGGGTTCGATAATGGAACTAATGGTGAACGCGCGCAGCTCGCGTTCCGTTACTGCAATCGTTTGGTGCGCCTCTTTAGCGCAACTCATGCAGGGCTTGTACGTACTGCTTGCGCGCGGCACACGAGCTGTTCAGTTCGTTCAGTTCTAACATGGACTAAGTAAAATTTTACTTAGTCCATGGTTCTAGGAAGTATGTGTAGCTCACATGAGACGTATTTTTGAAGCATTCGAAATAAATCTTGAATTTGAACACGAATACGATTCGTGTGCGAACTCTATTTCTATCGCTCCCGATTTTACGCATTTTTGAATCACTCGAATTAGGTGTTGTGTTAATTCTTGTAACTATTTTCGTTTCACGCAGAAAATATTAATAACCGGAATGCAAAAACTTATAATATAAAAACCTGCAATGAATCGCATAGAACGGAACGAAAAAAAAGTTTTTAATCTTATTATGTCTTGTCAAAGTCATACTTCCGAGCATTCTATCTAGTAGTAGAATCGTAATACGAGTGGGTCGAACAACTCGTTGCAGAATTCACGGAATGAATTTTCAAAAATAGGGATTTTAGTTATTCGCATGCGAATCTTGCCATTTCGTATTCAAATTATGGAATTCGCATTATTCAAAAATACGTCTCCAGATCGAGTGCGGCTCGCTCGCGGAGCACGATCATAAAATGCACGCGCGCGAGCTGCGTATTGACCAGATCTGGACGCACCCTAACGATTTTAAGGGTAAATTATCCTTTTGAGATTTCGATCCCTGTTGAATGTTGATGTATTTGATCACAAACCCTTTAAAAAATTGCGTTGCATCTCTAGTACCATCATCGCGGCATACAATCGGTTTAAAACATTGAATACATTTTCAATTTTAAAGCTAAGCGGTGTACAGACAAACGCTCTATTAAAGCTTTTGTCTGTCTGTAACAAACGCTATCGGAATCCTTTTCGGTACAAATGAGCGTTGGCGAGAGCTCGCGGTTCGTTTTGTTGCGTGCATTGGAAAGTGGAATGGAAAAAAAATATTTGATTAACGAGAAAGTAGGCCGTGATAGCAATAGGAATAGTATTGGAAGATACGAAAATTGTATTTTGTAATAGATATTACATTCTAGTATGGTAATATAATTCTATTATGTTAATATCACACTTTTTTCCATCAGATATTGAAATATACGATATACATATAGGTACATATACATACGATATAAAATTACGTTTCTTAAAACCACATTATTATAATTAGCTATTTAAACGAGAAGATACGAATACTTTTATTAAGGGAATAACATTCTATCTATTTTAAGTATCCTACTAATATTATAAATGCGAAAGTTTGTAGGTAAGAATGAATTTAAGGATGTTTGTTTCTCTTTCAGGCAAAAACTACTGAACGGATTTAGATGACATTTTGCACACATATATAATATGATCTGGATTAACATATAGGATCTTTTATCTCGGTTAAATGTTTCTGTGGGATATATTGAATAAACTTATTAACAAACTCTGAAAATGCAATAAAAATCTTCGGGACTCGATTCCAGTTATAAACGAAACATCGAACTATTTACATGTACACAAAAGATTGTTTGGAACCCTCGGTGCGCGAGTCTGACTCGCACTTGACCGGTTTTATTTTCCATCAATGCTCCAACAAGAAGTTTAAGTATGTGTGATAACGATGCTAAATAATTATTTACAATTTAATAAAAAATAAAAAAATCTTAGAACACCTCACGCTTAAGGACCTACAGTATCTCAATTTGCTTAGTGTGATCATGTTTTCATCATTGTACCAACACGACTGCAGGAATCCCTTTAAAATTCATACACAGCAAAGTTAAGGGCTGAATAGTGGCGAAAACACGATTTCGTAAAATTTTAATCGATTGAAAAAAATCGCGAAGTTGCCTCTAAATAAAAAAATAAACGGGTATTATTCAAGAAATACTTTCAATTACAAATAAAATCTTTGGATTACAATTGTACTAACGAAAAGGCAGGTCCTTGTAGCTGTACTTTTTAAATAAATGTATTGTATTCACTGTAAAACGAAATTACCTAGTCACAAAACAGAAGAACAAAGACATAATTCAAAGGAGTCGGCAAAATTTCCTACTATTTGAATTATCGCTGCCATAGGAAACGGCTTTTATTATAACACAAAAGCCGTAAAACTTTTTTGGTTGTAAAACGTCCCGATTGTACTTATTTCATTGGCAGCCGTTAATTGTTTGTTGGGTTTTATTTGACGACAAGGCTTGTTATTAATATTTGATCAGAAAAAAATATTGAATGTTTATGTAATGTTTAACCCTAGTTTTAGTTTTATTTTAACTTCATCAGATGTCTGGGCCCTAACCATGAACTGTTAAAACAATCACAAATCTGTCAAACATTATCATTTCTGACAAATTTTGTATGAAATGACGTACCAAAATTGACAGATTTGACAACTTTGAGATTGTTTTAAGAGTTCATGGTTATGGCCCTGCACTCAACTTAAATATCACTATCTCTATGTGGACAATGTTATTGGTCCTACAATTACTTATATGTACAGTAATGTAGTATTTTAAATTAAGAATCATTGTAAGACTGTTTGTTGTCCTAAATAAATAGAAAAAAAAAAATGTAACATCGCAATTTAAATGAAAAATTATACAGGGTTATTTACAAAAAATCAACAACCTCGCACGGCTAGATAGCTAACATTATACACAACAACATTTGTTCTACGACTTTAGATAATTTGACACATTTTACTTTCATAAAAAAAATATCAATTTAATTTTACGTCTGAATGTTCTTAGCTCTGTGCGCTTCACACCCACTCGGGGCGCGAGCGTCGCGACGCTCGCGTCTCCTAACATAGACTTGTAAAAGTCACGACAAGTATAAGACACGTGTAGTATAATAAAAGCTTGGTTAATCATTTTTAATTAATGTATTGAGTTATGATGTAGTATGATGTTAGCTATATGGTCGTGCGAGGTTGTGATTTTTTTCAAATAACCCTATATAAATATTTCAAAAAAATTGTGTTTCGGAATCTATGTACCTATGAGCTATGTACCTTGCATTAAGATAACGCTTGCTCAGTAAAAGAGAAAACAAGTAAACTGAGATTTAACAAAGTAGCTTAGTAAATTTAAGGCGGGCGTATTTAACTTTTAGTCATCTTCCGACGGATTTATTCACAAAACTAAGGAACTTATAAGAAAAATAAAAATACTATTAAAAAAATTGATCTTTTATCTAATGTCTCGGTGAAACCAAAACACGATACTAAAAACTTGGCTCGATAGAAAAAAATCTTAGATATAGGTCGTTTTATGATTTTTGGATCGATTTTCTGGAGAGATTTTATATGATACAAGTATGTAAAAATTAAGCAGTTAACTAAAGATCAAAATTTGCTAGTGTCTCGGTGTAAAAAAAAATCAATATTGTTATGTTATTAAGTACCAAAGATTAAAAAACCTCGAAAACCATGTACAAAAGGCGTGCAAGCCGCCCCGCCAGTGTCCAGTAGGACGTCGCCGAGATAGGACCTGTGTTGTGTTGCGCTCGGACTCCCCCCGCCCCCCCGCACACCATCGCAATAGCTACGAAATTTAATTCTTGTAAATATTTAGATTTTTTGTGTGGAGCCAGGCATACCTCAACCTCAATTTTACTTTATTTGGTGTTACATCAATGAAAATACAATATTATTACATGTACAAGAAATACTCTGGTAATTTGTTGTAAGTAATACGGTTATAGTACGGACAACAGCACGTCGACCTACCACAAAATGTCAAATTTTCTCAATTGAAAATGAACTCTATATGTCAGGCTTAAAGTTGAAAATCTATTGGAGAATTTTTGACTTTTGGGGTAGGTCGACGTGCTGTTGACTGTACATACATAATTTACAATTTAAAATGTAAAAGTATATTATATATATATTATATTTTATAATAATTCGTAATTGCTATGACTATAGTAAACAACCGATTATAAACCCCTATAGACCGTGTTTGGTCTCAAATAAAAGGTATCGACTAGTTATACACGATTCTTAGGTTAATTAGTTTATTGACTTTATATTGTAAACCAACGATAATAGACCCCTCGTGTTTGGTCTGAAATGAGTCTCAACAAGTTCTACGCGTTTATTTATTTTATTCTTAAGCACAAAATGTGTAGTAGGCGGACTTAATGCCATTGGTCTCAAATAAGGGATCTCAATAAGTCATACAGGTTTCTTACATATTATTTTTATTTTAATTTATTTATAAAACTAAAATAATATTTACAAACAAAATTTACACGAATCGAATGGCATAGCTTTATAGCTTTACCGCATACCGTTGCCGTTGTATACATATAGATTTAGCTATAATTATTAAACTAACGCTAATGGATCCCTTGACTTTTGGTCTGAAGTAAATTGTGCATGACTAGAGATTTCCCGGGAATTCTTAGTACTGAAATAACTGGTAATTCCCGGGAAAAACAGAAGAACGCCCTTTCCCCTTCGTCAAAGGTGTCATAAAAATTTTTAAAGTGAATAATAAGATTACACAAAAATGGCTATATTTTGTAAATAAATCCTCAGTAAAAATCTGTAATTTACACTGAGCTATTTAACACGAGCACGACTAATCAACACAGTATTATAATCTTAGTTTTTTATCCGGTATCGAACGTAACGTATGGAACGTATTCCCGGTATTTCCCGGTACTTGCTGACTACTGTACCAAGGATTCAAAAATCAGTTTCAGCACCGGTACTGCACAGCCTACATTCTACTACTTATCCTACCACTGATCCTTACTTTTTTTTTGCTCTAATGAGAAAACAAATCTTAAATATGACCATTTACAACAACGTCTTTGGGAAACTTTGCTACAGAATGCGCATGTATTTTGTTTATTTTATAAATTTGCATTATCGTTTGAGGACATATACCCGCCATTCTGACGCGTCTGAACTTACAACTATTATCGAAATGAAATTATTTATTCTGTATGTAGGCCCTCCTTCGGGCACTTATACACGTCCCAAAATATAACTTAGCCCTACCACCGCTTCGGGACTACATATAGGCTGGTGATGAGAAGAAACGGCGCAACAAACTCATTCACCTTTGTCAGCCTGATTTTACAGGAAATAAATTTTACAAGACAATAGTAAGTGCGAGCTAGGAAGTTTAAGTCCATACACTCTTGTCGTTTAATTAATCTTCTAATTTGTAATATCCTTTTGTCATAAGGACTTTTTTAATGTTAATTTTGAACTCATGGATCGGAAGTTCAACAAGAGTTTGAGGTAATTTATTGAAAAATTTTATACCATTTCCCATAAATGAATTACCAACTTTTTTAATATGAAGCACGGAACTGCAAGTTTATTTTTATTTCTAGTGTTATAATGATGTGAATCACTTTTTAGACTAAACAAACTTAGAGTTTTTCTTACATACATAATATTTACAAAAATGTATTGGGAGGCAACGGTTAATATGTTGACCTCTTTAAAAATCTCCCTCAGAGACTCTCGAGGACCAAAACAGTATATTGCACGTACGGCTCTTTTCTGCAACACAAAGATTGATTTAATGTCAGCAGCTGAGCCCCATAGCAATAGACCATACGACAACAAACTATGAAAATAACTAAAGTATACTAGTCTTGCCGTTTCGACATCAGTTAACAGCCTTATTTTCCTCACAGCATAAGCCGCTGAACTGAGCCTTCCTGACAGGGCATTTATATGGGGACCCCATTGCAGTCGTGAGTCTAATGTGATTCCCAAAAATGTTTTTGAATCAACCGCATCTATATGATCGTCTGACATATTTATATGCGTACTGACCTGCCTTACATTGGGCATAGTGAATTTAATGCACTTGGTTTTTTTCGCATTTAGTAAGAGATTGTTGGCAGTAAACCAGTGTACTACTTGTGAGAGCGCATCATTCACATCGTCGAAGGTAGCTTTACCTCTATCAGTTTTAAAAATCAATGATGTATCATCTGCAAACAATACTATCTCACAACGGTCTTTAGTAAAGTAAGGAAGGTCATGTATATATATTAGGAATAATAAAGGTCCCAATATAGAGCCCTGGGGCACACCCATGCGTAATGGGGCTCCAGAAGAGTCAGTTCCATTAATACTAACTGTTTGCAATCTGTCAGTGAGGTATGACTCTAACAAATTTCCTGAATCATTCGAGACACCATAATGCCGTAATTTCATTATTAACGTTTTGTGATCTACACAATCGAATGCTTTAAACAAATCACAAAACACTCCTAAAGCATCTTTCTTTTTTTCAAATGCATCGAATTGTATGCGTAATGAGTGCAACTCCCGCATCAGTTGTGTTTCTACCTTTAGTAAAACCAAACTGCTTCTCATGCAATAATTCGTTAATTCTAAAATGTGATAAGAGTTGATTAAATATAATCTTTTCAAATATTTTACTAAGAGATCATATTTATAAGTACTTAAATGACACTGTCCAAATTGTTTGAAGCTCAGGCCGAAGCTCAAATAAGTCACGGACATGATATTCAGATAAAAATAATCTTATATATAAAATTCTCGCATCACAATGTTCGTTCCCGTACTCCTCCGAAACGGCTTGACCGATTCTCATGAATTTTTGTGAGCATATTGAATAGGTCTGAGAATCGGCTAACATCTATTTTTCATACCCCTTAGAGATAAGGGTTGTCCACCCTTAACATTTTTTTTCTTAAAAAATATTTATATGGCAAAACAACGTTTGCCGGGTCAGCTAGTATTGTCTAAAATCTTTAATTATTGAATGTTACTTTAAAAAATACATATCTCTGTATCACTCAGCTTTTTTAAGTAATTCAGTTTTTATCTGCACGTCATACTGATTTATTCGCCGCCGTTAACCAGACATTTTAAGAACGCTGACTTGACTAATTTATTTATTATTCTATGATAGCAAATAGGGAAAATAGGGAAAAGTATATATAAAATAATTTTAGGTAATATTATATTTCTCTAAAAGAATTGCAAAAAGGGCAGGGAATAGGAGAAGGAAGATTATTTTTCCCTTAACATCTTGTCCACGCGCAGGCTAAAATTGAACATTTTCCTTTTCTCTTTATTTCAATCTCTTTGCATTTTTTCCAGTGCTGTAATAACATGACGGATTTTTGTCGATAGATGAATTAATAGCCCCTAAATTATCGCCGGTCGAAACCCAGACACACTGTTTTATTTATTGGCTGGAGGGCGTCAACACTTGCGCCTAGACGATTTGTGACGACTTTTTAGAATAGCTTATAGACGTTGCTCAGGAGCGTGATCGGTCTGTAGTTCTTCAAAAGTTTATCTCCTTTTTTGAAAAACCGAGTAACCGCGCCCACGCTCCACGCCCTCGGCGTATTCCCATTGCTTAAGACGAGGTTGAACAATCTCCTTAGTTCCCCAAGGATGGGTAGCCCTCTTGCTTTTAGAAGTTCTGAAGTGACTCCAGCTTTGCCTTGCTAAGATGTTTGAGAGCCGACTCAATTTCGTCTATGTCTAGTTCTGGGAAACCATCGCTGTAGTGGCGTATAAGCGTGGCTCTAGGGTCATTCGCGTCAGGTGGAAGTTTCAGGACATGCGAGGCATATTAGCTGCCATAGAAATCCGAGGACTTCTAGACCGAGATCTAGGCGAGAATTTCTGAAACTGCTGTGATGGTTCTGCCGTCCTAGGTTTTTAGATTTGTAAAATGCGATCTCCCCATTCTTTGGGAAAAGACTTTTGACACCGGTTTTGCTCAACAACCAAGAATAATAAGTTTACAAATATTTTGCACGGCGCCTTATATCCTATATGAGGCAGGAGTTTCAGCTTTGGAGATCGCGTCTTACCAAGCACCGGATCTTTTTATGAATGGGATCTGACTGGCCTCTGGCGACCCGTAAAATATATGTGCCAAAAATAATATTTGTTTTGTTATTAATAAGAAACAATTGATGGGATGATTTATATTGTTTTAATGATTTTACGTACAAATTACCAAAAAAAAGGGATAAAATCTAAAATAAATGAAACGGGAATAAACGCGATTATAATTTAGGAACAAAATATAACCTCCTTTGCCTGACGTTTTGACCGGGTTACACAGTGGTGATGTGGTCACAAGCTAACTCAGCCTGTCCTTTTTTTTATGGCTCACCAGTCAACCTGTGACCACGGTCGGTGTAACCCGATCGAAACGTAATTACGGATAAACTCACTATGTGAATCACTTTCTACAAAGTAAGAACCTTTCATAGTATAATTTGTTGATCTATTCTAATATTATAAAGAGGATAGGTTTCATTGTTTGTTTATATGGACTGATTAGGCTCCAAAACTACTGAGGCAATTTCATTCTTTCACCATTAGATCCCTACATTATTTCTGATGAACATAGGCTACTTTAAAATCCTAAAAATGCACCATTCTTTAGGAATACGAGAAATTCCACAATAGCTGGCGCTGAATAATATAAGATGTATTATCCGAAATAAGCAACCGCTATTATAGTCTTTAATGAACAAATTAAAGACCACGCAATTTTGGTAAAATACTAATTTTACCTCTACCTTTATACTTATTTAAATACTAATTGGTGTTATACAAATTTAATAGTTTACTTACTTGCTACCTACTACTATACAACTTAAATAATCGTATTGTTGAGTTACCAATTTTGAGATTAGTTTTATCTGCCGTAAAGTATCGTAACAACAATATCTCTGAATCTGTAATATATTAACAAATACATGCTGTATAATATATTGTGATAACAAGCTATACTTCGACTATAGATAGTAAAAATTTGTACTCCTAGGCAAAAGACAGAAGAACTGCACCCAGTAATATCTTTAGATGGTGCTCCTGTAAAGTTGGGTTTTAAAACATTATGATGGTTTACGTAACAGGCATCCAATTGTAGTATCGAAATTCCTGGGAAATACTTCCTATTAGCTAATATTTGCTGGTATTCGAATCAATGATTTTTCCCGGAAATTTCCGGTTATTTCAGTACCAAGAATTCCGGAGAACAAACTCTACGCGCCCGTGCAAAGCATTGACCAAATGAGTGCGAAGAACGACCCACCACGCAATTTTGTTAAAAATTAGGTTTTCCCTAAGTTTCCCGTACGTCACTACTTCCCACACTTTGTTCTTATCGACACTATCGAATGGTGTAATAATACCGGTTGTTTTACTTTTTAGGATTCCGTACCAAAGGGTAAAACGGGACCCTATTAGGTACTGAGGCTCCGCTGTCCGTCTGTCCGTCTGTCACCAGGCTGTATCTCATGAACATAGATAGTTGAAATTTCGAAGAGATGATGTATTTTTGCTGTCGCTATAACAGCAAATACTAAACAGAGTACTTTAAATATTTAAGGGGGCTCCCATACAACAAACGTGATTTTTACGTACGTTACGTACACTTCGTGCGCGAGTCCGACTCGCACTTGGCCGGCTTTTTCGATTTCAGTTCGATTGCCAGATAGGAATAAGTTTTTTTTTTCAAACATCTAATAATGCAGTTTTAGTTTTCATCAAAATCGGGCCCGAGACAACTTTTGAGTGTTTTTCTTTATTTCTCATAGTTTTGGATTCGACCTACCACGCCCACGTAAAAAAAAATACACCGTATGAGTACTGAACATATTACAAAACAATATAAATATATCAAAATGAAACGATAATAGGTATAACCTAGCTTTAATATTACGATAAACTTTAATAATATTGAAATTTTGTCATAATTGCCGTGAGTGGATCAGGGGATAACTTATAATTTTAGCTTATAAAATATAAAGGTTACGATGACAAAATATTAAAATGAAAATACACTTCTGTGCTATAGTCTGAGCTTTTTAAGCTTAATGATAGGAAATTTCAAAGCCGATTTCAAATTTGGCGCTCAGTTGCTTACGCGCCGCGCGCGCCCGGCCGCGCGGGCAGCTCCCCGCAGTGGGCGGAGTTACCCACCCCCGCAATTAGAGTAACATGCCGAATACCCCCGCCTTAAATCTGAATTTGAATTTGATAATTCACATTCAGATTTAAATTTACTAACTACTACTACTACGGTGGACTGACTTGAAGCATCTAGAATCATTTTCAAGCCTACCACGACCAGCAACGCGTAAAAGCGCTAGAAGTAAAAAAAAAATGTTATAAAAAATGCATTTGGCTAAAAATAACTGCTATAAAAGTTACGTATGGTGTTCTTAGTAATTTTCACGCTCTCGCGCTTTACTGTTACTAGGTGGTGTCGACAAAATAAAAACCAAATGAATTTATGATAACATTTTCAAGAAAATCTGTAAAGATTACAAAATGAAAATCAAAGCAATCAAAAAGGCTATAGGCTTGATTAAATATGATATACAGGGTTACTTTTAGACCCCCGCCATATTGTTTCGCGTCATCCGGCGCCGCGGCGTGTCAAGCGGTAGGGTGATCAAACGCGCCTAGGAATTTAGGATTTAAAAAGTGACTGTAAAATCCGGTTGTATAAAACAAACAAAAAACATTTTTTCACATTTTTTTTTATTATTTACCTTAAATTATATTTTATTTTGGCGGGGGGTCCAAAAGCAACCCTGTATAAGTATCTCACAACAAAACTTGGAGAAGAATTAACATCCTTGTGTTACGATCATTGATGTAAAAAGTAAAGATACGGCTGACAGAACAAATCGCCTTGCATTTCCTCCATACATGACACACTAACCCCATCTGTTACACTTTGATGTCAACTGTCAAATAGCATCATAGAGTAACCACAAAATTACTCCTAAGTAACCTTGTAAGAGCGGCTTTTAACGAAAGAGGAACTAAGAAAAAAGTTTTTATTTCACAGATGTTATATTTAAAGTAGTATCAGAGTAAAAATAAATTTTTGCTTTTTCAAATTAAATACGTCAACATAAATTAAGGTAAAATAAAATAATCTTTATTTGCTTAAACACGGTTTGCATAGGTGTTTTAAAATGAACGTACCAAGCATGTTTAGCCAACACGAGGCATGCAAATTAAATATAAAATTGAACTAAAATGAAATATAAAATTAATCTAAAATTGCATTAAATTAAATTAGGTACATAGATGTCAGTCATATCATAATTATGTTGAAATTAATATTTATTATTTAAAAAACTCCTTTATGGTATGTATGTGAAATTAGCGATTTATTCAATTTTGTTTTAAATTGATTATTATTTAATATTTTGAATTCATTAGGTATATTATTGAAAAAAAAATTATACTCATTGTTAGACAGCTTTTTTTATACTGAATTGTTATTGGAGTTTTAGTAGTAACAGGATATTTTGATTTCTTGTGTTCCGTGGATAAATGTCAAATGCCCTATTAAAAATATGCATAATTTGCATTACAAATACACATGTTTCAAATATATACAGGGACGTCAATGTTAGTAATTGCAACTGTGCAAATAGAGGACGACATGATGTTCGTGGAGGGACACCGCATATTGCTCTTATGCATCCTTTTGGGGCAATAAAAGCTCTATTTATATATTAAGTAGTATCACATCAGTAAACCTACAATGCATGATAGGTAGCAATCGCAGTTTTTGTTACAGATCTAACCTGCTTTAAAGCATAAATAAACTTATTGACTCTGTAAGGATAGGTCCAGATCTGGCGAACGCGCCGCGAATGCACAGGACGCGCGCAGCGCGCGATTTGCGCGCGAGCTGCACGTGCGCGGTATGCGATCCGTTACTGCAACAGATTGGTGCGCCTCTTTAGCGCAACTCATGCAAGGCTTGTACAGTGCGCGCGTGCAGTTCTGGTTCACGTTCGAGCCAGTTTAAAGGTCGCGTTCGCGCGGCTCGCGCGCAGCTCTCGCGCTGCGACTGCTGTATAATCATTATCTATATGCGTTTTCCAATTAACAAACCTAGGAACTTCGTTTGTTTTACTTCGTTAATTTTCGTGTCTTTAAAATGAATATCAATATTTTTGTTTCTGTTTAATTGTATGTAAGTAATTAGTAAATACTTTAAAATCAACATTACTTTTAAATAAAACTATACTTTTTTTATAAGTTGTAATGATGACTAATCTATACATATAATTGAAACTATAAAAATGAGCTGAGATAAGCTGCCACGAGCATTTGCACCTAAGTCATGGATGTTTATAAATGTATTTAAGTAGTTTATAAATATATTTAAGTATGTTTATTATCTGTATCTAGTGGCAATAGCACAAGATTTGCTTAGTTTGGGGCTAGATAATTGGGTGTTTGTGGATACAATTTATTTTTATAAGTATACGGAATCATACCTTAAAACTTTTCTAAAAAAACTATATCAGATAATTTATATATATTTATTAATTACATTTCACTGTCCTTCGAATAAAACATTTTTTTTACTTATGCCTTTTGTTATTTTTGACATGTTTTAAATTTTTGACTCATAGTGCTTTATCACGTAAACTTAAAATAAGTATTCAATAAATCATCATAAAATAAAATATTTATATTACATCGCATGTGCCCTCAGTGCACTGTAAGCACTATTATGGCTATACTATAACCATACAACTAATGCACGCCGCTACAAACTTGTATCGGTTCTGCACGGTAAATATGGCGTTGCTTCGTAAAATTGACAAAGAAGTTGGAAAATTGTTAAAGTAATATGAATAAGTTTAGTGTTTATCAAATAAGCGGCTTAGTGGTGAGAAGTAAAATTAGAATTTGTTTTAATGACCTTTCTGTCGTAATTTATGCAACCTTTCAGTGAACATCTAGGCAAATTTATTTTTTCATACAAATGTCAGATCACGATGACCGCCGACCACTGACTACGTCACATCGGCCTCGGTCGGGTCATTTTCGGGTCTCTTTAGGTCCAACACCCAGACGTGTGGTCCGCCCTGTCCTTACGAAGTAATATATAAGTCAATGGTTACGATATATTTGACAATGACATTTCACTTGCTTTTAAAACACCCTGCTATGGCCAGTGTGGTGCAGCCTTTTCCGTACCAAAACTTTACTTTTAGTTCTAACAGCACACTTTTCAAAACAAGAGACCATCTTAGACATAATTAACAAAAGAAGAAATTCCATTACCGTAAAGATCCTAATAAATTCTAATCCCTAGATAACTCTAAGAAACGGTTGGAGCTGCAATAGAGAAATGTACGGTAGGCTAGCTTTGCTGTACAGAATGTAATAAAAACTGCCATCGTGGTCATTCAGCATAAAAATAATATGTTTGATGTTAAAGATTCTGCACCACGTCTAAAATATTAAGTCTACTTTACCTCACGGAGCTATTCTGCCGAAGACAAACTTGGCTCTGGCGTTCTGGTAGTAGAACTTTTCGCAACCTTACCTTTGGGTATAACTTGTATATTTCTGTCGCCAAATGGCGCTGTTGTATCAAAAGTGAAAAACCGGATAAATGCGAGTCGGGCTCGCCCACCGAGGGTTCCGTACAAATAAAGGACATTATTCTGGGTTAATTAACTGTTCGCCTAAGAACCAATAGTAATAAAAGTACTGTTCTATGTTCGAAATGACATGTTCTTGTATGTAAGTAAAATAATTAATGACGGAAACCTCTGAGAACTTAACTAAGAGCTTTATATATTTAAGTTATGTTTTATTGAAAAGAAACAATATTGCTAATATAATGTTAAGAGCATATTAACAAAGAAGAATATGAACAAAGAATTGTACAGAGTGGTTGATGCCTAGTCTCTATCTCGTTAATGACCTTGTAGAGCAGACAAAATCGGAACTGGATGCGAAACGCGATTCTTAAAAGGCTAACAGAAATGTTTTATAATTTAGTTGACGTTTCCTCACGTGCATGCAGCCAATGCTCGCGTACATTTACTCACAGATTGGGATAATGTAGTCTGCTAATAATTAGTACCGGTCACCATAGCCGGTATCAGCTGGGAAGTAATAAGAATCTGTTCATCTTCTAGCAACGTAGAGCCACAATTCATACAAAATGTAGATTCAATTGCTGGTTCGTGAATCAGTATCAGAACTCAGAAGCCTGGGCTTTTTTCATAAGCACAAGTATTACTTACTTAAAATGTATATACTCATATAAAATAAACACGTATGATGAATGAAATATTTTATTTTTACACATTTCATTTCATATCACACTTAATCTTTTTTTAGCTTATTACCTGATATTCATTCTCACCGTTTTCCAAATTTTTGTTTACCACATAATGTTTAAGTTTCAAAGCAATGATTTATAAAATGTTTAGTGTTAATAACCTGATAATTATTTTGACGTGACTTGACATAAGTCACTTATCACAATGTTTTATTTTTCGTAACCTAAAGTTACCAGCTAGAAGTAAAATATATATTTAAAACGTGTATTATGTGCCATCTAGTGTTTTCCGCCGGCATCATAGGTTTAACTTGCCAAATTGAATAGTATTCATATTTATTTAGAATAAGTTAAACTAAGCGTACATCTTTATTTCACAGGCTTACCCTACCCATTGACTTTTAAGATTGAAGGCTGGCTTGTGTACAAAGTAAACAATCATAAAAGTCCTTTTAAAATTGATTTCACAATGCAGAAATGTTCGTTCCCATATTCTGATAAATGTTGATTAATAAAAAAATAGGAGATGAATTTTGGTAATTTTCAAATGTGTTTTGATTCGTAAGCGAGTTTCAACAAAGCCCTTTGGAGCAAAAATTGTTCCTTGTTTATGGACCTCGTTTTCTTATGATTTAATTACAAATATACAGTTTCCAGATTTTCCCTATACTTGTGGTACAGGATGGTGCTACTTGCCAAATATCATAGTTCTAGGACAACGGGAAATACCCTATACATTTTGATTCCTTTGAGAGTGTCGAAATATGCGTTTTTTGCAACATACATGGTCGCATCTTTTTTTTAAGTTAACTTAGAAGTTTGATTTTTGCACAGCTTCAAGAGACCGTAGATTCGAGTATGTCGTTCAAATTTCAACTCGATACTTACACGCCTTGCGGCACTAAAGGGTCTTGACATACACGTTTAATTAATGGCATATCTTTTTTTCAAGTTAACTTAGAAGTTTGATTTTTGCACAGCTTCAAGAGACCGTAGATTCGAGTATATCATTTAAATTTCAACTCGATACCTACACACCTTGCGGCACTAAAAAGTCTTGACATACACGTTTGATAGCGTATCTTTTTTTCAAGTTAACCTAGAAGTTTGATTTTTTCACAGCTTCAAGAGACCGTTGATTCGAGTATATCATTCAAATTTCAACTCGATACCTTCACGCCTTCCGACACTAAGGGGTCTTGACAGACACGACGGACGGACGGACAACAAAGTGATCTTATAAGGGTTCCGTTTTCCCTTTTGAGATACGGAACCATAAAAATGGAAGATGGGCAGCGTGTTAACCAAGTAAATGTGATAAACTCAGAAGTGTCGCGTTATGTTGACTAAATTTCTGTCACTAGGAAAGTAGTTACTTTCCCAACGACTGTCTCTCTTATAACCGGTTCTTTGCTACTCTTTATTTTTTACTTCGTTGCTATACTTAGATTATCTTCTGCAGTAAATTCAAAGCTCCTCGTGTATTAAAAACACTTGACCTTTGCAGTCGCAGCAGTTTCCTTCGTCTTTTTAGCTTAAGGACTACTGGATCTTTATCTATTGGACCACTGTACCAGCCTATTTAGCATTCTGAATGGAGGTACATGAGTTTCGCCTCATTAAAATTAATTTTCAGCTCGAGCAACGTTACTGGAATTATTTTATAGCAACAAAAGCGTAGAGATGGGACGTAAAAGAATTGTGACCGGAGTCAACGATTCTCTTTTTAGCCAATTCACTTTTTCTGGATCATGCAATTACGACTTTTCGTAATCAGAGCTTTCTGGATCATGAATTTACGTAATCATAGCTTTTACCATTTTAACACCCGCACACATGTCATATACAATGTGATATGGGCGGTACTTCTAACCCATTAAGGCTAAGTGCAATATATAATTTCATCGACAAAATTAATAATTTGGGGGGTCAAACCTTCACCCCCTATGAATAGCGGCCATTTTGGTTTTTTAGCACTTTAGGCAATAATACAAGGGTTTTATAAGTTATAGAAACATAAAAGAAATATTACAAGATAGCTAAAAGAACAGAATAACTGACCATAAACTTCATTTTTGGTGTTAAGGGTTTCCTTGGCTAGAAAAAAAATTATTCAATAAATTATTTTCGAAAAAAAAACATTTTTTTTCTAGATTTGTTTTGAACCCAAATTACTTTTTTTGTAAATAAAATTGGATACCGAACTTATCCTTAATGGGTAAGAAGCACCGCCCATATCACATTGTATTATTACTGTCCATGTCTAGGACTCAACTTGTCACTTAAGATAATCGCTCAAAACCCAGAAAACTGCTCGTTTGTAATATAAATCATTAAATTCATAGCTTGGTGTCCAAACTTCAAAAATGAGGAATCCTCTATCGCTGGATTTTATAAACTAATGTTTATCTGCTTTTTTGATTTTGAGTTCCACTTTACAGCTTTATAGATTCATACTGGAAAATTACGGACGATATCACAGACAAAAGCTATCTTGAAACAAGATACTCCTGCTACAAGAAACCCTTATGACTCGGTGCTTGTATAATACCAGACAACTGAATGATTTTTTGTACTCGAGTAACTAATCGTCTTCAAAATCGATTCTTTCCGTTACTCAGCACGTCACTACAAGAAACCGTTGCTTCCAAAGAGATTAAGTTTCAGAGAAAAAGGAACGACAAACGATTTCGCCGCGGACAATTCGACGAAGGCAAGTAATCCGCGCGGTGGGGCCATTAATACCGCGGACAATTTTGTCCCAGTACTTAGTAATAAACGGAGTGGACTCAGGAGACTACTGGTACTTGTACGTCCCTGCTATGAAAGTCAAGACGAAACAAGTGAAAGTTGAGAGAATGATTACGTGAATTAACTTTTTAAATTTCGTCACATAATATAAACAAATTAATAAATAAATAGTAAAGTCATATTTGGAGGCGTACTCAAATCAATTTTATAGCTTAATTTACCATTAATGTAGAATTTTTAGTGGGTCCATCCATAGTCCATTAGCTAAGTTCTCGAACTTACATTAGTTGCGGCTTGTAATTAAAAATAAATCATTTTTATTTATTGCTTACGTTCAATGCCCGATTAATTACTTTTTTTAATAACAGCATAGCAGCAACGATACAAATGACCTTTCGTTGTAGAGCGCTTTTATGATGTTTGTTATTTATAATAAACCGATTGCGCTCTAGGGACCTCATCCTGCATGCTATTTTTCGGGAATGTATTACTTCTACAATTATGAAAATTCTATTAGGAGCAGACAATAAGTTTTTACATTTCTACGCCTTACACCTTTCCGGAAAAGAACAGAGTTTTAAGCATTTCTACGCCTTACTCCTACACTTTTCCGAAAAAGAAAGAATGTGTTACAAATATTTCATTGAGGATTCAGAACACTTCGAAAACCAATTCCTTCGTGAATCAAGTGACACTCATGTCAAATAATTATATTTTGTCTCGTACTTTTTAGCAGGGCTAGCATACGTAACACGATAAAATTTTGTCGTGGCATTTATCGACTTTTGACGTAAATATGTCGTTTTATCTTCGACGATAACAAAGGAAAAAATAAAACATCATGGTAATGCCATGTTAAAACGTAAAAATAAGTGGCTACGAAGAACGGGAGGCCCTGAAAATATTAAGAAAAAGGATTCGAGACGTCTCTAATCCGTTAGGTTAAGGAAAACGACAAAATTATCGTCGAAGACAAAATTTGTCTTGTCTATCGATAAAATAACCGATGCGCGCATGCTAGCTCTGCTGGTCGACAATATTTTATCGAACAGTTCCAAATGGGCCTGATGTAGTATCGTTTGAAAACCATCTCAATAAGGTTGTAGATGTTAATGATAGTTAAGACTGTTTATCGTAAACCGTTATTAAAATAAGTACAAATCGGTGTCATATAAAAAAAAACATCCTATTTTCCCTTTGACTTTGAGTTAAACTCAAAAGTTTACTAAAATCAAATGCTCATTTTATTAATGTTTGTCATAAAAAACAAACGTTTCAGCTTATTTTAATGGCCACACATTTAACTTATACTCGCGCAGCAAAATGTTCTAGAGACTGGATCATTAAAAGCTTAATCTGTCAGTTTTAAGTTGCTTAAAAACGTGTTGCTGTAAGCTGCTGTCTCCTCTGATATTGTCAAAAGAGTCCCTTTTTAATCTACGTGCTAATTGCTGAATAAAACGGGATTATTTTTTGTTTATTCTCGTTCGTTTTAAGACATTATAACGTTTAATATTGAAACCGAGAGCAGTAGGTATCACAGCTTTTATTCGTTTCTTGAATTAATGAGACTTCTTTTGTGTTTTGTTGATGTGATATCTGCTTATTTATTTTTACTTTGTTCCAGGTGAGAGGACTTTATAATCAAACTCCTATTGACTTTCGTAAGTAACCAAACATTTATTTCAGGAAATTGATAAAACCTAAATAACGAAAATATATCTTTTTAATCACTCACGCGTGGGTTTAATAGATAACAATTGAATTTGACGACCTCCGTAGCCGAGATTACGTACGCCTGGATTCGATTCCCGGTCGGGTCAATATAAAAAACTTGCAAGTGCGAGTCGGACTCGCGCGCGAAGGGTTCCATACCATTATCAATAAAAACGGCAAAAAAACACGTTTGTTGTATGGCAAGCACCTTAAATATTTATTTTATTCTGCTTTTTCGTATTTATTGCTATAGCGACAATAGAAATACATCATCTCTGACAATTTCAACTGTCAAACTATCACGGTTCATGAGATACAGCCTGGTGACAGACGGATAAACAGACAGACAGACAGACGGACAGCGGAGCCTTAGTAATAGGGTCCCGTTTTACCCTTTTGGGTACGGAACCCGAAAAACGAACTTTTTTGTATTGGTTCAGGTCTGGGTGTTGTGGTACCGTCGTTGTTTCTGATTTCTATAACACAAGTGCTAAAGCTATAGGTACCTTAGGATCCATAGGATACCTTAGGATCAGAACAATGTATGTGATGTTTTCCAATATTTATTTAATTTATAAACAACAGCTCCTAATATTGCAATCGGAGGAAATTTGATTATATTTAGTGAATACAAAATCAGTACATCGTCCTGAATTTCCCTGTACAACACATTTTAGCATGAATATTCAATTCGACCATAAATCAGTACGTAAATCAGTACACAACACAAAGATAAACACCCCGTCTTATGAACTCTCGTAACTAAATATAACTATAACTAAGTTTCCTCCTGATATTATACCAGAAGTTAAGGGGCTACTGCAAACAAGCTCAAACGTGGTTATAGGAATTGCAAGTGCCTTCAATAAGATAAATCCTCCCGCTCAGGTCGCACACATGTGTGCGCAGGTCAATTGCTATTCAATTGTTATCAGGGGCGTGCAGTGCATATAGGCAATTAGGCAGTGCCTACCTGATAAATGAAATAAGGTAGGCAGTAGGTACTTACAAATGTGTGTTATTGATGAAAAGCACTGATTTCTTCAATAAAACACATTATTAAGTATCTACCGCCTACCTTGAAATAAAACCAATGCTCGCCACTGATTGTTATCTTCTTTCGAGCATTCGGATAAACAAAAGAGTTAAGACTCAAATTGACGGAGTGAAGCAATGATTCGATCATGAAAGTCCAAAATTCAATTCCAAATTAGTCAATTCTTACAAATATTATAAACGCGAAAGTATTAGTATGGACGTTTGTTACTCGTTCACGCAGAAACTACTGAACGGATTTGGATGATATTTTGCACACATATGATCTGATCATAGGCCTTCTATAACTTCCAGGTTCTTCTGCATCCAGCGTCTTCCTGCAACCATTACCAGGTTGTCTGTGCACCTTATGGGTGGACGTCCTACGCTGCGCTTGCCGGTACGTGGCCTCTAGTCCGGAACCGTTTTGCCCATTCGGCCGTCAGTTCTACGTCGTCGGCCGTCTTCGTGCCACTTTAGCTTGCTAAACAAAGACCCCTTACTTCGAGGTCGCTTGATATTCACTTTTTTTATTCCAAAGTTTTTTATTAGTTGGCAGTTTAGGGGATTATAAACTTGACTTTAAGCATCTAGATTGAAAGACCGCTTATTGTCCAGAAAGCGTGGGTGATAGCGGTTCCTTTGGCATCAAATAAGCAGTCGTAGATCTTTGCCTATTTTTGGTTTTAGCATAGAAAACTTACCAATAATATTGTTCTTTATTACTATTATTGTTGGTAGGTACTTGACACCAGCCCCTGTAGCACGATCAACAAAACACGATATGATACTGATTGACACGATATGATTTATCGCCTATTTACTTTCAAAATATGAAAACATAGCCGCCATCTTGAACTTTTATTGAAACAGTAAGCATGTCCGTGCCGGCGACGTCACGGTTAACCTCGCTTTTTTGATAAAAGTTCATATTTTGACAAAAAATATGCGATAAATCGCTATATCATATCGTGTTTTGTTGTACATGCTAGAGGGGTAGGTGGTGCCACTTTGTATGCATCTGGCTATTTGAAACCTGTCAAACTCAATGGTCTTTCACCAGCATGTAGCGGTGTTTTAACTTGTAAGAATGAACTATTCGTTTGAGACTGCTGATGATACTGACAATAGAAAATACCTACATATATTTAGT
Source organism: Anania fuscalis (assembly GCA_950371115.1). NCBI lineage: Eukaryota > Metazoa > Arthropoda > Insecta > Lepidoptera > Crambidae > Anania > Anania fuscalis. The sequence goes on along the minus strand of OX493343.1, from coordinate 12,546,572 downwards.
TCAGACTATTCGTGGGTTCGATATTGTAAACAAAGCAACCCGCTCTGCGTGACTGTATTCAGCTTCTAGATAGCACTTATGCACCAAAAAACAAACTAATTTTCATGGTCTCAAATAAGGATATTACACCCTTGTGTTACCCACCGCAATGAATTTTGCTAGTAGCATTTCCACCATTTCGAACGTATAGGAACAAAGCGATTTCAATATGTCGGATCTCGTAAAAACGCTTTGATACAAATGATACGAAAAACGTAACACGATTAAAGTAATATGACGTCACTTTTCATAACAGTCTTTATTCCTGGAATCTTGATAAAGGCTGGAGACTGGCTGGGACAATCCAAGCTCAAAGAAAACGTTTCTTTAATCTCACACGATACTGAAACATAGGTACTGTAGCGGGGGTTTGTAGACTCAGAGGTTGAAATAACTTAAATACCAATTATTTCGGATTCTCGTAGTATATTCAATCAAACTATATTCTACCACAATACATATCACAACTATACTTAGCTCTGTTATTCTGCTAGCTGCTTTCAATATTTATTGTAATATTTTCTGTTTTTAAATAGAATATTTCAATTACTTATTTTTGATTATTTTACAACTTTTATCTTAAATATTTCATTGTAACATCCTAGCATAAATCCATGTTTTTTTCTACGTCAAAGAAAAATATTCAAAAGCAAGTTTCATATTTCGAACATACCTTGGTAGACGTAGAGGTTTTATTCGCTCGGCTATAAACCTCTACAGTCCTACATATTATTGTTACAAAGGCAATGATTTTTAGGGTTCCGTTTCCAAATGATAAAACGGGACCCTATTATTACCCGCCAGGACAAAGACACAATGAAAATTTTTATTGTTACGTGGCCACCGGTTGAAGCTTGAAGCTTGATAGGCTAAGACTCCGCTATCCGTCCGTCTGTCTGTCTGTCCGTCTGGCACCAGGCTATACCTCATGCACCGTGATAATAGAGATTTTTTTTTACAGATGATGTATTTCTGTTGCTGCTTTAACAAGAAATACGATATAACAAACGTGTTTTTTTTGCCGTTTTTATAGATGGTACGAAACCCTCGTGCGCTAGTCCAACTCGCACTTGTCCAGTTTTTTTATGATAAGTATACAATGTACTCTATACATTAACTAAAAATAACTTTAAACATTATGAAAAATAACAAAATTAGTTATATTATACAGTCGTTCGTTAAGTTAAATGATAAGAACATAAGTAATCAAAATTCATTTTTCACACGTGTCCAAACGGGCCTATTAGATCTCGACGTTATCGTCGTATAAAATCTTTATTGTTAACATGAGCTTAGTAAAATCTATCAGTTAAAAAAGATTAGTTGTCTTAGGCTGCTCGCCCACGTCAGACTTTTTGTAGGACCGATGGTCGGGACGATTTTTTGTAGATCGATTTTCCATAGCATTTCTGACCTACTCTTTGTAGGACGTGTGCATCGCACTATTGCAATCAGTACATTATATTTTTTTCCTACAAAAAATCGGTCACAGATTATCGGACGTGGGAGAGCAGCCTTCCAAAGGAGAGTTGTCTCTTAAATTCACTGTCATGTAATTTGCAATATTCCAAGATCCCAGGCCTCCCAGACATTACTTATTTTCTCACAAACCAAATGTATGGGATTAAGTAGAGTAAGTCGTACCTTGAGTGTATGCGTATATCTGCTAGTTTGCACCGACGGCCAATTAACAGGTACCCGGTGCTAAAGTTAAGTAAACAAAATATCAGTCAATATCAATAACTACATTTATTGAAGTTTCAGTGCTGATTTTTACGTATGATTTATAAAAATTCAGTTAAAATTTATAATGAATACTGCCAGCCACTTTCGTTGTAGGACCTTGCGCTATAACACAAGGGTTTTCAATGTGTAAAAAATATAAATGAAAACTCAATAAATAATCGCATTTCATGTCAATGTCAATCGCAATCAATCAGTTCAATGTCAATCGCAATCAATTCAGTCAGAAAAGAATATCAGTGTCGTGGCAGTTAGTTCTAGCTGCCAGGGGACCCTTTTGGAACATTCAATATTTTTTTGCCGACAAAATTTTATACCATATTTTTCTGTGTGCCAAATAAAGAATAATATTTTTTTTTGTTTGTTTTTTACGGCTTCCAAGCCGGTTTTTCAAAAAAGCACGGGCCTAAGCTAAGTGCAGTCCTGATTGTTGCTGATTAATTGCTACATTCATATTATTATTATTATATTAATTTCTATCCAAAAAAACATATTTTACTCGACGATGTCGTATGGGCTACATGGTCAAAGTTTTTGTAAACCAGCAGCCCATTATGCATTGCAAACGAAACCTACACGAGTTCATTTTTATTCTGTATATCTAAATATTGTGGGTAGACCACATTTATTTGCCCAAAGAGGATTTGAAAATTTTTTTTTTTTGTAGAAACATTCGTTTTATAACTGTCTGAAAATTTCGAAATATGAAAAAAACTACGCTCACAGAGTCAAGTTTATATTCACGAAAGATATCAGTTAATATAATCTGTTCTTATGATAACTGAGTTTCATAGCGTCGGGGTATTTTAAATAATCCGCTTTTACGCCTAAACTTTTCAAGGCACTTGATTGATGCTACAAAAAGTTAGATTACAAAAATGTCATACTCGGACGGTAACTTGATGTGATAGTACATCTTTTGATACGCCGCGAATGGGGCGGCCCGTATAATTCGGGACAGACATGGACTAAGGGAAAGAATAGGTTTTAGGGACGTCTGATTTCATTAGCAAAATCGACTAAAGACCTCTGGTTAACCTTTCCAATAGTTTCAAATCTCATTATAATTGACTTATATACATGAAATCACGCTGTAGGTAGCAATCATATTTAGTAAACAACACTATTGTTTGATAACGCAATACATCATTAAAGGTTGATTATTGGGCTCAAATAAAACAACTTGGACTATGAGACACACATCAAAGGCTCAAAAAATATTTGTTTCTTCCTTCTTAATTTTACTTCCCCGTGCTAAAGGACCTATCAACAGTTGCGAATTGTATAATATCATCATTTTTGAGCACAAAAACTCAACCTTAAGAGTTTGCGTAAACTAAAAATAATTGTGACATCAAATTATTTTTATAACGTAAAAGCTCCTATTAACGACCCACTAAAATGTGTACTCTATTAACGATCTAATTTTTAAATCACTTATATTAGACATAATATAGGGTTCCAGAAAAGTCATACCTTAAAAATTAGTTACGTATTTTTGTTGGACAACATAAAGAGTAAAGTTTGTGTGTTTAAATAGCCAGTGAAAGAAATAATTTAACAGTAAGTGGGACGCGCCCGAAGTGGACGCACATTTCATAGTGTCGCGTCTCCAGCCACGTAAGTACACCTAAATATTACTTAAGGAAAATAACACACTAAAAATGTATTCGTCTTATTTCTATCACATTACAACTGTAACGTATATATTCGTTTTCCAAACTAACTCTTAATATAATACTTTTTATTGGTGTTTGTGTTATAAAATCATGTTTTAATTTAAGGCGGTAATAGAATCCAAATTTCAGAACTTGATTCTAATAACGACCCATGGCGTTATTAAATTTTTAAGAACATTTAGTATTTTAAAATAATATCTATTATAAACTACCTCATTTGATTTTATTTTTTTCTTGTTCAATTCTTAAAATTATTTTACTTCGTTGGATCTATTAACGACAAAGCTTTTTCTTAAAGTTTTTGTGTAAAACTCAATTCAACGTTAGATAATATCCCTATTATTATAATGATATTATACTGTAAATACTTTATTATCTGAATTAAAGACTAACTGACATTAAAAGAAATAATATAGCAATGAGATCGAATTTAACAGTATTCTATAAAGCGGATATTATATCTGTTTATTATAAATTTTATTGGTCGCTTATAGAATATTGTAACCTTCATACTTGATTCTATTATCGACTCACAGATGTGACGATATTCTTGGTAATATTACAGTACACAAAAATAAAATGTATATTTATGAACAAATTGGCTTACTTGCATACGTGACCTTTTGAGAGATTTTGTCACATGACATATTATTAATGTAAAATCATATTTGCTATCCAGTTTCATTTATGGCTTCATGGCATTGGCTATATTTCATATGTTTTCAAATCAAATGAAAATGGCAGGACGGAATGGGGGCCATGTAACTTTTTAAAGCTTCTTTCGAAGAATTAAATTCTATATATATTTAAAGATTGTGTTCTTTTATAGAATCATGGAGCCGCAGAAGCGCAAGCAGTACGCCTCTGCTCAACTAGAAGCTGCGCTTCTAGCTATAAATTAAGGGACCAGCATATACGAAGCTTCAAAAACCTACGGCATACCGAGGACAACTCTGCGTGACAAGAGAAATAAGAAATATATAAATGAACATTGTGGAAAACAAACTGTTTTAACGAAGGAGGAAGAAAAAAGACTGGTAGACGGGATTTTCTATCCCGGAAAGTCAGGTTTTTATTGTATTAACAGATAAAAATATTTTTGTTACTAATTTATAATATCTAATTAGTATGTAGGTAATTAAAAAGTAAGCATTTAATTATTTGAAGTCTGTTTTCTGAGACTGATTATATTTTTTTATAAATTAAAATAACAAAAAGTAAGTGCTCTTAGCGTTGAAATAAATAATTATGTTCATATTGTAATAATGTTGATCTGATACCTATTGTTTTTATATAAGAAATACCTTAAAACAGTTTTTTATTTATTTAATAGTATAGAAGAAGTGACAACTTCGTAGCGGTCGGTGAAAGAAGTAGAAAAATCGGTAATAGAATCTTGCCGCATTATATGGGTCGGTAATAGAATCAACTACTCTTTTGGATTAAATAATAATTTAGTAACTATTGTGTTATTAAATATTGAATTTAAGTACTGAATTGCAAAGAATACTTCGTTGAGATTAATTAAAAATTATAACATCTTCCCTAACATAACACCTTATAACTATTTTTTTAAAGTGAATCCTAAGACTGCTAAAACTGGCGGTAATAGGAGCGTTTACGTTACTGGATGACTTTTTTTACCGTCAAGAAAATAAACGTGTGAGATAGGTAAACGATATAGGTGATGATAACATGATAATTTAAAAAAAAGGTTAATTTTTTATTTTATTTTTATCAACTATTTATCCTCATAAACATCTAATTCTAAGTTAATTTTGACTAACTGAACATTAAAAAAAGAATATTGGTAAAATAATAATTAAAATATGAAAACGACCAAAACGCAAACGCATATTCACTGATGTATTCTATGTTTATGATTTTTTTTTGGACATTCCAAAATTTATAAAATCAGTTGTATTTTATAAAGACACTCACATAATATCACATAGTTTTAGGTACAGAATACACAGTTATTTTTTCCGGACGGTAAAAAAAGTCATCCAGTATATTATAATACTTAACACAAACAATAAAACAACTTATGCTTATATCCATTTTGTAATATTTCCTTTAGACATATTTTGCGACAATATTACCTTTTATTGTTGTCATAAATACCCGAATACGGCCCTGTCCGAAAACGACTTTGATGACAAGCAGATATCGAAAAAGTTTGCAAATACGCCCTATTCTCGCCCGCTGGTGTGATAAAAGTGGATTTACTTTCACATTAGTTTATTGACAGATCTACTTCAGCTTCGAGGTGATTTAGTTTCTTCTAATACTAAACAGATGTTATTTTAATAGTGTAATTGAAATAATGAACTTTTTCTAGTGTCAGTTAACTAGTTAAGTGGCTGCTGTTATAGTGTTTTAAAATATGATCCCAAAAACAGTACGAACACTGGGTGCTTAAGTCCGTCGCGCACTTGACATGTTTTCATTATTTTAATCTCGAGTTTACACTTCAATAATAAGTGAGAATTTTTATTCTGTAACAAAAACTTAACCCATTAAACCTTGCCGAGGTTTAAAAGCAGTCATTAAAATTAATTCTAGCTGCTGCTGTACGAGTACTTAAGATACTTTTAAAATGTAAGTATCTGAATAGCTGCCAAGCGGAGGATCAGTTTAAAACCCGGACCAGGAAGCGGCCATTTCCGAGAAAACTCTAAAATAATTAAAACAAATGCTGCCACTAAAGATAACGTTTACTGCCGATAGTATCGAATTCAGATATAAATGGAAAAAGGGAGTTTTTTAAAGAGTGAGTTCACATTAGGCTGAGCATCGTCACATAGCTTTTTTTTACTACCTACTTCTATTTTAGTTTTTTTATCTAAAGATTTATAAAAGCATCATAAAGATGTAACAGATCTAGCGAATGGTAAAAAGTTCGCCTATTCGCGTGGGTTGCAAACTGTGGTTAGGTACACGCGGGTGCGATACGATGCTTATTTGTGTACTATCGCAGGCTCCGACGCCTGATCAGTTTTAAAGCTAAAATCGCTTGCAAGCACCTCATTGCCACTCACTTCAAGCCACGCCCTACGTTTATTTATGTTTCGGGTTCAATCAAGACAAAAGGTGTTTAGGCACAATCAAGCAAACAAGCTTCTATGTATCTAATTGGTTGTAGTAAAACGTAGTATAATGCACAACCAATCAGGGCGGGTTGGGGCGTGTCCGGCGCGATGCGCTTACACAGGAATGTTTCTACAAAGCGGTAAGGCGTCGGAGGCCGCGATAGTACGTCTTTGTTTATGTATGAATGACATATAAAATGAACTTCATGCGCATGATATATTCCTGCCTTTTGCGGAGTTTGTATGAGTTGCGCTAGTTGCAGCGCACTTAACAGTTAAAGTACCGATGTTGACCGCTGGGGCAAATAGTGGGGATCGCTTTGCGCATCTTACGAGACGATCATTATCAGAGATGCGTGGGTGCGTAGCTAACAACCAATCACAGCCGGCGGTACAGGTGCGTTGCGCGACTAGCCAATCACGTTATAGTCACGGTCTTCTGCGCATCTTTCACCAAGCGCTCAACATTGGTGCCGCTATTTGTAACTGCACGCATTCGGTGCGTTTACAGCTTATTCGTTAGATCTATAAAAACCCTAAAATCTGCTTCCAAATTGACTGATAAGAAATCTCTGTAAAGATTTTATGTGGCTCTAACTAACGCATGACTAATTGCGGGTTTTAGTGGGTTTTTATTTCGCTAGTACGGGTTTACGGCCGGCCGGGTCAGGACAATCGTTAAGTTGTGGATTGCCTCGGTTTCGAACAAGGGCACGCTATAGAAAAAACTGGCCAAGTGTGAGTCGGACAGTCGAGTCGAGTTCCTAACCTCATTCTTACATTTAGTTCAGATCCTACGCGTAAGTCCCACTCACGCTTGACCGGTTTGTATGAAATTATACCCGACCTGGGAAATTGTAATTGAAAACAAAATTGTTTTAATGTGAAATAAAAAAAATATGCCTGACAGACGAATATGTGAATACATAGCTACATAAATACTCTTTGTTAAACACCATGTAAAGAAGATACCTACATACAGACTGATAAGTACAATTGATCAGGGTAACCACGGACAAACAGACGGCTTATAATACATGCATCGTAAGTTCGTATATATATATATTTTTTCGAAACTCCTAATGATTTCAGTCGAGAAATTGACATCATCTTGGTTTGATTTTAAAGATTCAGTTTCCTTCATAGCAAATAATGAATTCTTAATTTTAAGTATAAAACCATTATTTCTAAAATATACTAGATAAAAGTAAATGAGTGCGTTTGATTGCAATTCATTCTGCATTTTGAAACCAGATAAATAATTATTTGTAATCAATCTATTCGCTGAAAGTGTTTATTTCATTTTGCTAATACTGTATGTTTTTCCAAAGCAAACACTAACTCAATTTAGCTGGCTACAAAATAGGTATTTCTGTAAACAGTGTCCTAAAATAGTGTGAAAAGCACCTATCCTATAAGGGTACACAAACTACATTCGCTCCTAAAAATGTTACGCGAATTAAGTTTTCAATTTTTTTTTTCGTAAATTTTTCTCAAAAATTTTGACATAATCCTGGGATACCCTTCAAAAGACATTGACTCGTACCTCGTAACTCAATGATGATAATTTCTTACTTCAACACTATGTGAGTTAATGTTTAAATCACAATAATTTGTCGTTAAACCAATTCAGAAAAAGTTATTTTTTAACTGATCCAATCCGAGAATCGAACCCTTTGCCGTTCAACGCAAATTACCGCGCCAAGTGACTACATCAGGGTTTCTCAAAGAAGGGTACGCGTACCACTACACTATTAAGTCATATGGGATATGTGATAAAATTTTAGAAATGGCGGTGGCTAAGCAAAGCCAGAGGCTAAGTTATTTTTTTATTAAAAAAGAAACAAAAGAGCTAGTAACACATTATGTAGCTCTCATGTATTTCTTGTAAATAATATAATACCTTATTTTTCTATCCATCTAATGCTAAACATATCTGTATTTTGATAAAATGCTTATCAGTAATGCAATGTTTAGCCAGTATCTTTAAGAGGTATGCTGTGTTCTTGAAAGTATATCGGGGTACGTAGAACAATAACTTTGAGAAATCCTGGACCACACCAATAGATTCTTCATATTTTAAATACTGGTAATCTCATAAACTTAAAACAAGTTATCCTATGTTCATCACTCAACCATCTACTTAGAGTGGGATTATATTTTGACACCGACAAAGCGGTAGCTTGGATGACTGACCTTATAGGATTACAGGTCACTTATCTGAGCTAACCCGGGCACAGGTCGCGACCCCCTTTCACAATTAATTAAGGCGACTGTACTTTATAATGGATTATTGAGAGATTTTATGAAGTCTGAAACTTTATTAGCTTATTCTTAGAACGCCAGAATCATTTCGACTTCAAGGGGAGTAGTTGCATATTAATTAGACTATGCGTTTTTTTTTCAGCGATGAGAGTTTTTTTTTTTTCGTTTGCACCGTCGTAACCAGAAGTCATTCATATAACTAATTAAGTATGTTTATTTAAATGTTTATTTATCTTTGTATTTTTTATAGAAGTTGCTTTTTGGCCCCCTTGATCTAATGATAAAGACTAACCAGTCTAAGATAGCTACTAGAATCCATCACACTAAACAGGGGAAACTGTCATAGGTCACACATTTATCGACAGCAAATAAATATGCAAGTTCTATGCATCCTTTTAATATTTTCATTTTATTTTATAAAATTGCTTTTTATGTAGTATCTCTTTAACTAGACATTTTGGAAGCCATCGTCTGTCAATTTTTAGGGTTCCGTACCCAAAGGGTAAAACAGGACCCTACTAAGACTCCGTCTGTCTGTCTGTCTGTTACCAGGCTGTATCATATGAACCGTGATAGTTAGACAGTTGAAATTTTCACGGATGATGTATTTCTGTTGCCGCTATAAAAACAATACTTAAAACCAGAATAAATAATAAGGGGGCTTCCATACAGAAAACGTGTTTTTTTTGCTCGTTTTTATAGACAATGGTTCGGAACCCTTCGTGCGCGAGTCCGACTCGCACTTGGCCGGTTTTTTGCAGCCATTAAGACAGGTCTTTATAAACCTTCAAATTTCGTCCAAGAAATAAAATGGAACGTACGGATAAACTCGTAAAGCTGTATTAACCCCATATGCGGCATTTTTCGCAAACTCTCATAATCAACACCAGCGTTATAGGATAGCAACATGACATCCAAAGCCGTCTTTATAAGCCAGCAATAAATAATGTACACGCCCTAAAAAATGTAATACAAAAATTCCGTTCTACAATTCCACAAAGATTAAATATTTCACATCAATAATGTATTTGCAAAAGGGATGGTGAACACAAAATGGCGGAGTTTGGAAACAAAATGTTACGTTTGTGAACCTATCTCTCTGGCAGAAATACTTTCGCCTTTATTACTGTACTGTGTTAGATTTAAAGACAGAAAAACTTAGATATTTCGTAGTATAAATGTACCGCGTAAAACACAAATTACAGGAAAAATATTCGGCTGACTTATCGCTTGGAGCCATATTTATACTGTCCTTTACTGTCCTTCAGGTAGAGGACAGTATAAAGAGAAGGAGGTACTTTACAAGTTTAAATTCTTTTATAAATTAAGAGACATTTCAAGGGACTTATTGTTAAAACGAAAGAGGGGATTTTTGTGTTTTTTTATGATCCAAGTGCAACTTTTTCAGAATGTATAGAATAACTGATTCGAGCGTGCCAACAATGTAATATATATTATAATATCTTCTAATCTTCTTCTTTGCGTGTCGACTCAGGCTTTCATATATGTGAAGACCAAAACTCAGCCACCGATAGACCACTATCGGTGGCCTTGCAAAGATCTTCGCGTGTGCAGGTGTAGGGACACGCTGGGCATGTCAAAAGATGAGCCATTGTCTGGGGGGAAATACCGCATAGACATGCACCCTCCGAGCTGTAACCCCACCTGTGCAGGTTCTCCCTGCTTTGGCCTACCTGGGTCCGTAACCTATTTAAGGACTTCCAGGTTGCCCAATCTTCTAATAAAATACGAGAATTAACTAAAAAGTGGTGCAATGTGAAAGTTTATTTTACTTCCTTGTTAATAATATCTATAAAAGAACTAGCTTAAGTATTATTATGTCGTCCCAACCAACGCATGTTTCCGAACTAACTAGAGTTCATAAACGGGCTAAAGTTAAAAAATAATATGAAATATAATGTAATATTCACAACTCTTTATGAAACTTGGTTGTAAAATATGAGCTTTTGAGAAAATTAATAAAAAAATCTTTTGAGCGTTCACAGTCAAGTTTTAGCACTAAATTATTTTATTATCTTATCGTACACCCCCATTTAGAGAAATTCTAGAGGCCTGTCTTTTGTTTGATGCAATTATAGGATTATTAATTAGAGGCTTAAGTATTTCAATCAACAATTTTGAATTAAGCCGAATTCAAACCACTTGCTAGACGAAGTTTCCAATTAGAAAGTCAGTTAGGCTGACTACACAGCGATATTTCTATAAAACCTGTGCAGGTCCTAATCACAGTATGACAACAGCAATAACAGCTACTTCATCATCATCATAATTTCAGCCACATAGGCCTCTCCCCCAGTGACTTCCAGATCGGATGGTGGGAAGCGACTTGCGTCCAGTGGCTTCCTGTAACCTTTACCATGTCGTCTATCCACCTTGTAAATGGACATTGCATGAATCAGATACTTACTTTTTTATCTATTTCTTTTGTTTCTGCTTGCAAAGTATTCGGTGTAGTATCTCATTTTTACCCGATTACGTGACACTCGAGGGCTATGTACGTGTACATCAGTCTATGTATGTATGAATGTTTGGCGTTCTAGAGACCAAACGCGTAGGCGATTTCGATGATTCTTATTTAAATAATAAAGGTGTCAGTTAAGGCATGACAGTAATCTAAAATTCAATATACTGACAACCAGACCCCATATTGTCAAAATAAATTATGTAGTGTAGTTAAATTAATTAAGAACGCCAATTTTGTCCGGTCAGATGAGGCCCAAAAATTTAAAAGACGATTCTTGTGACTAAGTTCCACCACTACGTCTAAATATCACTTTACGTTGGTTGGTTGTTATTGTCATACTAGTCCGACTATACTAATACGAAAGCGCATTTCGTTCGGTCAGTCGTACTATCTGATCAAATTAAAACATCCATTCCACCGTATCAAAGGTTTGACAATTTATGAACAATTGAAAACGGTCGGGTTTTTTACACGGCTAGATTGAGTTGGTCATATTTTATCAAAGGTTTGACACATGAGACTGGTCATTTTAATTTGTTAGGTTTATACGACCAAACGAAAGATACACTTTCGTGGCCCTCTGTGTAGAAGCAAATGGCGCATTAATTTGGATGGCAAGGCAGAATTACCGCTATTACATCGGCTCTTTACAATCGATCCCGACTTTTATTGTCTTTTTTTATAAATGACCCCAATTTATTATTGAAGTTCGTAATGCCGCGGATTAGCCGAATTCGTTTTTATTAGGTGTAATATAAAATTATGGAGTGTGCATGATTTACGTTACACGATTAAGTTTGGCGGTAGAAATGGCGTCGTTTAGTGGTTGTTAGAGCCATCATAGGTTATTATTTTATTCCACAACGTTGTTTGGCAATAAACCGGTACCCTGATTTTGTATCTTGCAAAAGCAATGCGAAAGCAAAACTTGAGCAATTATGGCTTTAAAATCGCAAATTGACAGCAAACAACAAAAACAAAGCAATCTACTTTCATTGCTGCCAATAGATTTTGACACTAATCAGCAATCGGGCTGATGACTGCCCGATTATTTCTGATTGCTAATTTTTAGGGAATGGGGGGGGCGGTTCTAGTAATGGATGTTATGGATGACTTTTGTAGCTACACGAAATATAAGTTTAGTGCTCCCGTGCATTTGGCGGCCAGGCCGTGCGGCAAAGTCGTCACAGCCACGTCGCCAAGTCCATGCCACCACGGCCAACTAAGTCATTATCCTACGTATCTTTATATTTGTCTACTATGGGACAAGAAAAACAAGGTTTTGACTAAATTAAATATATTTTATAAGTAATGACTCTAATTACACTGAAAAACTTGAAAGGTCGGGTTATGCGCATAACCCGAAATTAAATAGGGAGGAAAGAGTGGCGCCGCGTGCGGAGAGCTGGAGTCGAATGAGAGCCGCTGTGTCGTAGGTGCTCGGACGGGGCGCGACGATCACCAGTTTTCTTGCAGAGTTGCAGGCTTCTTTGATTGGTTTACAGCATCGTACGATGTATCACGCCACCTTAGAGAGCTCCGATTGGTTAGGGTTCGCGACGTGAACAATATTATTATCATAACAAGTCGCGTCGAAATTTTTTAAAGCACGTGGTTCTTTCATATTTTACGCAAGTCCATCCATTAGGAAGTAAAGCTCGTTTTCCACCAAAGCGGAGAAGAGAGGAAATGAGCTGTGTTTTTATACAAATCACCGTAGAAGCAGAGTCCGCTCGGGTTTGCATTAGCATGCAACCACAGCTCCTCTGCTTACCTCTCCGTTTTGGTGGAAAACGGGCTTTAGTGGCGAGCGGAAACAAATATGAGTCTACCGTTGCCGAGATATAGGATTTAATATAGTAAGTACCGTAAGATTAGCTAATTATCTTGCAAATTCCTTTAAAGTAACGCCCCTAGCAAAATTAATTGTCTGGGACCTCGTAACACAAGGTTTATTTCAAACTATAAGACCACTTATTAGTATATGTTCTAGCCCACATGTATTTTACTTATAAAGGTATGTATATGAACTTGAATCTTTAATGAACCAAAAACTTCAGCGGCTCAAAACAATCCCTAAAGCAAATCTCCGAGTCAACCTTCAAGAGAAGATATTTTTCGTCTTCTTACAAAAAAATAACTTCGGATGGGAAATGACACTTCCGGCTTGGAAATTTACGATATCTTCGAGAAAATGAGAAAAATATCGAGATTTCTTTTTGTTGTGAACGATATCGCGGAGCTGTTATTTAAATAAACAGGTGATTCTATTTTAGGGTTATGTCGTAGGGCAGTCATAAAAAAGGGTAAGCAACTAATCAACAGTCAGAAACCTGATATTGTTTATGGAATATTTAATAGCATTCGTCCGCATTTTACGGGGTATAAAATAGCCAAACTTATTGCCTGTGGTGGTCGTTACCTACTTTTGAAAGTGCTGTCAAAAACAGTTAATCCAATTTGAAACTTAAACAAACAGAAATACAGACAAACATTGAATACAGATTTAAGTATGTTTTTGTAACGTGACTATAACTTTCCTGTCGATTCTGTATTATAAAGTCAGTGACATTTTTAATAAATAAATTAATTTGATATCCTAAAATATTAGCTTGACATATTATTTGACTTTTGGTACTTCAATTTGATTTGTTTTTCGCAATAATATTAAAAAAATATTTGACATTCAATTAACTTGACATTTGATATTTTTTAAATAATTGCATGCCATGTAAAAAGGTGAAACGTGAGTACTGTTATAATAATATTAACACCTGTGTCACACCATGTTTTGCGCAAATAAATTATTTCATTTCATTGAAGATAAATAACACTTGAAAAAAATCATCGACTTCAGGTGGGACTCGAACCCACGTCCCATCGCATACCGGGCGAGTGCTTTGACCACTAAGCTACCGAGGACGTCACGTGACAAGATGAAATTCCTCAAGTGTTTTTTCTTGCTGTCAAAGCCAGCGTATTCTGATCAATGTTGTAGCTATATGTTTAGCTGAGTAGTATACTACCGTCAACACCCTATAGAAATATTTTTACAAATATTTGACTATTGGTTAAGATCAGGGCCCTAACCATGAACTTTTTCACGACCGAGATTGTTTGGTAGCACTTTGATATGAGCACAAAATTTTGGTCACGTGATTTGGTACCATGAACTACCTAAAACGATCTTGTTTAGTGTTGTGAAAGAACGAGTGAACTGTAAAAAATTGTCTATGCGTTGAAATAATGTCAAAAAATGATGCACGCGGTCCGAATTAGATAAATTAAATGAACGAAATATTATTGAACACAATAAATACCTGTGTTTGCTTGCTAATTACTTGAAAATATAAAAAAAAATGTATTTTGCTTGCACTAGGAGTTATTTTTGTAGAAATGTTACCTATTTTTAGCGTAAATATCAGCCTTTCTTAATGAGCTATGACTGAGCTCTTGATTTTTAAAAATGATTTCGGACCAAGAGTCATACGTCATGAATGATCAAATTCAAACGTAGTGGTTCCATTCTCTTTGGATAAAATTAGAAAAAAGTTAAAGTCAGTATTTGATGTAAACACTCGTATTTACAATTTATAGTATTATTTGATCAGTTAATTTATTTTACAATTATTTTTTTCTAGACTCAATAACACATTTCATGTGTTCTGTTAATTTATGATTTTACTTTATTTATAGGTAACACTTATAATAGTTCAATTGTATAACGATGTTTGCATGGGCAACATAACACAATAAATTATCATTTTTATGGGTTTCTTGATTCATTTCGAGAAACTTTAAATTACCTTATGTACCTTATATATACCAGAGGGGAAAAAAGCTAACAGCGTCTGGATAAGGTACCTCTGGTACCGGAGCAGAAGAAAGCTAGCAGTGTGATAATTAGGCATCCAAGATACTAAGTCGTTGAAATCAGAATTAGATGAAGACAGAGCCTCACAAGTGTTTATTATCAGTGTTTCTAAAAATATTGTGAAAGTCAATCGTTAAGAATAAATAGTGTTAATAAATGTATACCCATTAAATTATTTTAATAATACAAACTGGTACACAAGGTACTCTGAAATTATACTAATCCACAGCTACTCACTTTGTCTTTTAGTATTTCACTTGCTATAGAAAAAAAGGTGGCATTTACTAAACTAGGTATTCAATGAATTATCCGCAACGACCACTTTTTAGAGGCATAGGAAGCGGGGTGCTTCATCTTACGCAGCAAAGCTGCTCGAGCGATTGCTGCTTCGAATATAGGTACTTGTTTATCTTGACTTCACCACTCTCCAGCCAGCAAGCATGCTCCACCATCTCAGCAACCAGGAGCAGAGCGATACGTCCGTCACAATTTTGTTTCCCGAACCATGCGGATCTCGCCGGTAAAGGAATAGTAAACTAAACTAAGAATAGTAAACTAGTTTGGCGCGTTGCATGTTTGATTGTAGGGGGCCCTCTACCATCTCCTCAACATCACACTATTACATGACTGGCCACCGGACGATAGTCGGTGTGATGAGCCCAGCAGGTTCACGCCGACGGGAGCCCATTTGTACGGCTAAGATTTTTATGGGAAGTCCGGTCAGCCAGTCTATACATACTGTCTATCTATTCAGCCTATTGCAGTCCACTGCTGGACACAAGCCTCCCCCAAAGAGCATGATCACCCGAATTTTTATTCATCCACTGCCAACCATCGTCCTAAGGTCGTTGGTCCATATGGGGCTGGAGGGCGTCCTATACTACGGCTATCTCTCATTTATATATAAATAGTTCAAAGTATGTATACTTCCTCATAACGATACTATTTTTAGGGTTCTAAAAAAATCTAAAAACCAGCCAAGTGCGCGTCGTGCCATGCGCAGTATAGGGTTTCATAGTTGCCCGTGGTAGTTCCCACAATATATTGCAGCAATCATTTCATTAAGTCTTCATTTAAGTCACTTTAAAAGTTTTCCTCTAAGGAATTTTCGAACGACGACAAAATTAAACGATTATTACTCGTAAAACTAACAGGTCTATCTTAACCGTTATAATTTCTCTTAAAAATTCATGGAAAGCACCATATAACCATGATTTTTTCCAGAATTTTAAAACCAATAGTTAGTTTTATTTACGCCCTACCCGAACAAAAATTGGCATTTTAAAGTTTAATATTTCGCAAACGGAACTCTAAATCAAAAAGTAGTATAAGCAACCCCTAAATCATTTTAAGGGACCTATTCAACGATGGGTTAGACGATGAAAAAATAATCACCCAGACGTTACACGTATAATAAATAAGTATTGGACAATATCACATACAATGCTCTGACCCTCTAGCACGAGCAACAAAACACGATACGATATGATATGATATAGCGATTTATTGCCTCTTTACTTTCAAAATATATATATTACTATAATTACTATATATTACTATAATATATTATATGGATAACATAGCCTTTAACTTGATCTTTTATTGAAACAGTGAGCATGTCCTTGCTGGCGACGTCACGGCTATGCTCGCTTTTTCGATAAAAGTTCATATTTTGACAAAAGATATGCGATGTTTTGTTGCTCATGCTAGAGGGACAGATCCTAAGGTAAGTAGATTAAGCACTTGTGTCATAGAACCAACGACGGTACCACAACACCCAGACCCGAGAAAGTATAGAAAGTTCTTTTTCTACATTGACCCGACCGGGAATCGAACTTGGAACCTCAGAGATGGCGGCGCCATATATTGTCGGGCGTGCTCGCCTCTCGGCTACGAAGTTCATCTAGTATCGGAGCTACCCTAAAACTAAATTTTGCAAAATTTTATGCTATCATTTTGTCAGCGTGATTGATTTACAAATCTTCACAATATTACAGCTCTCTAGAGTCAACAGCAAAATCTCGGACGGACAGACAGACACACAGACGGACATGACGAAACTATAAGGGTTTCTTGTCAGGATTACGGAACCCTAAAAGCTGGAATAAAATAAGTATTTAAGGGGGCTTCCATATAACAAACTTGATTTTATTGCCCATTTTTATAGATAATGGTGCTCGAAGGGTTCCCTTCGTGCGCGAATCCGACTCGCACTTGGCCGTTTTATAAAGTTAACTATTTACTAAAACCTACTCACTTAACTAAGGTCTTATTTAGAGTGCAGGACCAAGGTACCTACTAACTAACGTACGGTGAGTGGGTATAGAACAGTGGGTTAATCTTAGTCCCGGACCAGCAAATGCACTCTGAATAAGACGTGTTTAATATACAGGGTGATAGGTAAATAGTATATCAAGCTGAAACTAGCCCATATTAACATAATAATATGCATTAAATTCTATCGTGAAGACAGAAAAGACCATGCAAAAAATCGACCCTACCCACCAGCAGACTTCAAATGTATCTCAGTTAATAGATCTCGACTGCTGATGATTTTATACTATGACGGCATCTCTGGTAGGAATGAGGTTTTCATGAAAAAAAAAAACTTTGTAAATAGGTTTTTTTTTTATTGATTTTCCGTATTTTTCTATAATATAGTGCAGTTAATTCTTGTAAAGAACGTACTTAAGTACACTGTGGCAAACCTTACTCCGTTGTAACGTTAAAGGCTGCGACCAGACTACATTATGGTCCAGATCTGGCGAATGCGCCGCGAACACGAAGCTCGCGCGCGGCGCGCAGACTTTTATCCCTCTAGCTAGTGTATGCTAGTCTAGGCCTTTAATACTCAAACTTAAATGTTGTCATTTATTGAAGGTTAAAACAGGGTTTCATTGTTTTGGTTTTCGTATACCTACAAGAAAACGTTTACGTTTAATACAGGGTGTCCCAGAACTCAACGTCAAGCCGGACACGGCACGACGGAAACGGGGTGACAGGATTAATTGTAACCATCATGAGAAAAATCAGAAAAAAATCTTTTCCATGCAGTTTGAAAATTATTGGCATTTAAGAACAACCTAGAAATTTGGTCAAACTGTAACCATTTTTCGGTTATTGTGGTTAATTTTTATTATTTTTGTTCATTTAAACTTTGGAACCGTAACCCTAAATAACATTTCTAGAATCACAGTAAAAAAAATGACACATTTGCCCCAAGTTTTCGAGAATTAAGACTGTTTGTTAAACTATGTTTTTTTTTAAAATTTTGTCGACTTTGGAAGGCCCTCCTTTAACCTGTATGCTCAAACATTTGTGCGCGACCCGAGCTTATTGCTTAAAAAAATGTAATAGAGTGCCTTGACTCCTCCTATCAAAAATAAACACCTGAAGTAACCCGATTTTTGCTAACCCATTTTACTCAGTTAAAATGTTTTTAGGGTTCCGTCCCCAAAGGGTAAAACGGGACCCTATTACTAAGGCTCCGCTGTCCATCTGTCTGTCTCTCCGTCTGTCTGTCCGTCTGTCTGTCCGTCTGTCACAGGCTGTATCTCATGAACCGTGATAGCTAGAGACTTGAAATTTTCACAGAAGATGTATTTCTGTTGCCGCTATAGCAAAAAAAATACTAAAAAACAGGATACCATAAATATTTAAGGGGACTCCCATACAACAAACGTGATTTTTTTGCCGTTTTTATAGAAAATGGTACGGAACCCTCCGTGCGTGAGTCCGATTCGCACTTGGCCGGTTTTTTATTCGCACAAGCTCTTGGTAGGTTCTTAATTTTATGGCAAAATGATGAGAGAGAAGGATAGTGGACATGTTTGCCATGAGTGAGCAAGACAGATAGTGACGCCACTTTTACCAAAGTCAACAAAAGTAAGTAAAATTAATAAAATAATGAAATATCTTGACCTAGTTTAGTTTAGGTTTATTGGAATAAAAGTCAGCTAGGGATTATTGTAATAGGATATGTTATTTCCCATATGTGTATGAGAGTATGAGATTGGACTCCCTTTTCCGCACTTAAACTCGGTCCTCTCTACGTGGGGGATGTGATGGTTACGGTTGAAACCAGCCTAGCTCCGCCCAGAAGCGCAGAAGTTTCCTGGGTTTTTACAGACTTCGCGGAGCGACCTTGGGTTTTAAAGGATTTCATTAAGATGTGATGCTACGGCCTCGCATTCCAAGACTACGTGGGCGGCGGTTTCATCTGTAGTTAGACGAACCCTGCAGAGAGGGCTGTCTGTGTTGCCTATGGTGTAAATATGTATGTTTAGGAGACAGTGACCGGTCACTGTCCCCACGATTATGCGCAGATTTTATCTTTCAAGGTTGAGTATACGCCGAGTCAATTTGGGTGTGACCCCTGAGAGGGTCAGTTTCGATTGTCTGCATGCTGTACTCAGAGTCCATCGTTCGTTATGTTGGGATAAAGCACTGTGTCTAATCCAGGCGCGCAGTTGGGAATATGGTAAGGTGAGGATCGAGGGTGGCCCCTCTATGTCCGAGCCCCTTCTCGCCAGTACATCTGCGGCATCGTTGCCTAAGGAATTACTATGCCCTTTTATCCACGGCAGTGTTACCTTGTTGACCCTTCCAATCTTTTATATTTGAATGAATTTGTTCTTAGAAAATTATTTACAAAATGTCAAGCGATTGCCTGTGGATCCGTACTCTTCGGTTTGTAACAAAAAACGTACCCGGTTACCTTAAACCCAAAATAAAAAATCGTTATTATATATATAAGTAAAATAAAGTTAATAATAAATAAGGTCCTAAGATAAAGATATTAATTTACTTCCTCTTAGGGGATAAAGCCTGTCCCAGACAGACGCGGCCTGAGGTGGCGGCCGCGGCCGCGGCCTGTTGTGTAGTATGAAAGTCCGTGGATTTGAATAGTACTGAGACTTTCATACTACACAACAGGCCGCGTCTGACTGGGACAGGCTTAATTCTCCTGCTCACATACAGCAACTTTTTCGAAAGAAGATAATTTAAACCTTAAAAAAAACTAACATTGTAATAGGAAACTGCCGACCAGATTACATCAGTTTGTACAATATAAAGTTTAAAAATATAATATAGGTAGGAATGCTAAGGGATGTTATGTCTCAATGATGAGTAAATGCAGAATGCAAGGAAGAGAAAACAAACTAGAAACTAGTGAAAAAAGACTTGGAACATGGCACGCGAACGGTGATAATGATGATGGTGATTGGTGATGCCAGGAAGGTCATGATTTATCTATACACCGAATTTCATCGAGAGCGGATAGGTATATAATTTTAATACTTGACTATGTTTAAACAACTTTTGTATGTCTTCTTGTACCAAATAAATGATATTCTATTTCTATCTAGACAGTTTTAAGACAAACATCCAAACGTTATGGATTTAAGAATTTTTTGTCTACTTCGCAATGATAACTTTACATGTAACTTGCTAGTTGGACTATTGAAGCGTCTCTTTTTTGCTCACGCTGTTCTTTCCCTGAATCGCATAAAATATACATTAAATAATCACTTTCTCTAAAGAAATTAAACACACGATAGGTAAGACTCGTAAAATGCGTACCTATCTGATTTTGCATAGTGAAACGTACCTTGTATTTATGGTATTACCAAGGAGTAATCACTACGTATTACTACTAAGTTCCATGGTTTCCAAAAAGCCGGTAATTTAATAAATTTATGTAACGGTTATTGATTTCAATTCAAAATTTTGGTAATGTCTTAATTTGAAAACTGTCACAAATATAGATTAGAAGTTGACTTTTTAGTCTATTCCGAAACAAGGTCTCAACGTTGGTCAAAATTTATAGCTCAATTAGCTCATTGTTCAGATTCAATTTTGTGCCATGCAAAAATTTCTAGCACTTGGCATACAATCTCAGTTTTTGAAACCATAAAACCTTAACATAATTGCATTACCTCTCGCCTGAAATTTTTCATTTCAGAGTATATTGCCCTATTCGTTTTTTATTTAATTTTGGTTTCGGACAGCTGCTCGGTGTTTTTCATGGATATGACATTAGGCATAGACTAGGCAGATACAACAATAGAAAGAGACAAAGTTATCTGTTGACAGTAGTTTTGGATATTGCGTTCCTTTTCTTCTGACGACCAAGATATAGACAAGTCGTTCATTCTTTCACATCACTAAACAAACACATTTAAAGCAGTTCATGGTACGAATAAAAAAAAAGATAAATCAAAATTGCTAAATAGCATAATTGCTTTTACGATTTCCGGAGAGTCAAGCGAAGTATCATAATATTTTATGCAAATATATACATATAATTAATCCTATTTTTGTATCTTGCTACTATTTTTGCAGCATTCATTTAGAAATTAAGAAAACAATAAAAAATAAATTTTCCATACAAATTATTTTGACATATGAAATCAATTTCTAGCTGTCATTAGTGTCATAATAAACGTCATTTGTACTGAAATGAGTGAATGATAGGCAAAATTGTTTGTTGTCAAAATCCAATAAATGTGATTGTTTTTACGACTTCATGGTAGGAAATTGACAGATTTTGACAGATTTGTGATTGTTTTAACAGTTCATGGTTAGGGGGCAGAAATGCTTAAACATTGTAAATTTTTGTTTTTAGCATTTCCATGCAAGGTTTAATTGAAGATAAATAACACTTGAAAAAAAATCATCGACCTCAGGTGGGACTCGAACCCACGTCCCATCGCATACCGGGCGAGTGCTTTGACCACTAAGCTACCGAGGACGTCACGTGAAGTGAAATCGAAGTGATCGCGGTTTTGCTTAGAGAATCCACAGGTTTTTCTTCTTTCTAGTATTTTGTCATATTGCGTAGTCATGATTGATCTGATTGATTATGATTAAGTAAGTCGAGATAAGCATATTTGGAGACACTACAGACGTCCCTTAATATTGGACTGGAGAAGCAGGTCATTTGGATTATAAAACATATTCAGTATTACCTGAATGTGCAAGATTCTTGACAATGTGTCACCAACAATCACTCACAATGCACAAATAGGTCAGGCTCTGACCGATTTACAACAGTCTTCATTAGTAGATCAAAGTATTTCCTGAATAAACCAGCTTATATAAAATCTGTGTTCAGTTCAGTAAATAGGCTAAATCAAATTGTATGTATATAAAACCTGTCCATGTAGTGATAAATGCCCGCTTGTCCGACAACGCGTGGGAGGGTCTCATCAATACGTATTTGCTCTCAGATATCCATTTATTAAGTTCAATCAGTAGACATCGCTCGGGGATATCTTGTGGATTGTCTGGTGTTAACCATAAGCGGTAGCAGAAAATGAAATGGCTGGTTGAGTTTTGTTAGGTTTTTTGTTTCGTATGCCGACAAAAATGAGTTTATTTTTGTTTTAAAAATGACTTAAGAGTGAAAAAGTTAATGATTTTTTTCCCTACTTTTTTAAATTTCGGTCAATCAACAGGCGCGCACGGCACTACTTGGTGTCATCATCTTTGATGTTTCAGGTTCGATCCCCGGTCGGGTCAATGTAGCAAATTAACTTTTCTTGCCACCCCATACCTACCGCAGTTGACTTGCATTGAGCAGCTCGTGACCCATTTACAGGCAAGATGCGAAGTAGTATGGCTGGTGTGTGGTGTAGAGTAGTTTCACAGATTTGGTTTAAGAGCGCACTGCACACGTGCCCTGTCCATAAAGATCTACTAGCCCTGAAACCGCTGCGCTTTTGGTGTGTTTTTGTCTTTTATAGATACATAAACTATGGAGGATTATGATTATTATGATTATGATTATGAATAAATGGTCGAAACATCTCGGAAACGAGAGCTGGCACAATTATTGCGTCTTATGCTCGTCTCGTTTCCGTTTTTTATGTGGTATTTCTAATACAGTACCAGGGGGTACCATGAACTCTTAAAACAATCTCAAATCTGACAAATCTGTCAAATTTCGTACGTCATTACGTACGAAATTATCAGCATGGCTATCCCGCTGTCCAGTGATTTTCTCGGTTACTTTGTCGTTAATTTATTGCAAAATGTATTGTGTATTTAAGAGGCTTATGAAATTAGTACTTACTTACATTAACTTAACTTCTTTAAGTTAATGTAGATGAATAAAAAAGCTTATTGTACTTTTATTTTTATTCAAGTCTCAGTTTCTTGTAACTTGTACCACAAGTATACAAGGCTCGATTCCTTCATAAAATATTAAAAAGCTATCTGTTCATCCCAGAATAATCTTAGCCCTTGATCATAAGGAAATAATGAATTTATTTTGCGTTAACAACATCGTTTACGCTTTGAATATTAACTGAGATACATATAAGAAAAAAAATATTTAAGAAAAAATTAAACAAATCTACTTTTGTTGATTGTTTTAGTGTGATTTTTTATCAACACCTATTCTGTGACTTAAACAACTAAAACTTATTACGTGGTTGTTGCATAACACGTTCTATTTTGCTTTTATTTTATTTGCTTACAAAATCCACAGCTTTTAATTACAGAATACATTTTCTTAGTAACAAAGCAAAGTTCTTTATAAAAAACTAGGGCAATTTGAATAAAAAAAAATACTTATATTTCAAATAATATTATCTTACTTATCACACATTCCTCGTTAGATACGTATTTCTGAGCTTAAATTACCAGAAATATATCGTTACAATTTCGTCTGTTATTGTGGTGTAATTCCTTTTACTCTGTCGAAATACCCGTATTATGATTTGAAATGAGTAAGGGAAAACAAAACATGCGTACGCTGGAAATTGGCTTGTTTTGGAGATACAATCTCTATATTTAGGTGTAAAATCATCTTATTGACATTTTTTTCATAGTTCAGCAGGGTAACCATGAACTCTACAACAATCTCAAATCTGTCAATTTCGTACGTCATTACGTACAAAATTTGTCAGATTTGACAAGATTTGACATGAACTCTTAAAACAATTACAAATCTGACAAACATTATCATTTCTGTCAAATTTTGTATGAAATGACGTACCAAAATTGTCAGATTTGACAACTTTGAGATTGTTTTAAGAGTTCATGGTTAGGGCCCTATTCTCTTCTCCTTGGTAATTTTAAAAACCTGATGAAGAAAAGTTGTTTATTTTCCATTTTTTCAAGTGACTTCAGGACTTCAGGGACTTCAGGGAATTTATCATAAATGGCACTAACTTTATTTATACCTAAATACTTATATTTTTAAGAATTATATCAACATTGCTTCCATAGTTTCGAAGATTTTCACGGCGTGACTCTTTAAAAGTCATAATACTTAAGTATTGATTTTGAGTATTTCAAATATTAGTTGAAGTTTAGCTTCACTTTTAGCAATATTGTAGAGAACAAACGTAAATTTTGATGTCGACGACAAATAAATCATGCCTTATTCTAGAATGATACTTAACCGATGACCATCAATAAAAATCTAACGTTAACAGAATAAATTCATAAATTTCTCAAGTTACATTACCTCCCAAAACACAAGGCTTAATTACGGCAACGAGTAAAAAAAAACTATTCAAAACAAAAAAGAATTACCTAGTATGTTTCAGGGTTCTGGAAAACTTTTTCTTTATACAGCCATAATTTCTAAGCTAGTCCCAACTTGCACTGACCTACCTTTTTAGGCAACCCTCTAATTTGTCAGAACAAAAAGTGTAAAAGGTTTAATTTCCCTGCCAGCCGTCACAGAAGTTAAATATAACGCCATTCCAACGGAACGTTTTCAATAAATCCCCGTATTTACGGAGGGCTCATTAAAACGGGCTCACGTTTCCATGGCGCGACGGTTAAAAGCCGTTAGTAATAATAAAGCTCTATTAAGACTAAGTTTGTATAAAATAAGGTTTATTTACACTGAAAAGTGACTTATTTTATAATAGTAAAACGCCATTCAGCGTAATTTGAAGGATTTCTTGTCGTTGTCTTTTTTGTAACTTAGTGCAGGTGTAGGTGTCTAGCCATCAAGATGTCATATAAGGAGAAAAGGAGAGGAGAAGGACTGACAAGCAGGGTACTCACCTAGCCGTGTAGCATGTAACGTATCTGATACTGTATCAAGTGAGTACGTAGGCACGAGCCTGCTGCGAGCCGCCTGGCGCGTAGAGTGCACTAAGCTCGCAGTGACCCGCCGAGATACAGTATCAGATACGTTACATGCTACGGCTAGGTGAGAACCCTGCTTTACATGTCTTTGTTGTTGTCATGCAAAGGCTTTTAATTTAAATTACATAATGGGAACAATAGGTACTCGAGTTTGTTAAATTTTAGTGGTCTGCTAGTAATCTGCTGCTGGAACTGGAACAGAGTAAAATTTATTTGATTATTACGAGATCTGCTATTGTGTGGTAAATAAATTCACAATCACAATATTTATTACACAGTAAATAAGCTTTGATTTAACCAGTTTCACTGTAAAATATAATAATTTCTTAGGAATGACAAGTTTTCGCCGAGATGTCGTCTTTGAAGCATTTGAAAACGTTGGTTATTAAATAAATTAGGATTTCTAATATAGATTTAAATAAGTATGTCCCTTGAAAGGACGTAAGAAAGTGTAAGATGCAAATTAAAGTTGCTTTCTAATAATTTTAATTGTACTTTTTGATTTTAGACCAATTTAGTTTATTAAAATCGCTTTTTTTTTCTTGAATACCGAGTGATCGCCTGAGACCGCGTTACAATGAAATTTCTATTGTTTTGTTTTGTTAGGCTGAAAGAGTTATATAAATCTATTGATTAATTAGGGGTTTTTCTACGAAATCTATACATAAAATATTGTCGCAGGTAATCAAATTTATCTATGAGATCGAACTACTTAGCCAATTTTACATAAGACTTATACAGGGGTATACCACGTCAATTAATAAATACCTACTCGCTATGTTGTTAACCTCCAAAAACCTATTGTCATCCAAAAAAAATGACGCGACAAATCAAGTCTCTGCCTTTTTGCTGATTAAAATACAAAGTTAAGGCGAAAACGCGAAAAAGCAGGAAATGAAAACTCTCTTTATTAATATTTGTTTTATATTTCCTTTCCTGTCGCAGAACAGACATAATAAGTGAGGTGAAATCACTGCCACCAAAGTTAATAATGATGTATTTTCTGTAAATATTTTATTTGTTACAATGAAATATACATACACCAAATTGTGTACAACAATGTGAAAATTTTGGGAATCAATTTTCTGATAAGATAGATAGAAATTCTTTATTGCACAACAAACAAAGAAGTAACAGCTTATATTTACAGAAAGATGTATATAATGATTTAGGCGACCTGATCGCTAAAAGCGATTTCTTCTAGATTTTGATTTCCCATCATATTATGTTGATTTTTTAAAAACTCTTTATGATATCTGGTAATCTTTTCGCACGCACAATTTGAAACGACTATCAACACCTTTACGAACTATTTACTAATAAAATTACTAATTTCCACAAATGTAATTTATTTCTTTTACAAACTCTTTTCTTTTTTTCTATACAGAATCTTAAGTTATGACAAACACACACACACACATTACATTCTTGTTTATCGGTGCTTTTAATTAAGTTTCTTTTAAGTTGATTGTAATTCACGTTATACTCTTGTAATTCAAATAACATTGTTAACTTGACATATTGCTTAATTCAGGGCTTAAGTAGAATCTACATTTGCTCTTTTCACATCTCATTTGAACCTATCTGGCCTAGAACTCTTGTCTTAATTATAACACATGTTCCTACATCTAGGAACTAATGCGTTAAGACACAGCCTAAACGTTTCAGCCACTTCAATTAACACTAAACAGTACACTATTACCTTAATTTTAGTAAATATCACTGAATATTAAACAGGTACAGGGCCATAACCATGAACTCTTAAATCAATCTCAAAGTTGTCAAATCTGTCAATTTTGGTACGTCATTTCATACAAAATTTGACAGAAATGATAATGTTTGACAGATTTGTGATTGTTTTAACAGTTCATGGTTAGGGCCCAGGTAATCTACTTTTCGGTTAATGCGAACACCTAACTGTGCTACTTATATATTTGGTATAAAATTGCCATTTCCTTTTCGCATCAAAGACAATTTTGTCGCATATTTTAAGTTTCCAGTAATTCGCTACAAGGTATTATCAGTGGTTTACATTTGTCCCCCAACTAAGAACCGTAGGATATCAAATCCTCGACCAGAAAGCCACGTCATTTAATCGATTGACATTGTTTTGAATTGGGCCAGAAAGAAACTAACCTAAACCAAAAATAACATAGGGTTGGATGCGGACTGGTGGATGTCGATTAGATTCATACCTACACCTACTGCGTCCACGCCTAACTTCACAACACTATTATTATAATAAAATTAAGACTTATCATAAAGGAAATATAATTGTAATTTTTTCTCTATGCTGTCCGTCTGTTTGTCTGTCCGTCTGTCCGTCTGTCCGTCTGTCCGTCTGTCCGTCTGTCCGTCTGTCCGTCTGTCCGTCTGTCCGTCTGTCCGTCTGTCCGTCTGTCCGTCTGTCCGTCTGTCCGTCTGTCCGTCTGTCCGTCTGTCCGTCTGTCCGTCTGTCCGTCTGTCCGTCTGTCCGTCTGTCCGTCTGTCCGTCTGTCCGTCTGTCCGTCTGTCCGTCTGTCCGTCTGTCCGTCTGTCCGTCTGTCCGTCTGTCCGTCTGTCCGTCTGTCCGTCTGTCCGTCTGTCCGTCTGTCCGTCTGTCCGTCTGTCCGTCTGTCCGTCTGTCCGTCTGTCCGTCTGTCCGTCTGTCCGTCTGTCCGTCTGTCCGTCTGTCCGTCTGTCCGTCTGTCCGTCTGTCCGTCTGTCCGTCTGTCCGTCTGTCCGTCTGTCCGTCTGTCCGTCTGTCCGTCTGTTGGTCTGTCCGTCTGTCCGTCTGTCCGTCTGTCCGTCTGTCCGTCGGTCCGTCTGTCCGTCTGTCCGTCTGTCCGTCTGTCCGTCTGTCCGTCTGTCCGTCTGTCCGTCTGTCCGTCTGTCCGTCTGTCCGTCTGTCCGTCTGTCCGTCTGTCCGTCTGTCCGTCTGTCCGTCTGTCCGTCTGTCCGTCTGTCCGTCTGTCCGTCTGTCCGTCTGTCCGTCTGTCCGTCTGTCCGTCTGTCCGTCTGTCCGTCTGTCCGTCTGTCCGTCTAGTAAGAGATCCGTGATAGTAAGAGAGTTGAAATTTTCTCAGATGATGTATTTCTGTTTCCGCTATAATAACAAATACTTAAAAACAGAATACAATAAATATTTAAGGGGGCTCCCATACAGAAAACGTGTTTTTTTACCATTTTTATAGATTATGGTACGTGCGCGAGTCCGACTCGCACTTAACTGGGTTTATAAATGTGTTTTTTCTGTTATTATTAATAAAATGTGTTTTTTTGTTATTATTTTATAATAAGTGATAATATTAGATACTAGAATCATTTCCTAATAATTTACGTAGCATTTTAAACCTTTAACCATAGAGATATGAATTATACTGCGTACAACTTAACGGAGGTAAAAATACAGCTTAATATCTCAGATCTTAGGTAAGCCCATGGTGATCCTTGCTAAATTTTTCTACTGAAACATAAGGGAGTACTCCCAATATTTATTTAGTGTCATGGCTCTCCTTTCTAGACTGTAATGGTAACGTGTGTTGGACGTACAAAGTAATTTGCGGACGGACCGACAATTTGGAAGCAATTTGCTTGCTCAAACATTCGTGGTACGAGGACTGTTGACACTTTAGGACAAAAAGACTTGTAAAAAGGGAAATCAATAATGGCGTGACTAAGCGTTACGTAATATTAGAACGGGGCATATTATGTGAAAATACACCGTGAATTTTTTTTGGATGGTAACATTAAGAAGCTATGTCCTATTATATGAATATAAAACACTTTGACCATGGAAACAATAATAAAAAACCACCCAAGTGCGAGTCAGACTCGCGCACGAAGGGTTCCGTTTGTTGTTATAGAGGCAACAGAAATACATCATCTGAAAAAATTTCAACTCTCTAGCTACCACGGTTCATGAGATACAGCCTGGTGACAGACGGACAGACAGACGGACAGCGGAGCCTTAGTAATAGCTTTAGTTCCGTTTTACCCTTTGGGTACGGAACACTAAAAACGACAAAAAGCTATCCAAAAATGTAAAAGAAAAGTAAAACGTCCCACTGCAGGGCAAGGCCTTACGTCGACTATGAGGTGGTTTTGGGCCATACATACACCACCACGCGGGCCCAGTGCGGATTGGTGGAGTGTTGTAAGGCCAGTGACTAAATCTTACTGTCAGATGTAATCAAGGCGCCTCAAAGCCTCTGACTAGGATTTACGACCAGTATCAAGCGATATCAGCCGACCAAGTTTTAACGTGCCTTCCGAAGCACGAAGATATTTGTGATAAATGTCACTAAATATGGTTGAGTCACCCATCCACTTATATCCGCGGTGTTGGTTGCTTAGCTTTGTTAATCGATGCCATAGCGCTGCCGTTTTTATTATTTCGCGTCATCAATGTTAAAAGTTATTCCTTGTCTTACTTAAGGTTCCTGGAAAACCTTCTAACGTAATAAACATCTCGAAAATAGTTTTCTTTCTTTTAGAATTCGGGTTAAAATTTCGCTCAAAATAAAAACCTTTTAAAAGATAAATTAAACTTTATATTTTTAGTCTGAACCTAAACTTATTATTTCATGTAATATAACTATATTATTCTCCCTAGCGAACTAATACCTACTTTCATCAATTTATTCAAGTTCTTCAGTAAAACCAACAATTGGAAAGGTTATTTCAACTGCTATTGCATAATGGATGACAAATCAGCTTGTATCGGTCGTCCCTCGTGTTTATTTTCAAATTGGTTCCCAATACGTAGACAAAACCACGAATTTGCATAAAATATTTAAAACTATCTTTCATTTTTTCCAATATATAGAATTATTGCGTACATATATTTTTTTAAACAAATACTACAACTATCTAAGATAGATTTTTGTTTTAAAAATATATGTATTTTATACAGTTCCAAAAGAAAGAATAAAGAGGAACCAGTCACTCTTTGCTTTGAAAATACTTAATAAGCTGCTGCTTCTGTTTTAGGAAGAATTTGGGTTGCGAACTCCTTTTTAAATAATTAAGTACTTTATAACCTTTAGGTACCTACTCTATCTCCAGACTAAAAGACGCAGCGTGGGCAGGCCCTCACCCAGTGGACTAACGACTTGTGTTGTGGGACGGTCGTGGGAAAGGCGCTGGACAAATGGCCCATAGCGTCTCGCTGTTATTCATACACTGTCTTATTCAGAGACGTTTTAGAAAACCGGAACTAAGGTTAACCCACTGTAATAACGTACATAAAACAGTGGTTTAACCTTAGTCCCGGACTAAATGCACTCTGAAAAAGACAGACAGAGTGTCCCTGGAAGTCAAATCGAACAGTAACATACCTAGTTGGGGTGATTCCCGAACTTTTAGGCTATAATTTATAATGTAAATTTATCTTTGACAGAAGAAAGTTTGGAAAAATATTTATTTTCATTTTTGCCACATGTTTGCAAGTTTATCGATCCAATTAACTTCCTAAGGAATAGTAAACCCTCCTACAACATTCTTAACAAAATATTAAACAGTTGTCTTTGATAGTTTCTTTGTTTGAGATTTGTTTAAGCTCTATGTGATGTTACGAAAAAATGAAAAAACAATCACAACCTTTTTTCCGTAGAAAATAGAACCCTCTTGCATAGAGCCCCGATTTGATCCATACTTCCAGAAACACCCTGTATAAGGTGAGGCCATGCCCAGCAGTTAACTTCCAAAAGCTGATAATGATGATGATAACTATAAATACCGACTTTTTGCCATGGGCATTGTCTTCTAGCAGGATTCAAAACCACTTTGGTTCAAATTGAAACACTCTTTTGTTTTTTTTTTGTTATCGCTCTACCCTTTGTCGACAAATGCTTATACTCTGTTAAACTGAGGCTAAAATCAATACCTAGTACAGTGTTGAAGAGTTGGATGTTACGTAATGGCCAACAAATCAACAACTCGGAATCGGAAGTATCGGAACATCTAGTTGCTTGTGTGCTTCAATTGCTTCCGAACGGAGACATCGCCGCAAATCTACATAACCGAATGAAATCGATTATTCAGTCCCTGATTTTGGAATCGAATACTTTTACGGGCAATAACTAGAGATGCTTACCTACTGTAGTAAAACCGTATGAGAAATGTACATTGACATACATTTCGATTAGTGTGGCCTCGCAGTCCGGACTAGAAAGCCAAAAGATGCGGGTTCGAAGCCCACAATCCACAAATGTCTGTGTGAAAAACACACCTAAGACATAAAAGTTTTTAAATATATTTAAGCATGAATATCCGTAAAATAGTTGCTATAGCATAAGCTACTCAGCAATTGTTAGAATACTTTATGTACTGTATTTTATTTAACGTGGACAATTTGAAAATAGCTAAAAAGGGTTTTCACACTTCTTGAATAGTTTCGCAAATACACGAGTCAAATAAAGATGTACGGATAGCACTAAATGAGTGTATATGAATTATTTTGGAATCCACAAAGTCGTTGAAAGCAACGAGTGAAATATTAATCGATCACAAAGCGATTCAGCTTACGCTTCAGGCATCGAATTTTCCGAAAGAACGCGCGCCCAGGCGATTATTCGATACATGAAAATGGAAAAAACTGAAAGGTGCCAACTCTCGAAATGGGCATAATAAAACCTGATAATAAACCTTCGATAGGCAATCTATGCCAACAAAGGTGCGGTGCGGGCTTTGATCAATTTTGTGTTCAGCAAGAATTATCTATTATGGATCGTCACTCGCGGAGTGGAAGGTAATTAAATTTTTATTGTGCCAGCAAATTGGTTTTATTGTGGATGTGTGAATTTCAAAACAAACTTAATCAGTTTTTCGTTTGTGTTGAATTTTAATCGAATTTTAGCTTATTATGTATTTGCGTGCGTGTTTAAAATAAAATACATTCAAATTGTTTAACATCGTGCTAATACGTCTGTTGAATCAATATTTTTTTCTTCTTTATGTAACCTTGTTAATAGATTAAACAAAAATCCATTAACAGCTGAATGATGGATGAGTCAGGTAATTTTTTTTATCACCAAAAAATGAATTTTAGTACATTTTATTAAACTTTGACTACAATATCCAAAAACGCATTTAAAGAAGAAGATAGAAACATTTTATTTATTTACCTACGTTAAGGCCTTAACACGCTTGAATGACCTTGACGCGTCGTGCCCATACATTTTCGCGCGTACGGATGACCTCTAAAAATCGGAAAAAACATGTTTTTTATAAAATTAATGCCTTTAAAGAGAAATTTCAAATAAAACTCTTAATTCAAAACATGTATATTTCCAAAATCTTGTTTTGTGTAAATCAAAATTATTCAATTCAAGATGTTCATTATATCCTCTTCTAGCATATCGTATTTTAATTTTTTAGATTCAAGTAACAGGTATTCTCTCAAATTGATTTTTATATTCGAGATTTTAGGCACTTGGGTGGTGTTAAGGCCTTAACAAAATTATTTTTAATTTATCATGTCAAAACAATGTCTTTTGAATCCAAATAGTGCAAATTCATAAATATTTGGGAAGTTTTTTATGTGATATTGTCATAGCGTACTTAATTGGTATGTTTAGGGAACTGCTAAGTGATTTCACAAATTAATTATTGAAAATCACTACATACATTGCTCAGGGGGCTTACTACGTAAGTGTTTCGTTCGTTCGCACGTATTAACCTATCAAATTAAAATAGTAATTCACTTGAATTAAACCTTTCACAATTTATGCACAATTGAAAACGGTCGGGGGTGACAAAGGATTGATACAAGGAGATGGTAATTTTAATTTGTTAGGTTTATACGTCCGAGCGATCGATACGTTGTCGAAGTAGGCCTTTTGGTCTTAAGGTACACTTGTGTTATAGAAATCAAAAACAATGGCAGTACCACAGACCCGAGTTAGTATAGAAAGTTCCTTTTCTAAACTGTCCAGACCTAGAGTCAAACTCTGGACCTCAGAGATAATGAAGGCAAGTCCATCGTGCTCGCCTCATGGCTACAGAGATCGTCGAAACTACAATATTTATTCAAACATTCAGCAAAATATCTCGATTCAAACTGTATTTGTAAATGATAGTAAAATCCCGATTCTGAACAGTATCGATGACAATTTAAGAGTAAAAACAAAGGAATACACAGAAAACGTTTTCAGCGAGAAAGCGGAACAAACAACTGGTACACCTTTTGACTTATTTGTACGAACGTGCATTGAAATGTGAACATTGTATTGGACTTTAGACCTTGAGACAACGACTTAAGAATACACCTGTAAACATTATGTCACTCCTGGCTGTATCTATTAACTTTTTGCCTGTTATTTGCGTCAACAGACAACTAAGTGTAGTAGACAACCGTATAGGTGGACAAACCTAACTCAAATCAAATAAAAACAAAATGAATAACATGGATTCATTTCTGCGACAGATCACGGGCCAGTTTATTATATGCTTGGAGAAATAAACGTTTGCCTTTTTTTGCCATTGTTTTTAACTATCAAAATCATACAATGTAAAATTAACACAAGGGGCTATTTTTTAGTTTTGAGCCTGAATTATCCTAATTATTACTATTTTTTTTATCTCAGATAAACAGCTCTATTTTACAAATTTACCGCGTTAAACGTCAAGTAGCAGTCGCATAATGATACCACGATACAGAAATATTCGTATTATTACGTTTTACTTGACCAAGAGGTTTAATAGTACCTACTTATGACTAAGACAATTAAATAAAGACAAAATATACTCATAATCCGCACTAAGCGCTTCTCATCATCTTTTATAATGCGCACAGCTAAAGATTGGAATTCCCTGCCTGCGTCTGTATTTCCGAGTACATATAACCTGACTCTCTTTAAGTCCAGAGTGAATAGGCATCTTCTGGGCAAGCTCGCTCCATCGTAGATACCATCTATGCTCTAGAGCAAGATTGGGGTCAAGAGTAAGCCCATCTCGAACAAAAAAAATGCAGATTTGTAATTGACTAAACTTTACATACATCCTCAATCCGCAGTTGACCCGTTTGGAAGATAAGAGATGGCACAACATCACTTTATAATATAATTGGACAACATCACATACATTGTTTTGATGTAAGTAGCTAAAGCACTTGTGTTAAATAAATCAGAAACAACGACGGTGCCAAAACACCCAGACAAGACAATAGAAAAGTTCGTTTTCCACATTGTCCCGACCGGGAATCGAACCCGGAACCTCAGAGATGGCAGCGACTCTCTCTCGGCTACGGAGGTCGTCGAATAATAATATAGATGACGCAATGGGACGTATAAAATAAAAAGTTTACTAGTCATCTTTTTTAAGTCTGTAGGCGTCTAATATTATAAGTAAGTGGTCTACATTTGTATCCTACATCACCGAATTCACAAACTGATCTTTGTTTAACTTCGAAACGTTCGGGACACAAAACAAAACATACTCGCTGTTGTTTACCCTGAAACTTTCTTTTGTAAACAGTTGAAGTTCGCAAATCGGATTAACTGGGTACGGTCAACAGAAATAAATATTTTTCCCCTTTTACGACCTTTTTAATAATGTTTAAGTATTCTTATTGGTTGAAAAGTTACTATTTGCTTGGCGTAGCCATAGTTTTAAGATAATATTAAAGAATAGGTTTTAGGTTGTTTCCTTTAGGTCTATATTTTAGTAAATAAAACTAAAAGTTCTTGCGCGTGACAGCTAAGTACTGCCAGCACCTTCTAGTAGCATGTTTATTTAATTAATAAGCACGTGTGCTTTACGTAAATTATAAACAAATTGATAATGCGCTAGTCACCACACCACTGAAAATAACTACGACATAAATAATTAAAATCCCAGTGTTACGAGGTTCCAGAAATCCAAACCACGAATTAGCCCATTAGGTAACTGAACTTGGAGTTAAACTGCATGACTAATAAAACTACATATGATATGATATGTTATAGCGATTTATCAACATACAACTGTCAAAATATGAACTTTTATCTCAACGGTAAGCATGTCCGTGACGTCACCGGCACAGACATGTCCCTGTTTTGATAAAAAGTTTAAGAAGGCCGCTATGTATATCATATTTTGACCGTCGGGTGTAGATAAATCGCTATATGATATCATATCCTATCGTGTTTTGTTAAACATGCTAGGGAGGCTGAGCTCATTTAGAAAAAATAGTTGTCTTTACTGACCCAAACCCAAGACTTGAGACAGATCAGCGTGCCACTACGTCATTATGGACGTCAATAGATATATAGAGAGATAGATACTCTTTATTGCACACCAAACAAAGAAGTTACAGTTGATATTTACAGAAAGATGTACAATTTAGGCGGTCGTATCGCTACAAAGCGATCTCTTCCAGACAACCTTCAGGCAGAGGACAGCTATAATGAAAAGGGAAAAGTGGTGCAGAGTGGCTATTTATTTATTTAAAACTTTATTGCACAAACTTACAATAAGTGTACACATGGTGGACTTAATGCTAAAAGCATTATCTCTCAGTCAACCATTGGGTCATGCAGAAAGCTTGCAAAGGAGGAGAGGCTTGTAAGATAAAAATACAGAGAAAAAAAATGTGTAATTTTATATACAAACCTACAATTAAAATATCAATAAGTATAAACTACATCATACAATACCTTTAAAATATAAATGCTTCAATTATCTACTTCTAATTCATATATGGTTCCATTCTCAAATAAGCGTAGTGCATCAATGCGAATTGAATTGCAAACTGATTTGTTGTTATTAACACTAGTGAGCTGGTATAGTTGATAAAGCCGGGCCACGCCGGGCTAAGGCAAACACAACATTATGTGCTATGCTGAGTGCTAAGGCTGCATGTCCACTTAAGATATATGTGGATACAAAGATAGAAACTTTATTCAACATCACACAAAGCAAACGAAAAGCAAATAGTAATATTAAATATAAATATTGGACAACATCACAAACATTGCTTTAGCAACTTACCTTAGGATCAGAGCAATGTATGTGATGTTGTCCAAAAATTTTTTATGTATTATTTATTTATGCCCTTGCAGGGCGTCACATTAGCTACTATCATATGTACCTACTATCTTACCCTACTATTAATGTGACATGCAATAAACTATTTGAATTTGAATTTGAATTTGATCTGTCTGATCCTAAATGAAGTAGTCAAATCACTTGAAATATAAAAATCAAAAATATGACAGTACTACAACACCCAGCCAAATCAGTGACGATAATATTAAAAAAAAATGTTCTACATTAACCCGTCCGGGACCTCAGAGATGAAGCCTAGTACCGCTGTGTTACCTCTTGGCTACGGAGATCGTCGAATATAAACTTTGATAGACATTTATATGAGAAGTTAAGAGTTCCACTACCCACCTTCTGGCTTCATCATCAGAACGACCATGAGCTCGATAGTATGTAAGAACGCATTTCATCCCACAAGGCTTCCAACCGGCCAATCTTGAAGTCACTGAGGGAACATAGTCCGTTCAGCAGTGGACGTCCTATAATTGAAATAATGATAATGAACCTGGGGTATAGATTAAAACGTTACGTAGAAAGTAATAAGGTCTGATATGAGTTACTTTTTAAGAACTGTGGCTGTTGCGGTCCTATCTTGATATATCTTACCGCAATTAGAGTAATCTGATCCTGGTATAC
Source organism: Anania fuscalis (assembly GCA_950371115.1). Taxonomy (NCBI): domain Eukaryota; kingdom Metazoa; phylum Arthropoda; class Insecta; order Lepidoptera; family Crambidae; genus Anania; species Anania fuscalis. The sequence goes on along the minus strand of OX493343.1, from coordinate 12,509,642 downwards.
CCTAGGCAACGGGTAGTCATTTATTTACCTTCATCTAAAATAATTAAGCAGCCGAGAATAGTCATTTTTTCCCCTCTGTGTTCAGATCCCTAAAGTCGCAAAAATACAATTGATAATAGTTTGCTAAAATAATGCTAAAAGTAGCAGTTTGATTTAGGCTTGACGTAGCACTCTACTGAATCGTAGTGTGGCTAAGCCTTTATATGTCTACAACGACCCCTGTGGTATGACGTCATATACGCTGAACAAGAGAATAGGCTGATGACGTTACACCACAGAGCTTTAAATAGACTATTGAATACTAGTTTTGAATATAAATTAACTTCACACGTATTATTGGTTGACAAACACACATTTTCATGCTCTTGTCGTAGCTCGAAAAGTGAGACGAATATAATTGTGATATTCATATAATGTCCCTTATTCAATGGCAAATAAATGATTCTGATTCAGATTCTGACATTCTCAGATTAGTGAATGGAAAATTCTGAAACTATAAAAGTTTTCGTCTATTATTTTTTATAAATATAAAAAACAAAGAAATTTTACTAAACAATACAATATCTTAGTAAAAAATAGAAAGGAGATCACCAGACCAAACAATTGATGTACTTTTTATGAGAAACTTGATATACCCTTATTCTTTGGGAATTACCAGTTATGACACACTTTAATGTATTTTAAAACAAGGCATCTGGAAGTTATCGATTTCAAAGTAATTAAAAATCATTCATTAAATTAATATTTAATAAATGATGATGCGTTCTTTAGTTTTTTTGGGAAAGCAGACTCAGCAGTATCACCAACTCAATTTCTCTGTTTAATGAAAGTATGCATAAAGTCAATATTTTACTGGTTTTATAAAGGCGCAGCGCTATTTGCGGGACGTCATTTCCGTTATTTGACGGCTGTCAGTTGTGTTTGAATCCTGCTCATATGACCCTGCTAAACTAGCTGACAGATGTAAGACCATTTGTCATCGATGATGGACGTTATTATGACAAAGGCTACCCGCCCATCGGCATTACCGATGGAGGCGTATTTTGAACCGTTCGAATTCCAATTCGCTTACGAAATCCTAGAATCGTATACAATTATTTCCTAGGAGTTCGTATGCGATTCTTGTGAACTCATATGCGCATCGGAACTCACATGCTTCAAAAATACCCAACCTGCTCCAACACATTGGGTCAATATAAGAAGTGAATGATTACATCCATTTGCATCACGGTTTAGAGTGCTAGTTTTTATTGTAATTTGATTGCTATCGATTACAAGGAATATCAGGAGGTTGCTGGCGTGTTTATTTCTCGATTTCTATCATCATCATCATTTCAGCCACAGGACGTCCACTGCTGAACATAGGCCTCCCTCAGTGACTTCTGTCATCGGAGGGTTTTTGCCATACTCGCCACGCTTGGCAGGCGGGTTGGCGAGCGCAGTTTTTTTATTATTTCGCACGCATTAACGTTATTTTGAATCAAAGTCTGCGTTAAACTACAGAAAAATGAAAGTTATGCGTATCAGAAGTAAAGCTACTAAATCAACGCACACCATCGATATCGTTCAATGAAACGAAATCCCGAAATACCCTGGAAGGTCCAAAATCGTGTCCGTAAGCAATATCTATGTGCGATCCTATCTTCGAATACCTATTAATTTTTGTGTGGTTGAACTCTATTTTCTAATATAAACGTTTTGCATCCTACATCCATTTGTCCCTTTTTTGCACACAAAAAAGTTGTTGTTGTGTGTTGATCTTTGCCTCTACGACACGTAAACAGTTAGTATTTTGTTCCTTGGCCAACGAAAAAGTTTCCGAATACTTTTAAAAAGAAACAACTGGCCACCTCTCATCCCCACTACCACTCAAAAAGAAAACTTCGTCAATCGAAATCGAATCGAGACATTCTTCGAATCAAATAATGGCTGACAATTGAATCGAAGCACTTTGTCCGTTCCCGCGAGCTATATAGGGTTGCCATACTTTAGTTAGTGACCTTTACTTCAGATTGTTCTATTTTTGTACCATTTTATAATTATTTTTACCATAGTAAATATCGATTTTTTTAAATATTTATATAAGATTTCAAATTAAAATCTTTGTTTGCTTACTAAGTGATATATTTATTTATTAAAATTTAATTCACAGTTTTAAAAATCATATAATACATGAACTTAATGATATCGCGTATATGTACATTTGCTAAGGAATTTCAATTTTAACTCTAAAAGGAGGCTCCTTCGTCAAAACGACATTTTTGCCGTGTCCGTCCGTCTTGTCCGTGGCTAGCGCAAAGAATTTCATAATTCAGGGATCCGTTTGCTTTTTATTAAGCTTTAAAGTATAATTTTTGTTAGAGTCAAATGTCCATCCCCTCTTCTGTCAGCGAAATTATTGTTTTAAGATGTTAGTGAAGAAGAAGTGTGGATTTTTTTTAAATAGTATTATATATTACAACGATGTTAAAAAGAAAACTATCGCTGCTAGGTAGGCTTCACAAGATAATAAATAATAAATATTGGACAACATGACATACATTGCTCTGATTCTAAGGTAAGTAGCTAAAGCACTAGTGTTAGAAATCAGAAACAAGTACCACGACACCCAGACCCGAGCCAATATAGAAAAGTTCGTTTTCTACATTGACCCGACCGGGGATCGAGCCCGGAACCTCAGCGATGGCGGCGGCATTTACAGTCCGGCGTGCTCGCCTCTCTGCTACGGAGGTCATCCGAAAATACCGAGTTAACTTGCAAAACGTTCTAGAAGATTTTATATTACTGTTTTTAATTAAGTAAAACAGGTAAACCTAGATGGGAACTACGGGCGACTTGTATTGCGCCTGGCCTAAAATGCATTTGGGCGGGCGGGCGTTTTTTGTTTTTAGCCACAACCCTAGCTATACAGAGGGGTTTGAGTATCCTCAGATAGTACCTACTGTCAATTATTGTTGCAAGCTCTTGTGATATTTTGAGTTCAAATGTTAGCAATAGTAACTTGTATAAACGTAAACAGTATTAATCGAATCGTTTCTTTTTAGTGTTTGAGTTAGCTAGTAGATGTCATTTTTAGGGTTCCGTACCCAAGGGGTAAAGCGGGACCCTATTACTAAAGCTCCGCTGTCCGTCTGTCTGTCTGTCTATCTGTTCGTCCGTCTGTATCTCATGAACCGTGATAGTTACACAGTTGAAATTTTCACAAATGATGTATTTCTGTTGCTGCATAACAACAAACACTAAAAAAAGCGGAATACAATAAATATTTAAGGGTAACAACAAACGTGATATTTTTTGCCGTTTTTATAGATAAAGGTCCGGAACCCTACGTGCGCGAGTCCGACTCTCACTTGGCCGTTTTATTTTTGTTTTATCCACAACCCTAGCTATACTGATGGGTGGATACTCAGTTAGTACCTACTGTAGTCAATTATTGTTGCAAGCTCTTGTGATATTTTGAGTTCAAACGTTATTAGGTAATAGCAACTTGTATAAACGTTAACAGTATCAATCGAATCGTTTCTTTTTGTGTTTGAGTTAGCTATTAGATGTAATTTTTGGAGTTCTTTTCGGATTATTTTAGTTTATTTTATCCGTCAAGTGTTCTTTTTGCACCCTTTTTAAGCTAAAGATTTAAAGGTAGGTACGCATTGTCGGTTCAAATTGCTCTACCTCTTCTTTAATAATGAAAAAAGATCTTATAGTTAACTTTTTTTTTGTTAATCGAAAAAAAAGTCTAGTAAACATTAAGTCATTGTCAATCCATTTAGTAATAATTAGAAAAATATTAGAATCAAACGTACAAAAGTCTTCAATCCAACGTTACATATTTAAGTAACGGTAAGTTCGTTCATTACTGATTGAATAAAAAAGCTGGACAGTGGATTTTTTTTTGTACTTTGAGACTAGAATATCAGGGCTATAACCATGAACTCTTTAAACAATCTCAAAGTTGTCAAAATGTCAATTTTGGTACGTCATTTCATACAAAATTTGACAGAAATGATAATGTTTGACAGATTTGTGATTGTTTTAACAGTTCATGGTTAGGGCCCAGGTCTTTTAATTTGAAGCACTGTTTTAGGGTTCTATTACCAAAGGGTAAAACAGGACCCTATTAATAAAACTCCGCTATCCGTCTGTCTGTCTGTCTGTCCGTTTGTCACTAGGCATCTCATGAACCATGATAGTAAGACTGAAGACAATTAAAATTTTCACAGATGATGTATTTCTGTTGCCGTATGGAAGCCCCCTTAAATAATTATTTAAGGGAGGTTTTCATACAACAAATGTAATTTTTTGCTAGTTTTTATAGATAATGGCGCGGAACTCTTCGTGCGCGAGTCCGACTCGCAAAAGGTCGATTTTTTAACACTCAGCATAAAACCTAAACTCAAAACTCGTTTCCTAATATTACATCCGAACTTTGATTGTACCTGTGTTCACGACAAATAACGCCCTAACTCCCCAAAAAACACAAATAAATCAACCAACTTCCAGCCGTTTAAAAGTTGATTCACAGTAAATCAAAGTGGGACCGCAATTTTTCTCTGTTACATCTCTTTTCTCAGCGAGTAATAAACTTAGAGAAAAGAAAAACGGCCAAGTGCGAGTCGGACTCGCGCACGAAGGGTTCCGTACCATTATCCATAAAACGGCATAAAATCACGTTTGTTGTATGGGAGCCCCCATAAATATTTATCGTATTCTGTTTTTTAGTATTCGTTGTTATAGCGGCAACAGAAATACATCATCCGTGAAAATTTCAACTCTCTAACACGGTTCATGAGATACAGCCTGGGGACAGACGGACAAACAGACAGACGGACAGCGGAGCCTCAGTAATAGGGTCCCGTCCCATTTTACCCTTTGGGTACGGAACCCTTAATAATAGTCGTAAGAGTTGAGAGCTACAAGATGTTACAAAGATTTAGACGTCTAGTTTGTGAGATAGATTGCCTAAAGGTTGTACCCTTTTTACCTAGTCTACACTTAGCCCGTAATGCTTTTTCCAAATAATGATAAACGCTTTGATCATATTATACAGGCTGTGGTTTTAAATAGTAGACACATTTAACGAGTATTCATCAATACAAGCAATTTTTACTATAAAAAAAATTATAAACCACAGCCTGTATTCAGTTATACAGTGGTACCAGAACTTTTTGGACCATAGTTACATACACCGAGTGTTATGGTTTTTGATTCCCTGGCGATGATTTTTCTCGCTGATGATAATATAAACAATGATATTTATATTCACAGTCAGAGTAAATTTCCAGTTTGCTAGTGTTATCTATTCTGATCTAGGGTCACCTTATTTTTGAATAATTTTTAGAAGGCCATTTTTAAAAAAAGTCTTAAGAAAATTTGTTTTTCGAACACATGTATGACGCATTTTAAATTCCCAGTTCGGGTCAATAATGAAAAGTGATTAGCATTTCAAACTAACTAGGGTCTTATGAACTTAAAAAAATACAGACATTTAACAAGGACGTAAAAGGACGTTAATTATTTACTGTAAGAGACACTGTTCTGTTAATTTTTCGTAAACAATTAAAATAATCACATATTTTCAAAAATAACACAAAGAAAATTCCTTTTTTTTTAATTGCACAAACATAATTTAAATAAAATCCCAATTTCATACCGGCCAGCATTAGCGACGAGTCCAGCCAGTTTAGGACAATGAAATAAAAACTCCGTCGATGAGAAAAGAAATAAAACTTGGGCCCTTAACTGAGTTTAGGACAGAAGTTTTATTCCTCGTCCCTATGATTGAGTTTTAAGAGCCTTCTAAAGGGGGGGGGGGGGAGTGTAATTCTCATCCTTATGCCAATGGTATTAAAGCGAATATGTCTTGGAATTATACCAAGATTATAGAAAAAGAAGAACAATGATTGTTTCCTTGAAATAAATTAAATTTATAACAACGTAGGCTCTTTTAAAATTGCTTAGCTCAGATAAATTCAAGCAAAATTTAGCTGTTTCTAAACTGTTTTCAGTCGCAATACAATATTATTGTTTCTAAACTGTGTGAACACAAACCATTTAATTCCAAACCACTGAACAGTATTTTATCACCGAACTTCCTACCACTCACCATATTTCATCAATGTACACTGACGTTTAATATCTCGACATAATACATCACTCTTTGTACAGTTGTCACAAACTATGCCAGTTCGCGTGACTCTCAAGACTATTTGTATGGATCAACCAGGGCCGTACTTGGGGCCCTTCAACAAATGAAGCCCTTAGTTAATATCGATAGAATTTATTCTTGGTATGAATAGGTATGGTGAGAGTATTCACGTTGTAAAAAGTTTATTATTAGGTTAGGAAATTTTCCTAACATGTAGTGTATATTGTAGTTGACGGCACTATAAATATAATAGAAGTGGATTTCGATCTATATTGTGCATGATTGACATGAGGCAAGTCGAAGTCTTATTGTATGTATATCTGTAGTGTTGATAATGAAGGACAGAATTACAGCGGAAAAAAATAGATCTATATGATCTCTTATGATAAGGCGTATAGGAAAAAAATATTTTATGAACTATTTCTAATAGAATTAGTTTATTCTTCGAAATTCTAGTCGTGTACATCAGACATCTACAGCCATGATAATTATAACATCATGGACCCCCTCGAATATCTACCTGCTACCTCGGGGCCCAGGCACAATCAAATACGATCCTGTGTTAGGGATTTACGTTATATTGCGGAACCATTTTTGTAATGGTATTCATTCTAACTGCACAGAATGTATTTTACGTATGGGCACGCTATGAAAACGACATAGACAAAGAGGTCAATTTGTTACTTCTGTTAAAAAATGCAATGATGTTACGTGAACGGTGTAATTTAGATACGAGTATACCAGATTTGTTCCATGCAAAATATTCTCTGGCATACTATGATGAGTAATAGATGCTACAGTCAAAACTCGGTAACGATCAAACTACTGACAACAAATTATTTACAAACAATTCAGATGCACAAAAGAAACCTAATATTTAAATTAGAATCAACTTACTCAAAAACAAAAGTGTGTCCATGATGCATGGAGGCAAGAGGTGCGAATGCGTACGTTTAAGTAATATTTAAAGGTTACATTTGGCACTTCTTTATAAAAATAGAACCAAAGATATATCAAAAATGGATTGAATTTGAAAGTATCTGCAGTAATATTAGTCTCAACGCTTTAAAAGCATTTAGGCACTACATCCGATCGAAGTCCAAGAAACCACTATCTAAAATTCTGATTTAGTGCGCAATTTCACATACAAATGGCGTAAGTAATTGTTTTTTGATATTTCTCGGATTCAATAAGTTGCAAAATATAAAAACGCGTCTATTTTACTTAATTGCGACCAAAACATATCTAGCATCATTATTCCTTATGTTATATCGTTTAAAGTCTAATATAAAGGGTCTTTTTATAAGCTTTTAAAGGAAAAGCAACACAAATCTTGATAACAGATATCTGTATCCGCGTTGCACATCTGTTGTTTTTCAGAGAAGAAACTCCGCAGAGAAATGTAATTAGTCAGGAAAGGCCGATATAATGCGTTATGAGCATTCATAGCCTGTCACATGAATACAACAGATGAGCAGTTTTATTTAATGCAATAATGCTATTAATAATGAAGACGTGAATCGTTTGATCTAGTGGGTTACGCTCCGGAGTATGAAGCCGAGCGGTTGCGGGTTCTATTCAGGGGCAAAAATATAAATACTTAAATAAATATTGGAAAACATCACATACATTGCTCTGTATCGTAAGGTAAGTATCTAAAGCATTTGTGTTTAGAAATCAGAAACAACGACGGCACCACAACACCCAGAACCGAGACACGAAAAGTTCGTTTTGACCCAACCGGGAATCGAACCCGGAACCTCAGAGATGGCGGCGTGCTCGCCTCTCGGCTACGGAGGTCGTCAAAATGTGTGATGGGCACTATTTAGCTAAATCATAAATATATTTAAGCAACATCAGTTTTTGGAAGTCCACTGCTGGACATAGATTTACCACGGCCACAGCGAGCGGCTCTGGAGGCCTACTACGAAAAGCTTCGTTCGTTCCGTCGTATTACCGTATCAAATCAAAATAACCACTCACTTGTATCAAACCTTTGATAATTTTGTGAACTATTGAAAATGGCCGTGTTTTTTTATACGGTCTTTTAAATTATAAGATTATAAACTTTCTGAATCGCTTAATCTGTTTTCCTCCAAAGTATTTTCGCTTGACCCACGTTGTAGGCCATTTTGTTCCGAACACACGTTCAAAGGATTTAGGTAAAATGAAGACCTTAGAAGTAAAACTTGCCTCCTGAGAATGCGGTAGGTAGTACCGTGGCCCCCCTCAGGTATTTCGCTTTTGGACGAAGTTCCTAACTATTCGGAACACACTGCTATGCTACATCGTGTTTGAAACTTGAAATTCTGACATCTTTAGGTACCTATGCTTAGTTATGGTGGAGTACATGTAATCAGGGAAAAAGGTCAGCTGAATGTCAACTGTTTACTACCATAGGAAATTAATTATATAATTAGTCGTTGGCCATGGATAGAGATAGGTGGAGGAGTTTGGGGGAGACCTTTGCCCAGCAGTGGGATGATGTAGGTAAAAAAAAAAAAAAAAACAATTCAATTCAATTAGGACAGTTAAAAAGAAGTGCCAAAAGGGTCTTCGCTCAACATTAGCCGTGGCAACTAAGAATAACTGCCACGACACAGATAAGATAAAGATAAAGATACACGACACGATAAAGATTGGAATTCCCTGCCTGCGTCTGTATTTCCGAGTGCATATAACCTGACTCTCTTTAAGTCCAGAGTGAATAGGCATCTTCTGGGCAAGCTCGCTCCATCGTAGATCCCATCTATGCTCTAGAGCAAGATTGGGGTCAAGAGTAAGCCCATCTCAAGTAAAAAAAAAAAAAAAGACACTGATATTCTAAGGGTACCCTGGCCGCTAAATACAGTTACAATAAATAAAAGAGGAGGAATAAAAAAAAAAACAACAATAAAAAATTAAAATAGTGTTCACTTAAAAAATATTAAAAGTCATACAAACAAGACTCAAACTGTACAATGGAGTATTATTTATAGCCAAAACCGAAGCCGGATCCCTTCCGGATAACCATACCCTATGTTAAATAAATAATAATAATAACTGAATTGTTTCTACAAACACACCAATTAGCTAGCGCCAAACTAAGCAAAGCTTACACCATGGAGACTAGATAACAGATAAACATACTACGTTTAAAAACATCCATGACCTAGGTACAAATGCTCGTGCTTATCACACAAACATTTGCCTTTTGCGGGATTCGAACCCGCAACCGCCAGGCTTTATAGTCTGGAGCGCGAACCACTACACCAAACGTTCGTCTAAATGGTAAAGGGATAAAATATCTATAATTATTATATATATGATAATAATCTTCGATCAATATCCTTAGTAAGTGTACCTACAGTTACCCACACAAATAAACTTTTGTTATGTGCGATCGTGCCAAAGATTTCAAAGCACGTCAACCCTAGTTTCGTTTGTCCGACTCCCATTAGACCGGTTTTTGTTATAGAAAGCAAAAAATCAAAACTTTTCTCTACTCATTGAGTTTTGAAACTTGACTATGACCTCTGGGATCATAATATTAGTTTAGTTAATAACAAAATTCTATTAACTTAACCACTCCAAGGGTTACTTGTCTGATGCCATAAAGGCCTCAAAGTTGCGTGTTCAAGAATGCTGCATAGTTCGAAGCCCTCAGGTGTATGCCTTACAACTTCAGGTTGCGGTACAAACTCGCTAGACTTGTTACAAGGAGGCGAGTTCTGAGTGTATACTTATGTATCAGCATTGTGGAAATAGAAAGTTGTTAAACTAATTATGATGTACAAAGTACATTTTAATTAAAATCTATCTGTCTATCTATTCAGCCTATTGCAGTCCAATGCTGGACGTAAGCGTCCCCCAAAAAACGCCTAAGAGCACGATCTCCCGCTTTTTTTATCCATCTACTGCCAGCCATCCTCCTAAGGTCGTCGGCCAATCGAGCTGGTAGGCGACCTACACTACGTTTGCCTAGGCGTGGTCTTCACTCGAGAACCCGTTTACTCCAACTTATTTGTCGCAGAACTCATCGGTTCTGCGACAAATATGGCTAGCCCACTGCCACTTAAGCTTGCTACATTTTTGGACTATGTCCGTTACTTTAGTCCTCTGCCTGATAATCTTGTTTCGGATTTTATCCCCTAACGAAATCCCAAGCATCGACCTTTCCATAACTCGCCGAGTGACATGGAGTCGGTGGGCCAGTTTTACTGCCATGTTCTACGTTTCGGCTCCGTATGTCATCAGTTGTTCAGCAAGTTTTAAACTAATTATTTCATTATTATGACGTTAAATATGCGGCGTTGATCAGCTGCTGATTATAATGCCTTTATCACTGTCATCGTTTTAAAAAAGACAATACCGAATCATGCCTGCGTTACAAGGTGAAGTTTCCTACACATAAATGAGCCAGTTTTGAAAAGTTAATTTCCTAAATAAATTAATTTCCGCACCACTGTGCCAAAAGTTGTTATTTCATTTATTAATTTCGTTTATTTTTGTTTATAGAGGACAACAAATTTTCCCTAATTTGGTTTTAGAGTAAACTTAGATATACTGCACCAACTTCACTTGCGTGTAAATATTATTAATAAAAAGAACGAATATTTATGTAGAGTTTTGCCTAGGTCTGCTTACAGAACTCAAAAGTCTGACACTAAGCACACGTAAAATATTTTGATTTTAACGAATAAAAAGTTTGAAAAAGAAATCATTTTAATTTTGCCACACATGTTTGCTAGTTGATCAAATTAACTTCCTGAGGAATGCCAAACTTTCGTATCTAAAAATGAAACAGTTATCTTCGTCAGTTTATTTATTTAAGCTCTGTGAAATATGTTACGTCAAAACGAAAAATCAAATACAACTTCATCTTGTCAAAAAGGAACCCACATTCATAGAGCCAAAAAGCTCAAGAATCACCCCCACTATGCGCCTGTCCGATTTGATACTTCCAGGGACACCCTGCAAACATTTGACGCTAAAGATCAGGCTTAGGCTTTTTCTATATTTAAATGTCTAGGGTCATTGAACCTTATTTTTCACCTCAGAATATATTTAAATAATAATCAATTATTATATAGTTTTCAATAATCTCCACTATATGTGTGTATTGAATAGTGAATCAATCGTTTGTTCCCGACATAGTGGAGGGTTAATCAGTGGGTAGGCTTAATATTTTTATTTATTAATTTTAAGATGATGATTTTTTATGCACTTACTTCAGGGCGGTAACCACGAACTCTTAAAACAATCTCAAATCTGTCAAACATTATCATTTCTGTCAAATTTTGTATGAAATGACGTACCAAAATTGACAGATTTGACAACTTTGAGATTGTTTTAAGAGTTCATGGTTATGGCCCAGGAATACGGCTATCATAACTTTTACCATAATTGACAGTTTTGCCAATATTTTTAGGGTTTCTTGACTGAAAAGTGCTTATATAGTCCTTTTACGCCTACCTATCAAATGCTGTAATTGTAATATTGTAATTTCTGGCATTTTCACGGGTTATTTAATTAGTAACTTAGATAAAAGGTATAAATATAAGTAGGCAGCTAAACAATTTTATGTCCCAAAATACGATTTTTTCTCTTTAAAAATACGAAATTACGTACATATTATAACATCTATTTCAATAAACCTTTAGATTCGTTTATAAATAATCCCGAAAATGACAATATCTTGCTAGCTTTATAGCTAAACAAAATACAAAACCAAAATTTACTAAATGATGAAAGTTTATAATGGTATTATTTTTATTTTTTCAATAATTTTGTTTGTTTTTCTTCTATCTTTAAAAAAATAAATAAATATTGTAAAACATTATTGTTTTTTTTGAAAAAGTGTAATCAAAGTTCATATCAACTAAGTGTTACTAATTCAATATGTCTTTAGCTCCCTATATGGAGCGATTCTACTGAATCTAAATTCCTCTACTGAGTTCATAACGTGCTATAATTTAAGTACAGCTGAGCGATCAAAGCGGACACAATCGTTCGCTCTGATTCTGTTAACTCTCTATTGTAAATACATACTTACTTATAGTGAGCAGCTGTGAGTCTGTAGCATAATGACATCATTTAACTTTGCTTTGTTGCCAGTATTGACAGTTTGAAGTGACTGCAAAGTTAAGATGTGGACACAAAATAGAAAAAATACAGAAGGGCCACTCCCACCGTTCTCGAAAACAACTGCCAAAATTAGGCTTACTACCTAGGGATACTATTCTGAATTTTGGAAATAAGTAAGTGTGTTTTATTACACAGACACATCGATTAGTTTATACATTCAATTTGTCATACGTCCAGGCCTAAATGGGAAGACAGAGCAATATTCGCGGCGCGAAGTTTCCGCCAACATAATCAAAACTCTACACTCGCAACTAATTCGCGGTGGTTTCGCAAAAAGTTCGTAACTTTTATCGATATAGAAGTTCCATAAACAAAGGAACAGCCTGATATTATTCGAGAAATTGTATTTCTGTCTCATTTGTCCATGTTATGCAATTTTTTTATTCGATTCTAACTTGATAAACTGAGCTTCGCGGAGTGTGTTATTCTTAGTAAACTGTCGTGTCGTGAGTGACAGCCCGCTGAAGTTCTAGCCGGAATCGTCCGAGATGGCGAGTAAACGCAATGTCAAATGTGCGTAAACGAAATGACGCTTATGTTCCGAGTAGACTATCTGTCTAGCGCGCCGCGCCGCTATACGTAATTTGTGATGTGGACATGAGAACTCACTCAGTTAAAATCAAGGAATTTATATGTAAGTACGTAAAATATAGATAAGAAACAAAGAAAACTCATTGAATGAACGTCCTATTATGTAGTTAATATGTGATTTAGTGGAATAAAAATCGCCGTACATTATATGGCAATTACGAAATCTAAAGAGATGTAAAAAGTAGGAGAATTTTTAGATATACTGGCCTTTATTTATATTCTTAAAACAAGAGTGATGTGAAATATCGAAACATAAAACATTTCTTCAAAACATCTCATCCATAAACTAACCAAACAGGAATCAATTAAGGCCACCTATAGTGCTATATCAGTGACTGAGTTTTGGTTCTCTCATTATTTGAAAATTTGAAAGTCTGAGTTGACACGCAAAGAAGAATATAATAAGCAAATGTTGGATAACTTCACATAAATCGCTCTGATCCTAAATTACTTAAGTAGCTAAAGCACTTGTGATAAAAACGACGTTACCACAACAACCAAACTTCAGATCTAAAAGTATGTTTTCTGCTTTGACCTACATCATCGAAAACGACATACATCGAATCGAACACAAGCAAATGAAATACCAAACGATATTCGCAACGAGCGTCTTGCACAAGGCCTTTGATTTGAAGTGGCTCTACAACCGTTCGTTATACAGCAAATATACAACTACAAACAAGCTGTGGGTGATTTGTTGCTGACCCGACTGAATGGCTGTACAACTGAACGGTCGATAAACTCAGCAGCTTCGAAATGTCGACGCTTTAAAACGAATATGTCGATACATTGAGGCTTATATTCTAGGAATTTGACTGCCTTGGTATAGTTGCTTAATCGACACATAAAGGAACTGTTTTTTGCAAGACTTTAGAAAAGTGTTTTTATGAAGACGCCTGAATAGCTTTGCTTGGCCACTGATTGTGTATTCTAATCTTAGAGGTGTATGTTTACCTAGTATATAATATAAGTATCGATTTGAAACTTTGTTATCATTATGTAATCCAGTGGTGACAATAATAATCGTTGATGTATAACATAAAACAATATAATTTAGGCGGTCATATTGCTAAAAGCGACAAGATAATCTTGGCACAGGTATTACGACACCCAGACCCGAGAGAGTATTGGAATGTTCGTTTTCTACGTCGACCCGGCCGGGAATCGAACCCGGAACCTCAGAGATAGTGACGCCAAGTCCGACATGCTCACCAGTCGACTACGGAGGTCGTCATTCTTACCTACCTACCCACAGACAATAATGTACGTTGATCGGTCACGCATTAAAACTTAATACAATAAATAAATAAACCATGTCAAGTGTGCGTCCAGAGACAGAGAACCCCAAAGGACACCCAAAGTGACCCAAATCCCCATTTTAGCTGTTATACGATTATAGTTGTGTATAGTCAATTGTCACGGCCTCAAATTTTATCAATCCATTAGCAAAGCCGCAAACCGCGTCCAATTCACGCGTCCAGAATATTTTTTTCCTTTCAGCTTTATATTTTTGGTCAGACATCATAACGTTGATAAAAACCACACAACTTCTCACAGTAGAAATAGATGCACGGTAAGCTCTTTAAGTTGCAAATCCAGAATTTGCAACTTATAAAAACATGTTATAACGTCATCATCATATCAGCCAAAGGACGTCCACTGCTGAACATAGACCTCCCTCAGTGACCGATTATGTATAAAATGAATAAACAGAATCAAATTTTATTTATTCAGTAAGGAACACCAACAGTATATACATAAATACATTCAAGGACAAAATTATAATATGATGTGACAAATTCTTATATATATACCAATAATATATATATAAGAATCAAATAACAAGTTGTTAAAACGAATAATTATAATTGCGTGTGTGGCTGTTTACCAGACGACCTTTGTCTTATGTCGAACTTAGACGAAGATTTTAGCATGGAAAGCGATTTTATGCAGCCTATAGCCAACATAAAGATGAACTTTACGAGCATGAGAAGTGAAAATACATTATTTGACCTCCATTTATCAGATGTTTATTTACTTTACTTGTAAATTACTTTACTTATTAATTTATCAAATCTAGGCACTAGTTTTTAGCTTACTTTTATCTGATGTAGCGATTTCAAACTTTATAAGTATCTGACATTCGGATGCCAATACAATAATTTGACACTATCGTGCTGATCTGATGATGGAGCCAGGAGGCGGATAGTGGAACTTATTAAAGACTAAAAATAACACCTTCGTGTTTGAGCTCACTTAAAGTAAAAGTAAAGTACCTATGCCTTTATACGTCCCACTGTGGGGCACAGGCCTTACCTCAACTACGAGGTGGTATGGGCCATACTCCACCATGCGGGCCCAGTGCAGTGCTGCGGAGGGGTGTGGTAAGGCCAGTGACTAAACCTTACTGTCAGACGTAATCAAGCCGCCATAAGGCCTCTGACTAGGCTTAACGACAAGTATCAAGTGGTGTCAGCAGCATTTAACATGCCTTTCGAAGCACGGAGATGCTTGTGATAAATGTCACTAAATATGGAGCTCATTTGATTCGTTTTAAATCTAATACATATAAAATGGTGTTTCATAGTATTTTTTAACTATAAAATCATTTTTTTGTGTTTATAATAGTAGTAACCTAAATTAAATAAAGTTCTCTATGTCATGTCTGAACATATCTGGGGGGCCTATGTTCAGCAGTGGATGTCCTTTGGCTGGAATGATGATGATGATGTCATGTCTGATGACGTTTCATATATTTCAAATTGTTTGCTATTTTTGCAGCTCACTCGAGGCCAGATGCGTGCGGTGCGTATTATATAGGCAATAGGCAGTGCCTACCTGGTAAATAAAATGAGGTAGGCAGTAGGTACTTACAAATGATGTCATTGGTGAAAACCCCTGATTTTCATCAATATAAATATAATATAAATCTTGGACAACATCACATACATTGCTCTAATCCTAAGATAAGTAGCTAAAGCACTCGTGTTATAGAAATCAGAAACAACGACGGTACCACAACACCCAAACCCGAGACAATATAGAAAAGTTTGTGTCCTACATTGACCCGACCGGTGATCGAACCCGGAACCACAGAGATGGCGACGCCATATAGTCCAGCGTACTCGCCTCTCGGCTACGTCAAAGTCAAAGTCATTTATTTTTGCGAATTGGCCATCAATAACACTTTTACATGTCTCATTTTTTTCCTACCAATCATCAATAAAACACTTATGTAAGTATCTACTGCCTACCCAATAAAACCAATGCTCGCCGTTGATCCGAGTGAGCTTACTGTGTACACGTTAGCAAAAGCAATACAACTTCAATTTGAATTTCACCAGTGCAAAATGTACGAAATGAAAATAACTTCGATCCTGAGGCATTGGAATAGAATTGCGCAGCTTGAACGAATAGTTTTGGCAACACTTTGTATTGTAATGGCATTATTGGAAATATTTGCATTTCATTAAGCTTGTGTACGCCTAACAACTTATCATAATTCTGAGTTTTGTTTTATAAACTGAATGTATTATTGGAGAATTTATTTTTCGCTAAATTAGTAGGTACATTTTATTTTTGTTGAATTCCAAACTTTTTGATTTGAAATTTATTCTTTTATTTTTATTTTTGTTCACACTATTACCTCCTGAAGAATCCTTTTAGTTATTTTAGACTTATATCTATCATTAGTCATTACAGTCTACTTACACCTAATGCGATATATCCTTAAATACAAAATAATAATATACAAAAGGACCGAGGGCCACATGAGCAGAGGAACAAAGATAAAAGGATATACGGCGACAACAACCTAGACACAAACCAAAAAAAAACAGCCAAGTGCGTGTCGTGCCACTCGCAGTGTAGGGTTCCGTAGTTGCCCGTCGTTACCAAAATATATTTCCCTTACCCTAAATTAACCATAGATCTTTAAAAAATCAAACGTATCCAAATATTGATTTTTAAATTACCCTATTAAAGTTCTCCCAACTTTAAGATTTGGTCAAAACTATTCTTACCATCAAAACATTCGCGTCGATTTTCCGACGATCTCGACGAAAATCGACGCGAATTTACAACTTGTTCAAACGGTTGATTGAAGCATCGATCCTGGAGGTTTACTATGAAAATGTATTCGTTCGGACGTATAGGTAAACCTAACAAATTAAAACTACCATCTCCTTGTATAATCCTCTGACAAAATTTGACCAACTCAAACTAGCCTTGTAAAAAAACCGTTTTGTTCATAAATTGACAAAGATTTGATACAAGTGAATGGTTATTGTAATTTGATAGGTTTAATACGTCTTACCGAACGAAACGTTTTCGTAGTAGGCCTCCTGTTTTCACCCCCGCTGCTAGACTTTTGACGTTAACGTAAACAACTTAACGGTTAAACAACTTGTTTTCGGTCTAGATAAATGGAAACTTTGGATCGCTCATCAAAGGTGTGCCTATAAATAGATTTGTTCGACAAACTCGAAGTACCTATACGACAAATTTTGTCGTATATTTCGACTTTGCAATTTTGTAGTTTTATTTTAAGAATAGAAAGTTTTAGTACTTAATTAACAAAGGTTGACTGTTTAGCCTATTAATTATTATTTTACAGTTGGTTTTAATATGAAAAGACTATGTGCTTATTGATTAGTCTAATTTGTTCATTAGTATAACATTTTAAACTTTCTTGTTGCATTTTTTAATTATAACACTGTACGCAACATGGGTATTGATGCAACATACCTCTTTTTATTTATTATTGTCCCGACGTTTCGGCCTAATTATATAGGTCGTGGTCTAAAAAGAAGTATGTTGCATCAATACCCGTGTTGTGTACAGTGTTATAATTGTTCATTAGTACTTTCACTGTTACCAAACTTCAATAGGCAAAATTAATTAAGCTCTCTTCAACATCATGACATTAAAGTTGTTATACTATTTTTAGGTTATCCTCGGTCCTGATTGTCTCATTGTATTGCGAACTATCTGGTGAGATCTAGTCTGTCCAACGCGTCGGGCTTCTTTATCTCGGTCTCTTGCCTTCAATAGGCAATAGTTGTTATCTTTAATTTATCATAAATTGTTATTTGTTGCTATTTTACTATTAGAAGTCCACTGCTAGATATAATGGGCCTTTTCTCTAGCGTTCTAGTAGAAAGGCCATAGCGAACGGCGTTGTACGGGTTACATTCATCAGCAACCTGCCAGTAGCCACGACAGCTTTGCATTTCGAAGAGCTATGTCGGTTTGGTTCTACTTCAAATACCCTCTTTTCGGAAATAATCTCTGGACTAAGTCTGATTCGTTTCTGCTGATGGCGCCTTCAAGCCCTGTAACCATTTTGGACATAGACCAGTAAGTGCCCTCCTCCACACTCAGCTTTTCAACCACCATCGGCATCGGGCGCAGTTCTTCTTGTAGGCGCGATAAAATAAAGAGGAAATAAAATAATGGTAAATGGTAACACACATCACATAATACATTGTTAGATAATTATATACCCATGCGTTAACAGTGCGCGTCTTATTAAACATTTCATTAGACATAGGACCCTAACCAACTGCAGTAACAAATAACGGTTAATTATTAACGAAATAATAAATTGTTTTATATGTAAGCACATACTAGAAATTAAGCCCATAACTTACGGCTCTAAATAAGTTTCCCGAGCGTTTAATAGAGGTATAAAATAGAAAATCATTGAAATAAATTACAGGTTTTCAGGAAAGCGGCTGGCTTCGCCTAACTTATAATTTATTGGGCTGAAACGGCCTATGATTTCAGCGGCTCATTTCAGTAAATCATAACTATGTGTTGCGGATTTAACTTGAGGTAGCTGACATAACGATACGAAATGAAGACTTACAATTAAAATGTGTTTGATTGGCATTAATGAGGCTACGATGAAAATTAAGTACAGAACCTTTAAAGGATCACAGGAAAAAATATTGCAAATTGTACTATGTGAAAGGTATTTTCTCTCAAACGTAAAAAGTGTAATTGAAATAAATTTAAACTCGAAAGGGCTGAAATAAAATCACTTATATTAAACAACCAATATTGAAATGCATACAGTTTTAGAGATCAGCCTCTGATCTCCGAAAATACTTTGTTATTTACGTATAAATTACAGTAAAACCTATAAAAAAAAGCGCAAAAGACACTCTATTTGAGTTCGACTGGCAATGGTTTTATCTGTTTATTTTATTTTTATCTGTGTTTCTAATTTCCTATCGGTATAAATAAAAATAATCCACTATTATTTGCCACGTGCCACGCCATTTAGAATCACCATTTAGAAATACATTAGGAATAGTAATTTATTTAGTATTCATGGTTATTTTAAATTTAAATACTGCTCTCCTCTCAGGGGCTTATTTTGGTGCAAACTTTTTTCTAAACCTCCTTTTAAATCTTCCTACAGATTTAAAATCTTTGAAAAATCCCCTACATAAATAGTACTTAACAACTGTCCTTACTCAGTATAGGAACTTGTTTTATTTTTAAAAACTCAAAGGTAGATATTGTATTAATGGATGGATAGTTAATACAATGTATGGTAAGGTAAGCAATTGTAGACTAGATTTAAACTTAAATTGTTGGTGATCAAAGTTTTTTAAAGTTTTTAAATTTTGATTTTAAATTTTTCTTATTTTGGCGGGGATTTTGAGAGTGGGTAATATATACTTACTCTGTGGAAATATGTAAAACCAGAAGTATTATCTACACACGGTCAGCAGTAAGGCTGCTGCAGTAACAGTCAGTCAGAATTTATGTACTTGCACTTTACTGCCTCCGATTACACGAGACATATCTAGGTCAATTAACTCTTCTCTTTTTATTTAAATGAAGGTCAACGACCTCTCTTCCCTTTTTCTTTTTCAAAAAATATAATTCCCAGCCAGCACGCTACATGTCAAGAGAGCATGCGATTTCTTATAAATCATACAATAATCCACTACTTCTGGTTTGGCGCGGTCACGTATCATAGCGTGATATAATTTAAATTGCAAGTTCTACACTTAATGAACGCCTCGTAAACTTTAAATTACTACTTAATTTCCTCGTAATAAACTAGACCAAGTAGTTAAGTAGTAGAAGTAAAGTATTTGCACAGACTTTGCTATTAGCCTTTTACTAACTTCTATTAAAAGAAATTATCTATCTATCTATCTATTTAGCCTTTTGCAATCCACTGCTGGACGTAAGCACGCCAAAGAAAGAGCGCCAAGAGCATGATATCCCGCTTTTTTCATACATCCACTGTCAGCCATCTTCCTAAGGTCGTCGGTCCGTCGGGCTGGGGGGCGTCCTACACTATGTTTTCCAAGGCGTGGTCTCCACTCGAGATCCCGTTTACTTCACCTTTCATTGGTTCTGCGATTAAGATTTAGTTTATTAAAGTATTATCATGTCAGCAAATTGCAGTTTACTGAATGGAGCACTAAAGTGCATGATCTGCCGTTTTTTTCACCCAGTTACGGTCAGCCAACATCTTATGGTCATCATACCATCGAGCTAGAAGCGTCCTACTTTAAGTTCACCGAGGCGTGGTCTCCGATAATCGTCATCAACATCAGCCAGCATCAGAGAAAAAACACTTATTGGGACGTGTAAAAGTGCCTTTGTTGTTTTTTGTAACACATTGACGTCACTATACATATATGCTGACCTGACGACAGTAAAAACGATGATAAAGACAGAATATTCAAATTTATTAGGAAAATCTCAAGCTAAAATATTATTATTATGCATATAAGTAATTTGTAATTTGTCAGGTTAGAACTTAAAATTTCCATGAATTTCGCGGAAAAACTGGGACCAAAGGATTGTTCGTTTAAGTAGTCTATTGCCATGTTCGTTAAATTCTGATTTTAAGTTTAAGTCTTAGTCAGCACATTTTTAAAAATCTTCTTTGAATACGAAAATATAGACCTTTGCTCTGCTTCTTCTGAAAACCTACATAACAATTATGTTATCGTGTTTTAAAATGTCTTTATTTTTATAGCCAGATGACACAACCAGTTACGTAACAATGAAAGTTGTTACAACCTTGTAATACACAAAGCGTTCCGTTTACCAGGCTCAAGTACCCCCAGTGAAATTGCGGAAAATGCTGGTGAAATTATTGTGAACGTAAATGACACCGTGTTTTATCTCGTTCAATGATTTTTTAATAACAATGCAAGTATCTCATAATAACAAACAGTTCACGGTACTCAAGTAAAATATACAAGAATGAAAAAGTATGCTTGTTTTCAGAAGAAACAGGGTGAAAACTCATTTTTCTATAATTTCATTGCTATTCGCAATTGTGATGTGGGAGCCACATCACAATTGCGATCATCAAATAGCACGAGTATCTGTCTAAAAATACCAACATTATTTTATCTGGGCGATAATAATAATTTTTAGTCTTGCTGTTTAACTAGCTACACTGTCAACTCCAAACGCGGTAAGGTCGCCATTACAACCCAGTGGATATGATCAAAGAGTTCAATCACCCGTCCAAAAGACTTGCCTGTCCTTCGGAAAACGAATGACCTATAATCCAATCTAGAAACGAGTAAACCCATTAGAACCTTTATTCCAATATAAGTAAGATTCATTTTGGAATCAAATTGGAAATGAAAAGCTCCGTAATTGGGTCGCTTAATTTTTAATTTCAAGAATTTAGCCAAATGGAAAACAGGTTTAATAAAGTGACTTTAATATAATTATACCTGAATATAAAGATTGACATTATTTATGAAAAATCTAGCTTCAAAATAATATTTTACAGGAGCATCTAAAATTAACAATTAATAATCTGCATTCCTATTTGAATATAATAATATTAACATTTGATTTATGCAGCAGAATCAGACACTAAGTGGTTAGGTAAAGTTAGACTTAGCTCTGTATTCCTTAAAAATATAATTCTTAACCTAAACCGCAATTCACTACAGAAACTAAAAGTTTATAATATCCATAACGTTACGCAAAAAAAATACTCCAACGTTATTTCAAGTCAAACTTCGGTATTAAAGCTGCCCAGAATATTACTGCACGGCCGTATTTGCTTTCACAAAATTGTTTTTGTTTTAAAATTGTTTAAACTTTGTTAAATGCTTTGGTTGGCAGATTACACGGAAAAATGTGCTCGGGGTCCTAATTATGTTGTTTCGTTTTAATTCTACTAAAGGGCTAATTTTATATGCTTTTGTTTTTCGAGAGTCTATGTTGATGATCTCTCAATATGACGGGAAGATATTTTTTTTTCAGTGTAATAATTACTGTCAGTAAAAATAACTTTACTTTTTTTAATTTTTTCAAAAGTCTTAGCGGGTTCGTTAAGAAGGAAATCGATAAAAATAATTTTATATTCACACACTCATATTCCGTGAGTAGGTAGGTAGGTCTTGAAACGTATTTATATGTCGCGGAGAATTCCCGTCTGAGGAATTTCATAATATTCCTGAAAATCCAATGTAATATTCAATATTTTAAATAGCATCCAGTCTCGTCTCATGTCAGACCATCTACAAATATTGCAATAAAAATAAATAAAATACGAACAGATACTTCTTTACAAAGAAATATCGGAGACATTTAAGCGTAACACAAAACGTGATAAACAGAACACAACGAAACATCATTCGAATGGAAACAAAAATATTTTTCCGTGACAAAAACGTCGGCGAACGCTTATTTCTGTCACTGTGATTTTATAACAGTATAATAAATACTAAAATAATAAAAGCAAACTTCTCAAGTATCTACTTTATGACTTAAAATACTCGTGGTTGTTCCTGAATTCCGAAAATTGTTTTATGGACCCGTTATGTGCTACGTATGCGGGCGAACATTCGCCGCTAAGATTGGCTACGTCAGTCACATTCGAGCACACCAGCGAAGCCCCAGAATCCAGTAGCAGTCGCCGTAGCCGTATCGGCATGGAGGACATCATCATCATCATGTATAAAGAAGTATAGGTACATGTAATATTATGTATGTATTTATTTAAAGCAATGCACCTGAATTTAAATAAACTTTTAGCATAATTTTAAATACTACAGTTTAAGTAGTATAAAATACGTTCATTAAATAGAATTCGTAAGCTAAAGTGTTTTACGTCGTATGGCTCATTTACACGGAATCTATCATTGACGATTCGTCAAAAACACGGTACTTCATGGACGTTCACATTGGAATTTGTATACAAAATTTGCGTTACGTCAAAATAGTCGATTTCTTGTTACATTCTTTTCGTGATTCAGAGTTTAGTCTTAGAACAGGATTAATGTAAAAACATCACGATTTGAATATTTTTACGAACGTGATTTAAAAAGACTATACGTGATTTACGACATGTCCTTATTTTTTCTCGATTCTTGATGCGTGTTAACACGTGCATTCAAAAAACATTGCCGCCATAAAAAAACAAAACGAATCGTGAAAAAGACGATCCGCCAAAAAAACGAATCACCCTCATGTGAATTAATATATTATGTACTTTGATTTCGTTACTCGCATGAGTTTATTTAAAAATTGAACAAATCTAAAAATAAACGTTACAATATTATTATAAAACACGCAAATGCTCAGCTTAAGTAATTTCTTGTTAACGGCGTGTTAAACGTAAGCTTCTGAGTTCTTATTTAATAATAAATGTTAATTATTACTGGCTTAGCATTTAAGACTGTGATTTTTCTTTGTACTAAAAGGTGTGAATTTTGTTGAATAAAAAAGGATCTTAAAATATCATTATCACAATCAGCCTACGTCAGTCTTCTGCTGCATAATTAAGAATTAACTTTGCATAGTGTTATGCACATGCTACATTGACCCGCCAAAATGTTGACTGAGTGATACTTAATTTGTTTTTATTCGCATTTATTTTAATACCTAGATTTGTAGACGAAAACTTTTTTTAAGAAGGTGGTCCTAGTTTTAAGTATTACGACTTTTAGGTAGCACTTTTCGAGGAGGAGATTATGAGGTTCAATTTTGGTCTAATAATAATAATAATAAATAATAATAAATATTGGAAAACATCACATACATTGCTCTGATCCTAAGGTAAGTTGCTAAAGCACTTGTGTTATAGAAATCAGAAACAACGACGGTACCACAACACCCAGACCCGAGCCAATATAGAAAAGTTCGTTTTCTATATTGACCCGACCGGGGATCGAACCCGGAACCTCAGAGATGGCGGCGCCATTTTAAGTCCGGCGTGCGTCTAATAAAAAAAAATACTTATTTAAACGCACATTACGAATTACAGTTTTAAATTTACATCGCGTTGAAACTTAACTTGAAATGTTTTAGTGCCGCCTACCTCAACCTAAAACCAATGCACGCCACTGGCTGGACATAAGCCTCTACTAATGCATGCGCCTGCGCTTGATCCTCGGCTATAATTACTTTTCATTTACTAATAGCAGCCTTGCATATCGACGCTCCAATTTGTCGTGTGGTGCCGGCACGTTAAAAGAATTGCACCACCCCTTCTCTTCCTATGGGTGTCGTAAGAGGCGACTACAGGAGAACCGCCATAGGAAGACGGACAGCAGCGTCTCCTCTCCACCATTGGCCAAACTGCGATCGCCAACCCGCCTGCCAAGCGTGGCGATTATGGCAAAATCCTCCTCCTGGAGAGGCCTGTGTCCAGCAGTGGACTGATATAGGCTGGTGATAATGATGAAGACCTTGTCTGAAGGAGCTATACGCTGCGATTGCCTAAAACATTAGTTAAGGAAAGCAAATAAAATAATCAGCATATTATACTTATTTATTTTAACTTTATTGCACAGATTAAAAAAAAAACATACAATAGGTGGACTTAATGCCATGAGGCATTCTCTACCGGTCGACCATTAGGCTAAACAGAGACGTTCTGGGTCCGTTGCGCTTTCATAAAGGACATACAAATTTTAAAAAAAACTATAATACTTACCAATTACAAGTAGATAGAGGCAATGTGTATTGTATAATGTAGAAAGATGGATATTATTGTGTCAAATACTAGCTGCTCCATAACTCCATTTCGTTTGCTTATCTTCATAACAGTGATAATATCAAATGACAGCTCCAGTTCACGTAACTGGAGCGTTTATTCTTCAAGTTTTTAGAGCCAAAACTTCACAAAAAGAACTCATCAAACTTGTGATTTGTTTGTAAAGGCCGTTCAACGATAATACAGACTCAGTAGGCTCTTACAATGAGTACTCACAGCTCAAGCCTCACATTCTATTTGCTACGGCAGGGCATGTAGAAGAGCTTATTCAGATAACCTCATCATTCTGTGATACATAGTGATACCATACCTAAAAATAAAATAAAAAATGCATCAAACAACATTAACATTGAAGATAAATGACACTTGAAAAAAATCATCGACCTCAGGTGGGACTCGAACCCACGTCCCATCGCATGCCAGGCGAGTGCTTTACCAACTAAGCTACCGAGGACGTCACGTGACCCGGCATGCGAGGACGTGGGTTCGAGTCCCACCTGAGGTCGATGTTTCTTTTTCAAGTGTTATTTATCTTCAATTAAACATTGCATGGAATTGCTAAAAACAAATTTTTTAAACATTAGCATTATTTCGATGTAAAGTACTAGACAATGAATTTGGTCCCACCACAACTAAGCCCGAGCTAATTTAGAAAAACTAACTGAATGGACCCGATCCAGCAATCGAACCAAGTTTTTACAATTATGAATCTGAATGCGAATCACCCCACTAGGTAACTACTTGGTAATTTTTCCTTGAAAGAAAACGGAGAAGTGAGCTTACTGCATCTTTGTGTTTTGTAAAACCGATGGGACAGACAATGCCGAAATCAGATTTTGGAGTTAAACACCTCGCCTCGGGACCTCGTACGGAACCGAGTATTCAGAAGTTGTAAGAAGTATCACAATATCGACAAAAGAGGAACTTTGTCAAATTAAACGATCGGTTTCAGTAGATTTATCCGTTGTCCTCCGATTTCACGTATATAAAAACTTTTTTGTACTACAGTTATTTTATCCGTCTGACCAATATAAATAAATAAATATAAATATTGGAACACATCACATTCATTGCTCTGATCCTAAGATAAGTAGCTAAAGCACTTGTGTTATAGAAATCAGAATCAACGACGGTACCACAACACCCAGATCCGAGCCAATATAGAAAAGTTCGTTTTCAACATTGACCCGACCGGGGGTCGAACCCGGAACCTCAGAGATGGCGGCGCCATTTACAGTCCGGCATGCTCGCCTGTCGGCTACGGAGGTCGTCTATCTATATATATCAAGTGGTTAGTATTTTTTGCTTAGCAAGCCTCCTAAAGATATGTTTATAAATGCCTCATAGTATTTAGTTCACATGTAGACTTGCTATACATAATACAGGTTGCAAAAATAAACTTAAAAAAAAACAGCTGTTCCATACAAAATATTAATATTCATTCAAACAAAATGTATGGATTAGTTGAATTCAATTTTTGAGTAAGGGAGTTGGTCCAATAGAAAGAGTTGTTCTTTTGTACCACGGGGATCTTCTCAGAAGTTATGGATGGTGATAAAAAGTCAACTTATATAATTTGCTGTTTAGTTATGATTGAATAATGATGACGACCCGATAAGCATAGTGGCGCGGTGTTTCGTCTTGAAGTCAAACAGTTCCGGGTTCGAAAACCTAAATAACTCAGTTCTGGGTGATACGCGAAACGCCCCTGGTAAAATTAAGACCTCCTGAGAAATTTTGAAGAAACTTAAGCACATACAGACAGGATTATCAACATTTGTTTACGCAAAAACCAAACTCCTATGGCCTTACTACAAAAAAGATAGACAAGCTTTGAACACTTGTCTAACATTAATCAACCAATTTGAAATGTTGACACATCTGACATTCGAGACATATTACTAACAAACATTTCAAAATGGTTGACTTATCTGTAAACAAGTGTTCAACACGTGTCTATCTTTTTGTAGTAAGGCCACTAGTTTTTCACAGTCTTTACTCAGCTTACAAGGTTGTTTTATTTCCAGAGATAAAGAATATTTTAAGGAAGCCTTATAAAAACAACACTAAGACGAATTGAAAATCTCCTCCTTTTTTTAAATCGGTTGAAATGAAATGGCACAGACAAACATACACACTTGTACATGATAAGCATTATCCTCCTTTTCGGCAACCTTCAGGTTAAAAACCTTTAGGGTAAAAGCGAAAAAATACTTTGTAAGTCACAAAATGTAACAGCCGCTTAAACAGCTAGCCTTGAACAGACTCTTATTGAATAAGAAATGACGGAACCTTAAAATTGGGCCAATCGATAATAACTAATTACCCTTAGTACTTATACAGGGTGAAATTTGTGTAAAATACCGAAGGGTTAGTTTACACACATAATAACAAACAACTTCGCCTAAGAAACTTAATACGTATCTAAAATTGATTTTGTTACTACGAGTATATGCTTGACGTGTGTGTACACGTTAACGTTAGGAAATTGTTATTGAACCCTAACAAAACTATGTTGAGATGGATAACTAGTTTCTTGGAGAATGTCTTTTGCTATCATGAGTATATCCAGACCCTTAAGTATTTTACACTAATAAAATTTAGCCCTATATTGATGTTAAAGAATAAAATGTGCCCCTTTTTAGCGATAATATTTTATTAATTTTAAAGTGTAATAGGTACTATTAAATAACATTGATCTTGTCGATAGTTAATTTCTGTAATTCAACAATCGATATAACTATTGTAACTACACTAGTGTAAACAAACGTTTAGATGAAAGCTTTCAATTCGATTTGAAGCTAAATTTAAAAGGGCCAAGATCCACAAACCCGCATAGGCCGCCCCGATTGACCTTTGCTAATGGTTTCACTATCATCCCTTTTGAAGATTTCTGATTGTCTTAATGTATTCGAGCCTTTGTTAAACAATCTTTTAGGATTTTACATTAAATTATAGGTATTTTTATTACGATTGATAGTTTTGAGAACAGAGGTCTAACCATGTCGATGATTACCTTTTAAAGGAAAAAAATAATGTATTTTATCATTAAAAAAATCCGCGCGACTGCCGACTTGTCATTTCAACACTAGTTTTACGTAGTATAATACTTACTCTGT
Organism: Anania fuscalis; assembly: GCA_950371115.1. Lineage (NCBI taxonomy): Eukaryota > Metazoa > Arthropoda > Insecta > Lepidoptera > Crambidae > Anania > Anania fuscalis. Next base: position 12,481,657 of record OX493343.1, on the reverse strand, counting down.
GCTAATAGTTTTGTAAAAGATAGTCTGCATTGCTGCATGGTAATTAACTTACCCTTAAGAACCATGTTCTCTACAACAGTAGTATATCAACCTTGTTGTGTTTATGGTTATTTAAGAATTATTAATATTATTATTAAAAACAACAAATTCGGACGTTTAGCTGGTTTATACACGGTGTTACTTTGCATCTTTGCCTTTATTCACAGAGATAAAAGTAGGGAACAATACCTATTGTTTAGAAAAACTAGAGACTCCCATAAATAAAGCACACTAAGTTTTTAGTAAATTTGGTTTTGCAGTACACATAGGAATAAACCGATTTTGTCTCGAACGGTACGCGATCACTAATCAAGTAATACTACAAAGTATTTTTTGCCGATGAATAAGAACAGTGATGTGCATGCGTTTCGATAATTAGTGTTGTGTTTAATACATTATACATACATACAAAAAAAAATTAGGTCTTTCTTTTTTTACTGATTTGTTATCATTGTCAGTGATATAGTAACCTCTGTAAATATGGCAAGGATGCAAAGTAACACCGTGTATAATAGGTACCTATTATTATTGTTTCCATACAACCTACAACAGCTGATCGGTTGTTTATCATTGGAAGTGTTTTTTTGCTATAGCCATACTATTACTACTCGTTAAGGTATATAATAGAAACTGAATCAGTGTTGTACTACTTGTACGTCATACTCTTTACAGAAAAAAACAAACTAAGCAGAAGTGATACTGTTTAAAAATCTCAAAGTTAAGCCATTAATGTTTAAGAGATGTTTAAGTAAATTAGATGAACAGTAAGTTCATTTAGTCCATAGATAATTGAGTTAAACAATATAAGACAATGAACGGTCATTGTTTGACTGTCACATCCACACCACTAACAATGAAAGGGTTAATATTGACACGTTGAATTTGTGCTATTCTAAAGAGAATAGCAAAGATAAATAAACTGTTAATTGTTTTTAAAGGGGATAGAGTTATAACTAGTACACCAGCCTCTCTAGCATGAGCAACAAAACACGATATGATATGATACGATATAGCGATTTATCGACACCCAACTTTCAAAATATGGTAACTTAGCCGCCATCATGAACTTTTATCGGAACAGTGAGCATCTACGTGCCGGCGACATCACGGTCATGCTGGATTTTTCGATAATAGTTCATATTTTGACAAAAAATATGCAATAAATCGCTATATCATATAGCGTTTTGTTGCTCATGCTAGAGGGGCAGGGACATGAAAGATTGTGTTGTATCAACTCGCTTTGTTAAACCATCATAACCTTTCTTCTGGGAATACGAAGATAAATATGGAAATAATTCCTTATCGTGATAAAGACGGTTTTCAGGGTATCAGCTTTATTTTTTTATGAATTTAGCCACTAAGTGCTAAGCTGAACTCGTGCTGCAATTTTCTGCGGCACACGCTGAGCTGGTGCCCATTAGCCACCACATCGATGCGCTGACCAATAGTTTTAATGCATTTTTTTTTTGTTTTTTTCCTCTTGTCTTATTGTTTGCTTTTCTTTTTTTTATATTGTTTGTCTGTTTATTTGTGTTTGTTGTGTGTCTCTCTATCTCTAAGAAATCACACTATAAGAAGTTATTGTACACCGCTAATTAACGAAATTAGCGAATTTTCCGTGAACCGTCCGGCCAACGTGCGCCAGCAGACCAGTTCAAGACATCTTAATTGAAAGCGCCCTCATATTGGTGTAACCATAGACTTAGGATTCGCTTCTATATCTATGGGTGTAACTTCACACAGCAATGTCACTTGAACCACAGCAAAAAATTAATAAACATACAATGCACATTGCACACATAGATATCGCTGACGGACGATCTCGGCACACATGGACGTTCCAGCGTGTTCCGAGGTTTCTCCCGATTATCCCGATTTGGATAAAGCTTTTCTTCTAAATACCCATCAGTAACTATTATTTATTTGTTGTAATACCACATCTTTCTGAGGTCGTCGGTCCATCGGGCGGGGTGGTGTCCTGCACTACGTTTGCCAAGGCGAGGTCTCCATTCGAGAAACGGATTACTCCACCTTTCATCGGTTCTGCGACAGATGTAGCCATTGCAGCGCACTGCTACTGAAGCTTGCTAAATTTTTGTACTATGTCCGTTACTTTATTCTTCTGCATGGTGGTCTCGTTTTGGATTTTATCCCGTAACGTAAGTCCAACCATCGACCTTTCCATAGCTCGCTGAGTGACGGGAAGTCGGTGGGCCAGCTTTACTGTCATGTTCCACGTTTCGTCTCAGTAGATCATCAGTTTGACTGTGATCACAGGCAATGGATAGAGGCTGAATAGATTACGACATGAATATCTACTCAAATAAATGAGACAAAATTAACGAGTATTTTTGAAACGAATTTCTTTTGTTTCAGATGAAATGGCGAGTGGCTGGCGGTATGGGCTTACCACTTGCTGCCGCCGTGTTCTTCATGCTCCCTCTGTTCACATCCTCCACAGGCGATATAAGTGAGTATTTATAAGTCTATTACTTGGGCATCACATTCTATATGGTCATCCTCAAGCACTCAATAACAAAGACACAGAATCGTTGACTTTTCCATAGGAGATACCATCATCAAGTGTGTTTCCAATTTTAAAAAACATAGACTAATCCAATCTTGTTCCAAGATTATTGGCAAAATTTTCTTTCTTATTTTTTTAAACGTAATCTAGCCACAAAGGTACCTTCAGCATCAAGGGTTCCGTTCAAACTTGAAGTAATAATAGGTCTTCTAATGAACACAGGCCTTTCCCAACCCTCAATGTGTTGCTTACCTTCCTCCAACTATTGTTCCAGGACATCACGGGACCTCCAGAGCGAGAGGCTGGCGAGGCGGCGTTACGGCCAACGCTGACGTCACAGCGAACAACTCAATCAGTAACATTACAGCCCAGCTCGGAGGGACAGCCTACCTCCACTGCCTTGTGGGGCACCTGAGTGAGAGAGGCGTAAGTACTTATCAACAAAATTACAGATGTAGAAGACCAGGGTCATAGCTTTGCCATGGCAATACACTAAAGACCAGGGCGGTAACCACGAACTCTTAAAACAATCTTAAATCCGTCAAACATTATAATTTCTGTCAAATTTTGTATGAAATGACGTACCAAAATTGACAGATTTGACAACTTTGAGATTGTTTTAAGAGTTCATGGTTATGGCCCAGGGCGGTAACTACGAACTCTTAAAACAATCTCAAATCTTTCAAACATTATCAAATCTGTCAAATTTTGTATGTAATGACGTACCAAAATTGACAAATTTGACAACTTTGAGATTGTTTTAAGAGTTCATGGTTAACCCGCAGGGTCATAACTTCTGTTGCTATGGCAACACAACTAAGTGACAAAAGTAATCAAAGGATTACCTACATACCCGCCTTCATTGCCTTGGGTCACCTAAGTGAGAGAGGCGTAAGTAACTATCTACATAATATACAGGATACAGGCACAGAAAACCAGGGTCACAGCTACCGTTGCCATGGCAACACAACTAAGTGATACTTAGATTACATGCTTACCAATCACAGCACTTTCTATTGCTCATTGATGTTAATGATTGATTGTGATACCAAAGTATATTATTGAGATGTTTCCAAGTAATAGTTGTGTTAAGGTTTTGACAGACATGATTTTTACTAGCAATAAAGCGTGCCATTAATTGTAAATTCTTATGTACTTCGTAGCATGTGTCTGTAGTGTAGCGCAAGTTAAAGGAAGCATGCTTTCAGCGTGCTATTTACTTGTATTGATTTTGATCCTAATGCAAAACTAGCATGCTTATTGCTAGCAAATGTGAACAGTTGCTGAGTATGCAGTATTAAGCATATAAAGAGCATACTTTTATTTATGCTACTAGACTAGCATGCTCAGCAACTCAGTGAGCATATCTGTCAGTACCATTAAGATTTAAGAAGGCTCACGATGACGTCACAACCCATAACTTTAAAAATAATATTTTAGGAAGCCTCCTACATAACTCTAAAAGAAAGGCCTACAAATAACAAGAGGTATTTTAAAAGGCAATTTCCAAGAATATAGGATACAATATTAAACTTTTTAAGCAAAATTAGAGCAAATGAGGTTCTCACCAACTTTGATATTTCTTTTCAGCAAGTTTCATGGATCAGAAAGAGGGACTGGCACATATTGAGTTCGGGGAAGTTTACTTACACAAATGATGAACGATTTCAGGTGAGTTAAGTTTAGTAGGTAAGTTTATACAGAGTGAAAGGTGTGGTAGTGTTGTGTACTGTCGATAATATCGAAAATAGCCAAACTATCGAAATATCTATTAATACCATGGAGAGCAAGAGCATTTCGATAGGCTGTCGATATTATTGACAAAAGCCCAAACTATAGATAGGCATATCGATAGTATCGATAGCATATCGATAGTATCGATAGCATATCGATAGTATCGATAGCATATCGATAGTGTCGATAACATATCGATAGACCTATCTGATAGAATACGGATAGTAATAGACTTTCGATACTATCGAAAATAGCCAGACTATCGATATGGATTGTACCGATATTTTTTGTATGTTGATGATTTTTATTTTAATCTATCAATTATATAGATAAACAGGCTTACGGGAATTCCAAATTCTGTATCATGGCTATCACAAAATCCGGTCCCGTACGCATTTCGCTAAGCGCATTAGGCACAAACTAATGGTATATTCTGTGTAATAGTACTGCTGGAATAACAGGGGTCGCCAACCGCAGGCTTTATTTATATTAAATAAATGTTATTAATGTAATCCTAGAAAAAGTTTACAGGCAGAGATTTTGAATATGACTAGAGCCAATTAAGATACGTTAGATTTGTTTTATTGCCCCTTATTGGGTATCGAAAGGGATACTAGCTTTGCGCTAACAATTCGTTGCAACACTACGCCATCTGGTAGAAACCGTCTTGTAAAAAGGCATCCTTACTCGAACATAATAAAAGTGATGTTATGTTTCTACCTAAATTTTTCACAACGTTATCTAACCCTGCCCCTCTAGCATGTACAACAAAACACGATATGATACGATATGATATAGCGATTTATAGCATATTTTTTGTCAAAATATGAACTTTTATCAAAAAAGCGAGCATAACTGTGACGTTCGCCGGCACGGACATGCTTACTGTTTCAATAAAAGTTCAAGATGGCGGCTATGTTATCATATTTTGAAAGTAAATAGGCGATAAATCGCTATATCATATCGTATCACAGCGTGTTTTGTTGATCGTGCTAGAGGGGCAGGTCCCTAACGTCATCCACATTTAATGTTAACTGTGCTAGCTTACCAAACAGGTCTAATTATTGTTAATATTCGTTTAGTTTTACCCGAACGCACACGTAATCCGAATCTATGAGCCAATGTGATGATTAGTCGGCCGCAAAACTAAAGCTCTAGGTTTAATGGCCTGCATGGTATTTAGCTAGCGATGCGTCAGCACACGATTACACAAGTATCGATAATCAATCACAGAATAGATAACTGCGTAAATAACGCAGAAGCGCCTCTCAATTTAAGTCGTATGTCGCAGTCAAAAATCATGCGCGAGAAAAATTCGCTCCGAAGCTACTGGAAAGGGAAAATGTTTGCACACTGTAATATATTAAATTAAATAGCTTTTTGATAACTTGTTTCCAATGAACAATTAAAAATAAAATTTTCAGTATTTCTAAATAAGGTAAAATAAAGAAATAAGGTAAAAATAACCTAAAGGATAATCTGAAACTACTGAGCATAAAATTAAAAAAACACAATATAGTTATTAACTTTAGATTTCAGGAAATCTATAAAAAATACTTAACCGGAATACGGTGGAGAGCTAAAATAGTTCAAATCGCACTGGTCCGATCTGTGGAAATTGAAGTTTCCACGGCACTTTCTTTGTGGCGTTTCTGTACGATAAACTATCTTTTCCCTAATTGTGATTGACAACTACGCACTAACCGTAAGTATGCAGCGTGGAACACGCACGCACAACTCACTTGGTGTAAGTAGGAACCATAACGCGTTAGGTCAAAATCAATAGAAATGGTTGCAAAGGGAATACTCGTTTTAACTTTGTTGCTCTCCAATTTTATGACTAGGTACGTATTCGATTGAATAGATATCAACTGGATTTGAACTATCGACTCAGCACATCGCTAAACTATTCCATTCTGCGGTCTAATTTAGTCGAATTTTGAACTAAATTGATGGCTATAGAGGAATTGGGGATAAGCCGACTTCCAGCTTCGTTTTAAACAAATGTCTTTTTAATACTGCGATGAGATCCCAATCTCCGAAAATGAAGTTGAGGTTAGGTTTGTGATTGCCTTCATTTGTTATGAGCCGTTTTCAAAATTATGAATTTGATTTTTATTTTTTGGGTAAGCCCTTGTTAGGTACATATCAAAGTGTCAGAAGCAAAACTTTATTTGCAACAGTAAATTTGTTTCTAAATTACTTTAACTGTGAAAGCAATTTAACTCAAATTATTTTTCTAGGTCAGTGACTAATCAAACTATATGATTAAAAAAATAACTGATTTTAGCTACAGTTGGTAAATTAAATGACGAAAGTGACTTATTTTTGTCCATGTTTTTTAAAGATTTTTAAAATTAATTACGAGTATTGAACTAGCGGGAACCATAGGCGGCGTGGACTGGTCCCATAGTAAAAACTGTTGTACTTATAATTATCAGGAGCTAATACGTGGTTTTAAGGAGTGCCCTATTCTTTCGTACACTAAGGATGGGGAAATGAAAAAATATATCATATTTTCAGTAAAAATATCGATATTTTGATATAATATGGATATTTTTACCCAAAATCATCAATCATTAACTATAGTCAAAAAAATTTGAAGTGTAAAAATACACATTTCATAGTTTTTTTAGCTCTATTATTAAAACAGGTACAATTTTCTTGTAAAAATCTTCAGAGTAAATATTTTAAATCACTCGCTATCACACACCAACAGCTGCGACGTTTAAAATTTGCACTGTAAAATATAACAAAACTCTTAAAAATATCGAATTTGATATTCGACAATAAATATCAATAATCGATATTTTCAAAATAAAATATCGACGATATAATGAAGTATCGATAATTTCTGAAAAAATAACATATTTTTGACTTCCTATTGTACACTCTGTATATTATTTTCTTTCTGATTTTAGGTCCTCCACGGAGAAGGATCTGAAGACTGGACGCTACAAATCAAATTTGTTCAAAAAAGGGACAACGGCACCTACGAATGTCAGGTAAGTGCTCCAATACAGGGTGAAATTCGATTTGTCTAACAATTCGGGGCCTATTCGGTATGATTGTTGTAAGAATTTCTGTTTGAAATTCAGTTAGCAAAAATATTTTAGTAAAGTGAGTACTAGGAAGGGAAATTGGAATAGAATAGGTATAATAGAAAATAAAATAAAAATATATAAAAATAAAAATCAATATAGGTCATCAGTCAAAAAAGTTCCCGTTCAGCATTTATTTAGCATTGTATTTCTAATGATTTGTACAAAAAAATATGTGTCACACACAAGTCAGACCAAATACAAAACATGCAAGTCATAAAGTGCGATATTCTACAACCAATTTAATTTCTTTAATTGCTAGTTACCTTTCTTCTAGAAGCTGATTCTACTGCCCAAAAAAACAACTAGGGGAATCGAAAAATTAACTTCCGTTTTAGGGTTCCGTACCTAAAAGGAAAAATGTAACCCTGAGCAATCGAGTTGAAATTAAAACGATATAACTACTCAAATCTACTGTCTTTTAAATCTATTAAAAAATCAAACTTTTAAGTTAAAGTAAAAAAAAGCAACGCCCGTTTATGCAAAAAAACGTTTATTTCGAGACTCTCAAGGCAATCCAATTTGGAAATACCGTGTTATATACTACAAGTATAGGGTAAATACGAAAACTGTTATATACATTTGTAATTAAATCATTAAAAAACGGAGTATTTATGCAATGAACTATTTTTGATAATTCATTGCATTTGTACGGAACCTACGGAACCTACAAATTTGGACCCTCGGTGGGCTAGTGTGACTCACATTTGTTTGGTTTTATTTGATTTGATTTGATTATAGTTATTGTAGGAATATTTAATTCATCCACTAAAAGGTTACCTTACTAATAAATAAAGAACATTATTTGACTAATGCCATATATTATATATCACCTCAATATCGTAGGCTTAGGTGGATATTTGAATAATAGCTTTTACTTTATGCATAACTTTACCTAAGTGCACGTGTTTCTGAGAATAGAGCTGAGAAATATCACAAATTACGTATAGCGGCGGTTTTCTATTTTGTGGAAATAAAGAGTGACACAAATATTTTTGAACGTGATTTCTTTACTTTAATTCCCTTGTTAAGTACCTAATAGAGCTGAGAAAAAATTATAGGGTGACTCAAATCTCATTGAATGTGCAGGTGTAATATTTTTTGTTTTAGTCTATTGACATTTATTTATAAACTAGAACAGTTTATTTTTAATTTATAATTTTTATTATCAGTACATTAATCTTAAAACTTGTTTTTTTTTTATAAAGAACAGCGGAATTTTGGTATTATCCTTATTTATCCCAAATCTTAAAGACCTTTATACGTCACTAAAGCCCGGTTCCTATATCCGCGAAACGGTTGGTTTTGCTAACGGATGGTAGGAATTGTCAACTTGACATACTCAAAAGCGTGCATATAAATGACGCTTCGTCAAGTTTTATAGGAACGACTATAACGGCTCGTTACTTTTGACACCAATACGATCAGTTGCTGATGTACACTTACGCATAGTACAATATAGGAACCCGGTGTTAATGTATTTATTTTGTGAGACGGCCATGTCAGATCAAATATTTAATTGATAAGACATTATAGAACTTACGTTTTAGGTACAATTTAGTAGACTTTAACGTCTTGTTATACAGATACAAATGAATGGGTATTTTAATTTGATAGGATAATTAATCTTTAATTAAAAAAAAACGGCCAAGTGCGAGTCGGACTCGCGCACGAAGGGTTCCGTACCATTATCTATAAAAAAGGCAAAAAAAACATATTTGATGTATAGGAGCCCCTTAAATATTTATTTTATTCTGCTTTTTAGTATTTGTTGTTATAGCGGCAACAGAAATACATCATCTGTGAAAATTTTAACTGTCTAACTATCACGGTTCATGAGATACAGCCTGCAATGGGACAGACGGACAGCGGAGCCTTAGTAATAGGGTCTCGTTTTACTCTTTTGGGTACGGAACCCTAATAAAAATTAGTCCGAACGAACGAAACACACGAGATTTCGTGTCCGTGGGTGATGTTTTTGGGCGCACCGTATAAGCTAAACTTCTGATATCTATCATCATCATCGTCATCATTCGCCTGCCCTGTTCCTGTTATAAGGGCTATGCTCGGAGTTTCTCTGAGGGATCGGATCCGAAATGAGGTAATCCGACAGAAAACTAAAGTCATCGACATAGCCCATCGAATAAGCAAGCTGAAGTGGCAGTGGGCCGGCCATATTTGTCGCAGAACCGATAACCGCTGGGGTAAACGAGTTCTTGAGTGGAGACCGCGTGTCGGCAAGCGTAGTGTGGGACGCCCTCAGACTAGATGGAGTGACGATCTTCGCAAGGTTGCTGGCAGGAGCTGGATGAGAGTAGCCGTGGATCGTGCAGAGTGGCGTGCAATTGGAGAGGCCTATGTCCAGCAGTGGACTAGTGTGGGCTGATGATGATGATGATGATGATGTTCCTGTTATCTGGGATCGGTGCAGCATGTTTTCTTTTTCCATCCAATTCTGATACCGTATATTCTGATATAAATAATAATTACTTGTCTGTGCGAAAACAAAACCTCTCTGTCAGCCTGTTTGCTTACCTTGTATAAAATATACTTGCCGTATAATAACGTCGTGAAAGACAAAATCACGTTATATATTCCTTTCTGCGCCCTCATAAGATGTTTTTTCATTCCGCGTATGTTTAAGGCAGATTACCTTTACATAATCTCAAACGCGACGAATATTGCATAAAGCTATGAGCACACAGTTAGCAGCTTGACCTACTGAAAAATAAAAATATTAAATACTTTATAATATAACATTTTAAACTTTCTTGTTGCATTTTTAATTAATACACTATACACAACACGGGTATTGATGCAACATACCTCTTTTTATTAATTACTGTCCTAATGGCATAGGCCGAAACGTCACATACAATACAATACGACAATTACATAGTATTAAAAAGAGGTATGTTGCATCAATACCCGTGTTCTGTATAGAGTAATAGTTTTTTTTTATATATAAAACATGAGCGATATTATATTGTTTGCGGAATTATGCCCAATAATCAGTCCGTACAAAATGACAGACGTGCAACGCTCGTAAAGAAAGACTCGTAGTTACAAAAATATGACCGTCTCTTTAAAAGTACAAGTTTTACGGCGTTATATGCACAAATGCATCAAATTTTAATTATTATTGAAGTTTACCAGTATCTTTCTGACTATAACCGGTGTTAAGGTTTAGTCATACCAAACATTTATGACGAATATGACATACGAGTTCATACATAATATAGTACCTGCTTACTGCTACGAAACATTTTTGTTCAGCCCGTGGTCAAAGTTAAGCATATGCTACACTTTAGTCGGCAAAATTACTTCAAAAATGGGTTGGTTGTCTCCTTGAACTTATATGGCTCCTATTAAACCCTATAATAAAGATTTAGGGCACGGAAACACCTATGTCGTCACGAATAAACCTTAAACCTAATACATCTACTAGTTCACTGCAAAGTTAGTGCACAATAAAACCGGGATCAAGTCTGATCAGATAAAACAAAATGGTTCCTAAGATGAGATTTTGTATTAACATGTAGATTTTGGACAAAGAAAAATCATGACTTTAATTTATTTATAGTAACAGTAAGTGTTTCTTAAATAAGTTAAATACAGGTTTCAACTTTTTCTTTGAATTTAACGTTAAATCGAGATTGACAAACTTATTATACATTCTACCTCGATGATAATGCATGTATTAGGTTGGGAAAAGATTTTCTTCGTTTTTAATATGAAAACTCAAGATAGTTTTGAGCTTATTAACATTTAATTAAAGTAATATGCCACTTATTGTTCGATGAATATTTTTCCATTTTATAGGTTTCCGACCTATTATGTAGCAGTAAAATATTTCTTAATGATTTTAAGTTAACCCCTTAAATTATTAAATAACTTGGGGTTACAAATTGTGTATTGCAGAACATTCGCATCCTTAAATTTGGCAACTGTTCGAAACCACACCCCATAGATAACATATTTATCTTCCAGAGGACACACAAATTTTCATAGTCTCGGATGTCTCGGAGGAATTAATGTCCACGTCCAAGCAGTATCCCAGAATACCAGACGGAAGCCAATTTCGAAGATATTTTCTTCGGCCGGGACTTTACCGAGAATCGGATCCATTTCTTGTTTAGAGCTGAAATTTATTCGATGTAAAATGATGTGTCATTTTAAAAACATATTGAATTAACTCCTGCCAACCCGAATGCGAATATAAAACAATCTAATCCGTAATAATTATTAACCTGAGAACATTAAATATTGGACATCATCGCATAAATTGCTATGATCCTAAGGTAAGTAACTAGCTCAATAACTTGTGTAACATAATTCAGAAACAACACAACACCCAGACCCGAGACAATAGAGAAAAAATCGTTTTCTACATTGAGTCGACCGAGAATCGAACCTCAGAGATGGCGACGCCAAGTCCGGCGTGGCAGAATAGAACCCATTTCATGTTTTAGACTTATAATCAATTGTTATAATTGAAGATAAATAACACTTGAAAAAAATCATCGACCTCAGGTGGGACTCGAACCCACGTCCCATCGCATACCGGGCGAGTGCTTTGACCACTAAGCTACCGAGGACGTCACGTGACAAGATGAAATTCTTCAAGTGTTTTTTCTCGCTGTCAAAGCCAGCGTATTCTGATCAATGTTGTAGCTATATGTATAGCTGAGTAGTATACTACCGTCAACACCCTATAGAAATATTTTTACAAATATTTGACTATTGGTTAAGATCAGAAATGCTTAAACATTGTAAATTTTGTTTTTAGCAATTCCATGCAAGGTTTAATTGAAGATAAATAACACTTGAAAAAAATCATCGACCTCAGGTGGGACTCGAACCCACGTCCCATCGCATACCGGGCGAGTGCTTTGACCACTAAGCTACCGAGGACGTCACGTGACAAGATGAAATTCTTCAAGTGTTTTTTCTCGCTGTCAAAGCCAGCGTATTCTGATCAATGTTGTAGCTATATGTATAGCTGAGTAGTATACTACCGTCAACACCCTATAGAAATATTTTTACAAATATTTGACTATTGGTTAAGATCAGAAATGCTTAAACATTGTAAATTTTGTTTTTAGCAATTCCATGCAAGGTTTAATTGAAGATAAATAACACTTGAAAAAAAATCATCGACCTCAGGTGGGACTCGAACCCACGTCCCATCGCATACCGGGCGAGTGCTTTGACCACTAAGCTACCGAGGACGTCACGTGACAAGATGAAATTCTTCAAGTGTTTTTTCTCGCTGTCAAAGCCAGCTCAAAGATGTCAAAGATTTTTTTCCAAGTGTTATTTATCTTCAATTAAACCTTGCATGGAATTGCTAAAAACAAAATTTACAATCAATTGTTATCTTTTTTTTTCGAGCATACGAGTTAAATGTTGAATTCCTTACTTTAAAAATATATGCTGTAAAATAAGATCTTTATGCATGAAGATGGAATGCAGCTCACGTATACTCGGATGATCCGCGCTTGCGAGATTGCAGCCTCAAGCCGAGCAGTGAATCTCTGCGAAGCGTGCCTAAAGCCATGTATCTGTCGTAGCCCGATCTTAGAATTAATCACTTCATGATGTGGCCATCCATTTCATAAAATGGTCGTTTTTCATGATGCGGCACAGTACCCGCTGGCCACATTATGATGTTGGTAGGCCAGATCAATGAATCAGTCAGCGTTTGACGATATGACCGACTACTTCATGAAATGGCCAAACGTTGGAGGTCATATCGTAAAACAGTTATATTATCCACCGGTAGAGGCGCTGATGTCGCTTTGTTATTGTGGTACAACATGGCGGCGGACAATTATTATTCTGTTCTTGTGAATTGCGAAAGTGAATAATAAGTGTAAATAAAAGATTAAATTGCAGTGAGTTATCGTTAGGACATCAAACTAGGTGATTTTTATTAAATTCACTCGAAAAAAGGCGCAACGTCAAATTATTGTGGAGTTCGACCCGTAATTTAGAGGTTAGTTAGGTTTTTAAAATCTTTTTATTTATTAGTTTTCTTTCAAAATTACAAATATTTATAATTTTTTATTTATCTATTGCCCAAAATTAATATTCAACGAATTCCAGTAATTTGTAAACGTATTTATACCTATTTTAATGATATGGCCAAACGTTGATTGACATATCATCAAACGTTGACTTTTAAACGATATGGCCAGTTTTTTTTGGCTGTTTTATGAAATACAACCATTTTATGAAATGGCCGGCCACATCATGAAGTGTTTAATTTTAAGATCGGGCTACGACATATCCACTATGTTTGCGAACCTCTAGCGCTCCGCGCTCTTGCAACTGCTCCACATAGTGGATACGTTCGCGCTCCTGGAGCGTGCAACTGTGCGCGCTCCGCGCTTGGCGCTCCGATTGGCGACGGTTTTGGGTGAACACAAAGAGGAGCGCGATCCGTATCCAGTATCCGTATCGTAGCAATTGCAGCCCTTCTAGCACGAGCAACAAAACACGATATGATATAGCGATTTATCGCCTCTTTACTTTTAAAATATGATAACATAGCCGCCATCTTGAACTTTTATTGAAACAGTGAGCACAGTGAGAGTCACAGTGCCGGCGACGTTACGCTTTTTCGATAAAAGCTCCTATTTTGGCAAAAAATATGCGATAAATCTATACCATATCGTATCATATCGTGTTTTGTTGCTCATGCTAGAGGGGCAGGAACACGGAGCTCAAGAGGTTCGCGAACATAGTGGATACAAGGCTTTATATTTGTTGTTATTTCAAATGAATTGTTATACAATAATTTGATGAAGACCAATATCAAAAGATACTTATAATTTCGGAGACTTGAGTGAGTTTAAGTAGGTATGTATATAACAACAGAATCGATCCTCAAAGTGCTTTATGTCTTGGAAGTCAAAAAAACCAATTTGTTTCAGTAAATAATTGCCTACTGAATTAAGCTCTTTTACAGTACCTATTATTATTTTTAGTAGGACAGTATTATCACTATACAGGGTGGTTTGCACGGTAACCAAACTTTAGGAGCCGAAGTTCGTCATCAAAATAAACCATTTCTTCAAATAGTCGTAGTCAAAATCGAAAACGAGTTTTTTTTCTGTTTTTCAATACAAACTTTAAGCTCGATGATAATGAATGGTAGCAACATTTTTTTTCATGGCAAAGTTGCTTATATTTTTGGACAAATTAGTCGCAGAACCGACGAAAGGTGGAGTAAACGGGTTCTCGAGTGGAGATCAAGCCTTTGCAAACGTAGTGTAGGACGCGCCCCTTAGCTCGATGGACTGACGACCTTAGGAAGATGGTTAGCAGTGGCTGGATGGCATAAGCAGGATATCGTACTCTTTGGCGTTCTTTGGCTTCCGTCCAAAAGTGGACTACAATAGGCGGACATGATATGATGATAATTTATTAAATTTGGCTACTGGTCAAAAGCGTATTCTGTATAAGAATAAAGTTTGAAAACCGCTGCTCTGGAGCAACACGACAAGAAAACTGCCATTGCCATTGACTGAGCTGTGACTTTGTGTATTACATTATGTTTAAACCCTTAACTATACCTATAGAACTCTCAAGCTTTCTGTCTGTATATCCGTCTGTCACCAGGCTGTATATCATGAACGATGATAGTTAGACAGTTGAAATTAACTAAACACCAGAATAAAATAAATATTTAAGGGGGCTCCCATACAACAAACGTGATTTTTTTGCTCGTTTTTATAGATTATGGTGCGAAACCCTTCGTGCGCGAGTCCGACTCGCACTTGGCGGGTTTTTTATTTACTCTGGGTTCTATTTGTGCATTATCAATATTGATCAGGAGAGGGTGTCGTCTGAATGCTATAGTAAGACGTAACCACCGATTAAAATATTCACGAATAACTTGACTTGGTCTAAATCGAGTGTGTGGAATTGTTCCAAACTCCGGAGCTGTGACTGTCACAGCTCCGCATATAAAATCACGTGCAGTGATTTTATACGTGACTTTTATAGTATACGGTGAAGTTGTTAATATGTTTTAAGATAATTTTTTTCGTCACAAATATGTGAGGAAAAATAATATGGCTACTAATATAAGTACCTAATAAGGTAGCCATAATATTATTTCAATTGGTAGCCACAATAGGTGAAATCATTTAATAAAAGTTATAATAAATGATCAAGTTTCTAAAATCTCTATCAGTGACAATATTGTAGAAGGACACTCTATAAAAGCACATAAAATTATAAGGCTGGCGTATGAGCACGGTAATATTAAATTATACATAATATTACCGTGGTATGAGCATGGCAACATTAATGAAACAAAAACGTGTGTAAAAACGAACAATCTGAAAACCTTTGATGTCACAGTCGGCTAAGTTGAAAAATTCACGCGCTCTCTTTCTCTTGAGACTGGAGCTGTGACATCGTGACACGTATCAAGCTGTGATTTTTTACGCATTACACCTACTCTACTCAAGGCTGTGACAGAAGTGACAGATGTTTTCTCCCATTTGTTTGGAACGATATGTCAAATTTCTCAAAGAAATATGAATTCTTAGAACCAGTGTGCCACAGCGCACAATTGCTGCAATAGAAACAGAAATTGAAATAATGAAATTATAAATTTGATATTTTGAAACCTAACATGGATGAATCTTTCTTTTTATTTATCTACTTGCTCCAACCTGCATATTCAGATAGCAATGGATATTAATAGAATGTAAAAGATGTTAATATAGGCTGTTAAGTAACAGATACAATCATTAAAAAATACGTTTAAGGGGTCATTAATCACAAAATAATGGATTTTTTGACATTGTTTACAATAAGTAAACAATTATCCCCCTCCTCTCATACTTCTAATCTAAACGGAAAGCTAGAATAGGATAAAGGGCCTGTTTCACAATGTACGGATAAAGTGCTCAATAGCTATATACTGAAGATAAATAACACTTGAAAAAAATCATCGACCTCAGGTGGGACTCGAACCCACGTCCCATCGCAAGCCGGGCGAGTGCTTTACCAACTAAGCTACCGAGGACGTCACGTGACAAGATGAAATTCCTCAAGTGTTTTTTCTCGCTGTCAAAGCCAGCGTATTCTGATCAATGTTGTAGCTATATGTATAGCTGAGTAGTATACTACCGTCAACACCCTATAGAAATATTTTTACAAATATTTGACTATTTGGTTAAGACCAGAAATGCTTAAACATGGTAAATTTTTGTTTTTAGCAATTCTATGCAAGGTTTAATTGAAGATAAATAATCACTCGAAAAAAATCATCGACCTCAGGTGGGACTCGAACCCACGTCCCATCTATATACTGGACTATAGCTATATACTGGATGACTTTTTTTACCGTCAAGAAAATAAACGTGTGAAATAGGTAAATGATATAGGTGATGATAACATGATAATTAAAAAAAGTTAATTTTTTATTTTATTTTTATCAACTAGGTATTTATCCTCATAACCATCTAATTCTAAGTTAATTTTGACTAACTGAACGTTAAAAAAAGAATATTGGTAAAATAATAATAAAAATATGAAACCAACCAAAACTCAAACGCATATTCACTGATGTATTTATTCTATGTTTATGCATTTTTGTGGACATTCCAAAATTTATGAAATCAGTTGTATTTTATAAACACACTTACATTATATCACATAGTTTTAGGTACAGAATACACAGTTATTTTTTCCTGACGGTAAAAAAAGTCATCCAGTATAACAGATAAAAATATGTAGAGGATAAAAGTGCTTGAATTAATGTGTCATATAGCGCTATTTGACGGTAGAACGAAAATATAGTGTTTATCCTAAAGATAAGTATACATAACTTATCCTTACATTGTGAAACAGACCCTTAATACCTCAATCGCAATGCAAGCAGGAAGATGTGTGTATTATTAATAAATTAACAGCAAGCGATCAACTAATTAGAACACATGAGACGCCGCTAATACGTCAATCCCAGGCAAATATCGGATGACAAGCCGTCACGTTACCGATGTGTCACTCACTAGTACTCAAGCATTGGATCGAATATCTTTAGTAAGATACATTCTACCGTACTTCTAGCATATACTCTATTATAGTCTCTACCTGAAGTATATAAGGCTCATTTTTGGTTGTGGTATAAAGTACTCATTGATTGATTGATACCCTAACAAGACGATGTAAACCACCCACAGTATTAATTATTTACGCCCTTTGTATGTAATGAAAGGATTCACACATTGTCTTGGGAAGTCTGATAATTAAATTTACATCGATCTCGATTTGGATTGTATGTACAGTGTCTGATTACGCTGACTTTGTGTGTTTAGATCAAAACTAATTAATGAAGCTTGATAAGGAATACCGCAAGAGATACTTTTGTGTTTTCGTTGCTATACGTTTCATGGAGTTGAGCAATTACTTGTTCAAACACATCATTACTCTTATGTAATGGACTTAAACGTCTTAGATTTGGTCTTCTCTCATGTGCTATTTTTCTATATTTGTACACAACTGTCATTGTTTAACAGATTTTAATTACTATAGCTGGGTTGCACCATTTTACTTAAACTTTAAAAAACGTCAAAAGTTTGTCAAACTCCATTTGCATCACCTTAACTTTAACCATAACTCTCACTATAACCGGTGTTTCTGTATGGAGTTTGACAGACTTTTGACATTTGTTAAAGTTAAAATAAGATGCAGAAACCCAGCTACCTACATGGGACTGGGATGGTACCCACATACCATACTGTTGACCTACATGGGATACTTACTTATTTATGGTAAGTATCCCATGTAGGTCAACACGGGAGTAAGGAAAAGTCGTCGAATACTTGTAAAATTTGTGAAGCGCAATTGTTTAAAGGTTAAATATAATTAAAACTAGAAATTGTGTTCTAAGAGAAACTCTAATTCTAGGATATATTTCTTAATTAGAAAAGTGTTAAGGACACCCTTCATCTAGTTAATCTAAAGATTAATTATCTGTTTGTAGGATAAGATCACTTGTGACAGTATTTTTAACCTTCTAAGTAGAATCATTTTAAATATTTAAAAACTAGCCAAGTGCGTGTCAGACTCGCCTTACGAAGGTACCGCCGTGGTAAAATCTTTTTCTTCCTAGTATTTTATTTCAAAACATAAGGTAATCTTGAAAAATACTTAGCGTAATAAATTTTCGAAATAAATCCTTCTGGTCCGAAATGACAACTTCCCTTAATGACCACTGTCCCAAATACTTAGTCCACTTTTCAAAACGTTAACTCCCAAATGTAGCTTTCCTTAATCGTTTCCCAAAAAGTCTATTTCGCAATATGCCTACTTCCAAAATGCCTACTTCCCAAATGGCACACTACCAATTTTTTCAGGAACACACGCATAACGTCAAAAACCATAAGCTCTAATTACACTCGACCAATTTTTATAATGTGTTGTTTGGAACCCTTAAAACTTGTTTTAACAGCAAAAATTGCCAATACTTTCTCACTAATGTTCTAATAAAACACGTGAATCTTAGAGCTCTAGTGATATTAAATGGGGTGTTACCTACTATAAGCGTTCTAATCTAACAAAAGAATCGTTGAAACTCCCACAGGATCAAAAATGGGAAATCGGGCAAACCAATGCCTCCCTTAGACATTTATAATGAATTTGCCGACTTGGAAACTCAGTTCCATATAAAAACCATATGGGAAATCTTGAACCCATTCCGCAAAATTCACTGAAGTATATAAAACCAGGAATGAAAAGTAGACGCTTAGCCACCGAATTTAATCTCTAATTTCCGGTGATTAAAGACGCAATGGCAATGATACGTCGTTCTATGCAAATTTCCCGTAGGACATCTTATGAATTTAGCATTACTATTACTCAAAATTCTTGTCTTGTGAGATTCGTATTTAAGCGTTAAGATTTTTCTAATAGAAACGTTTCTTGTTCTTATATTATTAAGTGTTAAAGTTCGTTTGGATGAAGCAAGTAATCTCGGAAATACTTATTCCATTTAAATAACTTACTTCTATATTAAGGTCAAATAAACTAAAATAAATAAGTTAATAACTTTAAGCTCCTTTAAATCCCAAAAATGCAAATCGATAATTATTCTACGTATCGAATTTTAATTTAAATATATTTTATGTTTCTGTATGGCAATACAATATCCTAATCTATTGAGCTGATCTGATTATGGTGCTTTAGGCAATAACTCTTCAATAGCTACTAGCAAAACTTCGTGTTGCTGCTTAGTCGAGTCTAATATTTATAGGATTATGTTTTGTAGTTTTATTATTAGGCCTCTCCTTCCCTATAGAACGCCACGCCTTTAGTCTACCGGGGTCTAAACTAAACTATAAAGTACTAGCTGTTTCCCGTGACCTCGCCTACGTGATCTTTAGTTTATTAAATCCCACAGGAACATTTAACCGGGATAAAAAATATCCTATATATATTAATCCAGATCATATATTATATACAGGGTGTAAAAAAAGGCTTAACGAAGCCTTAAACCACGAATTCTATACATATAACCAAGTAGAATGCAAAAAAAATAATTGCTGGGAAAGGACTTATATTTTTGGGTATCAAAAAAAATAACTTATTTCTAACACGCAATGTATAGCGCACACGCCACAGACTATGCCTGTGTATGTAAGCGGATCATATTTCTTTGTAAAAAAGTTTAGTATTATCAAGCAGGAGTCAATTTTGTAAAAAAATCTTTGAAAAAAAATTGTAACTTTGACTGTCAATAACTCGGTAACCCGTCACTTCCCAGGTATAGTGTAAAAGAAAAAAATGATCGTAATAATACGTAGAATATGTGGTGTTCGGCTTCGTTAAGCCTTTTTTTACACCCGATATATGTGCAAAATTATATCCAAATCTGTTAAGTAGTTTTTGCGTAAAAGAGGCAAAACATCCATACCTACAAACATTTGCATCAATAATATTTTAATAGGATCTATAACATTCATAACTTAATTACTGAGATGGGTAATATTTTCTTTTTAAAGTGTAAGTATAATTTTCTCGCATCTATCGTTTGAAGCAAAAGTTCTTTGATAAAGATGTTTAATAGCTGGAATGAAAACTTTGACCCTAGATTAATCTGGAATAGTGAGCGCCATTGCTCCGCGGAAATACTTCGCGAACGATCCCAGTAATCTCTAGAGAACTTTGATTTTAACCCCGGACAGAAGAGAGGTCGTAAAGTTTCAACCCCAATAGAATAAAAATAGCCACAATGTTTTGAGTTTCACAGTGACATTATCATCTTGACAAAAGTCAATGCAATTACAAAAATTGTTGTTGAAAGGTTCCTAACATGTATTTTTTACACATCACGAGCCCCTCTCCCGAACTTTGACGCGATTTATTTTTGTAATGTTTTGGTTGATTGACAAAAGAAAAATATGAGTCCTTGTTTTTTGGTAACTAAATAGAATTCCATTTTCGGCTGGACTAAATAGAATTCCATTTTCTTTACACAGTCGTCATCCCAATTACCATCTGCGTGTCACCGAACCTTGGGCAAGTTATGAGCAATTAAAAACATAGCTGTTTTTACACGGCTAATTTTAGTTGTTCATATTTTGTTAAAATGTTTAATTACACAAGTGAATATTATTTTTAAAAGGCTTATATGTCCTGGCAAACGAAATTTTTTTGTTATAAAATGTACAGCTTATTTTTGACGTTACATAAAACACCCCGTTTGAAATTTATCTCTGAAACACACGCCAATCACGCGACTTTCCAAAACCTAGGCCATAACCATGAACTCTTAAAACAATCTCAAAGTTGTCAAATCTGTCAATTTTGGTACGTTATTTCAAACAAAATTTGACAGAAATGATAATGTTTGACAGATTTGTGATTGTTTTAACAGTTCATGGTTAGGGCCCTATATTGCGAAATTACATAATAAAATCGGTTTATTACATTTGGCGAATATATTTTTAAGTTGGTAGAAACGTAACAAAGCCTCTTTTCAATTCGTCACTGACTGTAGCGTAATTCATTAAAAACCTGTAAGAAAATTTCGAAAATATCTCGTTCGTTATGATAAACCTAAAATTTACTGACTGGCATTGATCACGAGGCTTAAGGGTCTGTTTTACAATGTACGAATTAGTTCTGGTTGAGTAATTTTCTACTTTTAAGAAAAATAAACAATATTTTGCGTTTCACCTCCATCTAATAGCGCTATAAGACACACTAATTCGAGCATTTATATCCTTAACATATTTTTATCTTTTACCAGCTAACTATTTGACACTTTATCCGTACATTGTGAAACAGGCCCTTAATGTACCTTTTTTTTATTTTTTACATTGCAAAAAAACGTCGCGATCAAAATTGAACCCTGAAACGCTCACGCGTCGTCATCAAAATACCAGCAGTATTCATATTGCAAAATCAAATATGCCGTCCATAAATCTGCATGTCTACACAGATAAGTTATCCAATTTTGTTCAATCATTTTTATCATGCTCCAATGACATAAGGGTACGATTTTCATTTTGGCGTTAATTAAAAATTTTCGTATTGGATTTCATTGGATTACGCTGAGCTTCAGTAAATTCGATTCGCATATAAATAAATATTTTCGATGGATGTGCCTTTGAACTGATTTATTTGAGATATTTGGCTGTTTCTGATGCGTTGATTGAAATTGTAAATTGTGCGTAACTAGTTAACTTAAGGCAAAGCGCTTTAATTTTACCGTATCATTAATTAATAATTGTACTATTTTAGTACAATTATTATTACAATTTACAATTTCAATCAGCGCATCAGAAACATCGAAACATCTGAAATAAAGCAGCTCAAAGACACGACCGTTCCGTCTGGTATCATAACTAAGTTTATTATTACAAGGCATACAGCAAATGATAAGAAAATAATTTTGAAAATAGGTTGATATGGGGCTGAAGGTATTTAGCTCTTTTAATTTTGTTTTATTTTTGGAATGAATCATATAATATGGCTTTTAGAGTTACACGAGTATATATTATGGACTATATATATTTTTTTTAATACTCTACTCAAAGTAAAGAGCACTGGGATCAAATAACAAAACATTTTATAGTGAACAGGCAAATTATAGTGTGTTACATTTCTCGATATTTTAGGTTCTAATGCCTACTATAATCCCATTAGATTGTATGATTATTTTACAGCCTGAAAGAAACAAGACCTAATAAAAATTCGTCGCCAAACCTCAGAAGCAATATGCCATTCTGCCGAAAGGAGCAAAGAAATAAACGAAATACTTTGCCCTGAATAAGGCATTGGCTAAAAACTTTCCCAAGGGAATGTCGTGTCTCATATTTTATTTTCATAGTCGCGAGCAAATTCCTGTAGAATAACATTTGAAGCATAAAGTAGGCGGAAAGGGTAAGCCTACTGCTTCCAAGTAAAATCATTATAAATGTAATAAAAACATAGAACGGTTTAAAAAGCCATAAGTTAAAAAGTCATGGAGCTATTAATTATTGCGATTACTGCGATATCATTAGCAGAATGGCAAAACCGGGTACTTTACTTTGATGTGTTGTGGTACCGTCGTTGTTTCTGATTTCATAACACAAATGCTTTAGCTACTTACCTTGGGATCAGAGCAATGTATGTGATGTTGCCAAATATTTATATTTATAACCACGAATTATGATGACTATATTTATAAAACCACCGGTTGCGGCTTCGAATCGGGCAAAAGTCAACATATTATGAATGTTTATCGAAGTACTTAATTATTTAAGTATGTTCATCCATTGCCTAGTCACCATAGTACATATATTGTTTCGTCTGGGACTTGACATATCAGTGTAATTGTTGGCAGATTTGATTATATTTTGTTTATTTGTTTTACTGGAATAATAGATGATAATATTATGTTTATCTGTCTATGGAGGTACCTACTCGAGGTAGGTTGAGATTTTACAGAAGAATTAATTTATTATAAAATCAGCTGTAAGTATCAGGCCACGTAGGAAGGCTAAACATTCTGTAACTTGTATATTATGCCTTAGGTAAATGGGGGTAGGGAACAATGCGTAATGCATGAGGGACAACAAAACAATCAGTTGCGAACGTGACGCGGTTTTTAGTAGCAAAGATCAAGGCAGTGCCGAAAAAGCACAAGTAGAGCTTTTTATTCAATTCAGCTTTTGTAAAAGTCGACGAGAACGTGAACTGTTTCATCTGTAAAGCTATCAGCTAGTCCCAAAAAATATATAGGGTGACATAAAGACGTGTCAATCCTTGAATATAAGTCTACCTATTTTTAACTCATCAGCTAAAATTGTATAACTTCTATGGTAACAACATTTAACATTATGAAAATAAATATATTGTATAGTGTCAAAGTAACGATTTAATGTCTCGTTTTAGCCTAACATCAACTAGAAAAATTCCAAAAACTCACGCTACAAACATGCATAGTCACATAGTGCTCGTAGCTCAGTGGCGGCAGCGCTTTGGTATCGATTACTAAAGTTAAGCAACCAACGCCGCGGTCGTGAGTGGATGGACGACCATTTCGACCATATTTAGTGACATTTATCGAGCATCTCCGTGCTTCGGAAGGCACGTTAAAAGTTGGTCCCGGCCAATATTGCTTGATATTGGTCGTGAAGCCTAGTCAGAGGCCTTAAGGCGGCTTGATAACATCTGACAGTAAGGTTTAGTCACTGGCCTTACAACACCCCTCCACCAATCCGCACCGGGCCCGCGTGGTGGAGTATGGCCCAAACCACCTCATAGTTGAGGTGAGGCCTGTGCCCTGCAGTGGGACGTATATAGGCATACTTTACTTTTTACTTTAGTCACATAGTAATTATCTTTTAACGTATTGCGGCAATACAGTTAACCGTATTTAGCTGAATGTAACCTTAAAATGGCATTTCATTTCCACATTATAATTGTCGATTGGTATTCCTCGTTTTGATATGCTACAACATCAAAACCAGGAATTAAAGCAAATGAAACAAGGGATTGCCAAAGACACTGCCGTCACGTGTCGTTTTGAATTTGATCTCATAATTAAAGTCTTCTCTTCAGTATATATGCCCTCTTCCGAGCACTTATACACGTCCGGGCAGGACGTGTATCTCGAGCATGAGCTACAAAACACGATATGGTACTTAGAGCATTCAACCAATGGTACGATATGATATAGCGATTTATCGCATATTTTTTGTCAAAATATGAACTTTTATCGAAAAATCCTGCATGACCGTGATGTCAACGGCACGGATATACTCACTGTTTCGATAAAAGTTCAAGATGACGGCTATGTTATCAGATTTCGAAAGTTGGGTGTCGATAAATCGCTATATCGTATCATATCATATCGTGTTTTGTTGCTCATGCTAGTGGGGCTGTCAATATACCTTTGCCCTGCCACCGCCTTGGAACTACAAATCGGCTGGTGATGAGAAAAAACCGCGCAACAATCTCAGTCACCTTTGTCAGTTTTCAATTTCCCTGTGCCTACGGTATTAGACAAGTTTTATCAGCATTTTCCCAACCCTGTATGATTAAGTCGCAGGTGCCTCAAGCAGCAAAGCCTTATTAGGTTGCCTGTCTCATATACTTGAAACCTTACAACAACAGAGATGTCTATAACTTGGGTGTTAAAATTTTCGGGTCTGGAAGCGCGCCAGTTAATAAATGTTCGATCTTACACAACCGTAATGAAACCTAAAAGTTATCGAGGCTAGCAGATTGTCGGCCACAAATACAGCTATTTGCTTCCATCGTGAATTTCCAGGTATTTTTCGTGAATTTCTAATATTAGAGAAGTCGAAGTCGAAGACGAGAAGAATATACATATGAATTTTTATTTTCGGATTTTAGTACTATAATTATTTTGAATCTTTAAGTCGAGAAAACGCCGATGATCTTAAGATTGTGAAGTGCCTAAAACAAGTTGATGATTGGCGTTTCCTTCAAGAAGATTTGGATCGCTTTTCTCGATAGTGTACAATGAACAAAATGGACTTAAATGCAGAAAAATGTAATTTTGTTCATTTCTCTCGAAAGAAGTCGTCTTATTTTAAATCTTACGTCATAAACCATGTTATAAACGAAGTAGAGGTGATAAAGGATCTTGGGATACATATAGACAACAAACTTCGATTTCATACACACGTTGATAACTTGGCAAAAAAGCTTACAAAATATTAGGTTTTGTATTGCGTAATTGTAAAGAATTTAAAGGTACTTCAAGCTGCATAGCTGTCTTCAACTCATTGGTAAGGTCTTGTCTTGAATACTGTTGCGTGGTGTGGAGTCCTTACTATCAGGTTCATAAAAGCCGATTGGAAGCTGTCCAAAAAAGATTTCTTTGGCATTTATCTTTTAAACTTAATCTAGCTAAACGTCTTCCAACATACAATTCACGTTCAAAACATTTCAAAATGATTAGTCTAGAAAACCGTAGAACTGTTATTGATTATTTATTTCTGTATAAACTATGTAACAATTATATTGACTGTCCCAATTTACTTAAACAAATTAATTTAAATGTTCCGTTTAAGCTTGCTCGGCCGTATAGATATCTACCTTACAGAGGCAAGGGCTCAAGGACCAAGTTAGGCCGTTTCTCATCTATAAATAGAATACAGTCTCAGGTTAGTCAATTTTTGCTCTCGGCTTGATATTGACATGTCGTTTTCACAACGTAAATTTAAATAACTACTCCATGAACATATATCTTCTTTATTCTAAAAAAACGCAAGTGCTGTAGGGATCGGTTTTTTTCTTCATTTTTTTTTCTTCATTTAATTGTATTGTTAATCTTGTCAGTTTCCACACGTTAATTTCTTATGCATGCCGTGGTAGCCTTTAATTAAGGCAACACTATAAAATGTAAACGTTAAAATTGTATTTTGTATTGTCTTGGTGTATAATATTTTAATAATAATAATATTTAATATAATAATATTTCTTTATTATCTCACACAAATTGAAATTGTACATACATGTCGGAGGTAAAGATCACTAGAAGTATGTGTGAGACTGATGCCTGAGCTAGGTAAGTAATTACCTGTGTTACAGGTCATCATGCTTTGTTGGCTGTCCTTAAATAAATAAATAAAAACTTAAAATGCCTGTGAGTCAGTGAGTAAAAAAACCGACCAAGTGCGAGTCGGACTCGCGCACGCAGGGTTCAGTAGCATTATCTATAAAAATGGCGAAAACTAAACGTTTGTTGTATGGGAGCCCCCTTAAATAATTATTTTATTCTGTTGTTTTTTGTATTTGTTGTTATAGCGGCAACAGAAATACATTATCTGTAAAAATTTCAACTGTTAAACTATTACGGCTTAATAAATACAGCCTGGTGACAGACAGACAGTCAGACGGACAGCGAAGTTAGTAATAGGGTCCCGTTTTACCCTTTGGGTACGGAACCCTAATAAAAATGCGTCATGTATTAACTTGTACATAACCAAATTATTTTATTTCAGTAACAGCATTGACTTGATTATAGAAACAAAATAGTTTACGTTTTCTAAATTAACAAATATTTAAAGACAACATCGTATACACACTGTATTAACAAACCCCTTTATTAATAAAATTAAACACTAGATTCAAATCATCAAATAGTTTAGCAAACCGATTTAAATTGCTGCGAAATTAGACATGTCTCGATAATCGACAAACATTAATCTCTACCTCGATTGACTACTTTATTCATAGTTAAATCTAGATTTTAAGTAATAAAACTTATCAAGTTGAATAATATCCTAATAAAAAGGTCTAAAAATGTAAGCCAAAGAAAATACGAGTAATAAAATTTCCCATTTCTACAACTGAGAAAAGCTCTAACAACTGGCTACGCGTTTGAAATTAATGCTATCATGTTATGCTACGAACGTGCTACGAATACGCTACGAGAGTCTACGAATATTCTACGAACATAAGCTACGAAGTCTTGTTACAAGATAGATATTTTTGGTCCAATTGACACAGAAAAGAGTGGTGATGGTTTATGCAAAATGTCCCGGGTCCAAGTTTCAGTCGGGTCACATTATAATTTTACAGGATGTAACAAAGTAGATACAAGTAAAATTTTGGGGTGCTTCGGAGTCTAGAAAACAGTACTCACACAGTATAGTAACAGTATTTTTGTAAATTAAAAAAATATCGTAACGTTTTATCGTTAAACATAACCTGCCAGAAAGTAACACAACTTAAATAATAACTATAACGTTTAAAAACTATAACCCGACTACGACTGGACCGCGCGAACTTTGCGACCGCATTTGAAAGATATATGGTGTCTTAAACAATATGATTTAAATTACATATTTGTAATGTGCTCGCCAAGACCTTTCTTTTGATACGAAACGCGTGATGATTGTCTCAGTTTATTTTTGTTTTCGAGGTTAGAATGTTGGGTTTAAATTCAGATTTAAATAATTTTGATAAAATTTATATAGCGTAAGTCACCTGGCCAATATAAGGAATCTATTGACACCCCAATAATTAAAATCTGTTTAGTAGTTTAGGGGCTACAGTGGAACATACCACAGAAGCGGGGCGTAGCGAGTCTTACTTGTTCTGTGGAACATACAAACAATCTTTAATTTGCTTTATCACATGTTACTACCGTACGTACCACTGAGCCAAATAGATGTAGATATTAGATAACCTACAGGCAATGTACCTACAAGATGACGATAACATTACCTTAGCTAGATAAACCTAAGTACCTACTCGTATTACCGATCGATTACTCGTTAGGCTATCATTGAATCCTCTTAACTGATACTTCAGTCTTAATCGACACTGTAATCACGAAACCTGACAAGCCATTGGAAACTTACCTGAAGGTTTAACAATTAATAGAATTCCCAAAGTGTGATTATACCTCTCTGAAAGCTACGAGTATAAACCTAGCCGAGAGGTGAGCACGCCGGACTTTACTGGGGTCCCATGTTCGATTACTGGTCAGGGTCTATGTTGAAAACGAACTATTCTTTATCTGTGTGTTTTGCTACCTATCTTTGTTACTTCAAATTTGCCTTATGTCCAATGTTAGGCTAGCAGATTTTTATGAAATTGTTGGAATCATTTATAATTCTGTCTACCGTTGATTACTTAGCGTTTTTACACGTCCAAAATTATTTTCCCTACTACTACTTCGGGACAATTTTGGGATGGAATAGTGCCGAGAAGAACCAGTGCCAGAAAATTGATCACAATTGTCTTTTAAAATAGTGTATAGTTTACATTACAAGATAAGTGTACCTGTGCAAACGGGGCAGTATTTATTTCCAAACATGTATATATCATTCTTAGAATAATTTACAGTATGATACCCTTTAAATTCAATTTAAAAACATTGACGTCAAATACTTTACAGAACTTGTTATTTGTTTATGCTCTCATAGTGCGTGGTGACCTGACGTCAACTACAAAATAACTCTTCTATTTCCAACACGATTATCACACGGTATACAGAAAGAATTCAATATTTTACACATTATTTTTTTATTAAACACTGAATGAAAAAGTCCGAAGTTAACCCGAGCTTTATTTTTCAAAGAATCTGTTTGTTTGTCGCTGCGAAGCAACGAGTCGGAAAAGGAATAGATAAGTTTACTCCTTTTCAGGTGATATAACTGTTTACGAGCTTACAAACAAGCCGAGGATAATTTTATGCCTTCTTGAGTGATATAAATGAGTGTGGGGTTGACAATATTATACAATTCAGATCTTATGAAAGCGGTTGGGAACACGCAATTATTTCTGTTACAAGGTATGATTTTCAGCATGTCTCCTTTTCAATAAAAGGAGGGGCGAAATTGGGTCATACGTACAGTATCGTGAACAGATTACAAAAGCAATATCATCGTGTGTTTTTTGAATAGCAATAAATAAGGTAAACATCCCTCGAGTAAAAAGATAAAATAAAGTAACATATGTTCAAAATTATATAAGTTTGAGTTTGAAGTAGGTATTTTTTTTAATCTTAACATTTTTTGCACTCATTATTCCAACACCTTTACTCACAAACGTTGTCAGCTCGCTCGTTGTTTATTATTTGCAAAATGATCTTGGTCGACGTAAATCCTTGTTTTACTGGCAGTGTCATCAAATTATAATAATTTTGTACGATAGGAATGAAACGAATTATGTAGACAAGCACTTATTGTATTCAATTGCTGTTAGCAGTCTTAACAATTAATACCCGGCAGCTATGTCCATTACAGAACTAGGTACACGTTGTATAACAAAACCACTTCTGCAGTCACAGAATACTAAAGACTAGCAAAGCTCGTGATATCGATGTCTGTGGTAAGCAGAAATGTTGGTAGAAATTGAAACTTTATCGACTTATATTTTAATAAACAAACTTATGAAGAACGTATATTTTTATAAAAAAATTTGTTCAAAACATAATTTTGTCATTCGTTGGTTACCAAGTAAATCTTTGTAAATTAATTATGGGTCAAAAGGTGGAGCCATTTTAGATACCTATAGTTGTAAAAGTGAAGATGAACTAAGGCTGGGTTCCACCATCTTAACTTATTACTTAACTTTAACAAACGTCAAACGTCTGTAAAACTCAATACAGAAACACCGGTTATAGTTATGGTTAAAGTTAATCTGATGCAACCCAGCCTAAATCTGTTATTGTCAATATTTTCAATTGTACCTACCACCATTTCAAACGGACTACAAAATCTTCCCTTCAAAGATGAATTTTTAAAAGGAAGCTACGTTGTATGCATATCCAATCGTTATATTAACATAAAGGAAATCATTTCACGTATTGAGAAGTCATTTGGGAGTTTGACTATGGGTTAAGAAGGCTCGATAAAACCGTTAAGGCGAATAAAGGGAATTACTGTTTCACAGAAAAGATACCTTGATAGACTCCTCATTAATAAAAAACAAATTCTTTACACAGTCATGGTTTTTTTTTTTGTTTTCGGGTCGGATTTTTTTTTAATTGTTTTTTTAAATTATTGCACTGAACCTGCATCTGAAGTTTTTCATTAATAGGTTTTTATTTTATTTTTTGTCTACTAATCCTATAAAGTAGTTTAGGTAGGCAGTGGGCAAACACCCATACCCAGATCGGAGAGTTAAAGCAAAGAATACAAACTATGCTTCATTACTGTTTTGTAGTTGACGTTTAATAAGCGAACTTATGCGACGCCGTAAGCTCTATAGACTTAAGTTTTCTGTTTTCTGTAGGGATGATGGCGAAATAACAATTGCTTTCTAAGATTATATAACCCGCATTGGGTTGCTTGTAAAATTTAGTTTTAGTATTTTGATTGGGGTCTGTATTCTGTAATCGAGTGTAACTGACAATCCGTGGTTTAGGATTTAAATGTTATTTGGTTGACAGTCTACCTACAACTAATAAGTATTGAAAAAATTCAAGCTGTAGGGTCAAATCATTTTTTTTTAATATACGACAAACTACTCTTTTATACCGGGTTCCTATATTGTACTATGCGTAAGTGTAAATCAGCAATTGATCGTATTGGTATCAAATGTAACGAGCCGTTATAGTCGTTCCTATAAAATTTGAAGACGCCTCATTTATAGGAACGCTTTTGAGTATGTCAAGTTGACAATTCCTACCATCCGTTAGCAAAACCAACCGTTTCTCGGATATAGGAACCGGGCTTTAGATACGGCATGGGATTCATAGAGCAAGCGCTCTAAGGTGCTCAAAGGCACTTACATGGCCATGGCTACTTGTATTATTGTTTTTTCTGTGCCATGACAGTTATTATATTTTCTCTGGTAATTAATAAGATGTATTCTTTTGTTTTTAGGTGTCTACCCGCACTGGGATCGTGTCACACTATGTGCGACTACAGATAGTGGTCCCAGAAGCATTTATACTGGGCTCGGGAGAGCACCACGTCGACCTGGGGAGTGTTATACACCTCATTTGTATCGTAGAAAAGGTTTGTATGAAGTTAAACTTGTTAAAGTGATTTTTGATTTTGGTTTAGATTTTTTTCTTTGTCTATGTTTCAGTTTTGATAACAAAAGAAAGCCGCAATGTGATGAGTTTTTATAACAACGCTTGGCAAATATATGCGTTAGTAGTAAATATTTTAGGGCTATAATTTTATTCCGAGTCAATTAAGAAAATTTGGAACTGGCCCGAGTCAGGAATCTAAACAGGGGCTTTATATTGAAGGCAAAACACCGCCACTACGTCGAAATCTCTGGAAACCGATCCTTATTTATTTCAGGTTAGCTAAATGCAGCAGTTTTTTTATGAATTGTGTCTGGGTGTGCTAAAAACGTAAGTAAATTATCTGATGTTATTTTTTTACTTCGAGACTAAATTGGTTTGTTGGCTAGCGAATAAATATATTTATTTTAATGGTTCTCATCTGAGATCCAGGCATCACAGAAATAGCAGTAACAGTAGGACGTACCAATGTTTTAGCGTATTTTATTTCCGATGTCCTATATTTGAATAAAACGTAGCTAATAGCTCACTTTCGTGCTATACTGAATTTTTGATAGCGTGTTTTAATTCTTACGTGGAAAATTAAGTACACGGGTTATAGCTACATGTTGGACGCCATTTTTTCAGTTTTCAGCACTTCATTATGTAAAATACGGGAATAAATTAGCCTTTCAGTTAGCAAACTTCTAAATTTAGTACAAAATTCTAAATTATATTTCTTATTTTGCATTGTAGGAAATAAATTACTTTGACAAACTATAAAAACATAAAGGACTTAAAATATTGTGTGCAGATTCTAAAAACGCGAACACATAATAAAACCCTAATAACTATGCATGCGAGTGCTTACGAATTTTCAACACATGCCATTTTATCTTTAATAGGATTCCGTATGTTATGGCGTTGCGACATTTTTACGACCTCAGAGATATAATCGTAAAATTACTTGTTTTATTAACTCGGCCGAATGTCGCGGTGGCGTGATGTAATACAGCAATCCGAAACATTTCCGAGCGGAATTTTTGACAGAAGCTTTAGTCAATTTATAGATTGCGACAGAACAAAGAATTGAGGTTGGCTTTTTCAATTGGTTCAGTATCACGAACCGGCTGTGTGGGAGTTATATGACTCAATTCATTTGCTTTTGATGTGGCTTTTTACATTTTTACGATTTTCAGTGAACGATTGCTACCACGAAATTAATATGGAATGATAAAATGAAGGATTATTGGTAGTTCAGAGGTCACTGGTTAAAAGCTTAACTCGGCTTTTACTCGGCACTAGTCCACGAAGCAGTGGGAGGGTTTAAACAGGGTCGTGTAGAAGTGTGATTAATTTGCCTTATTGCAAAAGTAATACCAGTACGTATGAAGGTACTAGATTAAAATCCCAGCAAGTACTTCTGGATGTGGATAAAGCTCCTCTAGCATGACCAACAAAACACAATAATATGATATAATATATCGATTTATCGACCACCCAACAGTCACAATATGATATACCTACATAGCCACCATCTTAAACTTTTATCAAAACAGCGAGCTTTTCCATGCCGGTGAGGTTACGGTCATGCTCGCTGTTTCGATAAAAGTTCATATTTTGACAGTTGGGTGTCGATAAATCGCTATAACATATCTTGGTTGGTCAAGCTAATGGGGCTGGTTAGCTGTGATCATAACTGGTGTTGTCTAAAAATGATGTCTCGTTAGTAAACTAATCCGGTTGTGCACAAGTCCACCTAAGAGGTATAACAAGAAATATAACTCCCAAACTCAACGTGTCAAACAAAAATCTCTAAAGAAACAAATGAATAAGTCATTTGTTTCTCCATTCCAGAGTCCAACGCCCCCACAGTACGTGTTCTGGTACCACAACGAGCGCATGATCAACTACGATGCGACGCGCGGCGGCATCACAGTGGAGACCGAGCCTGGTGCGCGCACGCAGAGCCGGCTGACCGTCAGGGGCGCCACGCTGAAGGACTCCGGCAACTATACGTGCAGCGCGAGCAACACTGAGCCTGCTTCGATACACGTGTTCGTTTCTGAGGGCAGTGAGTATATTGTTCTTCAACTTGTCGATCTTAGAGTAATTCTTCGTATAACATTCTTCGTGGCATTGGTGGTGATACTTCAATATTTATCTTTCAGTTCATCAAATTTTATCGACAAAAAAAAACCCCATGTATATAGGGGTCTAACTCTCCTACTCTTGATTGATTGGTAGGATTGATTTTTTTTTTAGTATAGAATGCAAAATTATTAGATCAAGGTTCTCAGTTCGACCGTTCGTTCGTTCGACCCGATCGTTACAAAACGATAATTAAATTATTACTTTGGGTGCCACATTTCATGTTATTTTTTTCTAGAAAAAATTTGATGAATTAAAAGCCCTTAAATTATTACCGGGCCAAATCCGGACACACTGTATAAATTGTTGGTCAGCTTCATTTTTCTTCTGATCTCTATGTTCCTGTAATCACTCAGATTAAGAACACCTTTACAACATCTGTTATAAAGTTCTATATATATTCTACAGCAATAACACCTTTTAAGCTACAAGCTAATTGAAATCATTCTTTAGTTCTTTGTTCAAGATTGTTATTCCCAAAACTCACTCTCAATTCAAATCTTTTCGTCATTCCAGGCAACAAAATGGCTGCCATCCTCCGTCGGAACACGAGCGCCATCCACGGCATCACGACGAGCGCGACCTGCCTCCTGCTCCTCGGTTCTGTGCTGTTACACTTCGGCCTGCGATGACAATGGAGCGACTGGTGATCGGCCGTAGGTGACGGCGAAAGTCGAAATTATGTTGACTAACTTTGTATTTGGTTTATTTCGAACTTGAGTATTCTTAACGTCTGCCCCTTACTAGCGTCTTTCGAGCGTCGACGTCAGTATCCAATAAGCGTTAAGTAAATGCCGCTGCGCAAGCGTTGCGTCATGTTGCGTCAACACTGATTGGTCGCTGCGCTGCTATGACGTTGACGCTAGTGTCTAATCAGCGTTAAGTAAATGCCGCTGCGCAAGCGTTGCGTCATGTTGCGTCAACACTGATTGGTCGCTGCGCTGCTATGACGTTGACGCTAGTGTCTAATCAGCGTTAAGTAAATGCCGCTGCGCAAGCGTTGCGTCATGTTGCGTCAACACTGATTGGTCGCTGCGCTGCCATGACGTTGACGCTAATAAGACGCTAGTGTCTAATCCGCGTTAAGTAAATGCCATTGCGCACGCGTTGCGTCATGTTGCGTCAACACTGATTGGTCGCTGCGCTGCTATGACGTTGATGATCGGAAGACGCTAGTGTCCAATCAGCGTTAAGTAAATGCCATTGCGCACGCGTTGCGTCATGTTGCGTCAACACTGATTGGTCGCTGCGCTGCTATGACGTTGATGCTCGGAAGACGCTAGTGTCTAATCAGCGTTAAGTAAATGCCGCTGCGCAAGCGTTGCGTCATGTTGCGTCAACACTGATTGGTCGCTGCGCTGCTATGACGTTGACGCTCGTAAAATGCTACTGCGCAAGCATTGCGTAAACACTGATTGGACGCTGCCACGAAGTCGACGCTTGAAAGACGCTAGTGTGGAGGTTCCCCTAATGTAGCTTAAATTAAGCATGGTTAAATCCGACAGTTTTTTATATGAATGTGTTTATTTAATCAATGGTACTTTTGTTTTAGTAAGGCTCATTTGTTTGTTTAAACTGGAGGTTGATTCTCTAATAAAAAACCCAAGTAAACGCGCCTAAATATCACCTAAGCGATACAAACAAACATAGCCTCTATTTCGCTAAGAACTGGGTTGACATTAGTATTTTCGATGAGTGAGTTCAGTGTTTAAGTGACAGCGCGTATCACCTAAACAGTACAAACAATATTATTCCTTGATCCAACTATTTGTGTATGTAGCTCAACTATATTTTACTATCGTTGATTTTGCCATAAATAAATTAACTTAGTTTATGCGCTAAAAAATAGTTGGTTTGTTCAAGTAATCGACTTTAGCTGTTCACAGGTATATTATATTAGTCATTTGGTATCTCCCTTAAACGTTTATAATAATAGGTAAGTATACAAATAATATTGAATTGCAAAATAAGTTGATTCAATTAGGTAGAGGAATTTGTAATAATAACAAAGTCTACCTGTACTATTGGAGTAGGTAATTTAATAGGTATTTATGGAAATGTTAATAATAAAAAGGAATTTGATAGTAGATAAAATATAATGTTATTTATTTTCAGTCCTGTCATACACGTATTGAGCTTCGAGCACTTGAATGTACCAGCCATCTCAATGATTTTCTTTAGGCCGTATCGCCATTGGACAAACAGTGAGGCTGACTTTGAGCGGCGTATTCTTTACTAAAGGTGACCGCGCATCTATGAACACTGCAGTACCTGACATAGTATTTCCGAAAACCATTCTTTTTCAATTTTACACACATGCGAAAAAAGTTTAAAACTTTCCATCCGAGAACAATTCGAAATAATAAAACACAATAAAGATAATTCGCTTACATTATTAAATTAACAGGTCGGTTTTGCCAACTCTCCACTATTAAATATCTTCTCTAACCAACAAAATAGAAACAACCGTCAAATAACGATGAACGTTACTCGTAACATTACGAGTGACGTTTAAAACTTGTGGTGAAGAGGGGGTATAAAAGGCCTGTTCGCCAGTCTTACAGTTTAGTCGTCGAAGCGCAGCCAAGGCGGCAAAATCTCTCCTAATGATGCCACGTGAAGTGGCGAAACACGCGTCGAGGTTTTTATGTCGGTGTTGGGTACTAACTTTTGCATTCGTCTGTTTCGCATGCGATTTGAGGGAGAGAGGGCAGTGCTCTTTGCATGTGCTTGTGTTTGTCCTCAGATTGTGGGTTACAGGTGGTGTAATTGGGGTTCCTATGCCGGCGTAACGGGAAGTTGTAAGCAAAATAATTAAATTTTCATAATTATTTACTGCAGTACCTGTAAGCACCGAGCGCGTCAACTGTGACTCCGATGCTTGTAGGCACTGCAGTGTTAATAGATGCGCGGCCATCTTACTTAGCGTAGCGTATTAGCCACACAGAGCTTAAATCTTGGGAGGGAAGTTAAACGACTAGGCATATATCCGCGTACAACTAGCGGCACGGATCTTGAGCGCTGGGTAAAAGATGCGAAGAAGACTATTACGATTAGGGTAAAACCGGGATACATGCCACACTTTTTGAAAATATGTTATATCTTCCTATAAAATTATTTCATTCTTTTAATTGTAAAACTGGCAAGTACTTTGGTCTTTTTACCATGAATTTATGAAAGGAAAAAATATTACCTTAGACATTTCTACAGTATTACCGATTATTGCGGACCTCTAAATTTTGAGACATCTATCCCATATAGGGGATAGTTGCCAAGTCCATATAAATAACATTAAGGATAGACGACCCGCTGAGAAATAGGGCATTAATCCCGAAAAAACTTTGATCGCACCTAGCCGTCCCATGCAATCGCACAGAGACATGAGACACGATACGGTAGTTGGAAAGTCTCTCGATAGATAAATAAAATAACACGCTATGTCTTTTCGAAACTAGAGTAATTACAATCGGGGCATCTATACCACAGGGGCGTCAAAATAATGGGTTTTACCCTACATGATTGGCCAGTCGTGCGACGCGCCGGCACCGCCGGCTGTGATTGGTTATTTGCTCCGCGACCACGCGTCTGATACGATGATCGACTCGTAAGAAGCGCAAAGTGATCCCCACTCTTTGCCCCAGCGATCAACATCTGTGCCAGGGATTGTACTATGCCGCGTAGCGCAGTGAGCTAGATACCCCCTTGACCGAGCGCATCGTTTCCGCTCACTAAAAAACATTACGCGCTGTAAGGACACTAGAGATGAAACGGATAGCAGTTTAGCTGGATACCGGATATTCGGCCAAACTTGAAGCCAGATGGCCTGATATCCGGCCGCCGAATATCGATGGTCAGTTAGTGCTAAACAATACCCACATTTAAGAAAGTTTGCCAAATTCTACCTTTCATTCAGCACGGTAGCAATGTGCATAGCAAATTTATTCTTATTAATATTATGAAATCACCTTGAATCTATTTATTTTAAAATCCGGTATTCGGCCGGATAGGTGCGAGTTATCCGGTATCCGGCCGGATAGTATTCAGGCCACCGGATATGCCGGATACCGGATAGTTACCGGATATCCGTTTCATCTCTAATGGACACTCCATTTAAAAGTGGAAAGGCAATCTGGAAAACAAACAGTTATCCGATCACTGTTCGCCTATTTGGACGTAAAAATAATTTAAACATTTTTGTACTATTACTTCCATAAGTAAACATATAATGTATAAAATAGTCAATAACGCATAACAAAAATCCAAGCAGTTAGTATACTAATATAATTTGTTAGCAACAATAGACTAAGTTTTGTACATACAATAATTAAGTGTAAATATTAATTATATTTCAGTATTGGGATATACGTAAATTGTTGAGATAAAAATTAAAATACTATAATAGAATTTACTATCATCATAAACAATATTCATTCATATCATGGTATTTGGCCGTTTACTTTACAGACTTCTGCACACACGCCTCTAGCGGAAAAAATGCAACTATCCTTAGAATTGCTCTCACTTTGATACCATACAAATGACAGAGACGATGCTCTATACAGGATATACATGAGAATACCACGTGATCAGCTGGTTATATACAACAAATTTTTCCATGCGAGCAAATCGAAATCTTGATTTTTTTTCAGATGCTCCATATTTATCTTCGAAGTAATAATAAATAATAATAAATATTGGAAAACATCACATACATTGCTCGGATCCTAAGGTAAGTGGCTAAAGCACTTGTGTTATAGAAATCAGAAACAACGACTGTACCACAACACCCCGACCCGAGCCAATATAGAAAAGTTCGTTTTCTACATTGACTCGACGGGGGATCGAACCCGGAACATCAGCGATGGCGGCGCCGTTTAAAGTCCGGCGTGCTCGCCTCTCGGCTACGGAGATCGTCTTCGATGTAAGCAGTGATTGTATAGAGTAGTAAAAAAAAATCTCAATTTCGATGTTGCTTCCACATAAAAAGTTGTTGTATATGACCAGCTGATCACGTGGTCTTAAAGAGTGTCCTATTCTCTTGTACAATCTGTTACAAAAGCGAGGGTAGTCTTTCTAAAAATGTATCACCCTACCGCTGTCTTATTTATTGAAAGTTTATCGTACCTACCGATTTAAAAAAACGTACAAGCGGTTGACTTAATCTTCCAATCGAATATTTAGGCTAAAAGTTTTTTTTCGTTGTACAGTCGAATCCAAAATATGCATCTACTAGTGGCAGTTCGTTTTTTTCCCTTTGAATATAAATTAACGTTTGACAAAAGTGGATACGTTATTTCAAAACATGTTAGGTTTTTATATAAAAAAAAACAAAGTCAAGTCAAAACATTATTATTTTTATTACTGTGTTGTATGTATTAATGTTTCTATACCGAGTTCTTTAATTTGATAGTATTTGCAAACAAAAGTAATGACAGGTTCCAATATTTCCACCAGAGGCGATGGCTTATCTAAACTTTTACGTAGTATAATACCATAAAGAAAAAAATATACTACGTAAAATAATACTTACTCTGTGTCTAAACTTTGCATCCCGAAAAAAATGCGTATAAGCTAAATCTCGACAATAGCTATGCCCGCCTATGCTCCGCCGTATGTGTCCCCACACATACGGCGGAGCATAGGCGACGACTAACCGCTACGCTGGCGGCCGTTACACTAAGTAGTCTTGTGTCGGACACGTACGATGTACTAATAAGTAACGTTACCCGTCACTGTACTAGAAGTAACAGCACAGTACGCCAACTCTTAATCGGACAATTCGGACTATTAGTACACCGGTCTCACTTGACTCAAAGTGCTAAATGGCGCTGTGCCGTTGTGTCCGAGAAGTCCGAGAGCAGAAAAGCGCGATATAATCAATGCAAGAGTAAGTGAGACAAGGCTACAACCACTCAAACATTCTGTTCAGGAGTAGCTTACAGCGTAAACGCGCTTCAAAGTATTGTTGTTTATGGCAAACTCAGTCTAATAAAGCGCTAGCCGCGCTTAAAGATGAAGTACTGTCACTTAGTAAAGCGCTTTAAAGCGTCAAGGGTTTGACGGTACAAAATTTTATTCAGCGCTAATAGCGCTGAATTTTCCGTATTTGAGTTGTTAGTAGGTATTGTATGTATTTTCTTTATTATATATAAAATAGAATAAAATAACAGTCCTTAGCCTGTAAAAGCATGAAGGAAAATCAACTATGTTTGTAAAAATAAAGCCTAAAGCACTAATCAGTGCATCAATTGTTACCTAAAATCTGGTGTCCGAATAGTACTTATAAGGTGTACTAGTACACTATTCGTACTGTACTGTTACGGTGCGCACTGCCGAGTGTCCGAATAAGCACAAGACTAACACTAAGGAGATCCTGCGCGCGCGCTCGCTCATATTTACGTGCGCGATGACAGGGACGGAAGATGTGCCGTCCTACTCGTTCCCCCAGAACGCGCGGTAGATCTATATTCGCGAAAATCTGATTACCCATTTTCAATATTTGTAAATAACACCAAACTGTATATAAGGAGACAAAAATAAATCAGAAAAGATCATTCTGCAATTGGTGTTTCTCTTGCCCACAACTCCCATACACACTATACACAGCAAGCTCATATTTATAACTTCAAATTAAGTCAATTAAATAAGATACTTGAAAATATTTTTTTCCCTTTAATTAATAATAAATAACTGTCTTCGTAATATATTGTTTTGTAAATGTACAGTATTTTGCTATAATACCGATAATATCGTCATTCCATAGTTTAAAGACCAGGATTAGATTTCCATTAGCGTTTCATTAAATATAATGTTTGTAAATTGAAATTAATATTCATAAAAATAAATAATATTGTAAAACTTTTACTGCTGCATTGAGATTTCTATGTGATATCGAGAAATAAATAATGTTTTTGAAGATAAAAAAAACGTAGAGGAATATTTCAATGGAAATTTTTCTAAATAACAACATAAATGAGTCTCAATTTAGCAACTATGCGTTAAAATTCTAATAATAAAATATGTAAATTCCAAGGAATTAAAATTTAGGATATGTTTTATTAGATAGTAATTGTTCGGTTGTACAAAACTGATGAATTATCTCAAAAAATACTGTCATCAGATAACTTACATCAATATAATAAGAATTTCATATTTGGCAACATTTAAAGACGAATAAAATGTATAAAATTGATATTTCATAGAAAATAAAATTTAGTAAAATATCGGTGACGCAAAGTGTTGCCACTGAATAAAATACGCTGTGTTACCATAATTAGTTCTTAAAAATCTATGGTTATACATAGTGTTATAGTGTATTTTAGAGATTCGGAGTTACCATCAGTATACTTGAAATTATAAATTTAAAATATTGATATTGTCTAATTCTAAATTTGTTATCTTGTGTAAATATTGACAATGTAATTACGCGTAGATATTATTAGTTAAATGTAAATAATTTGTCAGTGTTATTAAATTTACTGTACAAATAA
The DNA here is from genome assembly GCA_950371115.1 of Anania fuscalis. NCBI lineage: Eukaryota > Metazoa > Arthropoda > Insecta > Lepidoptera > Crambidae > Anania > Anania fuscalis. The sequence continues at coordinate 12,440,656 of OX493343.1, read as the reverse complement.
TTTTGGTGATCCAGTATGCAATAAACATTAAACTTCTTCGGATCAAATTGTTTTTTGATGTTAAACTCCTTTTTTTGTTAATTCAATTCTTTTAATAGCTATTTCGTTACGTTGCACTGCATTTTCGTGTACTTTGGTACGCAAAAATTTTCAATTTTTTAAGTTAAAAATTAATTAATATGTTATTATGGATGGATGTATAACGACTGTTTGTTTGAATGGTGCGCGGACAACAACACCAGCGGTTTGAGGGTTTGAATCCCGTAAGGGGTAAATGTTAAATGTATTATTGGTTTACGAGGACTTCTGAGTCAATATTGTTAAAACAGGATGTCCCAAGATTGTACAAGTGGTCGCCTGGTGTCAGAGGGCACTAACGAATTGTTTTTTAAAAGCAAAAGTGCATTTAATGGTCAATTTGCAGAAATTTATGATTTAGATTTTTTTTTGACACCATAATAATCCTACTACTATTATAAAGGCGAAAGTTTGTAAGTATGGATGTATGGATGTATGGATGTATGGATGTTTGTTACTCTTTCACGTAAAAACTACTGAATGGATTTGAATGAAACTTTACCACAATATAGCTTATACATCAGAATAACATATAGGCTACAATTTTTGAGGTTTCTAATGTGAGGTCGTAAAAAAACACATTTTTTGCGCTTACATTGCAAACGCTGACTGAATCCTACAAGATAGATCAAAACAATGTACTACAGTATTGTACAACTTAAAAAGGTCTCCAAAAAAGTCCGTGATGGTATATGTTTATCTCTTAGGAATAACCCACAATAACCATTTTTTATCCTTTACTTTGTACGAGAAATAATGGCTTATTTACGAAGCGATTTTAAGCAATACAGTATTAATCCTTATCCAATTAAGTATCATAAATAGGAGCATACTGCAGTAGCTACCTATAGACCTATGATTAGGGCTCTGCAGTGCTTAGTTACCGTATTTCTTACTTATTACTAGACTAGACGGGACGAACCTGAAGTCCACGCGAACGAAGTCGCGGGCAAAAGCTAGTTTGTATATATATTCAGCGACAATAAATTATTTTGGAGATATGAGAGCTAGTTAGTCTGGCTGGCTCGTAAACTTCCTTGTTTATAAGTACTAAAAATAAATTTTAGTGATTATTTTTGAATAGAACGATATTTCACAATCAGTTTCTTATTTATTGACATATTTTTAAGAAACTCTATTCGAATAATTATCTCGAGAAATATTCAATTCCTCGGAACATACATAAAAGAGAAATTGTTTATTTCTTGAAATGCTACTCCAATTAATAATCTTTGGCTCCTGGAGTCTCTCCTTGTAATATACAAATTAACAATAAATAAATAGCGGTGAGAGAGAAATAATAATTAAAATGATAGTTTGAGTCAACAGTTTTATTCTCAAAACACTCAACAACAACCATACATTCCTAATAAATTATGTAAAAAAAAAAATAGCGACGATATAAAAACGTAAAACAGTAGGTCATTTTCAAATTAAGAGCAGGTAAGTTAGTCTCTGCCTAAGGGTGCGTTCAATTTAGACGCTTTGAAACGGACTGCTAACGTGCGTTTGCCCCACCGCACACGAAAAATTGTATGACAACTGCGTTGGAAAAAATATGACTAATATCAAGCTAGGCTCGGACTATATGCTGCCAGAATCCATAAGCGTCCGCAAGAATCCGTTCAAAAAACGACCTTATTGCTTAAGCGATAGATTGAATCCGCGTTAACCCGGTCCGGTTTCCGGCTGGGTATAGACCGAGTCTAAGTGTGCGGTCCTGCATACGCACGGCTGACGTCCGGGAAAAACTATTTTTTTAAAGAGTCATATAGCCATAGGGAGGTAAAAATAGCTTTTTGCATAAATTTTCTTTCTTGCCACTGTGTACTACAAGTATATGATCCATTTTTAAGTATAAATAAACAACAACAAACTATAAATGATTGTGCTTATCAGATTAAGAAATACCCAATCTTGACAGTGATAGACTTGTAGCGTCATTCAATAAGTAAAAGTGGTCTGCACCAAATTTGCAAATGACTTACAAACTGTATTTTATACTACAACATCAATGTAGCTGCATGTACAATTTAAATTAATCGCGACTCAAGAATAAAAGATCACGATTTTAAAAACCCATCACATTTAACTCGAAACCAATATAACCACTTAACAACTCCCAACAAGAGACCAATGTCACTGCAACTTTGCAGCTAATTAGATAGTTAAAAATAAAAAAATGATACATAATACAAAAAACTTAATGTAATTTTCATTTACGCAATTTCTACGTTCCCGCTAAGTTCATATTTCCCATTTTCACTTATATTCTTTAACGTTGTTGAAATAACATATATATTACTTGCACATATATCTCACTGACATACCTATTTACTTATTTTATTCATGTCATTACTTTAAAAGCAAAAAGCGTCAGTGTACTGATATTAATCTTATATTGAGAAATAATCTAATTGTATAATTCGGCGTTATATTTTTATCGAAATTACTTTATTTCACTAATAAAGTATAAATGGTGAACTTAATGTCTTATGGCATTATCTACCAGTCAACCTAATGAAAATGCAACTGCATTTTTTCTATGCAATCAGTTCTAAAACGTGTATTTCTAGTTCCTTGTGTATAAGATAGAGGCGCTAGCTATGCAAGTGGTCATACAAAAAACGAGTCAAATTAACACACCTATGCAGTCTAGATAATATCAAAGATTTATGTGTGATGAGCTAGCTTTTTAGCCACTGCACCACTGTAGCCGTCATCACATCTTAATATATAAAACAAAGTCGTGTTTGTTCCAACACTTATAACTCGAGACTGGCTGGACCGATTTTCATGGTTTATAGTTTGTTGGATTTGTCTCCGCCCCAAATAGCAGAATAAATAATAAAAACAATGGGAAAGCGAACGAAAAAAAAATACTGCAAGGCGGTACGAAATTCGCCGGGACAGCTAGTATTAGATAGATATTTCAAAACATTTTATTCTGTATACCAGGCTATTCTAAATCACTCTTTACAACTTGATTGATACTTTTTTTACACTGTGCATAGGGAAATTTAACTTTACCTATTTAGCTATCACTTGCACTACTTGCACTAGCACTTGTGTTATAGAAATCAGAAACAACGACGGTACCACAACACCCAGACCCGAGACAATATAGAAAAGTTCGTTTTCTACATTGACCCGACCGGGGATCGAACCCGGAACCCTTAGAGCATTCAACCAACAGGAGACGCCATTGACAGGCATTCTCCTCCGCCACAAGTCTATGACCGTCGGTCACAGAGGTTATATAAAACTATTTGCAGCGCGTTCCGCCATCATTGTCAAATCACGGTGAGCGTGGAAGGACCGCAGCTAAAAATGCCAAATTACGCCGTGTGCTCGTTTTAAAAAAGATCAGAAACATCTTATGTGCTATAGGACAGCGTAAATTTTCATCTATAAGTATTATTGAGTCTTAATATTAGCAAATAATGCCTTAAAATTGCAAAAACCTCATAAAATTTGTCAATCAAAAAGTGATACCAGTAAAAGGTAAAAAATCCTATTTAGCGTAATTTTTTATACTTAAGTACCCAACTTTAAAATCACACAGGTATTTCACGTTTGATATTGTTAATAATATTAATTACAAGAGATGATTATTGAATTATTGATATATCACAGTTAACAAATTATGATTCTTGTTTAAGTTTTGCGCAATTTTTTGGACTTAATACTTACTTTTAAAGTATCAATAGTCAATACTATAAATATTTGCATTTAATCGGTCTACTTCAATAATATAATATATTTGCGAACTTCACCTTATTCTGAAAATTTGAGATTTTTATTGATATACGCTGGCCACCCTGCAGCAAAATTGGTGATGGGATAGCACAAAAACAAAATATCGATATCGATTTAACCACTTGACCTTTAGGTCACCTAGAGTTGGCATTCCACCCGAATGTATTTAAAAAATGGGAATATATTCGGAACATTCCCAATAAACCCACCCGTTGGGAAAATAAACGGGTGGATTAGGTTTTATTGTTTATATGAATTTATTTAACACAAAAATGATGTTAAGGCTCAGGTTACAAGCATTTTTGTTGTTATTTATTTACACATACAATAAAAACTGTATGGTGTTATAAATTTTGTTTAATTTGGTTGCTTTACTGTAAGATCGGTGTTATTTATATAACAATAGGCATTATTATAATGTGTCCATATTAAGATGCCACTAAATATTAATTTTCATTATTTTTGCGAAAATATAACATAACAAAAGGTTACGACAAAATCTTTGAGGCACCTAAAATATCTTATCATTTATCTTAAACTCTAGAGAAACATGTGTTTTGTACTTAGACATTTTGCTTGTTGCTAAAAGTTAACAGATTATTTATTATTAAAGCGTATGTTAAGGCTCGGACTATACCCATTTGGAAACCGGTCCGGGTAAGTACGGTTTCAATCCATCGCTTCAGCAATAGCGTCATGTTTTGAACGGATTCTTGCGGATTTGATAATATTTCGGATAATGTTTTTTATTCATTATTATTCACCACCTTCTCAATTACTGATTAAGTCATAGAAATCAATCCATTCCAAAGAAACAAAACTATATATTATAAAGTTTCCGAGCCAACCATCTCCAGTCACCACCATAGACAGACCCAGACCAATAATATTTGAATTCATTTACAACTTTGTCTTTCTAAGCAAGCAGAAAAATTGGTATTATGATATTCTTATTTCATGATTTCTCTATCTAGACTAATTTCATGTTTTCTTTCATTTGAGAGATAAAAATATTTGTAATATTTTTAGAAAGTCTTCTGCCTGAACCGGCAGTTGGGCCAGCCAGATGTGGAAAAAGCAAGATTGATATTCAATTTATAGGTCTTTTAATTATCTTTATCAATCTATCTGGAGAATGCCTTTACTCCAAGAGGTAGGGGCTAGATGAATCATATCCACAACGATATAAAACTACCTTACCTACGCACTTTTCGAAATAGTATACAGCGCGAATACAGCTAAAATAGTTAACAACCAATGTTGCAAATCCTATTTTACAAAATTCAACCTTCTATCTTTACCTTCAATTATATTTACGATTTTTGCGGGTTATAGCCCAGTATTTTTTTTTATTATAATTATGACAATACACCTGAAAACCAAATTTTGCAGGTATTTCTTGCAGTTTTAGGCTTGGACTTTAACCAGCGGGAATCTGTTAGAATCAGCTAGAATTCGTTCACGACGACCTTATTGCTTGCGATGGATTGAAACCGTACTTACCCGGACCGGTTTTCCGGCTGGGTATAGTCCAATCCTTAAACTCTACCATACTGACGTATACGTATACGTTAATATATTAATAAATAACCCTGTAGATCTTAATGACGGCCAAAAGGAAAGTTTCTATCATCACCACTACCAGCCTATATCAGTCCACTGCTGGACACAGGCCTCACCAAAAGGAGTATTTTGCCATAATCGCCACGCTTGGCAGGCGGGTTGGCGATCGCAGTTTGGACAATGGTGGAGAGGAGACGCTGCTGCCCGTATTCTTATGGCGGTTCTCCTGTAGTCGCCTCTACATAAAGTTTCTATCTTACACATAATAAAGAGTCTGAATTGAATAAAACCTTATCATAATACTGGCAGAACTCATCGATAAAATTTATCGATAGTGTTAAGCACTATCTTCGTTTATTTAAAACTGACGTCACACTCGTGCATGGATAAGTTGCCCTTGTGTGTAAATATATTTGTGTGCGTCTAGTTTAAGCTAGTGTTAGATAATTTTTGTGTGCGAGCGTAGCAACGTCATTGAAAATGAGTTAGTGTTAATTCCCTATGTGTGAGTTATACCCTTCCCCCCGCAAGAAATGACAGACTTTTTCTCATAAAAATTAGCGAGCTTATCGTCTCCTGTTGGTTATAATAATAATAATAATTCATTTATTGTTTCACATGGTATACAAGATGTTACAAATAAATTGGTCCATCACATGAACCCTGTTAGGGCACCACAATATGTATAATACTAAACATTATATATTTATAAAAAATTACAATAATGAGATAACAATTAATAAAATAGCATACTCCAATTACAATAATATTAGAATGTCAAAATCGAATAATTAAAATGTCAAATAAAATATTAATAATAAAAATAAAAATATGTACCTACCTACCAACAATATTAAATGTCCTACTAAATTAAAGGGGATCAATGTCAATAATAGATACCTAATAAAAATACAATTCTGGTCATTATTTATAAAGAAGAAAATAATGTTCTTGTTGCCCTATTTGTTTTTGTCTTTGAAAAACTCTTGCAGAGAATAGTAGCTCTTGGCTATTAAATAGTTTTTTAACTTAGCAGTGAATAGGGAGTCTTTGTTTTCATTGGTGAGGGTTTTTGGGAGTCTGTTGTATATCTTAATAGACATGGAATACGTACCCGAGCTGCACATTTGCATAGTATAAGAGGGCAGCGCAAGTCTGTCTCTGTGTCGTAAGCTAATGGCGCGGGTGTATTGCGATTTTGCTTGGGGGTACAAGAAGCTGTATTTTCGCACAAATTTGCATATTTCTAGTATGTAAAGTGATGTGAGTGTCAATATTTTTTGTTCCACAAAGTGGGTTCTGCAACTTTCCATATTGTTAATGTTCACTAATATTCTAATACATTTCTTTTGCAAGATAAAAAGATCGTTAACGTCCGCATTACCCCACAAGATGATTCCATAGCTTAACCAAGCGTGAGCGTAGGCGTAGTAGGCACTGGTCGCGGCTTCTATGTTAGTGGTCTTTTTTTTAATTCGTAGAGGGCGTAAGTAAATTTTGATAATCGGCTGTTTGGTTGAATGCTCTAAGCCGGAACCTCAGAGATGGCGACGACATAATATGTCGAGGTGTATATTATACAGTCCGGCGTGCTCGCCTCTCGGCTACGGAGGTCGTCATTTACAGGTTAATATTAAATACACCTTCGTTTCTGAATATGATTAAAACAAGGTGTAACATAATCAACGCACTTCCTCATAAGGGCTGATTCTGGTGGCCAAATACAACAACTTTTGCTATGGGACCAACATCGAAATCGCAAAAAAAAACATCCCCCCCCCCCCCCCATACAAAATCGCCGATCAAATGACATCAGTTCGTATGGACAAGTCAATATATTTGAGTACCTGAATCACCCCTTATGGAGATGTGCGTCCGTTATGTTAAACCTCGTAAATATTTTTAAATGTGAATGGCATAAAAAAAATAGTATTTTTAGCCTTTACCGTCAACTGTCTGACTTTGTCGATTCGTTATATTTGTTCGTCTTGTTTATCCGTTATCTAGTCGTCATGGTACTAGCTTTTGGGGCTAGATAATGTCATTGTAAAAGTCATGTATCAATATATAAACAATTTTTACATACATTACTCTGATCCTAAAGTAAGTAGCTAAAGCACTTGTGTTATAAAAATCAGAAACAACGACGGTACCACAACACCCAGATCCGAGACAATATAGAAAAGTTTGTTTTCTACATTGACCCGACCGGGAATCGAACTCGGAACCTCAGAGATGGCGACGCCATATACAATCCGGCGTGCTCGCCTCTCGACTACGGAGGTCGTCATTTACAGGTTAATATTAAATACACCTTCGTTTCTCAATATGATTAAAACAAGGTGTAACATAATCAACGCACTTCCTCATAAGGGCTGATTCTGGTGCCCAAATACAACAACTTTTACTATGGGACCAACATCGAAATCACAAAAAAAAACATCCCCCCCCTCCAGCCCATACAAAATCGCCGATCGGCTGACATCAGTTCGTATGGAGAAGTCAATATATTTGAGCACCAGAATCACCCCTTATGGAGATGTGCGTTCGTTATGTTAAACCTCGTATATATTTTTAAATGTGAATGGCATTAAAAAAATATTATTTTTAGCCTTTACCGTCAACTGTCTGACTTTATTGATTCGTTATACAGGATGTCCAGTGAATAAAGGATAACCTTGTAAAACCACATATTCCTATACATCATAGTGAACAATTTTTGTTCTGTAACTTTTTTAAATTACATTTTATTTCTGTCTTTCTATACAAATTCAATCGGCTGTTTGGTAATCTTGTATGGGAAGTCAATTAGTTTTCATGCAAATTTGCAAAGTGATAAAACAAAAGTTGTTCACTATGATGTATAAAATATGTGGTTACAAGGTTATCCTTTATTTACGGGACACCCTGTATTTGTTCGTCTTGTTTATTCGTTATCTAGACGTCATGGTACAGACTTTTGGGGCTACATAATGTCATTGTGAAAGTGATGTATTTATTATAATTTATTAATAAATTTCTCACCTCCACGATCTTTCCCTTATTCAAGACCACGATGAGATCAGCATTCTTGACGGTAGACAGCCGGTGAGCGATGACCAGCACTGTGCGGCCTTTAGCTGCCGTTTCCAAAGCAGTTTGAACAATGTTCTCACTTGCCGAGTCTAAAGCACTGAGGGGAAATAAACCTACATTGTAGCTGGGTTGTAGAGGTGAATGGATTGCATAAAGTCAATTTATTATTATACATATAATTTTATACTGTGAAATCTTTGATAAAATTCTGCATCTATGGGAAAGCGATTTCTAAAAACAATCAATATTAAACCTAAACAATAGAATCAACTAACTGTTGACCGCGACTTCATTTTCAGAAACATTTGACTCCCGGTCAAATATCATAATATAATAAAAAGTAATCTACAGGTTGCAGATTTAAATATTAGCAGAATTTACAGAGGTGATTACATATATACCTTATGCTGATCACGAATCACAAAAAATGAATAACTTCAAAAAGCATAATTTTGAATTAATTAATTAACAAAATTTGAGAATACTCCTTATTATACGAAGGCATCGTAATTCTTTTGTGTTTACCCGCTTCGCGCCGAAACGCCGGACAGCGCGTGTGTGTGAAAAAAAAGATTTTTTAAGGCTTTTTTCGTAATTCGTGATCAGTATGGCGAGGGGTCCAAAATAACCCTGTATATCGATAATCGATAGTTCGTCGACGCTAGTTCAGACGCGCCTACCTCGTAGCCTCGTCCAGTATAATAATCGGCGGGTTCTTCAACACGGCCCGCGCTATCGCTATCCTCTGTTTCTGTCCCCCGCTTAGCGCCATCCCTCTCTCGCCGACGAGCGTGTCGTACCCGTCGGGGAAGTTCGTTATGAACTCGTGTGCGTTCGCCGTCATCGCTGCTTGTAGTACCTGGATTGATTGTTTGAAATTTAATGTTGAGAAACATTCGATCATATAAGCATAGAGAAAGAATAATACTGATATAAGTGTACTTGAGTGGAGACCGCGACTTGGCAAGCTCAGCTAAGGCATACTTGAATTAAAGAAGTAGGCCAACTCAAGCCTCGAACAAAAGATAATACCTAAACACGTAGGGCTGTCGCTTAAAGTTTAATCAATTGTTAAAAATGCATAGTCAATCTTTAAACGTTATGGAGGGTTAAGGTATGGAGAACCGATTCATATGGGGAGAAAATGGAAAATTTAAAATTCTATAAAAAAAAATTAAAAAAAATCCTCCAAACTGGCGCCAGTGTAGGAATGTAGCAGTTGTTGACGGATACAAGTATGCCGGGCGGGTTAGAAAATTTAATATTTTAGTGAGTGATTAGTGACAGTCCAGTATACCAAACTTCAACTATTTACGATAATTTGTATTCCATTACCGGCCGCCTACAAACGTGCACGTGCTTACTAAAATAATTTTTATTAAACTATCATGGAAAATTTTGATTTCAAATTGTTGATAAGTCGTAGAGGAAAGAGAAGTACTATGGGACAAAATTAAAGACAAGCGAAAAAGTTTAAAAGCTTAGTTGATCTGCCACATATTCAATGAGAACTAGTAGCTAGCAATCTATTACTAATAACCGTATGGTGAAACCAAGCGGCTACCGCGGTGGTAGCGTGGAGGCGGCATTATGTCACGAGCGCTAAGAGGCTTAGGGAATGTTTGACTGCTTTTACCCTAGACCTCAATATTAAATGGAATAAAACATCAAAATATAATTACCTCACCATCGCTGGCTTCAGGCTTCCCATACCGAATGTTCTCTCTGACGCTGGTCGCAAACAGCACAGGCTCTTGACTAATAAGACCTATAGCTCTGCCTCGAAGCCACTTGTAGTCAAACTCTCGGACGTCGATACCATCTATTGTCACTTGACCATCGTTTACGTCGTAGAATCTGGAATTTAATTGACATTATCATCATAATTTTAGCCACATTGAAAAAATCCTCATGACAAGAGTGTGTGGACTTTATAACCTGCCTAGCTCGCACTTAATGTCTTGTTAAATGTATTTCCAGTAAAATCAGGTTGACAAAGGTTTACTAAGTTTGTTGCGCCGCTTCTTTTCATCACCAGCTGATATGTAGTCCCGAAGCGGTGGTAGGGCTAAGTTATATTTTGGGACGTGTATAAGTGCCCGGACGAGGGCCTAGAAAGTATTTCATTTCAATTTATAAGACGGTCACTGCTAAACATAAGCCTCCCTCAATGTCTACCAGAAAAATTAATTAAATAATTACTACATAATTAAAAGTATAAATAGATATACGCCAGGAAATATAGCAATGTTATGATCTCAAAGACTTTGAAAAGTACACTAAAAATAGGATCATCATAGACCATAAGGGGGCATGATTACATCTGACAGTAGGTTTTAGTCACTGGCCTTACTATAGGCTCGTGTGGTGGAGTATGGACCAAAAACCACATGATCTCAAAGACTTTGAAAAGTACACTAAAAATAGGATCATCATAGACCATAAGGGGGCATGATTACATCTGACAGTAGGTTTTAGTCACTGGCCTTACTATAGGCTCGTGTGGTGGAGTATGGACCAAAAACCACATGATCTCAAAGACTTTGAAAAGTACACTAAAAATAGGATCATCATAGACCATAAGGGGGCATGATTACATCTGACAGTAGGTTTTAGTCACTGGCCTTACTATAGGCTCGTGTGGTGGAGTATGGACCAAAAACCACCTTACAGTTGAGGTGAGACCTGTGACCTGCATTTAAGCGTATTTAAATAAATAAATAATAAATAAATATTGGACAACATCACATACATTGCTCTGATCCTAAGGTAAGTAGCTAAAGCACTTGTGTTATAAAAATCAGAAACAACGACAGTACCACAACACCCGGACCCGAGACAATATAGAAAAGTTCGTTTTCTACATTGACCCGACCGGGGATCGAACCCGGAACCTCAGAGATGCCGGCGCCATTTAAAGTCCGGCGTGCTCGCCTCTCGGCTACGGAGGTCGTCATCCGTATTTAGACTTACAATTTAAAAAAAATGTTCTAATTTTCCAAACCTTTCCAACAGAGCAGCGATCGTTGATTTACCATTGCCCGATGTACCGACGATTGCAACTGTTTTACCAGCTGGGATTTTGAGATTGAAGTTCTTTAATACTACCTGCAATGTCAAGTTATAAAACATTAATCACAAGAAAAACATTCGCATATACAAGATGTAAAAAAATGCTTCAGACGACAGATTATGGTCAGCAAACCATGGCATATTACAAAATAATTAATTACAACATTAAGTCTAAACCATAGAAACTAACATTAATTGAGAAATATGAATAACTTAATAACGTTGAGATGAATTGCATATTCATTATCGAGTATAAATAAATATGAATACATTTTCATTGGATTTCAATAACACTTTGAACTTTCTTCTTGCATCTTTTCAAACTAAAAAAACTATAAAATGTGTTGCATAAATAATCGTGTTTAAAGTGTTATTTGAACTTCAAACCTTTAAAGTTCATGTTTGACAAATGTAGTGCAAAATACTAACCGCTCCTGGCCGGGTCGGGTAAGCGAATGTGACGTCTTTGAAATCTACATCTCCATGGAATTCGTGGTACCTTATCGTCTTTGTGCCTGAGGTGTCCATCTTTGGTTCTTTGTTTATGTACTGAAGACAAAACAAAAAAGTGTAAGTGATAATAATGAATTGAAATGGCAATACCGTTACATATTAGGTTAGATTGGGTAGATCCATTACTTTTGATTACTATAATTAGTCACTGACGACGCAATTTATACTTATAACGTGCTTAATACCGCCTGGTGAATCGGTTCGCGCTCCAGACTATAAAGCCTGGCAGTTGCGGACGCCCCGAACAGTTTAATTGCGTGATCGAACCAGACATGAGGAATCAAAGTCACTGACATAGTCCAACAGATTAGCGAGCTAAAATGGCAGTGGGCGGGGCACATAGCTCTTAGAAAAGTCGGCCGATGGGGCAAAAAGATTCTTTAATGAAAGCTACATACTGGTAAGCGCAGCGTAGGTGTGAAAAGGCGATCCGATATAGATTGCAGGAAGCTGCTGGAGCTATCCGCTTTCGACCGGACGAGCTGGAAGAGCCGCTGGATGCAGGTAGCTTCCAACCGGCTAATTTGCAAGTCATTGGGGGAGGCCTATATTCAGTGGACATCTTATAGCTGCAATGATGATGGTCTCACCTCAAAAACCCGTCCGCTCGCACTCAATTTTGAAGTCACTGGGGGAGGCCTATGATCAGAGTCCATAACTGCAATGATGATAGTCTCACCTAGAACACTTGCCCGCACTCAGCTCCTTTACATCAAACACGTAGAGCAGCGACAGTTGTGCGATGATGATGCATATCTATGCAGGGCCTGAAGAGGCGTGCGGGCATCATCTTCTTTCATAGTTAATTAACCACTAACAGACCAGATATGCAACCACCCAAAGGAATCCGGGCTGTAACTATCACACTGAAGTCCAAAAGTATGACGTCATATATGGATTTCAGCTCCTGAAAAGGTCTCACCTTAAAACGGCTAATTTAAAAGTCATTGGGAGAGACCTATGTTCAGTGGACGTCCTATAGCTGCAATGACGATGGTCTCACCTCAAACACCCGTCCTCCCACACTCGGCCCTTTAACTACGAGTCTACGACCCCAAACAGCAGCGATAGTGGCACCAAAGACAGTTTCTATGCGAAATCGAATCAGACCTGAGGAGATCCGTAAACGAACAATCTGCCCCGTCGACATTATGTGGCTGCCTAGAAACATCGTGCGTAAAGTTTAAAGAATGGAGGCCACGTACTAAGCACAGTGTAGGAAGATAACCCAGAAGGTCAGACTACCTGGTAAAGGTGTGGAAAGGTGTGGAAGGTGGAAGCGTATATTCAAATTTAAAATCATTTATTCTGTATTTAGGCTCACTTAAGGGCACTTTTAGTCCCAAAAGTTTAGCAGTTAGCTAAAATGATGATGGTCTAACCTCAAACACCCGACCGCCCGCACTCAGCCCTTTAACGACGGATCCGAACAGCAGTGATAGTTGCGCCACAGAGCGCTGCACGGTCTGCGCGTTGACCAGGAACGCCATCACGTCGCCGGCTGACATCTGCCCTGTAGACATTAGGTGGCCGCCTAGGAACATCGTGCCTAGGACCATTCTGGAAGAATGGGAAAAAATATTATGGCCTTACTACAAAAAATATATACTTCATTAAACCATGTCTAAAGAATAGCCACCCAATTTGAAATGTTGACACATCGGACATTCGAGACATTATTATTATCAAAACTTTTTTAATTGGTTGACTAATCTTAAGAAAAGTGTTTTTTTTTTTAAGTAGAGTAAAGTTTAAACCTTGTCTATCTTTTTGCAATAAGGCCTTTAGCATCTTAAAACATTTTAAACTTTCTTGTTACAATTTTTAACTAACACTAAACAAAACACAGGTATTAATGTAACACATGCCTCTGAAGTGATGATAACGGATTTCGAAGAGTTTATTTTCTGAATTTACTCGACCGGGATTCGAACACAGGACCCTTTGTGAGTAAGATATTTCACTAAGGCCCCGAAGAAAAAGAGATGTGATTTCTTTTCACTATCATCAAATCAGACCACGTTAAACCACTACTGGGCATATGCCTCTCCCAATGCACGCTACCAAAATGCAATCATCGACATTATTTCAAACATTTTATATTTTATCTCACCCATTTAAAAACAAATTTGTCCCAGCCTGAAACAAGCCGACCCCCAGCCCCAGCTCCATACTCAAATCAGCAGCGGCCTCGCATTCCCGCGCGAACATTCGCGCTTCGTTCTCCTCCCCCGCGAATGCTCGCACGGTGCGCATGTTCGATATCGCTTCTTCTGCTACTAAGGTTGCTTTTTCTATCTGTAAATTTTTACAAAATCCAGTCAAGTGCTAGTAGGATTCGGTCGGTGTATCCTGGCCCCAAGCCAGAACCGTTCAATATTAAATTATCGATCGATTAACTATTTGACACTATATTATTTGCAGTGTCACGTGATTTATCGACTGTTAATTTGAAGGATGAAGGACTATTAAGAAAATGTTTTGTTCGTTCGGACGAAATAAACCTAATAAACTAAAATTACCATGTAATTGAATCAAACCTTTGACAATTTATGAGCGATTAAAAATAGCCACGATATTTTACAGGGCTTATTTCAGTAGCCGATATTTTGTCAAAATTTAACCACAAGCAAATGGTTATTTTAATTTATTAGGTTCTACAACTGAATTTATTACTTTTATTAATCACACTAGCCAGTGAAACAAAAAAATTAAATGCAACAAGGGAAGTACAAAATAAATAATAAAAATAAACATACCTGTGATTGCGCCTCTCTAGATAGCTTCCTCAACAAGCCACCGATAAAAGTGCCTCCGATGACAACCGAAGGCACACATACCATAGTCAGACTGGTCAAATGAGGCGATATCACTAGCAGACTTACTGCTGAACCAATAACCTAGAAAACAAATATTTGTCAAACAAAATCAATCGCAAATAAAATGTATGGTATTATTATCCATTAAAAGTTTAAATAAATACCTGTGTAATGGCTCTCAAACCACCTGAGATGGTTTGTTTGAAAGAACTTTTGAAGTCTTGCACATCAACCGTTAGCCTGTAAGTATTAAATAAACAATCAAGAAAATATATAAATATATTTGCGTTAGACAATACAAGGTTGAAAAAAATCCTGATAACTGCAAAGTATACAGGATTACTTTTGTACCCCCCGCCATAGTTTTTCATATTTCCTGTATAAGCAGCACATCAAATTTATGAAATAAAAAACTATTTTTTAATTTTTTTTTTCAAACACAAATCAAAATTGTTGACGCTCGTTTGTTCGTATGCGCTAGGTACGTTCTGTGACGAGTAACCTGTCGCACGTAGGCGCCGCGGCGTGTCAAACTCGCTAGGGTGATCAAACTCGCCTAGGAATTTTGATTTAAAAAGTGACTGTAAAATCTGGTTATAACAGCAAAAAAAATGTTTTTCACTAATTTTGTTTTTAGTACTTCCCTTAGATAAAATTTTATTTTGGCGGAGGGTCCAATAGTAACCTTGTCTGCAATAAGATGTATAGAAAATTGTGGGATGAATTTAAGTTTAATTACCTATTAACTAGTTCTCCAGTTCTTTCCCTATCAAAGAAGGCCATATCCTGCCGGAGTATGGACTCGAAGAGTTCCTGCTTCATCTGAGCAGCCACCTGTTCTCCCACTTGTGCTAGAAGGTGGATGTAGAAGAAAGTGAATGCTGCCTGGAATACAAAATAAATATCATCATTATAAGCCTTTGGAAGTGTACTGCTGGATTTATACCTCCCATAGAACGCCAAAGCAAGTGGCTCTAGGCTGTTTTCATCCAGCGGCTTTTTACTAAGTTGTCAGTCCAATCAAAGGTAGGTTTATTCATCACTGTGTATGGTGTTATCCTGCGTGGATCAGACATTTATATTTAGGTTTTTTAGTAAGTAATGAGTGATAAGTAATGCTTTTACCCTACAAGAAAGGGACTATTTTGAGGATATGAATACTACGCCAACTTCAAAGTTGTAGCTTTTTATAGACGGAGCTCTTTTACAGTGGCCTGTCCACCCAGTTATTGCAAAAAGTACATTTACTTAGCGTTACGTAAATCTCTCAACTTTTTTGTTTCTAACGATACTAAACTACTACTGACTAAACGGCAATATTAGTAAAATAGTGAGTTGATCGAGATAAAAAAACGAAAAATACGAAAGTTTGAGTTAGCGTAGTATTCATTGGAGCTATTGAATGGATGATCACTCTTATTTCACTTTCTTCAAATTTACATTTATATTTTCGGAATTACCTAGCTGCATTAATAATGTCAATGTAGATTGCTATTGTAATACCAACTTTGATATAAATTATGATGCTAAAGCATTGAAAACTATCAGCACTACCCGCTTTGAAATTTTAGTCAATAAATTAAATAGGTTTTATTAACAAATAATATGATCATTTACCTGCCCAATATACAACGATATTAGCTTAAATGCTGGCATCTTTATTTCATCTATAAAATCTGCACTAGGGTTGGTCTTCAAACTTGCTAGAACATTGACTATAACTCCTAACATTGCTGGAATGTAGACATTTAAGAAGGCAACTGCTAAAGCTGACTGAAAAGAAACATAATAACATATCAGATAGTTTCTTCAGAGTTAACATTTATAGATGGCTTAATAGGTAAGTAAACTAGTTTGAATATAATAATATTTTTTTCCCAAACTGTGTTACATTGTTGTTACATGTAGGTATATTAAATTAGCAATGCCCACAACTATGTTTGCATCGACTAGTGGATGTTTGGTATGACACTAATGCAAACTGTTTAAATAAAGAACAAAATATATAAAAATATACAACAAACATTTAAAAGTATCCTTTAAGTTAAGTTAAATCCAGTTCATATTTTATGTTTGCAAAATTTCATCCAAATTCATTCAGCTGTTAACATGTGATTGAGTCAGAAACATCAAAACATCCTAAAACTTTCACATTTATAATCTTAGTGGGATTAATATAGAACCAAAAGCTTGCACATTGTGGATAAATCCTAATTCCAAATGTTTGTTTAATCATTTTATTTTGAATTAATAGCAGATAGAGAGAAAGAAAGACACAAATCGAAATTTTATTGGTAAAGGGTAACCAGTGACCATTAGGGACACTAACACAAATTTTAAATACTGAATGTGTATTTTTCTTGAACCATTTAGAAGTAGGTATGTAAATGTTAAACAATTCAGTACAATATCAATTGACAACATTTTAGGTTTTGCGGTAAGTCAATTACCTGCTTAACTATATAAATACTTAGCATTAACTTAATTGAATTGAATAATCTCTTTAATTATATTTTTAAAATATGTACCAAAAACCGATTTTCTTTTTTACAAGTTTAAAACAACACTTACAGCAACAGCCGCGGCTAATATCCATCTATGAGGCCACAGATATTGAAATAACTTTTTCCAATCGAACTTGGCACTATCCTCGTGCACATTTGGTCTCCGCTGAATTATCCTCGAGTTCTGAGCATCTTTACAGAAAGCCGGTCCGTTACTGAACAAGACACGAGCTGCTAAGCCTAAACTTATACCCGTACATAACTTCCAAGGACTCAAAATTAAAAATTCACTACATTTTTTACTTTTGTCTGCTGAAACTTTTATATCCGAAATATGCCTCTTCAATACATCACTTGGCTTACTTTTAAGTAGATTTATATAGTAGCCACTGTTCTTTGGTGAAAACAACCTGAAAATAGTTTTATTCAGTTAATTAACAGCAGAAACACTGAAAAAATATTTTAGTTTGGTTATAATAATATTTACCTCTGTTTTATTAAATTACAAGAGTGTAATTGCATTAACTGCCACATTTTATTGGTGTAGTATAAATTAAGTTTGTGTAAAATTTCAGTTTCTGGTCATTTTTCAGTTGAAAAGCGAATAAATTTACGTAATTTGTTGATGGAAAAATTGATTCATTTGGAGGATTCACGACTCTTTTGCGTCAATGTCAGTCAAATGTCATCATCTTTAATGTAAATGTCAACAGTGTCATTTGCCCACGCCACGCCATCTAGGTATATAACAATTTACTAACTTTTGGGAAATTAAACCTACTCAAAATAACTAGATGGCGTTAAATGTGAAATCTAGAATGTGGCAACTTTTAACTACAAGCTTGTTAATTGTTGTCGTTTTTTTAACATAATCAGGAGAATAAATATTTTTAAACATAACGAACCACCTATTACAATCGAGAAAAGAATCATGAGAAAAAAGGCGCCAACCAAACACGCTTCAGAGATGGCGCTACTTATACAGAATCAGAGACATACAGATACTTGAAGAACATAACTTTGTAATTAATTATCATAAACATGTTTCGTTTTTTTGTTCATAGCAGGTAATTATATTAAAATTAAGAAAATCGTGCACCAGTTTCTTAATTCCAAATAGATTTAACTGATGGAAACAACACACATATTCTGGTCAACGTGTCCATTTCTTTTTATAATGTAAAATAGAGCTTGCCTCAATTATAGTTTATATGAAATTATGCATGCAATTCTGTCAATCAACACGGTATTCACTTTTACACAGATGGTCAAGAGCCCCTGCCCCGGGTTTGGCGCCAATACATCTATTGTTTGTCTCAAGTGGCGCGAATTAAACGCAATTATTTGTATACGAATGTTTTTTATTCAATTCTATGCCATTTAAAGCTAGATCTGAGGGGTATTTATTGAGATTGAGGGTTTCTCCCTTACGTTAAAATGCGGGATAGTACTCGGAGGTCTCCGTATTGGGTTTAGTTTTTCCTTTGCCGCACAGATCAAAAAATATTTTACTTTAGTTTAATACTGACCAAATCCACCCTGTGTAGAGTTTTTGTTTAATCTGTAATTTAAATTGTTTAAAATTTATTTTATTGAAATCAAATTTTAATAATAATGGGTGAAAACCGCTCGCTGTGATGTACCAATGATGAATCCTCCGTCCAGCAATAGTCTCCAAAAGTCTGATGATTTTGTTGAAATTTTACTATGTACCTACTTACATACAGGTAGTTCTTTTTATGAGCACACAAATTTTAACATGGTTTTCTAACTTCTAATCATGAATACCTACCTATGAACAACTTTTACTATGGGACCAAGGTAAATTCAAGAAAAAAAAATCAGCTATTTCATACATATTGGTCGAGTAAATAGTTATATTGTTTCGATGTCCCCATAACTAAATAAATAGGTACTTAAGGAGATGTTTTGAGCCGTATTTTTGAATCATTAGAATTCAAATTCACATACGAAATCACCATAATTGTATTCGAATTCCTAGAAAATTGAACACGAGTCTCGGGATTTCGGGTACAAATGCTTCAAAACTAAGCCCATGAACTTCACCATGTTAACCTATAATAGTAAGGCTTGGTGGAGGGGAGCTTTAAGGACTAAACTTACTTACTGTCACACCCGTCAGGCCACGGCTAAGAGACACAATGAAAATTTTATTGTTACGCGGCCACCGGTGTGTAATTAAAGCTTGATAGGATAAAATCATTCCGCCGTAAGCCGTATCTGACCAGGAGGCGTATTTTTGAAACGTTCGAATTCCAACTCGCATACGAAATCTTATTAAAAAACGAAAATAAAATTTCCTAGGAGTTCTTATGCGATTCTTGTACATTCGTATGCGATTTGGAATTCGAGTGCTTCAAAAATACATCTCCAGGCTTCAAGACTAGTATCAAGCTATACCACCATCCAAACCTTCTGAGATGACTTCTGTAATACAAACGAACAACTCTTTCTATTGGATTTGGACGGTGATAAAAAAGGCAACCTGTATTAACAACCAGGCAGAACCAATATTTGACATTGCCCATTAAAGCACGGATAATTATGCTAGCGAATGTTACTAAATGTGGTGGCAATGGTTACCCCGCTCACAAATAATTACTATTACTACCAACTGCAACCACTGAACTACAAACAAAACTCGGTGCAATGTATCATTAAAATTAATTGTACGTACTCACCTGTGCAATAAAGTAAAAATTAATCAATAAAATTACCCACATGCAAGTATTCTCTTTGATTTTATTTTTTCTTCTTTACATAGCATAGGTTACTCTCATCCAGCTCCTGCCAGCAACCTTGCGAAGATTGTCGCTCCATCGTGGATCGTGCAGAGTGGCGTGCAATTGGAGAGGCCTATGTCCAGCAGTGGACTAGTTTGGGCTAATGATGATGATGATGATAGCATAGGTAATATTTTTTTATATAATTCTCCCTTTGACTGTGTTTTTTAAAGATTTTTATTAGTATATATAGAATCAATTATTGGCTGTAAGTTAGGTATATAAGTGAATTGTAAATTTTTGAAGAGCTGTGGATTTTGAATAAAGAAAAAAAAATGAAATAAAATCAATGTCAAAATATGCGGCAGCAGACCCGACACACAAGCGACCTAATCGTCATGGTCTCGAAGTAAGTAATTAATTAATTTAAGAAATAATAATATATATTTATGTTACGAGGTACAGATAGTGTATTTCGTCAGGGGCGTTACCTGGTATTCCCAGCGCTGTTATAGGACTTTTTAGCCATTAACGAGGATTCGGAAACCCATGAAACAACTGTTACTTTTAAGTTAAATTTAAATATCGGACAACATCACATACATTGTTCTGATCCTCAGGTAACTAGCTAAAGCATTTGTGTTATAGAAAATCAGAAACAACGACGGTACCACAACACCCAGACCCGCGACAATATAGAAAAGTTAGTTTTCCCCACTGACCCGACCGGGAATCGAAACCGGAACCTCAGAGATGGCGACGCCATATAGTCCGACGTGTTCGCCTATCGGCTACGGAGGTCGTCGAACTAGGTAGGTACTGCTACGATCACTTGAAACCAATTATGAGGTCAATGATGATGACTTAACTAAACTACCTATGTTAAATTCAACCTATATCCGTGTTAAATCAAGTCGAACCTCTTTTCAGTTACCGTCGGCCGGTGAAAAGATAATCTGCGAGTAAGCCAGTTGAGCAAACATTTCTATTCCAAAGATAAGCAAGATCAGCGTCAGAGCTGGATTAAGAGCTTCAGTAGATAAGCTTCGACTGCTAAATACTCATACATGGTCTCACGAGAGCTAGCACAAAGAGATTGAAGATAGTTTAAGTTGCTAACGTTTATGCGCATCTCAAGTTTTCATACGAAAACATTTGTTATTTTAAAGATAAAGACAGACTGAGCCCGCGGTTTGGATTACAAAGTAAGCAGTTGCAGGCTTTTGAGTTCATTTGGGTTCCGTACCCAAAGTGTAAAACGGGACCCTATTACTAAGGCTCCGCTGTCCGTCTGTCTGTCTGTCCGTCTGTCACCAGGCTGTATCTCATGAACCGTGATAGTTAGACAGTTGAAATTTTCACAGATGATGTATTTCTGTTGCCACTATAACAACAAATACTAAAAACCAGAATACAATAAATATTTATAGGGGCTTCACCAAACGTATTTTTTTTACCGTTTTTATAGATTACGGTACGGAACCTTTCGTGCGTGAGTCCGACTCGCACTTGGCCGGTTTTTAAATGATGAGATAATGTATTTGTTGTATCTAGTCATAAATGTTTATTCGGGTTGTAGTTTATAATTTTACTATGGGAGCAACATTGAAATCGTTTTCTTTTCAGATTCTCAATACCTACTTACCTCGATGATAATGTATGATGCATCTCGAAAAAAACTCCAACTTAGATGAAATGAAATGAAATTCTTTATTCCGTATATAGGCCCTCTTCCGGGCACTTATACACGTCCCAACATATAACTTAGCCCAGTCACCTTTGTCAGCCTGATTTTATTACAGGAAATACAATTACAAGATAGTGTAAGTGCGAGCTAGGCAGGCTATTAAGTCCATGCACTCTTGTCGTTCAAGTAATCTTCAACTTTATAGTATCCTTTTTCCATAAGGATTTTTATAATGTGGTTTTTGAACTCATAAACGGGTAAGTCAACAAGAGTTTGTGGTACTTTATTGAAGATTTTTATACATTTCCCCAAAAATGAATTACCCACTTTCTTTAATCTGAAGCTCGGAACGGCAAGTTTATTTTTATTTCTAGTATTATAATGATGTAAATCACATTTAAGGCTAAACGAACTAATGTTTTTTCTAACATACATAATATTGTCAAAAATGTATTGTGACGCTACTGTTAATATTTTAATATCTTTAAAGACCTCCCTCAGAGAGTCGCGAGGCCCAAGACAGTATATTGCACGTCCAGCTCTTTTCTGCAACACAAAGATTGACTCAATATCAGCAGCTGAGCCCCATAGCAATAGACCATACGACAACAAGCTATGAAAATAACTAAAGTATACTAGTCTTGCCGTTTCGACATCAGTTATAAGCCTTATTTTCCTCACAGCATAAGCCGCCGAACTGAGCCTTCCTGACAAGGCAATTATATGGGGACCCCATTGCAGTCGGGAGTCTATTGTAATTCCCAAAAAGGTTGTTGAATTGGCTGCATCTATATGATCGTCTGACATATTAATATGCGTACTGACCTGCCTCACATTCGGCATATTAAATTTGATAAGCTTGGTTTTTTTTTGCATTAAGTAACAGATTGTTAGCAGTAAACCATCGTTCTACTTGAGAGAGAGCATCATTCACATCGTCAAAGGCAGCTTTACCTCTGTCAATTTTAAAAATCAACGATGTATCATCTGCAAACAATACTATCTCACAAAGGTCTTTAGTAAAGTAAGGAAGGTCATTTATATATATCAGGAATAATAAAGGTCCCAATATAGAGCCCTGGGGCACACCCATGCGTAATGGGGCCCCGAAAGAGTCAGTTCTATTGACATTAACTGTTTGCGTTCGATGTGTGAGGTATGACTCTAACAATTTTTCTGATTCATTTGAGACACCATAATGCCGTAATTTCATTAATAACGTATTTTGATCTACACAATCGAAAGCCTTAGACAAGTCACAAAAAACCACTAGAGCATTTTGCTTATTTTCAAACGCATCGAAGATATGCTTAATGAGTGCAACTCCCGCATCAGTTGTGCTTCTACCCTTGGTAAAACCAAACTGATTCTTATTCAATAGTTTATTCATTCTAGAGTTGATTAAACACTATTTTTTCAAATATTTTACTAAGAGCTGGTAGTATTGATATCGGTCTATAGTTAGAGGGATCACTTTTATCTCCGGATTTAAATATGGGTATGATTTTGCTGTATTTCATTAAATTAGACAATTAGCCTTCATCAATACACTGATTAAATATACAAGCAAGATGCGTTGCTATACTATCAATTATATGGTTAATTATATTAATTAAAATGCCCCATAAATCTACTGTTTTTTTTTCAAAATTAGCTCTCGTAATGTTTTAACAATAATTTCGGGATTTATATGCCTGAAATTTAGAATAGAACTGCATTCCTCGACATTTCATTTCAAAAAAATAATATTCACCATAGGTGAAATATGATGGTGCTCAAATGTGGCTATTTCTCCACTATGATCTGATCTTAGGCAGTTTAAATAATTGATTATTAGAATAGTTTGTTACGAGATTGCTACCATGTACCTTATTTTTGAGTTCCCGATATTTCGGCACTGTTACAAGCGCCATGATCACGGAGTAACTGAAGATCTTGCGGGTAAGTTGTTAAGGGCAAACATATCGGTCTGCCCTCTTTCGCTGTCTTTTATTGCACGCGCCGGTACCATTGTCTATAAACTCTCAGCGCTTCTCATCATCTTTTATAATGCGCACAGCTAAGGATTGGAATTCCCTGCCTGCGTCTGTATTTCTGAGTGCATATAACCTGACTCTCTTTAAGTCCAGAGTGAATAGGCATCTTCTGGGCAAGCTCGCTCCATCGTAGATCCCATCTATGCTCTAGAGCAAGATTGGGGTCAAGAGTAAGCCCATCTCAAATTTTAAAAAAATTAAAAAACAAACTCACTATTTTCTCGCACCTGTTCTCGACACACAACACTAACAGTATCTGACCGCGAAACAGCAGTTTGTTGTTTTTTTCCGGTTTTTGCACATACGAATCACTGGATTCCAGACATTTGACAATTTAAACCCATCCTCGCGATTGAATTTTTTGTACTTTGTAATTTCAATCGCTTCCCTGACCATTCTTGGTATGTAGTGGCGTTCTGTCGAAATGATCTGAGGGTTGTGAAACTCAATCCAGTGTTTTAGACCTGATTCCAACAAATGTTCCGCGATTGCCGATTTCTGTTTGTCGTTGTTTTTGACCGCTTTTATGTAGGGGAGATGGGCCCAAAACGGGTAACTTAAGGTTTGAGTCAATAAAAAAGACGTCACTGCAGTTGCAAAGTTATTTATTTTTAATAATTCGTACAAGTATGTATTAAACTTTGTAATCAAAACTAAAAATCACTTCTCTTTTAATAAATCACTTCAAAAATTCAAAAACTAATCAGTCGGTCATTTTACCCGGTTTGCCCGCAGGGGGTGCCCAAAGCGGGTATGGCCCCTGGGGCATTCTTATAACTAAACAAAAATTATTGCTTTGTAGCTTATGGCAAAACTATTACAAGTCAGTCTTTTAAATCACATTCGTCAGTCTTAATTATAGTTACTGCAACATTTATTTATCAAAAAGAAAGGTTTTGTTAACAGTTTCAAAATATGAAGACAATAATAAAATTATAAAATAGTAACACTACCGTTTACAAAATAAAAAAACATTCAAAATATATTTAATGATCTGTGGCAATTTATTCTTGACATAGATCACAATAGCAGGCCCCTACACCTAAATAGCTTGCGCATTGTTCATGGGCCCAACCATGAACCGTTTACCCGTTTTGCCCATACCCGCTTTGCCCAAAAGATACTTTTTCACGTTTTGTAAAATAAACTTAAAATCTTTATCAAAAATGTTGCTTAAACAATGAGAATTCTACGCTGTTTTGATGCAGAATAATACACAAGTAACAGATTTTACACAACTTTAAACAGAATAAAGTAATTCATATTCACATACCTTGATATTTTTTTGTGAAACAGGCAAATAAAAACATTCGCGTCTTAGAGCTCCGCCGCGCGTCGCGGATGTTTCGGCCAAACGGATTCGTGTCGGAACTCGTTCGGGCGATGCCGCGACATGCACACATTTGCACAATGGGCTTGTATGCGTGAATAACGAAGGCTACCCGCTTTGGGCGGTATACCCGCTTTGGGCTCACCTCCCCTATTCCTTCATTCGGCACGCTATGGTACGTTTTGTTTGGCCGATATATGAACTGCCACAGCTACAGTCAATCTTATAGACACCAGGTTTCTCCATTGGGAAACGGTCTTTTGGAGATCGTAGACATTGTGTTACTTTTCATAATGGAGTGAAGACAGTATTAAGTGAGTATTTATGAAGTACGTTTGAGATCTTGTCTGTCACTCCTCTTATGTATAGCAAGAACACAGGTTGCCTGTCTACTGTGTCTTTAAAGTGTCTTAATTTGTGTCTAGGTAGTAGCTGCCCTCTATATCCATTATTCTGTAAGACTTTCTGAACATGTTCCAACTCTTGGTTTAGGTGTTCAAGGTCACACAAGTCATAGGCTCGGTGTGTCAGTGCAGTTACTACAGAATTAAGATGTCGAGGGTGGTGATGCGAGGTTGCGTTGAGATAGCGGTCAGTGTGAGTGGATTTTCTATAGACAGAGTGACTCAATGAACCGTCACTCCGCACTTCAATCTTCACATCCAAAAATGCTAGGCTTCTGTTTTCTTCTATCTCGCAGGTAAAATTTATTTTTGGATGAATACCATTTAAATATGACAGGTGAGTTACTACATCTTGGTTGTTTCCTCTCAATACACAGAATACGTAAGACAATCTGCTACTGGGACATTTGTGAAGAGTGATTCTACGTCAAAACTGACCATCAACTCATCCACATCAACCTTGTTTTGGTGCAGGTTTAGGTGTACCTACGTATGACCTGACCAAGCACGTAGCTAAAGTCTTGCAACCATTAGTAGGCCGTACGTCGTCGTTTGTCAAAGATTCTCGTAACTTCAATCTTTAATCAATCAGTAATCTAATATACCTACCTAAACACATTCCATTTCATACATCCTTAAAGAATACTCAGAATAGGCGAACCATTATTCAGGACCATGCATACAGGGTTACATTTGCAAGGTAGTACCAAATTTTCAGGGACCACTCAGAATCAGTAACTAAATCGATCTACGATAAAAACGATCTAAAAAACAAACCTTAGCCTTTTCGATGTAGATCGCCGTGTTTCTAAGTGTTAGGTATTTTGTGTTTTGTCCCACTTTGTGTCACAGTGTCTCTTTAATTTATTTAGCGAGCTCGCGCATGAAACAAATTATGTAACTTAAACTTATATTAGTATTTAAGTTCTCATAAATACATAAATAAATAAATATTGGACAACATCACATACATTGCTCTGATCCTAAGGTAAGTAGCTAAAGCACTTATGTTATAGAAATCAGAAACAACGACGTCTCATATAAGTGAAATATTATTTCTTTTGAGAATAAAGAATTCTTTACCCGTATGTAAGGTACATTTCTAACAGCAGAAACGCCCGCGTATACCAGAGGTTCAAATTAACAACAAATAACTTAAGCAGTGCACCTCTAGATCTTATTTTTAAAATTTGGCACTACTTTTCAATGTAACTCTGTATATTATTACATCAATTAAAAAATAATTAGGACAGTGTTGTTGCGATACATGGTACTGAAAAGGTGTCTACTCAGCTTATATCAAAATATATGAAGAATTGGAGACTGACTGAAGACTGCATCCTGTATATGGCATTCTAAGATGCATTTACAAATAAAACCGTAAACATGACTTCAGAAGATACAAGGTCGACTAAAAGTCTTTACAAAGACACAGTACAATGTAGGAACGCAAACGCAACTCCTACTCGTAAAAAGCATAATATTTCACCATAACGTTTCCCGTAAAAGTTGCTCAAGCCCTAATTTAACCCCTAAAAGCAAAGCGGCGAAAAGCGGCCGATCAAAAAGAAGCAATCCGCAGAACTCACGCAATACCCAACAATCGCCCGAAATCCTACAACAAACAGCGCGAAATTCCTTCATTACAACGTACAATGTCTACAGACAGCAACACACAAATAACTCCCGAGCTTCCAATTTAAATAACAAGCTTGCAAAGCTGAAAAACAACCGGTAACCGAAGTTGGGAATAAATTAGCGAGGGACGCTATGCGCCCCCCTACCCAGTGTGTACATTGTGCAAAATATTATTTGCCTTGCCAGACAATAATAGGATCTACTGCCACGCCCTGACATGTTAGCTTTGGGGAGCTCCGCCCATCGGGATCTTCGCACTCATTGGCCAATTGGACAGTCCATCTCTGTTCAGCACGTCGTCTTTCTCACTCCCCCGTGTAGCTTTTTCCTCGACGCCCGAGGGGCAAATGTTTTGCTACGAAACATATACGAAGGTTTTCTACAGACCCGGGCATTGTCAACGGGTATCGTTGGATATTTTTTGCGCGCGTTTTATTTGAAGACGTCTACCTGAACGGAGTGCTAGAATTCGCTTTATGAGATCTTTTTCAATAACTACGTAACGAGTCCTTTAGGATTAAAGGATCACGGATCGCATATATCTCTGTAAACAGTTGCCTTTGCGATACGAAAGGCCTTTATTAAATTTTGCTTTTGAACACTCTTATGTTAAAAGGTTTTTATTACCGTTGAGATTTTATATCAAACGGATTGTTTGCAATAAATTTTAGACAAAATGAAAGAGAAAAGATTTAAATCATTAAAGTTAATAATTTCATTTAGGGGTTTATTTAATACACGTAGCTCGTTACATACATTTAAACTCAAAGTTGTCTTTTAAATATAATAAAAAGAACAAAATACTACAAATCCAAATAAACAGTAATAAAAAAGAAAAAAAACTTAGTAAGGATTTATCCAATCTTTTTCAGAGCACATTTAGAAAATCCATAAAATGCTACAATAGTTGTTGTTAATCCAAAAGCGATTAAACAAAACAAAAACCAAACGCGTACTGTACAAAGCGAAAAACAAAATCCCATCCAAAATAAATACCGCAACAAAGTTGAATCGATAAGCACGAGGCGGACTAATAATTATTAGTCGGCGGCCTGAAATTCATGCACAAAGCCCGACCCGCAGTAATAATAACGACAATTGTTGTGTTTACTGGAACGTAAACGCGGGCCGGGGCGGCCCCCCCGTGGGCGGGGCTTGGGGGGCAGAGCCCGAGCGGCGCCAGGATCCGCAGTTCGACCCGCGCCACGCGCCCAAACGCACCTCTGACATGTGACGCAGCATGGAAGATTGTGATTTCGCCCAATACCGCGACATGATCATCGAAGGCGACCTCCCGCTGGACCTCCGACCGCCGCCGCGGCTCTATCTCCCGCACTACCTCAGAGACGAAAGCACAGAATACCCTCAAGACGACACCTACGTTTCTGTGGACGAGGACACGCCAGACGTGCCGCCGCCTTCCAGTGATTCCGAAAGATTCGACGCTTCTAGTCCTAGCGACACCAAATCCAGCTCACCAAAGAAACCCAAGCAGAAGTCCTCGTCGCAACTCATCAAGCCGCCGTACTCTTACATCGCTCTCATCACCATGGCCATCCTCCAATCGCCTCACAAGAAACTAACGCTGAGCGGAATCTGTGAATTTATAATGACAAGGTTTCCATACTACAGAGAAAAGTTCCCCGCGTGGCAGAATTCGATCAGACACAACTTGAGTTTAAACGATTGTTTTATAAAAATTCCGCGGGAGCCAGGAAATCCTGGGAAAGGGAATTACTGGACGCTGGATCCATTGGCGGAGGATATGTTTGACAATGGGAGTTTCCTGCGGCGTCGGAAGAGGTATAAACGGCCGGCTCCATCCTTGCAGCACGCTCATGCTATGGTGGCTATGCTTGCTCGGGAAGCATACGCGCCACTTCTGCCTCTGCCGTGCTATTTGCCTCCAGCTCCGTTATTGTCGCTGCCCCGTCCGCCGCCGGCAACCTTGCGTCCAGTCCCTTTGCCGCCGAGGGTCGCAGAAACAACTGAACCGCGAGGGAAGAGATCTCGTAATGGGTTCTCTATCGAGTCCATAATTGGATCGCAAGATTCTACAGTGACATCCGAGCCGAGAAGAAGTGCGTTTTCTCCTTTGCATCAGGGGAATGGCCCTCCAGACGATTGGGCGAGGTGAATGTACCTAAACGGGTGTGTTTCAAGTCCTCCCCCGTTTTAAAACCCGTCGGGATAAGTACCGAACCCTCGCTACGTGACTGAAGTGGTATTAAGAAGACGTTTTAAGTGATAAAATGTATATTTGCCAAAACTCACGGGTATCAAAGCTTAAACCAAATATCAAATAGTGTTAGTAATAATGACCAAGCCATTGTAAAGTTACAAATTCTGTTGCGTTTGGCAAAATGTAAGTACACTACTACTAATCAGTGGTTTATGCATGTTGCGTTGTTATTTAGTTTCAAATATTATTATTATCAAGTTCAAAAGGTCGTCCGTAATTTTAACATAAAATAAGTTGGTTTAAATTAACGTGCCAAAAACTTATCGCTACTTTTCAATGAAAAAAAATAATGTCATGGGAATAAGTGAACGATTTTTTTCTTTATTTATTAGAACATTATTAATATATTTAATTTTTTCATTAAAAAGTAGCGATGGAACTATAATATCTAGTCATTTGTGTACAAAATAGTGTAACTTGTAAGTTTTTCATGTAAATATTAAACATTGTAGAGATTTTTTAAATTTTAATTAGCCATAAATGCAATAATTTACTAGTGTAGATAAATAATTATATTCTAGGGTACATTAACTTGCATCTTGCAGATTTGGTCAACAGTTTTCAAAATGTCCTTGGATGAATTATAAGGATTTTGTACATCAAAAATTAAATGTAAGATGTATTTAAACAGTATGATTGTAGTATATTTTTGTGTAATAACTTAATAAGTGACAAATATAAAAAATATTACGAAAACATGTTTTGTCATTTATTAGATCTATATTTTAGGTAATTGCTATATTTACCTAATAAAAGGCAAACGCAGCACTTGTTCGTTTCTCGTAAAAAAAGATGTAGAAATATATTAAATGAAAATATATTAGTCCTTGAAAAAAAATATTTAAAGCCTAAATAAGCGGAAAATATCACGTAAAAATAGTGCCCGAATTTATAATTATTGTTTTTTTTTTTAAATAAAAGCTAGCAAGTTCGATAAACCCGTTTTAAATGAACTATTGACATAGATACCTACCTACAAGTTTGTACGGAATCCTTGGTACGCTAGTTCAACTTTCACTTGGCCGGGTTTTTTTTTACTTGGCTGACATTACAGAACACTTACAGGTGATATCACACTCAACTAAAATAAGAAAACAAGTCATTTATTATTATAACATTTAACGACAGCTAAAGTTACCTGTCAGTGTAAATTATAACTCAATTATTAATATTTTATTGTTTATTCTTGAATGAAAAATTACGCAACAAGTGAAATGCAAATACAGACTAAATAAATACAATATGAAAATATTGAATGCCTACTTAAAATAATTATTTTACACAATAAGAAGACAAAGTTGATTCGCAGTGGAGTTGTGCAGTATTTCGCTGTGAGCGTAAGGTAAACAAGGTTCGACTTCCAAATAGGTCAATTTAGGGAACGGTCAGTCTGAAATGGTTCGCGTCTGGGTGTGCTGGGAAACGTCGAAAAAATGTAACAGATTTTAAAAATCCAGGCTTACCATGTTTGTGCTCCATCGTGGTAGAAAAGAATTTTTGGACATAGGAAGCAAAATATTTTAAAACCACTACACAAACAGTGATTATACGTTTTATCGACCTCCGTATATAGCCGAGAGGCGAGCACGCCGGACTTGGCGTCGCCATCTCTGAGGTTCCGGGTATCACAGAACGCAATTCCGAATGAGCATCCAAGATTTGTACTCGTAGGTCCGAAGGCCGAGGCCTAGCACAAAATT
This sequence comes from Anania fuscalis, assembly GCA_950371115.1. NCBI lineage: Eukaryota > Metazoa > Arthropoda > Insecta > Lepidoptera > Crambidae > Anania > Anania fuscalis. The sequence goes on along the minus strand of OX493343.1, from coordinate 12,409,492 downwards.
GTATCGTTCGATCGGTCGTATTAACTTAACAAATTAAAATAACCAGTCTCTTGTGTCAATCTTTTGACGAAATATGACCATCTCAAATTAGCCGTGTAAAAAACTCGACTGTTTTCGATTGTCATAAAATATCAAACCTTTGATACAAGTGAATGGATATTTTAATTTGATCGGATAATACGACCGAACGAACAATACGCTTTCGTGCTAGGACTCCTGTTTGTATAGACGTAACTACTGCTCCGTGTATTATAGAGGTCATTAAAGATTCATAAATAATACAATAATAGTTAAGAATAGTTCAATTTCAACTAAACATTTTTTTGTTTACATTGCAACTACTAATCCAATGGCGCAGTGATTACTCTTGAGCTCATAATCCCGGGAAGTTATCGTCTTTCTGTTCCGTATCTGGATGTTCTAGGAGAAATCATCATCATCATCATTACTTAAAGCACGTATAAGCCAAATTTTAAGGGACGGTTCAAAATCGAGTCCAGAAAACAAGTGCGAGTCCAAGGCAAGGCCAAGTGCGAGTCGGACTCGTACACGAAGGGTTCCGTATCATTATCTATGAAAACGGCAAAAAAACACATTTGTTGTATGGGAGCCACCTTAAATATGTATACTATTCTGTTTTTTTATTTAGTGTAATAGCGACAACAGAAATACATCATCTGTATAAATTTCAAAGGTCTAACTATCACGGTTCATTAGATAGGTACAGCCTGGTGACAGGCGGAGAGACAGACAGGCAAACAGCAGAGACTTAGTATTAGGGTCCCGTTTTACCCTTTGGGTACGGAACCCTAAAAAGATTTCTTGATTTAAAATACGATTAAGATTAATAATAATAGCACAATATACGAAAAATGGTTTTCCCCATATTGCCGAAAGATCTATCTTCCCCTCTTAACGTATACCTAAGGGAAATAAACTAAAAAAATGCTGTCAAAAAGACTTGGCGAAACTATAAGGTTCATGTTTAACAGACTTCTGAACCCTAAAAATTCGTTTCATCAAAATGTCTTTAGCTTAGTTTAATGTCCGTGTTTGTTTCCCCGTAATCATAGAAACTTATTTGCCAGAATATTGTTAAATTAATTAAAAGTTAATAAAAAAGATATAAAATTTTAATTAATATTAAACCTTCTTCTTTAAAATCGTAATTTTTAAATACTTATCAATCAAAAGGCCTAGTTAAACCCGAACTGAAGTTTGAATCCGTTGGCTAACATCGTGTGCGGTGCTACGCAAACTAGACGTGAGCCGGGCTTAGCGCTGAGCGGCTTATCTGCCAGATAGCTGCCGCGAATTACGTCACGGGTCCTCATGGGTGGTCTGGATAAGTTTTCATCTGACTTTGTAAGTAAATCATGTTTTTACATTTTCCTTTTCGTATCCGTTAAGCGTTCACGGAATAGATATTAAAAGATCTTTAACTCTTCCGCGTTGGCGTTAAAGAATAAGATTCTCGGTTTCATCAGAATCATCATTATAAGAAAACAAACATTTTTGAAATTATCGAAGCTGACTGTACTAGGAGACGCTACTGGCAATAAAGGTCTTGTACAGACAACAGCATGTGGTATCCAAAACTGTCAAATTTCTACAATCGATTTTCAACTTAATTCTGAAGCAATGAATTTTATTATTATTTATTGGGGAAATTTGACAGTTTTGTAGTAACTTTATGTAACAGAAGGATGGCGGTTCCTTATTTATTTATGTATTCAGCAATGGCGGGCATTGGTTTTATTTTGAGGTAGGCAGTAGTAACAAGTGTTTTGTTGCTAAAAATCAGTGGTTTGCATCAATGACACACATTTATAAGTAAACCGACTGCCTATCTCATTTCATTTACTAGGTAGGCACTGTTACCTTATTGCCTATATGCACCGCACGCCCCTGCTTTTCAGTTCCATTTAGCTAAATTAGCGACCACCAAAGAAAACTCCGGAGATAATAGTGAGCCCTCTAACTATAGACCGATATCAATACTACCAGCTCTTAGTAAAATATTTATAGAAAAATGTTTAATCAACTCTTACCACACTTTAGAATGAACAAACTATTGCATGAGAATCAGTTTGGTTTTACCAAGGGTAGAAGCACAACTGATGCGGGAGTTGCACTCATTAAGCATACCTTCGATGCGTTTGAAAATAAGCAAGATGCTCTAGGGGTTTTTGTGACTTGTCTAAGGCTATTGATTGTGTAGATCATAATACGTTATTAATGAAATTACGGCATTATGGTGTCTCAAATGAATCAGAAAAAATGTTAGAGTCATACCTCACACATAGAACGCAAACAGATAATGTCAATGGAACTGACTCTTCCGGGGCCCCATTACGCATTACGGTGTGCCCCAGGGCTCTATATTGGGACCTTTATTATTCCTGATATATATAAATGACCTTCCTTACTTTACTAAAGACCTTTGTGAGATAGTATTGTTTGCAGATGATACATCATTGATTTTTAAAATTGACAGAGGTAAAGCTGCCTTTGACGATGGTTTACTGCTAACAATCTGTTACTTAATGCAAAAAAAACCAAGCTTATCAAATTTACTATGCCCAATGTGAGGCAGGTCAGTACGCATATTAATATGTCAGACGATCATATAGATGCAGTCAATTCAACAACCTTTTTGGGAATTACAATAGACTCCCGACTGCAATGGGGTCCCCATATAATTAAAATAAGGCTTATAACTGATGTCGAAACGGCAAGACTAGTATACTTTAGTTATTTTCATAGCTTCTTGTCGTATGGTCTATTGCTATGGGGCTCAGCTGCTAAAATTGAGTCAATCTTTGTGTTGCAGAAAAGAGCTGTACGTGCAATATACTGTCTTGGGCCTCGCGACTCTCTGAGGGAGGACTTTAAAGATATTAAAATATTAACAGTAGCGTCACAATACATTTTTGTCAATATTATGTATGTTAGAAAAAACCTAAGTTCGTTTAGCCTTAAATGTGATTCACATCATTATAATACTAGAAATAAAAATAAACTTGCCGTTCCGTGCTTCAGATTATAGAAAGTGGGTAATTCGTTTATGGGAAAATTTATTCGCTTTTTTAATAAATTACCAGCGTCTATTGTAGAACTGCCCCTGTTAAAATTTAAATCGCATATTAAAACAACTTTAATGAAAAAAGGATATTATACTGTAAATAATTCGTGGTCCATTTCGTTGGACTAAAATGAGAATGAAATGAGTAAACCAGGCATAAATATCTACTACGATGGCGCGTTTACAAATTATCATCATTATCATTATATTACAGAGATCATTTTTGGTTTTAACATTTTTTTCTGGAATAGCTGTTAGCGATAAAACCACTTATGTTGTGCATCTTTATGTTAATATCAACTGTGACCTCTTTGTGTGGTGTGAAATAAAGATCCATCTAGTGGTGTAGTGGCAGGTAATTCGCCGTGAACGCAAAGGGTATTGGGTTTGATTCCCAGTTTAAGACGGTTAATAAAATGATCTTTCCTAAATTAGCTCGTGTCTGGGTGTGCTCGAAAACGCTCCCGACAAAAACTTTATTCCGTACGTTAACACAAGGATGATAATTCCATTACGACACAATAGAATTAAACACAAGAATGCTATGCTAGCTGTCTCCACAAATGTGACGGATTGCACAATTGGGAATGGAAAAAAATGCCATTTCGCAATCAGCCTCAAAGAGAACAAACAGAAACTAACACAAATTTTGTGTTTGGAAAAACAAACTTTTGTAAGCGCTTTATTTGAGCAGAGATGAATGCGTACAGTCGCTGACAAAACATCAACTAGTATTTTTGTCGTTTATGTAGCTAATTGTTTTCATTCTCATGCGATACTTTGAATTTAGACCTCTTATGTTTTTTTTTCTATTAATCAGTAATTAACTTATTAAAGGTTGAACAAAACGAAAAAAGTATAATTTTCTTTAAAGTTTTTGAAGTTTCTTTGAAGATAATCAAATTCTATGTTCGTTTCTATTAATTAATTTTCTTTTCCTATAATCACATTGACTCATCATCATCATTATTTCAGCCACAGGACGTCAACTGTCAAACAGTTGACTTACATTGTTTTAATAAATTCTATTATGTCTTCCCAGTAACCCAAGTATTGGCTGTTGAGACATGAGTTAATTTTTCATGATAAAACAACAAAGTAAGTTACGTATTAGAAATTAATATTCTGTTGTTTGTAAAGATATGCCCTTTCGAGTTGTTTCGATATTAAAGATATTAAAATCTTGACTATTTATTTGAAACATAATAACCCGAAATCGGAATCCTTAAAAGAACCAGTAAAGATTTAATTGCCTAATTTTTAAGTTTAAAAACGTTTGTAGGATTCTGTTATCGTCTGTACAAGCTATAAAAAGTAATTTATGCCAGATAAACACGTGTGGTCTCGTTTAAAAACATTGTAACATGTCACTGGGTTTGATAGTGATGTCGTAAAACAACTTTAAAGAGATTCTAAGAGTAAATCGTGCAAAGAAATGATGATTGTTATTCCTAGATAATAATGACTTGCAACGAACTCAATATTTGTTAGTAGAAAAAAAAATGGCTTCATAGTTTTTCGTCATATTACGCAATATTTTTTAAATTAAAAAAAAGCATGAATACCTTGTCATTTATGATACAATTTGAACCATAAAAAAACCGGCCAAGTGCGTGTCGTGCCACCCGCAGTGTTGTTCCGTAGTTGCCCGTCGTAACCACAATATACATTCTGTCCAAACAAGTTTCGGGAATTGATGATTTGTTTATGGTTCCAAATTCAATTTTTTTTTTCTTGTTGTTAGATTGGCACAACTGTTTTTCATTTTGGCACGGAGTTTGAGTTACATCTGATAATTAGATTAAATACAGTATTGTTTTAAGTTATACCATATCTAGTGTGTATTGCGAATTTCATAATGGCCAAAAACATCGAACAAAGAGTTTGTCTTAAATTTTGCATCGCCATTGGGATTTCATTTTCGGAGTCTCTGAAAATGTTACAGAAGGCTTACGGTGAATCGACTTATCAAAAACACGTGTTTATGAGTGGTACAAAGCGTTCAAAAGCGGTCGAGATGTGATGGAAGATTTGCCTCGCTCTGGTAGGCCATCAACGTCTGCTACTGAAGATAACATCGCAATAGTGAAGGAAATAGTGACTGAAAATCCTCATTCAAGTTTGAGAGAGCTAGCCGTCGAACTTTCTGTGTCACACGAGTCGATTCGTACCATTTTAAATAATCAATTGGGTATGAAACATGTTGCCGCTCGGCTAGTCCCAAAAGACCTGAATTTTCTCCAAAAACTCAATCGCAAAAGAGTCGCTGAGGACATACTAGAACGAGTCAATTCCGACCCAACATTCATATAACGCATTGTTAATGGTGACGAGACGTGGGTTTACGAGTTTGACATGCAAACTAGTCAACAAGCTTCGGAGTGGCGCCTTCCAACTGAACCGAAACCAAAGAAACCGCGCCAAACTCGATCGAAAGTCAAAGTCATGTTGACTGTTTTTTTTGACTGTCGCGGTGTTGTGCACTCAGAATTCTTGCCAGAAGGTCAAACGATAAAAAAAGAGTATTATTTAAGCGTTATGCGGCGTTTAAGAGAGCAAATTAGACGAAAAATGCCAGATTTGTGGAATGAAAATTCTTGGACTTTGCTCCACGATAATGCGCCTGCCCACAAGGCCATCATTGTGAACGAATTTTTGACCAAAATCTCAAGAAATACCATCGAGCAGCCACCTTATTCACCAGATATGGCTCCAGCCGACTTCTTTCATTCAAATTACCACTTCGCGGCACCTGGTTTTATTCGGTAGAAGACATAAAGGACAACTCGATTCAGGAAACGCGTTTAAAAAATATTTTGATGATTTGATTATTCTTTGGCGTAAGTGTATCGCTTCTGAAGGAGCATACTTTGGAGGCGATAAAATAAATTTGGATGAATAACTAAAATTTTGTGTACTATTTTTTCCCGGTACTTTCTTGACAGAGTAGTACATCTTCTTGCAGGCAGGTGACAGAGTAGTACATGCTACAGCTCATATATTTTATTTTAGTTTATTAGGAAGAACAAGGTTTACAATTTTTCAATAATTATACACAAATAACATTTAAAAAACCACTTACATACGATACGATACACTTATATACGACTACAATACTTTTGATTGCATTTAGGTAGATTTATACAATGATGATGATGAAAAACACAATGTTAATGGACTATATTACATATTAACAGTATTTATTTTGATCCATTTACCACGAACGGAAACCGTCACGTGTCTGTGTAAAAAACAATTATTTAATTAACAATAACTAAATTATCTGTTGCCAACAATAAACGATGTAATAATACAGCTTTCACAGATAACGTACAATAATTTCTCTATGGTTTGCTTGATTAATATTTGATTAATTAAAGTCCACAGCTAACATTGTTACAATGTAACAGTTAAAACAATAACTGGTTTAAACAAAGATTGCGAATGTTACGATAACATAGATATGCTGTAACTACAGAGATAGAGCTAATTATGCCCTATTTGTTTATGTTACGGGTGGTAATTGATAGTCAGTCAAAATAAACGTTGTCTAACGCTGGATGCGCTCGTATGGAGGTGCTCGTAGCTCAGTGGCAGCAGCGCTTTGGTATCAATTACTAAAGTTAAGCAACCAACGCCGCGGTTGTGAGTGGATGGGTGACCATTCCGACCATATTTAGTGACATTTATCACGATCATCTCCTTCGGAAGGCACGTCAAAGATGGTCCCGGCTGATATCGCATGATATGAGTCGTAAAGCCTAGTCAGAGGCCTTTGCGGCTTGATTACATCTGACGGTAAGGTTTAGTCACTGGCCTTACATCACCCCTCCACCAATCCGCACTGGGCCCGCGTGGTGGAGTATGGCCCAAACCACCTCATAGTTAAGGTGAGGCCTGTGCTCTGCAGTGGGACGGCTAAAGGCATACTTTTTTTTACTTACGCTTATGAGTTAAGTAACATTGTATGTTCGTTACAGATAACCAAAACGCTGGTACACCGTATTAGGTGTCCCTATCTCTAAGATCCGGGTTTCGATTCGCGGTCGGGTCAACGTGGAAAACGAAATCCTATATCCATCTTTTACATTACTGGGGAGACCCCAGTAAATGTACATGAAAGATGAATGTATAATAAGATGGATGAATAAAGATGGTAAATATATAAGGTGGTCTGGGTGGTAGTAGGGTACTGTCGTTGTTTCTGATTACTATAACCATGGACTAAGTAAAATACTTATCCTATGCTATAACTTAAATGCTTTAGCGGTTGGAAAGCTGCACTTTGTGATGAAAGCAAGCCGCTTTGCACAGCGATAGTGGGGACCAAAATAAGCTATTTCACTCGCAGCAGTGAAAGTTTCATCCCTTGGAAAAGAGAAGCGCCACTTCCCTAAGGATAATTAAAAACTTCTAAAACCAGGGCGGTAACCACGAACTCTTAAAACAATCTCAAATCTGTCAAACATTATCATTTCTGTCAAATTTTGTATGAAATGACGCACCAAAATTAACAGATTTGACAACTTTGAGATTCTTTTAAGAGTTCATGGCTACCCCGCTGAACGGATTTGATGATTAAGGTGTCAATCGAAAGAAAATATATTAATTTGTTTTAGAAAAAATAACTAGGTGGCGAAGAATAATTATTAATATGATATTAGCCAAAACCTTATTATTTAGTGTAAAATGCAATAACTTTGAAATGAAAAAAAAAGAGAATTGTTGTAATTTTCTTTGATTTTTTTATTGGAAATAATTGTAAACGGTGAATCATTTAAATTACATATTTATTCACCTTTGATTTACACAACCGCCTTTACAAAATCTATAAAAAAACTCGAAATCAAAATCATTTATTTTTACAAATTGGCCATTATAGAATGTCTTTGGAAGTATGGATCAAACCGAACAGTTGCATAGCGGGGGTGATTCCGGAATTATTCAAATCTATGAATACCATATCGTCAATCGTAATATGAATTGCGATAACCGCCAAATGGCAACTTTACAGGAGAGGCGAAAAACAAAATTACAATCGCAAAAACAGTTGTAACTTTTTGTGTTCTTATCCGATTGCAATGCTGTTTCTACCTATTTATGCAAAACGTTGAGATCTTTCAGCTTTAATAAAACATATTTAGCCTTTTATTATGGTTTCGAAGATGACATGGTGCTTACGTTATTTTCTTACGTTTCGGTTTTTTTAGAAAAATATTGCGTTACCTTAATTTTTGTAGAAAAAAATATTAAGCGATTTAAAGTAACTTACATTACATGCAACCATAGTTGAACGTATATCACAAACGATGTATAATTTCATAACGTATGTGACCACAGTTTTCAAGGCGTGGACATACGCTGTAGTAAGGTTATTATAGTATTACCATACTTATTCCCTTATATTAAGGTCTAATATAGAGCAATATCGAGATTATTAATTATTTTTGGCTAACTCGAGAAAAAGGGTCGGCATTATAAATATAGCCATTAAAAAGCGAGAAAAACTGTTTTAATAATATCAGTTATACTATATTAAAATTTGTTTTTAGGGTTCCGTACCCAAAGGCTAAAACGGGACCCTATTACTAAGGCTCCGCTGTCAGTCTGTCTGTCCGTCAGTCTGTCCGTCTGTCACTAGGCTGTATCTCATGAACCGTGATTGTTGGACAGTTGAAATTTTCACAGATAATGTATTTCTATTGCCGCTATAACAACAAATACTAAGAACAAGAATAAAATAAATATTTAAGGGGGCTCCTACACAACTAACGTGATTTTTTACTCGTATTTATAGATAATGGTGCGGATCCCTTCGTGTGCAAGTCCGACTCGCACTTGGCCGGTTTCTAAGTTTAAATCATACGAGATAAATCCATTAGACTCAATAGTAACAACAATTGTGTAGGTGTTTCAATTTAAGTTTTCGCATTGTGCCTTTTTGAAATAGTGGACTATAAAGTATCACGTAAGTTACGCATTAAGAGAGATATTTTGGGAGCTTGTAGAAAAATAATGTTTTAATATTATGTGATTAGTATTATATAAATATTTTCTTTTCTAATGCCAGTAATAATAACCAGTGGATAACAGCAAGATACAGGAAACTATCAGTCCTATACTTGACGGAAGTGACTCCAGAACTACGCTAATACGCCACTATACCGACATCTCCCAAAACTGGACATAGACGAAATTAGGTGGGCGCGGCTCTCAAACAGATTCGTAGTAGAAAAACGCCCAGGGGAAATGGAGTCAAAGCTTTTTAAGTCAGGGGCCAACCAACGCCAAATGCCAAAGCCAGCCAACTAACTTCTAAGGAACTAAACAGATTTTTCTGTTCCGTACTTCAGTAACATTGTGGTGGATCAAAAAACTAGATAAAACGCTTCAAAAGATTTACAGATCTCGTCTGCCCTAAGCCATGTCTATAAGTTGTTTTCGAGAGTCGTACCAAATCATCTTAACACAAGATTGAATCCTTTCCAGCCACTGGACCAGGCTGAGTTTAGTAAAGGCTGTACACTAAAGAACATCCATGTAATCAGGCCTTGTACTTAGCCTTTGTGGATTACGAGAAAGCCTTCGACTCCGTCGTGACCTGGACTGTTCTGGAATTCTTACAGCAATGCTAATTTTTTGGCAATATATCGAGGTGCTATGGAGCCTGCACAATATTGCATCAGTTACATTTTAAGTCCAAATCACCAGACAAGACCTATCTCGTGAACCATAACGCTTTGTTGGGGAGGCGCGTGATAAAAGTAATAAAAAATCATCTTTAATACAGCATAATTCAAAAAACGTGATCTAAATATATTAAAATAACATCATAATACTAATTACTTATAGTTTAATAGCCAATAAAACATATTCATGCACAGGTTTTGTGTGTTTAGTGTTTTACTTAAAAATGTATGTCATTGAAATTTAACGTAAGCACCAAAAAATTTGCAAATACATTTAAAATAAATTTAAATTGGTCCTTACGGTAAACTACAATTGAATTTATTTATAAAATGGACTTAAGTCACAAAGATGAGTGTAAATGAAAAAAAACTACCTAAATTTTGTTAACGTATTCGCCATTTTTTTTAAGATATCGAGATTTTAAAGACACCAATCGATAGAGCGGAAAATTTGCAGTCGAACTGTATGTATATCTCAATATCGCCAATTTGGCGGTTACAGTAATTCATATTACGATTGACGATATAGTTTTAGTTTTGATGGATATTTTTTTTTTTGTTTTTAATTTTTGTCATACTTGCTACTTGATCAAAATAACTTCCTAAGGAATGGCAAACCTTCCTACGATATACTAAAGAAAAAATTAAAGTACTTATCATCTTAAAAAGTTTGTTTGTTAGAGCTTGGTTTAAGTTCTATTCGATGTAACAAAAAAAAATTTAAAAAAAACAATTGACGAATGTATGTAAATGCCTCTTGAGAGATGCTACCAATTATTTGGTTAATCGTTTTTTGTTGTGTTCACAATTTATTTATATACATATTATTAAAAGAAAACTGGAATTCGGAGAAAATAATGTAGGTTTTTTTGCTATTATTGCGGTGCAACATTTGAACAGATAGTTTAAAATACTATTTCCATTATCTAAACGTGACTTTCCTACAAATAAACAATGTCTCTATGTCCTTCGGTATATCTGTCAGTCATTCACAATGTAACAGTTGATTGATCTGACTGCATATGTACTGTATCTGTATCTACATGTACTTGTGTAGTTCACATAAGTTACATATAAAATGTATTACTATAACTTGTGTGTACTAAAGATAATATATTAGGTATTCGCAGGAAGACATTACGAAAAACATTTATTAATTGTATAAACTGAAGTTTGAATGGAAACATTACAGTCACATCACATCACATCACCAGCCTATATCAGTCCACTGCTGGACACAGGCCTCTCCAAAAGGAGGATTTTGCCATATTTGCCACGCTTGGCAGGCGGGTGGCGATCGCAGTTTGGCCAATGGTGGAGAGGAGACGCTGCTGCCCGTCTTCTTATGGCGGTTCTCCTGTAGTCGCCTCTTACGACACCCATAGGAAGAAAAGGGTGTGGAAGTGGTGCAATTATTTTAACGTGCCGGCACCACACTACACAACGTGTACAAAATTACAGTAAAAATCAAATATTACCATTTATTGTATGAGTGTCATAAACTGAGCCCCAAAACATAGAAGGTCTGTAGGTTTAACGATTACATTGCAAAACTGTGTCCAAATTAAGCATTATGGCGATATTAACGGATAAAAGATACTTAAACACACTACTGTATAAACATCAACTTAGGTATACCTAACAATCGGCTCTGAAGTTGAGCGCTGGGCGAAAGATGCGCAGTATTACGTGAGTGACCAGTCACGCGAAGCGCCTGCACTGCGCCGGCCGTGATTGGATGTTAGTTCTGCGCACACACTTCTTTAATACGATGCAATCTCGTAAGATGCGCAAAGCGATTCCCCAGCGCTCAGCATCGGTGCCTCATCGCACAAACTTGCCCCTTGCGGGATTGCATTGATGCACCCTACCCGGCGGACTGACGATCTAGTGGAGGTTGCGGGAAGCTGCTGTATGCAAAACTCCACTCGCTGTGGCTTTTTATAGTAGTGAGTAAATTTCCAGGCACTGATGATGATGAAGAATAATTTTATTTTTCCCAATAATTGAAATATTGACGACCGTAGTGATTCGCGCTCCGGACTACAAAGCCTCACGGTCGCGGATTCAAATCCCGCAAGGGGCAAATGTAAGTGTGATGAGCACGAGCATTTGTACCTAAGTCATAGATGTTTATAAACGTATTTAAGTATGTTTATCCGTTATCTAGTCGCCATAGTACCTTTGCTTTGCTAGTATGTTTGCTTAGTTTCCCCAAACTAGGTAATTGGTTTTATTGTGGAAACAATTTATTTATATATTGTTAAGCTCAAAGTTAGCTACAGTCTATCTTTATAAATGAAATCTAATTAATTCATGTCTTTTCAGTCTGTTATTTGCTAAGTTACCACCTACTGGTTTAATGGTACTCAAAAATAAGGCTTAACACCTTTTCTACGCTCATAAGTATCGATTTCAACAATAAATTGTGAGATCCCTACTTCCAAGCTTACACTTACTTGAAAAAATTAACAATACACATTTTGCTGTACTTACGCACCTAGTCTACCGCAAAATCATACACTTGGGTTACTTTTAACAATACAATACTCAAAGTAATTCTAACACACACGAGATTTTTCTTTAAATTGGTAACATGTATTTTACCTAAATTTTATTTAACCAACTTTAATATTAGCTTCATTTGTGTGACTTATAATAAAGGTTACAATCTTAAATATCGTTTAAACCTACTTTGAATAACCTTTTTATCGATCCTGAAGTTGGCTAATGGATTTCTTCAATGGTTTCTAGAAGCCAACTATGAATAAATATAATATAAATATAATAAATATTGGACAACATCACATACATTGCTCTGATCCTAAGGTAAGTAGCTAAAGCACTTGTGTTATAGAAATCAGAAACAACGACGGTACCACAACACCCAGACCCGAGCCAATATAGAAAAGTTTATTTTGTACATTGACCCGACCGGGGATCGAACCCGGAACCTCAGAGATGGCGGCGCGTGCTCGCCTCTCGGCTACGGAGGTCGTCGATGAATTAACTATGTTTATTGTTTATTCATCCATATTTATTTAACTTTAAAATAACAATAAATTAAAAGCACAATCTACAACAAAAAATATAAGTATTAATTCTTTACAAATAATACAATTTCATTTATAAATCAATTTACTTTAGAAAATAATAATTCAATTTCTACTTTTTTTTACAAACATATCATTCAATTTATAACAGAATTAAATAAGACACCGATGGTAAAAGTGTGCAATGAATGATACATACCTATGTAAAAAAATGTGCATGCGTAGGCATGTCTTGCTTTTTTAGACATTTTTTTTTGTACAATGATATAAGATGGTATATCTTATTCAATAAATAAATAAATATTTTTTTTTACTATCTACAACAACATACAAGGAATAAAAGCTGAATAGTGGGATAAGATCACGACTCCTTACTTCCGAAGTGGTGTCAATCAAACTGAAGAAAACATCGATGACAATATCTGATACACGCACAATTGGGTACACTTATCGCCTAAAATTACGCGCTTTGGTTAATTTTAACAATCGTCAATGATGTAGAGTAAGAACGAGATGCAGAATGTCATATGTTTTCTGCCTATTTATAATGTCGCCCAGCGAATCAAGACGCAATAAAAATTTGTACCCAAATAGTTTATTGAAACCCAAAAGAACTCAGATGTGCACTCGGTATCCGATAAATAAAGCAAGAAAAAATCAAAATGCGCCTGTATTCATTATTCATGTGGGACTGTTTAAAGTAGAGGTTCCTCTGGATTAAATAAAACTAAACATGTAATTATTTATTACACGTGATACTGATTTCTAATTTGATTTTTATTCATTTAAATAATATGCTTTCTAACGAATGTATCTGCAACACACTGATTGTTATGATCTCGAAGTAAGAAACAAACACCCTTGTATTGCGGTTGCGGCGCGGCGATTGCGGATTCGAATCCCGCAAGGGGCAAATGTAAATGATGAGCACGAGCATTTGTACCTGCGTGATGGATGTTTACTAATTTAAGTATGTATATTTATCCATTATCTAGTCGCCATAGTACAAGCTTTGCTTAGTTTGGGGCTAGATAATTGGTGTGAATGTGGAAAAAATAAAATATTTAATTACTACGATGTACCTTTATTCCTTTATTCCAGTGTCGTCTTTTAAATATCGGTAAATCGAATTGGGAGACAAAGGATACATGAGTGTATCTTTTTATTAGGTAAAATACTTTGCGACATTAACATACATTATTTCCACTTAATCTTTGACAACACACCATACCGCCCGCTGCGCGCCCCCATACACTTTCCATACAAATCGTGCAACGCGCATGTAGCATCTCATATTATGACGGGTGCATTCAAGTGGAGAACCCTTGAACACATGGGTAGCGGGTTCGACTCTTATTGAGTTATGAGATGTTTTTGTCGTGTTTTCTGAGGGCGATTAGACGCAAGTGCGTTTTAATAGGTGTGTCCTTTTGTAGCAAATAATGTATTCAATTTGTCATTATGCGGTTGTAAGTTTGGCTGCAATTATTCTGTCATCTGTGAATGAAGGGTCTCTTGTGGAAACTACTAGACTGTTGAAAAATATGTTCAGTTTGTAAAAAATATAATATGAATCAATGTAGACATTTGGTAAAAGAAGATCTTTTATTAATTGGCTCGGGTCTGAGTGTAACGTGCTAGAGCAGGAAGACGCTTCTGGAAAATTCATCCAAAAAATACTTTTTCATAAAGGAAATAAAAACGATTAAAATATGACAGAAATATTTATGATGTCCTTGTATTACGAGTAAAGATTACGAGTTAGTAAACAACTATATTTTTACCTAAAGCGCTTCTCAGCACTAGAAAATAACTCTAGGAGTTCTGAGAACCACAATAAGTTGTACATTTTGAAGGAGAATTTCGAGACTAAGCTTAGATTACTAAAACGAATTAAGCCACTAGATGAAGTGCCGTTTTCTATCGCGTTCTATTGGCAATGCCCACGTCCAGCTGTAAACTTAATAAAGACAACTGAAGAAGAATATTTCATAGATTTTCACGTATATTCATCTATCACAATATTCTTGATTGCCCGAATTCCAATAATCTTACGATACCATTTACTATAAACCAAATAAATATTCGAAATAGCCGAATATCTACCGGACAAACATACCTATTGTTATATACAGGAAGGGATTTAGGGGCGTTATCTATCCTTTGTGAATCTAATAAACATCCCTCGGGCGGACTTTCGGAAAACAATTTAAGGAGAGTTCGATTTGGGATGTAATACCTTCTTGATGTATTTGTACCCGGCTTTCGGGTCTTAGTAACTCGGAATACAGTGGTATTTTAGTTAAAGTCCAAGCATTTTGAAATAACCAGAAGCCTGATTCAAGTAATTTCATTCGAAGCATAATCAGCCCTTGTCAGTTCACTGATGAACGGAAATAAGTCTCTCCCAAGTCCCAACTCAATACACGCTACTGAACGCCTACCCACTGCGTGTTTAAATGTTTCATTCGTTCGGTTTTTCGGACGTATTTTATCGTCTTTGTGCTCGGCTAGATCCAGTGGTTCATATTTTATCAAATGATTAAATATAACTTAAAATAAATATTTATATTGGACAACATCACATACATTGCTCTGATCCTAAGGTAAGTAGCTAAAGCACTTGTGTTATAGAAATCAGAAACAACGACGGTACCACACCACCCAGACCCGAGCCAATATAGAAAAGTTCGTTTTCTACATTGACCCGACCGGGAATCGAACCGTAAACCTTAAGAGATGGCGGCGCCATTTAAAGTCCGGCATGCTCGCCTCTCGGCCATGGAGGTCGTCAACACAAGATTGACACATGTAAGCAGCCATTTTAATTAAAAGTTTTATGAGCCCGATCCTCACGGCTATTCTTTTCTATTTACCGCTAGTAGCTTTGCGTATGTCATCGCTTCACCTACGCTGCGCTTGCCTAATCATGTCATAGCAGGGGCGTGCGATGCATATAGGCAATTAGGCAGTGCCTACCTGATAAATGATATGAGGTAGGCAGTAGGTACTTACAAATGTGTGTTATTGATAAAAACCACTGATTTTCATCAATCAAACACATTTAAATGAAACTACTTTTACGGATTATTTCGCGATACTTTACAGCGTTCGTGGTCACAGGTAGACTGTGACCATGAACGCTGTAAAGTGTTCGAAACGTCAGGTTAAATAAAATGTTAATAAATCGCGAAATAATCCGTAAAAGTAGTTTCATTTAAATGTATCGTGTTCGCGTAAATAAAAGACCACAGTAAATCAAACACATTATTTGGTATCTATCGCCTACCTCGAAATAAAACCAATGACCGCCACTGTGTCATGATCTCAACTCAAGAACACGTCAACCACATTGGTTATTACAGGGCGTGCGGTGCATATACTATAGGTAATTAGGCAGTACCTACCTGATAAACGAAATCAGTTAGGCAGCAGGCACTTTAAAAAATGTGTTTTAAATGAAAACTACAGGTTTTTATCAACTGAACACATTATTAAGTTACTGCTGCCTATCTCGAAATAAATAAATAATATCTGGGTTATCAGTTCTACGCCAAATATAACGAGGCTGTTTTAGTGATACACTTCGACAAATCCGGGTTGCCAGTTCGAATCCCGCAAGGGGCAACTGTTTGTGTAATGGACCTCCCAATGGACTGACGATCTAGTTTGATGGTAGCTGCTAATCCAGAGTCGCTCGCTGTGGCGTTTTATGGGGCATATATCCAGCAGAGTTTAAATAATTGTTATATTAGTTAGGGTAAGAGTTTGGTATTTGGCTAAACATTTCCTAATATCTCAGACACCCTTCAAAATTAAGAGTCCCCGTGACAATTTATACGAATTAAACGTATCTCACTTACCCCTTGTCTAATATTAGTATGCATCATTTACAACAACACAAAATGAATCGTAACTCTATTAATGTAAGGTTCATATTAGAAAATTACTTTATACCACAATGGAACTGCGTTTGATCGCAGCATTATCTTGAATAGTGCTTCTCATTGAAGCCACGTTGACAGTTTTTTGCTAAAAGAAAATGGTTATTATTGTTAGGGTAATAAGGTCGGGATTGAGAGACAATATCGCCGCAGGGGTCGGAAAAAGCCGGCTCTCTACTGCGACACCCTGGGTAGTAAGCTATGATCTGTTACTGGGTTTTGTTGCAGGTAATAGTAGGAGTAGGTAATTTAGGTTATGTCTACATTTTAGCAAAACTATACAGGTTACTGTAAAAAAAAAACTTTATGAAAAAGATTTGCCATAATAATTGAAAAAAAAAAAATGTGCTGAGTATACGTTAATACTTGCTGCGAAAAAAATGCACTAATAAACATATCGACATAAATATTACTCTTTTACTTTAAAAGAATTTGTATTCTTCAATCGAACACACAACCATTTTCCTTCCGGTCATAGAGTCATTTTAGTTTCCTCCATATATTAAATATTAAAAGTTCGCAAGTTTAAGCCTCGGTAGAGACAATTAAACTTTTTAAGGCTATAAAATTATCACTTAAGTTATGAAACTATTTTTTGTGCATTAAAGTAAAGTAAAGTAAAGTATGCCTATATACGTCCCACTGCAGGGCACAGGCCTCACCTCAACTATGAGGTGGTTTGGGCCATACTCCACCACGCGGGCCCGGTGCGGATTGGTGGAGGGGTGTTGTAAGGCCAGTGACTAAACCTTACTGTCAGATGTTAACAAGCCGCCTTAAGGCCTCTGACTAGGCTTCACGACCAATATCAAGCGATATTGGCCGGGACCAACTTTTAACGTGCCTTCCGAAGCACGGAGATGCTCGTGATAAATGTCACTAAATATGGTCGGAATGGTCACCCATCCACTCACGACCGCGGCGTTGGTTGCTTAACTTTAGTAATCGATACCAAAGCGCTGCCGCCACTGAGCTACGAGCACCTCTTTTGTGCATTATAATATTTAATTTGATAGCTAGCATTATTTTGAATACTAAAACATCATTAAATTTAACAGTATGTAACCAAATTGGTAAATGTAGTTATTTTGGCAATTTATACTAGGTAGTCATATTATAAACCATCAATTTTAAATAATACATTAAAATTTGTGTAAATAAAACACATAATGTAATTAGTTTGCCTTTTAAAGCAAATTTCAGTACTGTGTTTAATTTAAAAAAAAAATTACCAGGAAACTCTGTTAAAAGATAATCGTTTCAATTTTCACCGCAACACAGATTAGAGCCCATGAATAGGAGTAATGAAATAAATATTTTGCCGGTGGGGCAAATTCGATAACGCCCGAATGCTCAAGCCCCCAATTTGGCGCGGCCCAGCCATTTCACAAAACGTCCGATTGTTCGCGGGTAAGCACCATGAACCATTTCTATTGCGTGACATTGGGCGGAAATAAACTACCGGACTTTTTCAACAAAGCCTGACAAAAAATGCGGTATGTGGCTTTTGCGTGTGTTTTAATTGGTAACGTTTTATGTGCGGTTTTTAGCCCCTCCAGTCTGTAGTAGTATAGTTTCTACTGAAGGTACTCAGCTATATTTTGCACAGTTTCGTGTTGATTTACCTTGATTGCAAGGGCCCCGAGTTTGATTTCTGGTCGGGTCAGTTTGGGATACGAACAAAATTGGCTCGTGTTCAAAATTTCCTATTAGCGTGGTATTAGGCATCTCGTACCTACGTTAAGAGTAATACATACCTTGGAAAAAAAATACAAGAAAAAATTGTTATTTTCCGATGTAATTTTCTATGAAAGTTGACATGCTAATAGCTTCGAAAAAATATATGTTGTTTATGTATCTTTTACAAAGAGGAATTAGAAGTTTTGTAATATAATAACAATTAGTAACTTATAAAAAAAATAAACACTAAAGACTAATTTTCAAGTATTTTTAGCTCCTATCTCAGAAATTATGTGAGTGTAACCTTCAATTTTTTTTACTAAAATAGGTATTTGTGATTTGAATAGTTATTAGTAATATCAAATGTTTTAGGATACAAATATATTTATATACGATTTTTTAACTCTATATCCAGCGATTACGTTAGATTGTTTAGTCTGCACCGCTGGCTGGTGCAGGCTAAAAAATTAATTTAGCATACGTAATCCCCTTAACTCTTTACTTCGAACTCTGACAATTGGTATGTTTTAAGACGCATATTAAAAATAATGGGTACCTACTAAATTAAGCTTGTTTATGTTTCGGTAGAACTAATTTTTTTATATTTATTTAGGATTACCAACGTTTGTTAACAGTGTATTTAACAATATATCTTAGAGCTAATTAAGTTAAACTAAATGTAACAACATTTAAATGTGAACACCACATGCAAAAGAAGAAATACTTAACGCTAATTTAAATAATTAATAAATTATACAGTAGCAACGAGCTTGCTCTGCAATAAAAACAAGAAAAAAGAAAAGAGTAGGTATCCTTATGGATCATATGGTTGGGACCAGGAATGACTTACGGATCTTTTGATTTTGGCAAATGTATCAGCGTGAATGTCAACCAAGTCGCTATATTTATTGACCAGCGTACATAACCTGGAAATCAGAGAGTTAGCACCTAATACTGATTTTCGAAACGCTACTTAAGGCTATATTGCCAGTTTCACGACACTAGTAACAGCACTTCATATGGTGGTAGGTATGCAAATATTTGCCTGCCAAATTTATGAGCCATGTGCCCATGTTTAAGGCTAAGCTCCGTAGTATATAATATTTATGATTAAATAAAAGATAATAAATATAAAAGAAGAAAGTATTCAAAACAGAATAAGAAAGTTAAGTATGAAAAAGTGTATTGTATTAAAAGTAGATTAGAATATTGTTTTACAAAAAATTACTTAACTGAGAAGTTGAAATAGTTGAACTGATCCTACAATGTACACACACGTAATTTTTGTCCATGTGTTTTGTGATGTCTTGGTATATTTTGTGGATCAACAAAACAGATATGTTTAAATGCTGTTTTGTCTACAATTAGGTTAGCTTAACAATTTACCAAATCATAAAGATGCATCAATCGACATAATATAAAATATTGTTTGATTTAATCATCGAAAAAAAAGAAAGCGATCGACAAAAAGTACTAACGATGTAGATTGTCCGTTGCCTACATACCTATTTAAAATTTTCTTGACCATCCAGCTACGCCATGAAGTACGGCATTCGGTTCTAGAATGGTAATAATACAGGTTTTACAAAAGAATACGACACTCCTTATTACCACGAAATCAGATAAAGGCACAACTTTTATTGCAAACTAGCTGTTGCCCGCGACTTCGTTCCCGTTGTCTTTAGATTTGTATTTTTTTTTTAATTTTCCGCGCCTTTTTCTTATATTTTTATTTCATAAGAACCTTCTCCTGTCAATAACAAACACAACAAAAAAAGAATGAGCGAAATCGGTCCAGCCAGCCAGTAACGCGTGATGCCGTGACAAAGGAAAACGGGTTTCATTTTTATATATATAGATCAAATAAAGAACCGAAAACGTATTTTTGTTTTAGTTGCTCCGTACAAACTTACTCTTGATGATAATCTATTGAGCATCTAATAAAAAGTTCAAGATTTCGATGTTGCTCCCTCAGGAAAAGATATTGTACGAGTATTTCGGTAGCTGATCACGTCGCTTAAAGGAGTATCCTATTCCTTTGCACACCCTGTATATGCAGCATACTGCATAACTCAGGTCATAAAATAGTTCGTAAAAGAATCAAGTTGTGAACAAGGTTTTTCTCATGTTATCGTAGCACTTACTACAACTTACTACGAACGGCTACAAGGTAGCGGTGCGAGTCGCAGATTATTTTAATTTTGGCGCTACACATTTCTATTATGCTCGGGCTTCACCTGCGTCTAATGTTGCAGTGCGCTATTTGATATAGTATGCAGGTGTGGCCGATCTTAATGCGGTAATTTGGTTTAACGACATTAGACGTTAGGCGATAGCTCAGACGGCCGGTAACTTTCGACACATCAAAGGGATTTAGCGGCCGTCTAGTGCGTTGTTGTGGCTACACCTACTACACTAAACATGTTAACATTAAAAAACACTTTGTGAAATAAATGTTAAAGTGCATAGTTATTAAGTTAGGATGGAGTAGACAAAATGATAAAAGTATTGAGTTCTTGAAAGCGTTTTTTATTTTAAAGATCCGCAGATCACACGCTAACTAAGCCGCTATGCTAGACGCTAGAATGAAACATCCAATAAGTGTAGCCACACAAATAGTTGTGCATTAATGAATGAACGCTAATCATGTTCAACCGTTATTTGAACGTTAGGCGTCACGCAGGTGGAGCCCGAGCATTAGACTTGTTGATAAACTGAAGTATGGTCTGTTGAATAACGCTTAAACGCTAATTACGCCTATGATAAAAAAAAACCTAGTTACACCAATCGGCTTAATCTTTATGCATACGCACTAAGATTGACACGTCCCCTGCTGTCCGAAACCCTTAATTATCACAGTCTTTTCTTCTTCCCCTTAATTTAATGATATCATCATCATCACCAACCTATATTATATTATACAGGGTGTAAAAATAGGCTTAACGAAGCCTTAAACCACGAATTCTATACATAAATCCAAGTAGAATGCAAAAAAATAATTGCTGGGAAATGACTTTTATTTTTGGGTATAAAAAAAAAAACTTATTTCTAACCCGCAATGTATAGCGCGCACGTCACAGACTATGCCTGTGTGTGTAAGCGGATCATGTTTCTTTGTAAAAAAGTTTAGTATTATCAAACAGAAGTCAATTTTGTAAAAATCTTTGAAAAAAAATTGTAACTTTGACTGTCAATAACTCGGTAACCCATCATTTCCCAGGTATAGTGTATAAGAAAAAAATGATCGTAATAATACGTAGAATATGTAGTATTCGGCTTCGTTAAGCCTTTTTTTACACCCGATATATTTAATATTATACACCGTGAATTTTGAGATACCCGAGAAAATTAACTAACATACTCAGATATCGATATACATCGAATTCGGCGAATAAAAAAAAATTTTTTTATGAGAAATTTATATAATAGGTCCCTAACTTTCCTTAAAAAATATGCACTATAAAAGTCCTGCTAATTCAAATAGTAATCATTATCATTCCAACATTAACGGAACCAAAACCCACCTAATTTAGTCGCGTAATATTGGCGTACGGAAGGAATAACTATGAATGTTTTTTTTTTCATTCATAGTTATTCCTTCCGTACGCCAACACCGTACGCCGTTCCGTTTTTTTTATTCGCCAAATTCGATGTATATCGATATCTGAGTATGTTAGTTAATTTTCTCGGGTATCTCAAAATTCACGGTGTATACAGGGTGTTCGGAAGAAGGGTGAACACAGGAAAATTACAGGTAGGTGGGGTCCTCTCCTATGTGCTCAGCCCATAAAATTTAACCTAGGCCCTTCTTTGGGTTTTACCCGATTTTTTTTTTAAAAACCCTACTTTCGCCGCTTTCACACCATTAAACTTCCATAAGTTTCCTTTTTATTGACAAGTCTGGCAACATTTGTTTTTTTTCTTTTTTTGTTATATAAATAAAGCATATAGCAATAAAGCATAAATAAAGTACAGTAGATCTGTCAAATACCGCCAATCTATCTAAGGTTAATTTGTTCTATTTTATCATTAAATATATTATATAATATTTAGATAGACCTTAGATAGATAGGCGGTATTTGACAGATCTACTGTACTTTATTTATGCTTTATTGCTATATGCTTTATTTATATAACAAAAAAAGAAAACGTTTGAATAGATAGAACTACTTTCAGATCTGATTATGGTTTAAGAGATTTTTGACTGGGATTTGCTT
This sequence comes from Anania fuscalis, assembly GCA_950371115.1. Classification (NCBI taxonomy): domain Eukaryota; kingdom Metazoa; phylum Arthropoda; class Insecta; order Lepidoptera; family Crambidae; genus Anania; species Anania fuscalis. The sequence goes on along the minus strand of OX493343.1, from coordinate 12,386,824 downwards.
TTACAACAATAAAAAATTAAAAAACTCTTTTGGGTTCCGTTATTTTGAGTACGGATTAAAAAACCCCGAATACACTTGGTCACTATTCATAGAAACTTGTAGAATTATCAAATTAAAATTGATACCAAATACTCTGTCTGCTCTGTCTCTGGTCTCCAATTAGTTATAGCTATGAAAAGATCAAACTTTTAAGTCAACGCAAGTACAGTCAACAGCACGTCGACCTACCCCAAAAGTCAAAAATTCTCCAATAGATTTTCAACTTTAAGCCCGATAAATAGAGATCATTTTCAAATGAGAAAATTTGACATTTTGTGGTAGGTCGACGAGCTGTTGTCTGTACAAGGTCTTTAAAAGCAAGTAAAAGTATCTTCTACTTTTATTTAACCGGCCGGTTATGCCCTTGGTCGGGTATGCCAAATATTTTGACATCCGCAAGGGAATCAAAACTTATAGGGTCGTCCCAGTTGTCCTAGAATCATGAAATTTGGAAAGAAGCAAATATCTTACTGCTTAGTAATGAAAAGATCGGAGATCCATATTTTTTTTTAAACAGTTTACAAAAAAAAAATCTGCCGATTATTCTCGTTATGGTTGAACTATGTAATTACATTACCTTTAAATGTGTATAGAACCTTCGGAGCGGAAATCCTACAAGCACTTATTAATTGTTAATAATCATTATTACTTGTTAAAGTTTAAAACCTCATTTTATTCTATTACTACGAGTAGCAGGCCTTATTGTTTAATATCTCCATATTCATTTGCTCACTGAAACATAATAATAATAATAAATCATTTATTCATAACCCATTAATGCGTTTACAAAATAATGTTATACATTACGTGGTCCAGGGTTTATACGAGTTGAATCAGATAGGTGGACCTCTGATATCGAAACTAGTAAAAAAACTGTATTTTCGTTGCCAGTGATTCCTCGAAATTTTTACACTTAATTAATTACAAAACTTAACACGTAGTCATGTGTGTGTGTGTGTGTGTGTTTGTGTGTATTTGCGCAGCACGTGTGTATTTGCGCAGCACGTGTGTTTGTGTGTGCATAAGTTTCTGGGTTCTGTATATACTTAAATATGAGATAACCTGTGTATGACATTATAAAAGGAGATTTTCAGTTTCTAAATACGACATCTTTAATAGACAAGCTGTAGTTTTCTTTTTCACCTCGAACCTATTACAAGTATAGATATGTGAAATCTTGTGTATCCTATTATATAGTTTAGAAGAAAAAGCTGCAAATTGACGCTTAACTAAGGCTGTTGAACATTTTTTTATGGAACATATTGCTATTTCCCACGAAACAATTGTGAGCTTGAGCGGCCTACAACCAAACTATACTTAATTGTTGACTCTTCCGACTAAATAGTACAAATAAGATTTAAATGAGAGCTTAGGGGTATAAAGATTCATTTGGGGGCCAAACGGTGGGGTTTAGTAGAAGAGTGCGAATAGTGATGCGAAAGTATTTTGTCGATGAAAATGAAAAATATTTACTTCTTTTCATGAAGGTATGTGTTTGACAACAATCTGTGGTTCCATCCTTTTAAGCAACTAATGCTTGTGTCAAGAGGCCCCGGTCTTTTATATCTATTAGAATGCTACATGACATGTAACAACATGTGTAACCACCTCATCTACCATGTTTCTTGTGAATAAATTTACTTTAATTTAATAAACATAATTTATTATAATTAACAAAGTTATAAAAAATCTACTACAAAACTAAATACCTACATAATATGTTTTTAATTTATTTTCTGGATGATGGAAGATCGAGAAGAAAGGAGGCCGTGAACTCAACAGTTTAGATAACACTAAACTATTTTAAGGGAGAACAACGTTTATCAACACCGAATATTGTGTACATCTAAGAGTGAATCAACTAAGTACTATATGTTTCATGGTTTCTTTTTAGCTACAATTATGAACAAAAATACCCAAGGTTACTTATCTTAGTTATGTCAAATAGGTAACCTTTAAAATATTAGTTGAGGGTTTGCTCAAGATTTATTAATACCACAAACGAGAATATCAAATATGTTACTTATTAATAATACCTACTAGTTGGTTTGCAAATGCCTGTCTATTAAATTAATTTAATGTGTAGTAATGAAAATGTCCAAAATTATTTTTCTCATTATTTGCGACACAAATCAAAAGTAGGCTGTACAGTGTACATAGTATATAGTCGCACATTCTTTATTTATTTAAATCCACATTCAGGACAATTCTATAGATAAGAAAAATGTCAGTTACATCGAGAGTCATAATATATCGATATCACTGCAACATTAGTGTAGGATTAAGGTTTAGGGTGGGATATTCGGCAGTGCATTCATCGATAATGGTCGGTATCAAACTGTCAATTTTGTGGGCAGTCATAAAATTAAATTAATTGACCGTGACTATTAAAAATTTTAATGTTTGGGTAATTTTATAATCCGTTGGAACAAGAAATGTATACTTACCTATTATAAATACGATATAAATCTCTTTTGGAAACGGTTTTATAGCTTATACTAGTAGGCCCTGTTGAGTGGATGTGAATAATGTATTTATTTGAATCAATCTAGTTATTTAGTTGAATTCCTAAAAACCCCGTAACCTGATAATTTTTACAATAAAAGCCACATCGAAAACGTAAAAAAATGATGCTTTACCAAATTAACGCGCTACCTCTACTACCTACCATCTGTTTCATGATAAATAACATTATTATCATGAAACAGATTTTAATGTTTCTTCTATAATAAAAGTTGTTGTACTTTGAAGTATCTTTTGAACATCATGGATGTTTGTCTTTCGCGCAAAAACTACTAAATGGATTTTGATGGAACAATAAACAACAGAATAACACATTATTCATTTTGGCCATATTATTAATAAACTAAAGTCCATGCAACGAAATCGCGGGCAACAGCTAGTAATAAAATTAATAATCAGAATCTAAATACTCTTTTTCAATACCGAACTATTATTAGGTACTTACTAAACTCAATTCTACCTCCCAGATTCCTCTCCACTCCTTATGCACAACTGGCCACTCCGAGCCATAGAAAATAAAACCCACTCGGAGCCATAGACAATAAAACTCAGATTAATGTTTTAACTCCGCTATGCGCTTTTAGGGGCCATAAAAGATTCAGCGGCTGTTTGCAGTTCGGCTTCCACAGATGGGTGGTTCTCAGGCACAAATAGAAAACAATTTCGTATGATTTGGGACTATTTATTATTTGCTTATTATACTGAATAATACTCATTTATTCAGTTTATAGACTCTTTTTTGTGTACTAATAATCGTCCAAAAATATAGCTGCCCTACCACCATCCCCTACTAGTGTTAAAATAATTTATTTCATTTATTTATTAATTCAAATAATTTATTTTACATTATATAATACAGAGTTGGTTGCATGGACGGATATACACAATTAAAATTCTAAGTATAATAGATAAATAAATAAATAATTTAATGTATCTGACGGAATAATTTAACGGAGATAAAAAGTTTTCTATGTGTTAATCCAGATCATATTCTATATGTATGAAAATTTCATCCAAATCCGTTCAGTAGTTTTTGCGTGAAAGAGTAACAAACATCCATCCATACTTACAAACTTTCGCATTGATAATATTAGTAGGATATTTTTATGAACATACATAAAAATAATAATGGGTAGGTACATGGTTGGTGCTCATCACACACTTTTTTCACGGGTTTTGAGCCCGCAATAGGCTAGTTGACACCACCAATCAATTGACATACTTTTTATGAGCTGTCAAAACGGATATCTTTCTTAAAATTTGTATGGCAATATCGGATTATGACGTCACTATCCGATAAACTCAACTGCCTTACTTTTTTACGATTTTAAAGCAATCAAAAATCAGTTTGTCTCTTAAATAAAATTGTACTGTATTATTAGGCCTAAAATAAAGTGTGTGTTTTAATAAATGATGCCTTAGAATTATTTATGAATGGGGTCAACATCCCTATTGCTTGACTTTGTTTTTAGTCCGGAGAGCGAAACACCTTAGGAAGGTCGTTTAATAAAATAGGAATTTGGCTGAAATGATGTTGATACCTTTAGTGATGGTACACATTTTTAGGGATCCGTACCCAAAGGGTTAAACAGGACCCTATTACTAAGACTCCGCTGTCCGACTGTCACCAGGCTGTATAACATGAACCGTGATAGTAAGACAGTTGAAATTTTCACAGATTATTTATTTCTTGTGCTGCTATAACAACAAATATACTAAAAACCAAAATAAAATAGGGGCTCTACAACAAACATGATTTTTCCTCGTTTTTATAGATATTATTATTATTATTTCTCCATAGGCCGAAAACCTCTCGCCTCTTGGGCGGTAATGACCGGCAGATGCACATTTGGCCGGGTTCAGGGCAAAAGAGAGAGAAATCGGCGGACGATGCGTGCGGTATCAAGTACCACCGCTTTCTGCATCTTTGCTGGAAGCGAGCCGCCGATGAATCCCAGCCTTTTCAGGTGTGAACCCAATGTGGCTGGGATTAACCCGTTTGCCGATATAACAATTGGTATGATTTCAGTGGACGCCACTTCCCACATTTCGGTAACCTCGTGTACTAGGTCCAAGTACTTGCGTTGCTTTTCGGTCTCGGCCTTCACAAGGTTCTCGTCATGAGGGATAGTGACGTCCACTAAAAACACCTTCGATTGCGCCCGGTCCATCAGCACTATATCAGGCTTATTCGCAAGAATAGTCCTGTCAGTGATGATGGGTCGGTCCCAGTAGAGCCGGATACCGTCACTTTCGAGTACTGGCTCCGGCGAGTACTTATAATAGGGTAGTCTCTGGCTCACGAGACCGTACTTCAGGGCGAGCTCTTGGTGGAGAATTTTGGCTGCTTGGTTATGCCTGTGCAGATACTCAGTGTTAGCAAGAGCCGAACAACCCGAAACCACATGACGGAGTGATTCTCCAGGATGGCGACAGGCCCGACAAATGTCCACTGTGCCATCCTTTATGATGTACTTTCGGTAATTGTTCGTCCTGATAACCTGGTCTTGTATCGCACAAGCAAACCCCTCGGTTTCCCCAAAGAGGTCTCCAAAGCGCAGCCAATGCACGGAAGCTTTTCGGTCCACGTGGGGCTCGTGTAAAGCCTTGAAAAACCGTCCGTGCAGCTCTTTCCCTTTCCATACGGTCTCGCGATCAGAGACACTTAGTATCGCCGGCGGCTGCCATGACTCGTTGGCCAGATCAAGAGGGGTGGGTCCTTTATCACATTCTATGACATCACAATGCATCGTTGTGTCGGTCTTTGCTAGGAAATACGCTCTGAGGCTAGATACCTCACGGTCGTGCATGGTTTTAGCACTTAACAGGCCTCGACCACCACATTTCCTCGGGATATACAGCCTCATGACCGACGATCTGGGGTGATGCATTCTATGTAGTGTCATAGTTGTGCGGACTTTCCGATCCAGAGCGTTTAGTTCGGTCTGAGTCCATCTGAGAATGCCAAAGGTGTATAAGAGAATAGGCATAACCCATCCGTTATAGGCTTTGACCTTGTTGACCCCCGACAAAGAACTATTAAGCACCTTTGTAAGGCGGTCGAAGAAGGCTTCACCAACAGACTGTTTTACGTCCGATTCCCTCAAACCTATACTCTGTGACATACCCAGATACCGTTACGTATCAGTTTCGGAAAGTGTTTGCAGGACGACACCAAGGTTAACCTCCTGCGACCGAGTAATCTTTCCCCTCGTCACATGGATAACCGCACACTTATCAACCCCGAACTCCATTCTGATGGAGCCACTAAAATCAACAACAATGTTTAGTAGCTCCCTCAGCTTCGGAGCTGTTGGGGCTAACAGCTTCAGGTCATCCATGTAAAAAAGGTGCGACACCCGATCTCTCCCTCTCCGAAACTGAAATCCCGTCCCCGAATTCTCCAGCAATCTGCTTAGAGGGTTCAGGGCAAGGCAGAACCAAAGTGGACTCAGACAATCGCCCTGGTATATACCCCTCCTAATGCTTATTCGGTCTTCAGCATCCGCCATTCTCTCGCCCTGGAGACTAAGCATTGTACTCCATTGCGCCATACATTTCTCGAGGAAGTGTCGAACCGTATAATCAATTTTATACAGTTCGAGGACCCTCTTTAGCCATGTATGGGGGACTGAGTCAAATGCTTTTTTGTAGTCAATCCAGGCAGCAGAGAAGTTCCGGCGATTGCGTTTGACGAGTTGGCCAGCGACAGCATCTATGAGGAGAAGCTCCTTTGAACCGCGACTACCAGCCCGACATCCGTTCTGAGCGTCAGACATAAGACGATTCGCGTCTATATGATCACGAATTTTGGCGCTTAGAACGGATGTTAGTGTCTTATAGATGGTAGGCAGACACGTTATCGGGCGGTATTTACTCGGGTCCGCGGTGTTTTGTGTTTTAGGAGCTAGGTGAGTGACCCCAGTAGTGAGAAAGTTCGGGAGAGCTCCTGTCTCTAGCGCCTCTTGAAATTGGCGGGCCAAGGTAGCATGGCATACCGAGAATCCTTTTAGCCAGTAACTCTGCAGGCCATCCAGTCCCGGACTTTTCCAGTTCGGGGCTCGACGTACTGCAGTGGCTACGTCCTCATCAGTGATGAAGACAGGGTTCATCGGAGGAACTGATGCACACGCCTCCTCTATCGCGCCAATCCAGGGTCCTTCGCTGTGCTCCACTGGTGTTGACCAAAGGCCACGCCAAAAGCTAACAATTTCGGCCTTGTTCGGTCTTGCACCAGTGTTGCGAGGTTCAGAGCTCTCAAAGCGTTTGTAGAACTTTCTCTGGTCACTCCCGAAAAGGCGATTCTGCTCGTATCTCTCAACCCTTTCTGAGTACCTTCTGATACGCTTCGCCCACGCAGCGATCTTCTGCTTCAGCTCGTCGATGCGCTCCGTCAGTTACCGAGCAAACTCTGGGTTAGCCAAATTAATTTTTAACCCAGAAAACTCCCTCCTGACAAAGCGCACAATCCTTGGCCTGGTATTGCCCGAGCGGAAGCACGTCAGTTTGCCGATGAGGACTCTGGTTTGCTCGATACGTTGTTCGATTCTCCTCTTCCAGGCTGGCACAGTATTACTCCTGCGAGTAGTACGTGCAGCACTTGGACTTGGTGCAACTCGGATGCCTGTGAATCGGCACACCGTTATTGCTGCACTGAAGAGAATCGTACTGGTATCAGCCAGGCCAGAGCTGCTCTCCAAATGCTGGGGCAGCATCTGGTTTACGGCCTCAACGACATCCCGGATCCGAACACTGAGTGGTAGCCTCGGAAGCCTTGGTCTCTCTTCCAGGGGAGTATTACTGTACTCCAAAATCGCCTCCTCTAACATCCCCCTCATTTGCTCTAAATCCTGGGCGACTATATCCGACGCGCCACCAGCTACCACCGGCTCGTCTTCGACTACCATATTCTCGCCGCCAGAAGGCTCTGGAGTGGCAGTCTGCTCAGTGGGTGCGGGTGGCGCGCAGGAAACAGCCTCGCTTCGCAATTGTTCGAGCTCAGTGGTGCTAAAGATGTTAGACCGCAATATCCACCGAGCTCTATCCGACAGGTTTTGTTCGGCGACTGACAAATTTGGCTCCAGCTGCATAAATGTGCGATGCATCCGTGCTCGATACCCTGTCCTGCCGGTTTCTCCCTCTGTCGCTCCGTAGTAAGCGCGCATGAGGTTCGCATTCATTGCTGTATTCCACCTCATGCGCCTTGTACCTCCAGTGGCGGGCACCAATTGCTGGGGCTGGGAAGCCCCTGCTGGTGCCAAGCGCACTGAAGGCGATGATGGTGGTGACTGGGCAGGTGGTCGGCCCAGTCGGGAAGTGCTGGCGGCCCGCATGCTGCCACGTCCAGCGCCAGCTCCAGACGCGCCCCGGCGATCACCCCCAGGCAGCGGCCCTATGCGCTCTCTATTTTCTGCCATCATCATAGTGAGCGAGATACCATCGGAGTCTCGCTCATTCCCTCCGAGGGAGCCGTCTTGACCCATTTCCCTGGGTAATGCGACTGGCACCGGCTCTAGCACCAGTCGCTAGGGTACAGACTGACTGCGCTGGTTAAGCAACTATCTGTCACTTAGTTGCTTAACCAGTGGGCGATGGGGTCGTCACTTCCCGACGCCATATTTTATTATTATTATTATTATTAAAAACTTTATTGCACAAACTTAAAAATGTACAACAGGAGGACTTAATGCTAAAAGCATTCTCTGCCAGCCAACCTTTGGGTCATGCAGAAAGCGGGTATTGGGTGCGGTGTGGGTAGATAATTCGTGCTCGAGTCCAACTCGCACTTTCCTGTTTTTTTTAATACGAAATCGATATTGTAAATGAATAATGGATATCATTCTACCTTATAACTATTTACAAAGAAACTACAAAAAGAATCCTCGCCTACGTACAGTCCGACCGATATAAACACAGGTATGTAGATCGCAAACAGCGCGGCAGTACAGTCGGCGACGTGATCCCCTGGAGTATTGTGTCCACACAATATACGCGCAAATAAACCGGATCTAGTCGCGCGGCGCGCCGGTATACTCCGTCCGGTGAGTCGTGGCACTGTAACAATAATAATAAATAAATAATATAATTTTCAACAACGTCACATACATTGCTCTGATCCTAAGGTAAGTAGCTAAATCACTTGTGTTATAGAAATCAGAAACAACGACGGTACCACAACACCCAGACCTGAATCAATATGGAAAAATTAGTTTTCTACATCAACCCGACCGAAAATCGGACCCGGGAACTTAGAGATTGCGCCGCTAAGTCCGACGTGCGCGCTTCTCGGCTACGGAGGTCATCAAAATAATTCATGCCTTTAATTTAACACACTTTTATGAACTTAAATATAACTAACATTTAAAACTTCAACATCATTGCAACAATACTTCTTTTCATTATTTTCCCGACATTTCAGCCTAATTGCATAGGCCGTGGTTTTAGAGTTAAAAATGTTTAAAATACCTTCAATATAATTGGAACTAACCTTGTAATCAGTCATAGAAGTCATTTTTGACCAAATTCGAACTGTTGTATCAATTTAAAAAAAATGTATTTTAATATTCAGATGATTTTACAATTATTTAATTAGATAGTGCTTATTTTGACGTAGCCAGGACAAAGGAGGTACATATTATTTTACAATGGCTATCAGTAAAATCTTCATGTTTGACGTTTTGACGAGTCCAATACATAATAAAAGTGTGATTTATTTAGTTATTTAAACTTTAATACCTAGTACTTTGAATACATTAGTGTGGGATTGTGAGATGAAACGGAACGCAAAGGAGTGAGTGAAAAGGAAGAATGATAGAAGAGAGACTAATAAACAAAGGTCTTACTCTCAATGTTTTAATTCCACACGCGATCTGAAGATTAGTCGATGTAAAAACGATGATTTTTATGTATATTGTAATATATTATTTTTCTCTGCTTCCAGTATTTTATTTTAAATTTTGAAGTACTACCATTATATTAAAACAAGCGGGAATTTTAGAAATAGAAGCAGCTCTTTAAGCTGAATAGTAACTTCAAACGTTATTTATCTTCAATTAAAACCTTGCATGGAATTGCTAAAAACAAAAATTTACAAAGTAACTTCAAAGTTAAATACATGCAAAATATATCTACTTATTACAGTCCATAATTTTACTCGGTTTCTGTAATCAAATCCCTCAAGTTGATGTACAGGAAGTGTTATAAAAGCATATTTATTTATTTAAACTTTATAGCACAGATTAAAAATGACACAAATTTTATTAATCTGAATTTCTACCTCTGTATTCCTTATGGTTGACTGGTACAGAATGGCTTTTGCACTCGAACTTTCTGTTTATATACTTCCATTAAAAAATAAATAAATAATTTAAGATCGCACAGTGCAAGTCCGCCAATACGCAGCGGCCCGACTACATTCGAACGAAAATAGTGCTTTTCAGGCTGATGACACATTTTCAAGCGCACTTTCAGTCGCGAGTGAGATTAAGCCACCGGGTTCTCTCTGCCGACTTACGGAGTCACCTATGTGGAGGAATGTAAATACTTAACATGTTTAAAGTTTAAAAGATGTAAGGTATAGTAAAGTATAAGTAAGTATAACGCTCCACTGCAGGGCACAGACATTACCTCAACTATGGAACGGTTTGGGCTATACTTACCACGCGGGCCCAGTGCGGATTAGTGAATGGATGTTATAAAACTACTCTGACCTTACTGTCAAATATTACCCAGCCGCATCGAGGCAAGGTTTAGCTTTACGACTAATAAAGCGATAGGTACTGGTATCCGCCGGGACCAATTTTTCAACGCCACAACGAAATCCGAAGTACGGAGATACTTGTTATAAATGTCACTAAGTATATATTGTTTTAAACTTTCATGGTCACTAACATTAGAATAGTTTGTTACGGGATTGCTACCATGTACCTTATGTTACTCCGTGATCATGGCGCTTGCAACAGTGCCGAAATATCGGGAACTCAAAAATAAGGTACATGGTAGCAATCCCGTAACAAACTATTCTAATGTCACTAAGTATTTTCGGAATGGTCACTCACCACTCACAACCGTGGCGGACTTAAGTAAAAACTACTAAAGCAAATCAGCTTCATGTAATTAAAATAACTACAAAAAAGAGAGCATATTTTAATATGTATAATAACTTCCAAAATTACTGTCAAAAGTTTTACAATAACCTGACTTACTATACGTTTGCGAGGTAATTGTGTCTCACTATTGCGAGATGTTTTGCTATGCGTATCTTCAAGAATTCAGATATTATAATCAGATGATGATGATTTCAATAAATTCGGATACTAAGCGGAGCGTAGCGTAACTTACGTGTTCTGTAAAGCTACAGCATTTTAAGAATTAAACGACTACATGTCAATTTAATCACTCTTATTTATTGATTGATATCTATCTTCCGCAGTTAGGGCTCATTCGCACCCTCGAACCATCCCAATCAAGTGCTATGATATATTAAATCTGGCTGCTAATAAAACGCGTACGCCACGTGTCAACATCAAAGTGCGAAAGTTACACACTACAGTGACTCCGTGGTATGCTAGTTGTAATCGCAATGTTTTGGCGGGTATTATACAAGTGCTATACTAAGAAAAAACCATAGCTAAGGATAGCTCTGTAATTTTATTGGCATTTAGTTCTCTTAAGTAAGATAGGTATAGTCAACCAAGAATTTAGTTTGCCACCTGCAGGGCTAGCATGTGCGCATCGGTTATTTTATCGATAGACAAGACAAATTTTGTCTTTGACGATAATTTTGTCGTTTTCCCTAACCTAACGGATCACAGACGTCTTGAATCCTTTTTCTTAATATTTTCAGGGTCTCCCTTCTTCGTAGCCACTTATTTTTACGTTATAAGACGGCATTACCATGATATTTTGGTTTTTACTTTATTATCGGCGAAGACAAAACGACATATTTACGTCAAAAGTCGATAAATGGCTACGACAAAATTTTATCGTGTTGCGCATGCTAGCCCTGCTGGTTGAATATCACTTGCTCATAGAAACGTTCAAGATTTATTTTCGCTTGCTATTATTGACTTTATAATTATCTTGTGTTTATTTTAGTCGTCCAGAACTTGATTGTGTGTGACTAAATTCTTACTACCAAACTAAAGTAAAGTAAAAAATAGAAAAGCGCGGGAAAAGGTAATGAAAAAACTAATGTAAACTATCAAAAGGTTGATTGATTTCATATTATTTAAATACCTCGGAAACCTGTTACCTAATAAAACATTATTGCTAAAGAATTTTAACAGTATCACGTTTTTTTCTTTTAAAAAGAAAGAGGTATTTGTGTATGCATGACCTATGGTGTATCAATAGCATTGTTTGATTATTAGTATTCGTATCGACTGCATTCCTTTTTCGTTCCTAGATCGCTCTTATTTTTTTGACAAACTGTAATAGAGTAGGTACTTATGGTGAAAAACCGAATCCAAAACTGACGAATTTCTTTAATCGATTTTCAACATTATAATCAAGCAAAAGAGTTCACTATTGTATGTACATTAGACTTTGTTTGTGTCGCAGTTTGATCTTGCTTACTCAGTTTATCGATAACTGTTAATATTATAAGTACATTCTAATTACAAGACCCTATTCACCCCCACAAAGGACACGTGGCAGTGCGAACTGCACACAGCCCCGCGGCAAAAATACTGACTACCCGCAGCGATAGTTGGGGACAAGTAATCAATGTAATCATGCAAGCAGAGACCAAATTGCATTTTTTATAGAGCAACTAGCAGTTTAATATTTACCTGTAACATAATTTAACAAAAGCTAATAATAATAACGATGCACTAAATTATAGAATAGAATAGAATGGAATAGAATAGAAAACATTTATTTTTAAGCACAATTACAAACAATCAAATATAAACATAAAAAGAGTGTCAAAAAGCTCAGCATTTGTCGTTACAGCTAGAGCCATAACGACGCATATTAACCAATATCGAAATTCGTCAAAACAAAGGGCCCAAAGCACACCCAGACACAGATTTCTGAAAAATCGCAGTAAGCTCGGTCTAAATATCACCTATGCGATACAAACAAACTTAGCCTCATTTCGCTAAGAAGCGGGTTCAAATTACTATTGTCGATGAGTGATTTCATTGATAAAGTGACAGCGCGTATCACATAAGTAGTACAAACAAACATAGACTATAATTCGGTACAGAGTTGGTTCACATTATTAGTCGTCGATAAGTGAAGTCATGTTGAAATGATCGCGGTTATGTTTAGAGAATCGACTAAACAAACAGGTTTTTTTTTTTGGATACGAAAGCCCTACTAACTCCTTTGTACTTAAAAATCATACTGAATTGTCTAGATTTATGTACTACCTGTATTTTTAATGATCAATCAATAGAAAATTAATTAACGACTCGGACCGTATCGGAAATGAATTACAAAACCCTTTGAGTTCAAGACAAAAACGCCAAACCGTTGTTTTTGTTGAGTTGTTTTGTCTGCTGACTTTTTCATGGTGTTAGTCTCATCCTTAGTTATCTGCTAATATTATACATAAAAATAAGGTCTTTGTTTATCAATGCCTGAGTGATAAGATAAACCATGAAATTATTAATTTTTCTTATAGAGCGACCCTTATCTTTTAAAACGATGCGTACCGTAACTCCATCCGAACATAGTCAATGTCACAAATTGACCTACCTAAAAAACTACTTCTCACTTACATTCTCACTCGACAAAGACCTCCAAAGAAAATCCATGTGTTTTTTTTTAATCCGTAAAAAGGCGAAGACAAAGCGGCAAGTCAGCCTTTTAAGATGGACATTCTTCATTACAACAAAAGTGGGCGTTCGAGGAATGCGCGCCTTTCTTTCAGTCGACGTAACGCTCTCCATCCGATGAGTCTTAATGAAATACCGTTTTGATGAACTCCCTTGCGCTTTTTTTAGAAAAAAAATCCGAGCGATTGTCTTTGCCGGCCGTGGCGCGAAATGAAAGGTGATTTGTGGAATGAGGGAATAAATTAGTTTTTGGTGCGGCAATTTTTTTTTACGTAGGGATTTTTATGCGCGGTTTTCATTTTAAAGCTATTTTGGTATGATTTTGAGATCTTTTAGAGACAGTTGTTGTTGTATCCTTTGGTATTTACTTCAAGAACTTTTGAAGAACCCCCTAATTTTAAACCTATTTTTGACTTCATAATGTCAACTGGAAGATTGGAGATTTGTAGGAATACTTAGTCATTTTGAATGTAGGTAAATACTTAGATACAACATGAAGATAAACAATTGCAAAATAAGAATAAATCTTACTTTAAATACTCGACTCTACATAAAAAAAATAAGTTTAATAAAAAACTAAAAACCGACTTCAAAATGAAACTAAAAAGCGAAAAATAATATTGACTAAAACATACCTAATCAGTTCTATTTGGAGTCGGTGCCAGCCATCGAGAGTTAAAATGTGTTCATTTGCACCGACTCCAAATAGAACTGATTAGGTATGTTTTAGTCAATATTATTTTTCGCTTTTTAGTTTCATTTTGAAGTCGGATTTTAGTTTTTTATTAAACTTATTTTATTTCACAATTTTAAGTGTTAAGTCCTCTTTTTTTCCCCTCCTAACTCCGCCAAAAATGACTTTACAGCAAAGTGACCGAGACAAATGTCGTTCTTCAGTGGACCACCCACCCAATGGTATAATAAAAATAGGGTGCTATTAATGATCAATTTTTCGACAAAATTTATTACAAGTCCCAGACGCCTTTAAAATAAGCTTCAGTTTTCACCTTCCAACTCCGCCAAAAATGACTTAACAGCAAAGTAGCCTTAGCTAATGTTGGTCCTCCATGGACCCCCCATCGAATGGTATGATAAAAATAAGGTGTTATATTGGGTCAATATTTCGACGAAAATTTGTAAATCTTAAGGAAAGGGTTTTCCTACACTCCAACCAGAACGGCGGCTATTTTAGTGTCGTAACCATAGGATAAGGTCTTGCATTAAATACCAAGTCAATTTAAGAAAGGAAAGGAAAGGAAGGGTACGCCCCCAGTAAATAAAAATTGGCGGTCTGGTACCTCATAAGCTCCACGTCTGCTCAACACACTGCGAAATACGTTCTGTCGACAAAAAGCAGTATTATCTTCTAACTCCTATCCGTTAAGGAGCTCTGTGGCTTCCATCATCAGGTCAGCAACATGACATGATGATTACCAGACCCAAAAATCAGCATTGAGTCAGAAAATATATGCAAAACATTATGAATGGGACCACCTCGGGAGTATACCCTTTCAAACTAAAAAATAAATTTTAAAATCGGTCCATAATTGACGGCGTAATCGCGTAACAAACATACAAAAAAAAAACAACATTCAGACGAATTAAGAACCTCCTCCTTTTTTTGAAGTCGGTTAAAAAATACTAAACATTTGGCTGTATGGCTCTGTATTATTTTCCTTTTCCTTCCTAAATGTTACAACTACCATGCAGTAAAGTGCTACTATCTACTACTAATTCTATAATTTTATTATTTTTGTCCTATTATGACTATGGCTATCGTTCTCATGCGATATTTACCGTACTTTGGGCATCTTGCCCAGAAACCGCCTGATAACCTGGAGAAAGCTATCCTTATCAGGAAAAGACAGGGCAAAAGTCCACGTGGCAGAAGACCAACACGTTGGTCGGACCTACTTGTGAAAACCCTGGAAATTCCGTACTACGAAGCATGCAGACGGGCGCAGGATCGAAATGCCTGGAGACAGCTTATCATCCAGCAACTAAGTAGGCCGGTCACGATCCTCAACCTCTGAGGGATCGGCTATGATGGAGGATGACTATGGCAGTATTGGTATGCTAAAAGAGTTTTGGAATCACTAAGCCATAGACCGTTTTGTGTGCTAGCAAAATATTGTATCATTAATTTGTGACTGAAATCTACTTCGCGGAAACAAAGACTTAAATATTATTATAAGTTTATCATCATCATCATTTCAGCCACAGGACGTCCACTGCTGAAAATAGGCATAATTTAAACCAACAAATAACATTAGTGGTTACACATTTTAAAATAGCACAATCCATTCAAATCAAACTGAAATGTTAACACTTCGCTCCTCACAAAGCCCGATTAAGCTCTTTTAAAAACTAAACACACACAGCCGACTGCGAAATGGAAAAACAACAAAATCTCGACTAATACCATTTCTATGGGAACGAATCCAGAGGACATCCAAATACTCCTCTCGAACGCAACTAATATCCGTAGAGCAAACGACAAATAAGTGCACAAGCCTCTTTTCCTATGCTTCCCCCTAAATACTTCATAACTCTTAGCACTATTGAAATAAAGTCGAAATTCCTATAACATTTTTGTAGTAAGGGTCATAGGGTTGGCACAAAGAAACAAGTTGACAACTTTTGAAGGGATGTTAGGCAAATAAAAAAGCAATATAGCATTCTGAGTGGCCACGTGTCGCGGGCGCTGAGCGATGTAATATCGTAGTGTGACAATAATTGGTGGACAATTTGCGAAGTGTTTGCTGAGGGTAGACGATAGATATCGACACTTTGACATCCTTAATAAATGAATGACAAACGTTATTTTGTTTAAAACTGATATTAAATGTTTAATCAGAAACCTGCAATGGGGATAAAAGTAAAAAAGTAAATTCCGTGTTATTTCATATAAAGGCAAATTAAATGAGTGTCAAGATTGTAATATATATTATACAGTTTTTAATTTAGTCTTGGTTAGACAATAACTTAACAAAAATAAAGTACATATTTGTTGAGACGGGATGATGTTTCTAAAACAATGTTGAAACAATACATAGAATAAAAAAACTACGGCTTTTGTAGAAACTTGAATTTACACCTACAAGGAACTGAAGAAATCGTGGACCTTTCAATTTGTAAATTTCAACTTACCAGTGGATATGAAAAAGGGGATTGACAGAAAAAAATACGTGTAAAAGAACTAATATTATAACTATATAGATCGTATATTTTTGCCTTTGAGGTAGAAACCCTAAAAACTGAAATAATACTTACTAAAAAGGCTAAAAATAAACTCCCAAATGCTCACCTTAATATTTTTTGGTGTTAAGAAATATTGAATAATGCTTTTCCAGTTTTATTTGAATTATTTGCTAAAATACGAAATATATTCATAGAAATGTTGAGTTTAAGCACCAGAATTTAATGAAGTCTTTTAAAAATTTTAGGACTCTGTTATGATATAACATTTTATTCCCATAATCCGCCTTTCCGGGAACGTGAAACGGAATAAAAACAATAATTGCTTACGCGTTCGCATTACAACGCAGCGTCGACGCAATTATAAATATTTCAATTAAAAACCAGAAGGAATCCCGTTTCCATTTCCATTCGGAGATGTTCCAATTGAGCTGCTGTTAGTTTTGTGTGAAGTATTTTATGCTACGATATCGCAACATTTTGATTTTCAGGGTTCCGTACCCAAAGGGTAAAACGGGACCCTATTACTAAGACTCCGCTGTCCGCCTGTCTGTCAATCCGTATGTCACCGGGCTATATCTCATGAACCGTAATAGTTAGTCAGTTACAATTTTCACAGATGATGTATTTCTGTTGCCGCTGTAACAATAAATCCTAAAAAACAGAATTAATAAATATATAATGGTACGCATCCCTTCGTGCGCGAGTCCGACTCGCATTTGGCCGGTTTTTTTTTAATTTATACAAGCATGAAACTGATTTAAGAACTAAAAAAGGAGTTTACTCTTTACAAGGCTGCGTGACAGCAAATAAAAATAGAAAACCTGGTAAGGTTAGATTTTGGTTAAGGCAGACTAGTAAATATTACGTAGATAATAATAGACTTCTTGTCTACTTGTCTTCGAAATATTCGAGTTTTTATTTATATTATGGTATATTTTTTATTGTATTTTTATCGACATTGCAGGATATCACTTCTTTTCGCAGGCCTTTTACAGCAAATTGTTGCGCTCATACCTAGTTGTAAGTCTTGTATAGTTACGCTTTTTGAAACAAATCATGAGTCATTTACTTTATTTTGAATGCAAAAAATGTATCTATCTATCTACTGCTTTGCAGTTCAAAGTGACAATCTAGGTATATCATCCTGGACATCATTCCCCTTACCTATCAAAATTTGTGTCATTATCGACCAGTTTCATTCGACATCAGAGAAAATGAGTAGATTTCGGACTTATAACATTAGCAAAACATTTATTAATAGACCAATTTAAGACTGTTCGTACATGTCCCAAATCACCCAATCTGAACACTGCTCAAAACTAGGGGATGAATAATATTCATAATTCGAGAGTTAACACTTATTACGGCGCGGCGCCTCATTTACTTCACAATTCACTTTAACTCGTTAAACATTCCCGTACAATTGTTAAAATACTACATTGTAATTATTAATCGTTTTATTAAAGTCATAGTAATTAATATTCGAGCATGTGAGGCATGTGAGGGTTGGGAGGGTGGAGTCACAATAGGTGGCACTAAAATAACAAACCTGCGCTACGCAGATGACACCACACTCCTTGCTGCAAGTGAGACCGAGATAGTGAACCTCCTTGCCCGGAATGAGAACATCAGTTCGCTGTTGGGTCTAAAAATCAATCATAGAAAAACCAATGTAATGTTAGTGGACCGTACCAACAGCCTTGAACTAACGGGAACGCTGAGCCTTGACATCGTGAGCGACTTCGTCTACCTAGGGTCTAACATTAATAACACAGGATCATGCGAAAAAGAGATAAGGAGACGTATAGGGATGGCCAAAAATGGAATGTCCCAGTTGCATAGGATATGGAGAGACCGCACAACATCACGCGTAAAACTAAAACCAAATTGGTGACTTCGCTGGTTTTCTCCATATTCAGTTATGGAGCGGAGACCTGGACGCTGAAAAAGGCCGACAGAGATCGAATAGACGCCTTTGAAATGTGGAGCTGGAGAAAAATGCTACAGATTCCATGGACCGCCTTTCGCACCGACGTGTCTATTCTGAGAGAGCTTAATGTCAAAACTAGACTTTCCACTATATGCCTTCGTAGGGTGCTTGAATTCTACGGATATTGCTCGTAAAGAGGGTCACAATCTAGAACAGCTGATGGTGCCAGGTAAGGTGGATGGCAAACGTCCCAGAGGACGCAGTCCCACGAGGTGGTCGGACCAAATACGATCTTCTCTAAACATCAACTTCCACAATGCCCTTCATGAAGCTAAGGATCGCAGCAGATGGAGGGAAATCGTACGGAAGAAACTGATGCAGCGGGGGAGTCACGACCCTCAGTAATGAGGAAAACGACGCGACGAGGAGGAGGAATTAATATTCGACTTAAGTACCTTTTACGTTTATACTTATAAGTAAAAACGTAAAACGTAAAATTTCAGGTTACTATAAACTATAGTTTAACGCCTGTTAAAACGACCTGAAAAAGATTTTATGTAGTTAATGCACCAGTTCCTTTGAAGATTTCCTACATGTAAACAAGTATTCTCTTTTCTCTAAGGCATGGGTCCTTTACTGAGAGAGGAGTAATTTTAGTCCCATGTGCAAGGGAAATCCATTCTTATAAACGGCTAAAATAAAAAAAAAGCTTACCAATTCATAAAAATTCGATACATGGAAGTACTATGATGGTACACAATATATTTTTGCGGCCCGTGTGATTACTAGAATATCAATTGACCTCATTTTATACAGGCTCACAAAACTTGCTCACATTCCTACCTACAACAACTTTTACGCTGGGAACTAACTACATCCTAATTCATATAAGAATATAAGGTACTTATAGGTACCTACATAACCATCGAAGTGACGCATTAGTTTTTATGAAAATCTAAATGTTGCCTCTACTATAAATAAACATTGATTTAAATCTGAATATTTGCGTGGTTTTAAGGATTGTCTGATTTTTTTTTCAACCGACGAAAAAACTGAGGAGGTTCTCAAGTCGACGCGTATATATTTTTTTCAATTGCCTAATCAGTTCTTTTTGGAGTCGCTCGGTGCGAATGAACACATTTTAACTCTCAATGGCTGGATTCCAAAAAGAGCTGATTAGGTATACTTAAATTAGTTAAGGAAGTTAGTTATTAAGGTTAAATGAAAAAAAGTTAATTATGTTTTTTGTTTTCAGTTTTACGGCGGTAAATTTTTTTTGTTAAAAAGTTTTTATGTACACCATTTAGGGACATGACAAATACCTACCTTTACGTAAGCGTTTCAGCTATGGAGCGGAAACGCCAAGCAACGCATGAAAAGAAATGTGTCAAACTCCTACAGACATCTTAAGCAAAACAATAATTCACTATCGTATAAACTGCAGTCGTCAGTTCCATCATATCACTCGCATTTGCTCATACTTGCAGTAATAAGCTCAGTGAAGCGTAATTGCGAACATGCTGCGAAACTGCGAACACTGGACGAGGTATGAATATTTAACTGCACGCGAAGCGATGTCCGAACCAATTATTTATTCTGTCATCTGTAATGTACGATATTAATTCAATTGCCGTATTTTTTGTATGCCATTACATTTACAATTAAGCTTTTTGATGAAACCGATGATTTACTACACTCGAGCACTCCTAGGACTAGTTTACTATAAAGTATTTTATTAGATATAAAATATTTTTTTGTAAAAAAACTAATAACCGACTTCAAAATCAACTAAGAATAAAAACGATAGACATAGAATAGAATTAGATAGTAGCAGGGCAGGGCAGAAGGTACTCACAAGTGCAATCCCAACTCTTATATTTTTTATACTTAGCAGCTTCACATTACACCTTACTTCCAAACAAACTTACAATCAACTAACTTGAAAACCACTGATCAAATAATACTACGTAGATCGAAAACGAAACAATAAAACAAAATAGAAAAACAAAAGTTCAAAAACGAATATAAAAATAGAACTAAATATTGAAAAAGTAAAAACATGTACTAAAAAGGTCTGTCGCCAACAAAGAAGCTAAAATAATATTTAGTAAAACATACTCGGTTATAGTTTTTTGAGTCGGTGTATAATAACACATTTTAATAATTCTCCATGGCCATGTCCATGGCTAGCAACGACTCAAAAAAAACCGGCCAAGTGCCCGTTTTACCCTTTGGATACGGAACCCTAAAAAACTAATAAGGTAAGTAGGTATGTTTCACTAAATATTATTTCTCGGTATTTAGTTTTATTTTGATGTCATTTTCTAGTTTTTTACAAAACTTAATTTTATTTTACTTATTAAATCTTTTGAATCCAATGGAGAATCTACCACTAAAGAAGTCATTTTGAAATTTAAATTATTATCAGAAGCCCCAGTACTCATGGCTTAGATCTGTATTTCTTGCCCCTAACACTTGGTCCCGTTTCTGGTCGAGATACGATGTAATTATAAGTCTATTAAAAGCTTACCTAGGTAGGCTTTACAAGTTAACTTGTAAAGCATACTTGGAGAAGAAAATTTACCTAGATGTTGTTCCATGCGCGTAGCCCGGCACGCACTTGGCCTGTCTTTACATTTAAAGCTTCTTGCTATCCGTCCTCTGTATGTAATGGAATATGGATACGGATTTGGGTCATACACATCTAGTATTATATGAGTTTGCATAATTCCTCACGATGCTTTGCCTCGCCGCCGAACAAAATGCTTTAAACTCGTACGTAGATTCCAAAAAATCCAGTGTTCCAGAGAGCAGGGAACTGTACCCAATATTTCCACCACTACATTCGTCACGTGTACGCTAAAAGAAGATAGCCTACAAAATAAACCAGTGCGGAGCGTGGATCCCACCAGCTGGGCATTAATAATGCAAGCAAGCGGACAAATCACTTAGCGAGGTGCAGCGGCTGCATTGTACCCGGTATATACCTAGGTACATCTACTTTATAAGTAAACTACCTTATGCCCGCGGTTTCCACTGTGTGACTTCAGAAATATGTTTAAAAGAAAGAGTAAGTAATTATACCGAACGGAAAGAAATGTGTGTAATTTTTTTCCTAGATTTTATTTTACGACTTTTTGGGCTTGGTTTTAACCAAAATTACGATTAAGCCTAAGCTGAGAATAAGTAGCCAGGGCTGCAGGCAACACATGCGTCTCACGAATCACCTAGACTAGGATTGATCCTACTACTATCTTTTATAAATGCGAATGTTTGTGAATATGAATGTATGGATGTTCGTTACTTTTCTACGAAAAAACTACTAAACGGATTTGGATGAAATTTTGCACTCATATAGAATATAATCTGGATTAAAAAATATACTTTTTATCCTGGCTAAACTACGGTCTGTAGTTTATTCAATAGATCGCAAGCGAAGTCGCGGGCAACAGCTAGTAATGTAATATGATTCTACTCTTATTTCTTAACTGTGTCGAACTGTAAATCGAATTCTATTTAGTTCTTCAGGATACGCTTGACTATGATCCATGATGCGGAGAATCATATTATTATATTGGAGCAATTGCTATCATACCGTCATAAATATAAAGAGAAAAACCAAAGCGGGCTCCGCTTAACTCCGTTTCATTCAAAGCGGAGAGGAGAGAAGCTGTGATTTCATACAAATTAAAACCATAGCGGAGTCCGCTCGAGTCCGTTTCCAAAGAGGAGGAGAGAAGAAGAGCTTCGTGAAGTTGCTCTAAAAATAATAACCCGACTCATTTTAACATTGTTGTGGGAGCATACGCCTACTAAAAACTCAAAAACATTAGAAGGTACCGCTTCTTCAGAGTTTTAATTTTTTTTCGTGATGTAAAAGAGTTAATTAGTTAGGTAGTTGTCATTTGTATGAAAACGCAGCATCTCTCCTCTCCTCTCCGCTTTGATGGAAAACTCCCATAAAGCAGAAAAAAACGCTACAACACACCAGCTGTTAGACAAAACCATCTCATTTCCCACAAGCAATTTCACCCGAAACAAATAAATCCCACTAAACACCAAACATCACATAAAAGATGACCTAATGTAAGATTCCGCGAGCAAGCAATCCACATTCGCGCGTGTTCGCGGCGAGCAATATCGCGATGGCCGCCGGCTCATTTAATCACGCGGAGGAATTTGTGCGAAGAGGAGACCGTTCCAGCTAGATTAATATGGAGTAGACTTCTGGTTATTTCTAACTGCTAAAAATAGCAAGTTAGTAGGACACACTAGAACATGAACCAAGGTAATTTTTTAGTTCATATTATAATGAATATTAGGAACAAAAAAAAAAATCTTTTGATGCTTGAGCTTTTCGATCTGGTTGGTCACATACTGACTGGAACTGCGATGTCCTCGCGCGTTCGTGGCGGTTGGCGGAAACACGGTCGTTAGGAAGGAGAGGGGATGTACCTACCCATAGGCTGTTATTTGCCACTATTTGTTTACGCGCTTGAAATGATAACTTTGATTTTTTACAAAATAACCACAAAAAGTGTATTAATTAACTATTATTCAAACAGTGAAGTTGTCAAATACCAGTTATTTTACTTAAAATGTTATCCTAGACCTAATAACCCGGCAGTGCCGGGTATCCGGCGCCATTACCCGGTACCGGATCCTAAAAAAAGTGCTGGATCCACTGGGTACCGGATCCACACCGGGTCTGTGTCCGTCTGGGTCCTCACTCTTGTCTTGCCTTCACTCCTTTCATGCGTTTTATAAAATTAGCAAGGTGCGTTAGGTGTAAAATGAGAATACCAGATCTTTTATCATTATTTAGAATCAATCTTCAATGTCCAATCTCGTCGTAGCAGCGTCCAACACTGATTAGGCGCTGCTACGACGACGCTCGAAAGACGCTAGTGCGGGTCCCTTAGTCTAACCCTCTTGTTTTGCAATCGCTACGAGCCTTGATGCCAGTAATTGTGCTGTCCATCTTTTTTCTATTCTATTCTAGACAAAGTCAAAGCTGTTTAACAGGAAAACATTATTTAAGATGGTTACGACCAATAGACACGACTGTTAGTACGACTGCGTACCTAAACACCAGTACACCAGACAATTGTGTTAGTTAAATACGTTCAATTGGAACCTTGTGCATCAAAATCAAGTGTGCAACAGAGAGTAAAAATCTAGATTATTTTTTTTAATCAAGGGCTATCTTTATCATTCTTTAAAATTGAATGCATGAAAAACAGATTCCTTTTCCATACTTTGTTTCCAAGAAGCTGATAAAAGGCGCACGCTTATTGGACGAGTCAATAATGTACCTCGGAGGACGGACGCCCGGACACGTCGCGTGCTGCATACATATATGTTAGCCGGACAACTATCAACGCACACTGGGCGTTAAAAAGGTTATTTATTAATAAAAGTCCACAAAAATCATAGCCTTGAATTACTAACGCAAGATCTGGAAAGTGACTAGAGCGATTTGCTGTTTTTATTTTTTTTGTGTTCGTATTTTTCCTTTAGTGTGACAAGAAAAATAAGAAAATGTTCCCGCATAATTCTTTAAATTGAGGAAAAACTTTTTTATTTTTATTTTTTTCTACTACTGGCGTTCAATGACTTTTGAAATTGTATGTACTCTTATGCTAATACTGAATCATCTTTTTTACCTATGCAGTCTCACTGCTGGGTAAAGTTAGTCTCTCCAAGCTTCTCTGTTGAGGGCCAAAGTCTCCCAGGAGTCCCAGCCAATACTTGTGTGTCTCTCCAAAGTGTTACGCCAACGTTTTGGACGTACCCTGCGAATCCTGCGATAGAGAAGGGCCTATCTCCAAAAATCGATTGAATAACAATTTATTGAAGAGCAATAAAATTGATTTGATGCATCTAGCATACATAATTCGCCCACTCCTTACATATATAAATAAAGTAAAAAAAAACTGATAAACTTTTTTATCAATTTAAATCTGTCAGCACAGCAATACTGAAATAGGGCGAATTATGTCTGCTGATGCATCCAAACAATTGTCATAGATAAATAATTGTTACTCAATGGATGTCACAAAATGGGCATTGGCATTTTTTTTATCAACCACATTAATTATTTTTTTTTAGAACCGGCAAAAGGATAATTTAAACGTTAAGTTGGTACGGTTTAAGCAGCGGTGAAAGACGAAGTGTTTTTCACGTTTTTCTGTCCCAGTGTGCGTTTTTATCGTGCCTCCTAACAACATACGTTCGCCATAAACCCTGTCAGCGATAATGTTGGCTTGTACTACGGAGATATGCGTGTTTTGCCATGATGGCCGCTTGGGACCGTACTGGGATTATTAGTGCTCGTTATTGCTTTTCTTATTGGAGGTGCTTGTAGCTCAGAGAAGTGATTACAAAAGTTAAGGAAACCCACGCTGGGGTTTTGAAAGGATGGGTGACCATTACGACCAAATTATGTGGCATTTATTTTACAAGCATCTTCGTGCTTTGGTCCCGGCTATAACACTTGATACTACTCAGAGGCACGTAGCACGTAGAACTGACGGCCGCTGGGGCATAAAGGTTCTGGAATGGAGGCCATTGCACTTACCGGCAAGCGAAGTGTGGGACGTCCACCCAAAAGGTGGACAGACGACCTGGTAAAAGTTGTAGGCAGCCGCTGGATGCGCCGCGCGCAACTGGCCGATCTGTATGTCACTGGGGGAGGCCTATGTTCATCAGTGGACGTCCTGTCGCTGAAATGATGATAATGACTACTGCCTTGGGCGGCTGGATCGCTTGACCTGAAAGTGAGGTTTGGTTATTTAACCACGAGGCTCAACACTCAGAGTATAACTTACCACTATGCTTGGCGTTTGTGGACTATGAGAAGGCCTTCGATTCAATCGAGACTTGGGCAGTGCTACAGTCTCTACAGCGGTGCCATATTGACTATCGGTACATCGAGGTGCTGAAATGTTTATATAAAAACGCCACCATGACGGTCCGAGTACAGGAGCAGAGCACGAAAGCTATTCCTCTGCAGCAAGGCGTAAGGCAGGGAGACGTTATTTCTCCGAAACTGTTTACCGCCGCATTGGAAGATGCTTTTAAACTCCTGGAATGGAAAGGATTCGGCATCAACATTAATGGCGAATACATTACTCACCTTCGGTTTGCCGACGATATTGTGGTCATGGCAGAGTCGCTGGAAGACCTCGGTACAATGCTCGATGGCCTTAATAGAGTTTCCCAACAGGTAGGTCTTCAGATGAACATGGACAAAACAAAGATTATGTCGAATGCCCATGTTGCGCCCTACCCAGTACCAGTTGGGAGCTCTATTCTCGAAATTGTTGACAAATATGTTTACCTGGGACAAGTGATCCAGTTGGGTAGGTCCAATTTTGAGAAAGAGGTCAATCGACGAATCCAACTCGGATGGGCAGCGTTCGGGAAACTACGCAACATCTTCTCGTCCAAAATACCTCAGTGCCTAAAGACGAAAGTATACAACCAGTGTGTGTTACCAGTGATGACATACGGAACTGAAACGTGGCCTCTTACTATGGGCCTTATTAAGAAGCTTAAAGTTGCACAGCGCGCTATGGAAAGGGCTATGCTCGGTGTTTCTTTGCGAGATCAAATCAGAAATGAGGAGATCCGTGAACGAACCAAAGTCGCTGACATAGCCCGACGGATTAGCCGGCTGAAGTGGCAGTGGGCGGGGCACATAGCACGTAGAACTGACGGCCGATGGGGCAGAAAGGTTCTGGAATGGAGGCCGCGTATCGGCAAGCGCAGCGTAGGACGCCTACCCACAAGGTGGGCAGACGACCTGGTAAAGGTCGCAGGACGACGCTGGATGCAGGCCGCTTCCAATCGGCCGATCTGGAAGTCACTGGGGGAGGCCTATGTTCAGCAGTGGACGTCCTGTGGCTGAGATGATGATGATGATGCTCAACACTCTACGACCAACCCACACTGGACCCGCATGGTGGATAAATAATGTAGACTTTTATCCACCACTCGAATATACAATTTTGGTGGTCTATAGCCGCGATAATAAGTTGAGGACATAAAAACCTATTTATCAACCAAATACACAGGCAACCTTTGCTTCAATAAGTAAATAGCAATGAAATTGCACAATACAATATCTTTGGTAAATAGTTATAATATCAACATGAACAACCGCATTTGACAATTAGATGTCTTCCTACATTTAAAAATGTGCTCTTTATTATTTTTGTATATTTTTCCATTTCCATTGTAATATTAATCACTCTTTCATTTAGTCAGATCGTAATCTATAAAGTTAAGTTGTAGGTATATAAAAGAGAACGTGCAATTAGAGAAACCGCTATTTCGAGACAGGGACAAAAGATAATACCTATATCGACAATGCCAACACAACTCTTCTTCTTATTATTGTAGGATAAATAGTCCACTCTACCATGTTTGATGTCAAAAGAGTATAGTTTTTTGCAGGATAAGTATAAGAATCTTGTGATAAGTGTTCTTAACCTGTCACGCGAAGGTCGAAAGACACAATAAAACTTTTACTGTTATGGAGCGGCCGAAAGGTCTTTGCCGCTTGATAGGTTAAAATTTAGATTATACAGGATGCGAAAAATCTACGGGCCCTAGAGGGGCACCCTAAAATACTTTAGTTAGCTTATTTTACTAAGAGGAAACATTCCTTTATTTCTTAAAAGAAACAAAACTGTTTTCAAAGATCTTTTAAAATTGGCTTGTCTCATTCGGAATTCGAACCAACGAAAAAAAGCTTCGCTATTTTATTAAACGAATCGGTAGGATTATTGTACAGGATGAAATTTATCTAATACATTTGATAGAAGTGCCTATTACTTCTAAGAATTCTTTGTTAGAAATCATAATACTTCTACCCAGTACACAATTAACTAGCCTCAAAATATTTTACTCTTTGATTACAAAGTCCGTCAAAGGAAATCCAAGCCATCTCACCGCATTTTCAATCCTTCAAGCGTCCGGAAAACCATAAAGGTCCCCTTAAAAAATATCCTCCCATTTCCTTCCATTGTATCCTGGATATTCTCTATTGAAGAGCGAGATCTCTCACTTCCAACGCCTAATCCTACGGGAACTGTCACCATTGTTACACGACCATCCAGAACATTAATCCTGCCTTTTCAAGACAAGAGACATCCATCAATTGTCAACACTGGACTGGCGGGGTACATCCCTGTTTCACCCCAGCCCACCCGAAGGGGTCCAGCCCACTCACACACAGATATTGGCAGAGATTATGAGGGGAATTTTAAAATAGGGAAAAGTGGGTGATTTTATGCCTATTTTTGTCAAAGATATGCTTATTTTGGTTAACTTTTCTAGAGCATTTTATGTAACTTTACGAACTATAATAATATGAAAGTGCCTACCTAGTTTTGATTATATAACATGAAATGTGAATCCTATATTATTTCTTTAATGACAGCGGCAGTTACGATGAACAAAATTTATTCAGGAAACAAAGAAGAAAGGCAATTACACTTAATTTAGATCGTCATTATTATAGGGGAAAAGGCCATATCAAATAAAAGGAATATACTTTGTAATGTATTTTACAGACTTAAAATAACTCAAGCAAACATTCACCTATTTTCGTTATAACTATAGAAATAATAGAAATGAAACCAGCTTTGACTGTTACTGTATGTAGACGGACAATAAAATACGTCAGACAAGTAAGGTCCACAAGGTAACTTCTCCTAATTATCTTAGGGAATCTGCCGTAAAAGCTGGAGCTGCAGCGGAGACTGCAGAAAATGCCAAGCGACGCAAATATGAGTCACTTGCAAGTGACTACGTGTTTGCTCCATTTGGTGTTGAGACTTTTGGACCGTGGGGACCGAGTGCAAAATAACTTTTTGGTAAAATAGCAC
The DNA here is from genome assembly GCA_950371115.1 of Anania fuscalis. Taxonomy (NCBI): domain Eukaryota; kingdom Metazoa; phylum Arthropoda; class Insecta; order Lepidoptera; family Crambidae; genus Anania; species Anania fuscalis. Next base: position 12,358,451 of record OX493343.1, on the reverse strand, counting down.
CAAAATTAATATCGATTTCAGAAAATAAAAATACTGGCTCGTTCCTCGCTCAAAGGCTAAGTAAGTAAAGCTATTCAGCGAGGTTGCGCTGCAAGCATTCTCGCCTCGACACGCGTTTATTTTTGAGTACCTAGGTGGTAGTTTTTAATTTTAGGTAAGATTAGCTATAGAAATGGTTGTTTTTATATTTATAGGTTTTTAAACGCATAATATAATTATTATGCGTAACTTTATTGGCAAAGATTTTTAATGTGTTTAAGATTTTACTTATTATATTGACTTTGAATTATTCACGTTATATTTTATGAGAGTATACTAAAATAAATTGATACTTTGAAAACAGTTAAAAGAAAATATTTGTGAAAGTGTTTGCACCTACTACGAATTCTCCAAATAATCTTTGCCAGTATCCGGCGCACATAGCTATACCGGAGTAAGCTAGTGATTGTCAAAATTTGGCTTCGTAGAACAAAGCGCTATTTACCGAGCGGGAGAGCCTTTGTGTCGGCATTACAGCTCTCTACATAATATTGTGAAAGTTCTGACAATACACTGTTTGCTGTGCGCCATTATGAGGCCTTTGTTCAAAAATCGCGACCGATGTTTGATGGGCAATAGTAACGTAGGCATATTATGATCATTGGTGGCGTGTCTGTTGTCATCGTTTTGTGATATGGAATTCTAAACTCCAGGATATGTTTCAGTATTGTTATGAAATTAGCATGGTGCTTGATTCAATGTTTTTAATTTTGACTGGAATATTTAATGTCGCATTTTCATTCTTACTCTAGTAAGTACTCTTTAAAACCTAATAACCTTTTTGATTATTTTCATATTTACATGATACTTATCTGGTATTAGAATACTTACATTAATATACAACTGACAATATATGGGATAAAAATAATACGATAGCAAAATTCTTAATCGAAAACATTGTTAGGTAATTAAAAACATTTGATATTTGGTCATTTGTCGTTTGTTTGTGAGACTCTTTAGGGTATGTCAGTTCACTGTCCAACGATAGACACAATAGGAAAACCCATTATTATGTATCATAAGTGATACATCTGACAGGGAACCTTTTAAAAATATTGATTTTATAAATATGGATTTATAGAAAAATAATAACTCTAAGTAATCCGTAATCGGGATACGCCGTAGGTACAATTCACTGACAAGACATAAACTAAACCTGAACACAGTGCTCAGTAGGTAAGTAATACAATACAAAACAAAGTCTTCCCACAAACATCCTTTTAAATAAAACAGTTGACAGTTTTGCTCAATACCGCGAAATTCAATAAAAGTTTTTAATTCAAAGCGCGTATCCAATTGTAAAAGCCGCGGTACTCACGAGCGAGCGACAGCAATTAAACAACAATAAAGCGTAGTGCAGACAGTGCGAAACCGAATTATGCGAGGATTAATTGGTCGAAAACCCGTCCGCGGCTACACGTTCGGGAAGCTAGCGTTCGAATTTCAAATGAGGCGTCACGCCCCCTCCCTCTGCTCCGCCCCGCCGCCATCTTGGATTCGGGTGGGGGCGAGGGGGCTATTAAATTATTTCATTCCACATTGAGCCGCGCTCGGTATCGGATTAAAACAATTGCCGGCGAAACCGTAAATGGATAATGAATTTCACGAAGAAAATAATACGGTGGGAAATTAAATTGTACACGGTTTGCGAGCACGGCTCTTATGCCTGACTGTTGTGGCATTTTTTATTCTTCATCAATTTTTTTTTTTTAATAATTAGTTCATTCTGAGTATTTTAAATAGGACACAATATCCTATCCATTAAAAATAAATAGGAAGTTAAATTCAAACGCGGTTAGCGTTTTTCTTAACCTTCTAATTTCATTTATTATTTTATGATGTCATGTAAAAAAAAAACACTATGACCTAGATTCTAGTTTTTGCAACGGTAAGTAGGGCAAGCACAAGAAACCTTTGTTTTTAGTATGGATGGACTAATAATTAATTCATATTGACTATGGTTACTGTTGAGAAAGCTGATAAATATTATCATTTTACCGAACTTAATTTGCAAACTTTTATTTGACAATCAATGACGAGACATCTATTGACAGAATTATGTTTCGTAACTTTATTTTTGGCCCTAGGTAGATGTTCAAGAAATTACTAATGTTATTAATAAGTAGGATTAAAAAAATTAGAAACATTCTTACATATCATTCGACAAACTAGGTTTTCACTAACTTTAGAGTAAATAGTATAGTCAAACCACAATTGACTTTACGCTTTTAATTTAAGTCTACCTTTCAAATTCACTACATATTTTTAATATTTATTATTATAAGACTATTTTCCTGTATAAAAGGGACACTATACGATTAAATAAATAAATAAAATACTTTGATTTAACTTATTTCTAGTACTTCATTTTACTTTTTGCAAGTAATTATATCAGCTGTTGCTATTTATATGGAAAGAGTTATTTTTATTTTATAAAAACGAATAGAAAAAGTTACACTTTTTCGTTTCTTCTAAATGCGTGTATTTTTCAGGAATCACACGATTTAAGGTAAGTGTACCGTTTGGTGTACCGTCCGTGACTAAATAATTCCTAAAAAGTGTCACATTTATTAGTAAGTATTTTATTTTTAAATTATCAGAAATAAATTGCTTAATAATAATAATTAGTTACTCTAAGCAATTACTAAACTTCCAATCCAATATTAATACTACACAATTAGGTATCATTTATTTCCCCTAACGCTTTATCCCACTTTTACGGATTTCACTTCACCATATCACTGATCAGGCAATAACCGCTATCAGAAAAGCAAACAATTTAAAAAATACGTCCTAAATTGTTGTCTAAATACCGAAAAATAAACCTAGAAGGCTGGTCGTATTTTCACGCTGAACCGCCCAACATAAGTTGGCCTAATGCGGCAGCCGCCATCCAACGTTCAATTCAACCTTACAGTTAATCACCTGCTTCTAAAACTGACTGAAAACTGAATTAATAAACTCACATCTTTGACTTTGCAACTACCAACGTGTACCGGATAGAACAGTTACTCCGTACTTGTAACTCGTATCCTCGTATCACTTGAAGCCGCGTGACCTGCAACTCGGAAAAACTTGGAAACTCGAACTTGGCAACTTTCGGAACGACCGCGGATGTCGAGGTGGTTTATAGTGGCGAACATTTTGCGGTCCGTTCGTCGTGTCGTCAAACTTTTACAGAAGGAAGTTAATACTCTGCTTCGAAAGTATTGTAGCTTTATATGAACAATATAAATTCTTTCCGTAGGTATGCTTAAAGTTCTATTGGGTAGATTTAATTTTTGTAACAAGGTGTTGTTGTTGTCAAGCCAGAAGTTTTAGGACGTGTTAAGAAGACAAACGTGGCCAAGTGCGAGTCCACTCGCGCACCGAGGGTTTTATGTAACAAGGGTCTTGCTTGACAGACAGATCTAATAGACAGACAGACGGACAACAAAGTGATCCTATAAGGCATCCTTTTTACCTATTGAGGCACGGAGCTAAAGATAAAGGGTTACCCTTTAACAAAAAAGAAAAAGTTAAATTTTCCAATCGCACCCTTATAATAACAATGATTCTAAAATGTATAAAGCTATAATTTTAATTGTTATTAGGGTTTAAGTATGTTAAAATTTTTTTTTTTTTTTTCCAAATCTGCGTTGACTCTTATCAATAGCTATTTCAAAGTACGCACATTAAGCCCTCTGTTTAAAAATACTATTTCACCCAATGTTTTCACTATTAAACCAACCGTTATACTACAACAGTTTAGTAGAGCATCTTACCACACCAAATTACTATTCAGGTGAGAATCGAACACGATTTACCCATCAGCGCGACGTCGTCACTTCCCCCTCCTTATCACCCCACCCCATCTCACACCACTTCGATTCAAATTGAATCGTCGAGTTGCAGTTCGGGCTTCGGGTGAACTGTGCGTGCAATCGCTCGGATGCGGCTTCGAGACAATGGGAGGTTACTATGTACTTTATCGATTTTACTTTTTAACTGGGCGCCTATTCTGGTACTCCAGATTTGACTTGCAGTTTGGTACTTCCTTTTATAAACTTAAATATAAGTACAGTAAACGGGAAGAATCTACCAAATACTTGCTCGGATGCGATTTAGAGACCGTAATGGGTTACTATGTAGGTACCTTATCGATTTTACGTTTTAACCGGGACGCCTATTCTGGTACTTCGGATTTGACTTGCAGTTTGGTACACCTTTTTGTAAACTTAAATGTAAGTATAGTAAACAGGAAGGATCTATCATAATTCTTGAGATAGTAATAGGAGGTTACTACATAGGTAGTGTAGCATGTAGGTACCTTATCGATTTTACTTTTTAACTGGGCTTACTTTTCAATCCTACCACAGAATAGGCATTCTGTGGTAGGATTGACATGTAGTTTGTTAGTTTTCTTTTTCTTTAGTAAACTTAGAATGTGTAAGAATAATAAATGGGAACTAAAAGTGTGCCTACCTACATGCTCGAATGTGGTTTGAAGACAATAATGAAAGGTTACTCAGCTTACTATGTACTTAACTTACCTTTTCGATTTTACTTTTTAACAGGGTGCCTAATGCCTATAAAGTAAATCACGTGCTAGATTTGACTTGCAGTTTGATACTTCCTTTTTCTTTTATAAACTTAGATAATGTCTAATATACAAGAAGCTAGCTAAGTAGCTAGCATAAAAATAAAAAAATAAAATATTCTGTAAACAGATACTCCTCCCGGTACTTACACACTTCTCAAAAAACATACATAATATATATCTTTGAGAGAAGAAAAGGCGCAACAAACTCAAAATACACTTGCTTGGATGCGGTTTGAGGGCAATAATTGGAGACCCTTATTGATTTTACATTTAACCGGGCGCCTGTTCTGGAGTACGTGCTAGATTTGACTTGCATTTTGTTACTTCCTTTTTTCATTTATAAACTTAGGTTTAGGATATAGGTAATCATTAATTTAGAATAGTAAATTATAAGTCAATCAATATAGGTAAGTATAATAAACGGAAAGTTACTACAACATACTTTTTGTTAGAAGTAGTTTGAAGAAAATAATGGGAGGTTACTTAGTACCATATCTATTTTACTTTTTAACCGGGGCGCTTATTCTATGGGGTATTATAAGAGCTAGATTAAATAAATAATAAATAAATAAATATTGGACAACATCATACTTGTGTTATGGAAATCAGAAACAACGACGGTACCACAACACCCAGACCTATATATATTTTTTTACGATACGATACGATATTCTGAATGTTTCGTCGAATCCAGCTATTTGCCCTAATCACATAAGTCATGTTAATTAAGTTTTTCTAGCCTAAGGTCCTATTTTAATTTGCGAAGCGTTTAAATTGAAGGGTGAATTTGGCTTGCAAATGCACGATGAATAATGCAGGAAATTGAGCTTATGTATTTTCAAAATTATGTCGTCAGAATCGTACAAGGAATTATAATTAGTGGTAATGAAACCCCGTATAGACTCCACTTTAATTAATTTGTTCATGTAGGAATAGGCGTTTTGGTTAAAAAGTAAAATCTAAGTATAATTTCAAATCACATCCGAGCAAGTATGTTAAAGTAATTTTCCATAATTATTTCTTTCCAAATTAATGAAAGAAAAGAAAAAGTAAAAAACCGCAAGTCTAATCTGACACGCACGCCAGACTTTATAATATGGCGTTGCCATCTCTGAGGTTCCGGGTTCGATCCTCGGTCGGGTCAATGTTGAAAACGAAGTTTTCTATATTTTCTTGGGTCTGGGTGTTGTGGTACCGTCGTTGTTTCTGATTTCTATAACACAAGTGCTTTATATTGTTTTAAACTTTCATGGTCACTACATTGGAATAGTTTGTTACGGGCTTGCTACCAAACAAACGTACGTAACAAACTATTACAAGTGCTTTAGCTACTTACCTTAGGATCAGAGCAATATGTATGTGATGTTGTCAAATATTTATTTATTTATTATTTTTATGAGTACATGCTTTGCCTCTGTTCCGTTTCTTTACTCATGTGATAAAAACTAAAAAAGTTAAAAATCAAAATCAACAACATTGACTTCATATTGCATAAACTCGTCCTATCTTTGGTACGTTTAACCATCTGATTATACGTCTTATTCCTTGCCCTTGTACAAGATAGGACGAGTTTATGCAAGTCGATGTTGTTATTTTGTATTTTTATTTTCAACTTTTTTAGTTTGCGCATTCGTATGTAGCATTGTCTCTGTTCCGTTTCTTTACTCATGTGATAAAAACTAAAAAAGTTAAAAATCAAAATCTTTTTTAGTTTTTATGGTAGTCATTTGAAAGTTGGTTTTTACGATTGCTTTTCACCTATATAGTCACAGGTTAACAGGATGTATACTAATAAAATCGGACCTTATATAAAGACATTAATTCATTTGTTTCGGGTCGAGTAGATTGCGCTGTACAAAAACTATTTCTCTGCCGACCAGGGTGGGTGATAGATGAGCAAAGAAAATAAATTGTTTTCCTTTTTGCTTAACAAGGAAACGTGTTTCTTGTTTCTTAGTTGTAATTAGTAATTTTCATATTAGGTAACTAATAAAATATGATTTTTGTCATCATCAAATCGTAAAAAAAAACCGTCCAGGTGCGAGTCCGCCGAGAGCATGAAGGGTTCCGTACCATTATCAATAAAAACGGAAAAAAAACACGTTTGTGGTATGGGAGGCGGGAGCCCCCTTAAATATTTATTTTATTCTGTTTTTTTAGTATTGTTGTTATAGCGGCAACAGAAATACATCATCTGTGAAAATTTCAACTGTCTAACTATCACGGTTCAGATAAAAACTGGTGATAGACGGAAAGACAGACAGACAGACGAACGGACAGCGGAGTCTTAGTAACAGGGTCCCGTTTTACCCTTTGGGTACGGAACCCTAAAAAACGATGGTTTTATGGAGATTGCAATTCTTCGTAGGTAGACCCTGCATCATTGCATTATTTTGGTGATTTCAGTCGGGTGACAAATAGACACAGTGTAGGCAACATAGAACAATACCTACTTGCTTCAAGGGAAAAATTTAAAGAAGCAATGTGGCAAATATTGCAGAGTCCAAAGCTGTAGTGATTGTAGAAATCACAGAGTGTAAAATTGATTTTATAGTAAAACAATAACTAACTACAAAATAGATAAATAGGTATAAAATAAAAGCAATATTTTCGTTTATAATCCTCAAAATAGCGTGTATTTATACTGGCACAAACATGGAGCGAGTATCGGCGGCGGCTACAGAGTAACAAAGCGAATATTGGAGACTCTCCACAAAGGCCACCCGGCGGGTGAAACGGATTTGAGCTGGGAAAATATCCATCGATATCGATGATTAGGTATTAGGACATCCTATTATCGCTCCACCTTGCCGAGGCGCCTTACGCTGCGTGGTTTGCACTCATCGATTATCGATTCTACGGCTAGTGATCGGCCCACTGCGATCTTATTCTTTGATCATATCGATTATCTTACTCGTGTCGTGTGGTACCGGCACGTTAAAATAATTGAACCACCCCTTTCTCTTCCTATGGGTGTCGTAAGAGGCGACTACAGGAGAACCGCTACAAGAAGACGGGCAGCAGCGTCTCCTCTCCACCATTGGCCAAACTGCGATCGCCAACCCGCCTGCTAAGCCATGGCGATTATGGCAAAATCCTCTTTTTGGAGAGGCCTGTGTGTGTCCAGCAGTGGACTGATATAGGCTGGTGATGATCGATTTTTTTTTTTTTTTTTATTTGAGATGGGCTTACTCTTGACCCCAATCTTGCTCTAGAGCATAGATGGGATCTACGATAGAGCGAGCTTGCCCAGATTACTTAAGTTATGTATCTGGCAGCCGATGGATAAAAGCCTACTATCAGGCTCAGCGGAAGTGGTACTTATGCATTTGGAAAAGCATTTTATGCTCAGCGGTAGACTACCGTGGGCTGATTATGATGATGGCAATCTTGAAAGGCGCAGAACTTTTTAAGACTCGCTTTCAATAAAATAGTTATGTCAAAAAAAGGTATAAGTGATACAAAAGCCCGAAATGTGCATAATTTTTATATTATATGTATTTGTGATCACAAGATCACAACACAATAGGCTTCTAATTAAATTACATAGTTATCTTGTTATTAAATTCACTCTTAATACAAACATAAATTGTCTAACAAGCATCATCTTTTACTCTGTTTAATTTTATTTACGGCTTTTAAAAGAACAATGCCTACAATTTTATCATCTATAACCACAAAAACCTTTGTTTTTTTTGTTTTATATTCCCAAACAAAATACTATCGATAAAATTCTATATTAGTCTCTCCGACACCCCATCCCTACTGTCTGACTCAGCTTCCTACCGAGTGCCTCATAGTTACATACGTAGGTGTAATTGTTTGTAAGTACATTTTTCTTTGAGGTTACTCTCTATTAAAGGCTCAAGTTAAATAGGTCGCTACTGCACACAAAGGCTAAGATGAAAGGGCACCTTAATTGTTCCTCAAATTATTATGAATTTGATATAAGGTAAAGTCAAAGGAAAATTACGGCTTTAACAGTTGGGTTTTGTAGTGGTTTACAGAGGTATTCCAGTTTGATGTGATAAATTTAATTTAATTTTGACCGGCTGGTGTGAGAACGTGGAAGTACTTAGTTGCGAGTAAAATTAGTAGGTACTTAAGAACGCCATCCGTGGCTAGTGATAAATTAAAAATTAAACCTCTGAAAAAACTAAAAACCAAAAATAAGAAACCTTTTATTAATGTAGGTAAGTAATTTTTGGAGTCGGTGCCAGCCATTGACAGTTAAAACGTGTTCATTTAAACTCCAAAAATATCTGATGAGGTATGCTTACATTAGTAAGAATTTATTTATTAAGGCTAAAATAAAAAAGGATTCTTGTTTTTGCTTTTCAATTTTTGTGGCGGTTTAATTTGTTTGTTAAAAATGTGAAGTAAGTAGGTTTTATAAAAATACAAGTTGTAGGTACAATAACAATGCGAAAACCATTGACTTATATATTACTACTTTTTACATCAATGGCGAAAACCCAACAAAAAGTAGCAAAATGTACAACTTTGAGTTATGCGTGACGTTCCCGTGACGCTTTTGTGCAAAAATCAATAATAATTGTTTTTTTTTTGTAATACTTACAAGTTTTAAACTTATGACCAACAGATTGTTTTAACTGTAGCTTAAAATTGTAAGCATGGAACAACTAAAGCAGTTCATAAAAAGCCATCATAACATATTCACATCTGCCGGCTCATAACATTTTGTTTGTTTGAGCAACAGTTAAGGCGAGGACTTAATAGTTTCTCAAAGTAAAAGATTATGGGCTAACTCGCTCGCGATGTAAATGTTTACATTGTAATCTGTTTACAGTGATTCTGTAGACAGGAGACTTAAAATGCGATGCTTTTCTTTCGAACAAGGAAGAATACTTGCGTCGCTAGTAGGGAACTTTGGTTTGGAATTATAGTAAGTACCTATAGTAGCCACATCGTATTTGATACTTTGCTTCTCTATTTTTAATGTTACTACTATTTTTGCCTTGAACATTAAAAGTGGGTAATAAATGACTAGGTAAAGCTAAAGTTGCAGTAAACGGGGCACATATCACCTACAAATGACAGCCGATGGGGCAGAAAGGTTCTGGAATGGAGGCCACGTAAGCGCAGCGCGGGAAAAGGTTGCAGGAAGCTTCAAACCTGCCAGTCTGGATGTCACTGGGGGAGGCCTATGTTCAGCAGTGAACGTCCTGTGGCTGAAAAAAAAGAACAATATTTTCGTTACGTGAACGTTGGTTGAGATAACCAATCACGTGCGTCTATTGTAATTAGCTTAGGTACCTGTGCTTCGGCATTGTCTATATTACTTCTTCAAGACAAGTACAAGTCGCCATTCTCTATCATAATTATATTAGCCGTCTTGCGCGTCGGTAGATAAGAGATAAGATCGACCGACCATCTCTAAATATTCCTTTTTCTTTCTTTAGGCGCATGAATCATTATTGATTGCCAGTATTTACAAACAAATACACTTGATGCCTAAGCTTGGCTGTATACGATTTTATTCCATAACCAATAACCGTACGATTATGAGTGCGGTATTATCCGGCAATAGCCCATCTGTCAGTACAAATGCAAATTATTTTATTTGGAATTTCAACCCTATGCCGTTGTGTTAGAAACGTGGGTAGAGGGGTAAGTTTTTGAAGTCAAATGCTTTGGCTCTAGTACGGCGGGTGGTCGTTATGCTATGCGGTGACACGGGCGCCGCTAAAATGCTGCTCTTTCGAGTTATAGTTTATTTCAGTTAGCATTATCAAATACAAACAACACATTTGAGATGGAATTCTATGACAAAATGCGTTGTTTAAAGTAGTCTTAGCTTTTTTTTTACTTTTTAGGCTTACTAATATAAAATAATATAAAAATATTTTAAATAAGTAATTATGAAGCACACCAACTGTCGTGTTCTCAAACCAAAGAATAAACAGCCTCATGTTAAGAGGTAACAGACAGAAAATTCTTCTAGGAGGTTCTCGGAGCATACCCAGCCTAAGCGAACGTGGTAAAGTTCATGTTCACTACTAAGATTTGGGAATTTAAGGCAGTATTGACATTTTAAAAGCGTGTTGCATTCCCGTTCATAGAATACGAATAAATGAATCATTTTAAATCAGGAACAAAGTAATATAATGAGGTTCGTCAATGTGTATGTAGGTATTTCATATTTTAAAAAAATATCATCATTCTTCCATTTGCTTTACACTTTACAAAATAAAGCCATTCACCTTCAGTTCATCAATACCAATAACTTTTTGATGGGGTCAAAACCAAATTCGTATTTTCGTACCTCGATAAAATATAATATGGTAGATCAGCAAATAATTTTCAATTTATGGTTGACTAAATATTAAAAAATATTTTTAATAATGAACACACTCACCTTACTTACTTTGACAACTATTTTAAAAGACCCTGTACAGGCATATGGACTGGTCCCAGCGTCATTTTAGCGCCTCTGAATCGTTAACTAGGAATCGGACTCATCGTCCATAATCCAATTCATTAAACACTTGCGCTCGCGAGCCAAGTGTCTCGTAATCGGATTGCCGGCTTTATTGAACGTCATGGACTCCTGTTTTAACTGATCGGTATTAATGCTTTATTGGGATTTGCGTCACGGGAGACAGCTGGTGTAAACAATATGAATGTTTCAGTTTTAAGTTAAGTCACAGATAATTAAAAAGGATTTAAGCTTGGTTAAGCAAAACAAATGCCTGAACAAGTATGATCTTGGCACTTTCGTCAGGGTTAGCCAGCAGCGACTGTCTTAGCGTGTTGTTCAGTTCAATTCAGTAAACAATAATAGCGTGCGCTAAAGATCAAAACTCTTGTCGCAAATGTATAAAATCGTTTAGTATATTTTTTCCTAAACGATTATAACTAAGTTCTAACCAGAAATGTATTTACCAAATTTTTTTTATCGAATATAAAGTCACTAAGTTACTTATTTGACTCTACTTAAATAGGTTCCTTTTTGATTAAATAAAAAGTGAATTGTAAATAGAACCTCTTCTTGTTTTTTTTAACCTATTGGAAAGTACGATTCGTCAGAATCCTTTCAGGGACGGTGCCATAAATCCTTTTATTTTATATTATTTCCTTTTGTGCTATTATTTTATAAAACTCACATTTTGCGTTAATAAAACTGATCATAGCACTCAAACCCTTCCTGTCTTATTCAAAGTGCATTTACTAGTCCAGACTAAGTTTAAAACACTGATTTTTGTACGTTAAAACAGTGGTTTAACCTTAGTCCCGGAATAGCAAATGCACTTTGAATAAGACAGTTCAAGTTTAAAATTAAAAACCTATCAATATACCAAATAGTGCGCATCGCACATTATTTACACAGACAATAAAAGTGCAGTAATCCCACTGCGTTCTGTGACGTCACGCCCTACCAATCTGGCTCTACGTGGACGTATTTATAAACCGAGGGCAAATTGCATTAGTTCTATTTAAATTTTTGTCGAAAATTCAGTTTATAGTACCAATTAAATGTAAGACCACTGAAAAGGTCTTTTAGCTTTAATTTAGTAACACCTATCACCTTCAATCTTGTTCTTCACTAAATTTTGTTTTTGCCTTTATTAGTTAGTAATAGTTAGTAATTATTATTGTTATATTTTTTTATCAATTAGTTGATTCGGACTTTGAAATAAAAATACACGTCGAATTGAAAACATTCCAGTTGATTTTTCACACCAATTCCCTAGCCCCAAATTAAACAAAGAAAATAGCTTTGTGAAATTGTAGGTAGAGTCTTTACTTTATGCATTTTCTGTCTATCCCTTTCCTACTCATTTTGTAAAGGCAAAAGTTTGTATGTATTTATCTTTGTAACTCTTTCACGCAAAAACTACTAAACTGATTTTGATGAAATTTTGCACACATTCCTGAAGAAAGGGTATTTAGATTACTGCTTGTAATTTTAAAATATGCTGCTTTCAATGTTTACAGAGAAATGTTTCTCTAGTAAAGTACGCACAAAATTATGGGATTTATCAGTGCCAAAAGTAGGTTTGGTTTATTGATATCACCATTGAAAGGGAGACACTGTGGTGTGAAACGACACTATAATTTAGGGTATTAATCGGTGAAGGCAGATATTAGGGAATTTGTTGTTTGTAATGATGCTACTAGTTATTTGTGGCATATGGCCGAACGATTGTAGGAATTAATCTGTTTATTTCATTTCCAATAATAAATCTAGTTATTGATTTAAATATTTGGGGCAGGGTGACGCTTACTAACACAGATCTATACCAAAAAATAAAATATTACTCACTTCAAATTGGTTTGGGTCTGGGTGTTGTGGTATCGTCATTGTTTCAATTTTTTATAACACAAGTGCTTTGCTGGTTACTTAAGAATCAATGGTATGTGATGTTGTCCAATATTTATGCTTATAAATAAATATTGGACAACATCACATACCATTATAAATATTAGAAATAAATAAATATTTTATATTTTTTAATAATGAACTTATTTTATTTAGACTTGATCAGCCAGGTGTTAGATTTGTAATAGTCAAGCAAGCTCTAATTGGCTAACAGTGCCAAAAACCTTTTTTAAGATGGTTTCGAAACTCCGTAAAGCGTAATCAGCTAATAACCTTTACTCTGGAAGCAACAATGAAATCGTGATAGAATATTTCGATGAACAAAACTGAATCAGGAATTTTATGTAGGTAGGTCAGATAAGTTAATAATTTAACAATTTATTTATTTGTATATTAAAATATTTAAATGCTCTACAACTTAACTCCATGATACTCGTAATTTATGAAAACACGATTTTATGAAACAACCGAGAAAAACATAGGTTTTTTGCCACACATTCACTAATTGTAAACACACAAATTTTGCGATTAGTGACATCTATTATTATAGCTCAGTACTACATTGTGATAACACTGCCATCTAGTGATTTTAATATAAACTAAATACTTGCGAAAAAACAGTCATGTAATACATGTTTCTTTATGTTTTGGAAAGATGGCGTTGTAGACGATTTAGGAGGATGCTTTTGATTGAATTACTGAAACTTGCACTAGATGTCGCTTATTTGTGTTTAAATTTTACCCGTAAAGGAAAGTAGTACCACAGAGTAGGTATTATAAGGGAATGTGCAAACTAGAGGTATATCTTTCGTTCGGTCGTTTATACTTAACAAATTGAAATAGCCAGTCTCATGTGTCAATCCTTTGAAAAAATATAACCAACTCAATCTAGCGGTGTAAAACTCATAAAGTTAATTTCGTGTAGGTATATTAATCTTTATGAAAAAACCCGGCCGTTTTCAATTGTTCATAAATTGTTAAACCTTTAATACAGGTCAATGGATATTTTAATTTGATCGGATATCAGAATACGACCTAGCGAACGATGCGCTATTGTATTTGGCCTCCTGACCCTGGCTGCTCTGGCCCTCGATTCAGAACACTTCGATAGATCACGTGAAACTTAAGTTACATCCTACGTCACGTCATCCTAAGTGTCACGTGGTTTTTCGGTCGACTTTACAAACGAACAGTTCTGAATCGAGGGTTAAAGCTATATACTTCTTATTATGTATGTTTACTTTGTAATACGACTTCAATAATACGCTTCATTCATAGTCTTGCAGGTCTCTAAATTAATAATTATGTACGGACAACAGCACGTCGACCTACCACAAAATGTCAAATTTTCTCATTTGAAAATGAACTCTATATGTCAGGCTTAAAGTTGAAAATCTATTGGAGAATTTTTAACTTTTGGGGTAGGTCGACGTGCTGTTGACTGTACATACCCTTTTTTATGGGTGGGTGAAATGCAAAAAAAAAAACAATCTTTCTTGTTTTGCGACGAGAACTTCAAACGAGAAATTCAAGTAGGTAGGTATTTTTATTACCGCTATAACGAAGAAGACTAAAAAACAGAATAAAATAAATATTTAGGGGGCTCTCATACCAAAAACGTGTTTTTTGCTTGTATAAATTTGCTCGATATTGATAAGGTCTACACGCTTGAAATATCCACATAATATAGTTATACATATATTTGCTTTAAAAAATAATATATTTATTGAAATAAAACAAATATTTAAGGTGTCCTCCTCCCATTCAACAAACGTGTTTTTTGCCGTTACAGAAAAGAGTACGCAACCATTCGTGCACATTGTCTAACTCGCACTTGGCCGGTTTTTATCATTTTAATTTACTTCTTTGCTTTATTTTACGTAGTATATTTTTTTCTCTACGATTTTACTTAAGTAAGTACTGTTTTTACCGATCTGATTTCTCATAATATTTCGGTTTATTCGGTCGGCTGTCTGTCCGTGTTACTTCACTCGGCACGGTCGCGGTCGTGTACCTCAACACACTGCGAAATACGTCCTGTCGACAAATTGCAGTAGTAGGTACTTATGTATGTTCTAATGTTGGGGCTTCACCTGCGTCTAATGTCGTTATTTAGTGCTCTATTTGACGTAATACGCAGGTGTGGCCGGTCTTTGTTCGCTAATTTGCTTCAATAACATTAGACGCTAGGCGATAGCTCGGATGGCGGTAACTTTTGACACATCAAAGGGATTAAGCGGGCGTTTAGTGCGTTGTTGTGGTTACACCTACTACACTAAACATGTTAAAACACGGTCACATTCAAAAACTCTTTGTGAATTAAATGTTAAAGTGCATAGTTATTAAGTGAGGATGGAGTAGACAAAATAAGAAAAGTATTGAGTTCTTGGAAGCGTTTTATTTTATTTTAAAGACACACTCACAGATCACACTCTAACTAAGTCGCTAAACGCTAGAATCAAACGTCAAATAAGTGTGGCCACGCACTTAGCGCGTAGCTTAATGCTTTAATTTAGTAAACGCTAATCATGCCTTTATTTGAACGTTAGGCGTTACGCAGCTGAAGCCCCAGCATAAATCTTATCCGTTGAGTTCTGTGGCTTTCATCATCAGCTGGCTGAGTAACATGAGATGATGATTTCCAGACCCAAATATTGGCATTAATTAGTTCGAAAATTTAAGCAAAGCATTTTAAGTGCTTATAAAAATTGAGGGTGGCCCTCGATTTCCCAGGGATCCCCATCATCAGATTTTGACAACATTTTGTAAAAAAATAATACTGGCATCAATGTCTGTCTTGGTCGTATTCTTCTATTGCCATCAGTATAAAAAGAAAGCTCCACAACAATAGTTTTCTCATACTAAAACTACATTATTTCAGTTTAACACCTATTTAATTTTATCATCATACATCGCAAGCGCGATTCATATAAATATTGAATAGGCTTCGTAAACGCCACGCTTATTTCAAATCAGTCCGCGCGCGCATGCGCTTCGCGTTTGACGTGTATAAGTTGTCGGATTTCTTTCCTTCTGTCATTATTTCGTAACGTATAGGTATCGTTGTGAAAAGTGTTTTGTTCGTTTAAAAACAATAAAAAATAACTAAAAATGGAGAGAAACGATCGCAAAACAAACTCTCGAAACCATACAGTGGCTCTGGATCGTGAAACTACTTTTGTTATGCGAAAAGTCTTTATGGATTTCGCTATCCTATTTTGCAGTAAGTTTTTTTTTCATTTTTACTTTTATTTAGCAATTAAAAACTGAGTTTGTGAATGGATATTGTCTCGTCTTACATACGCGTAATAATGCTGTAAATCCAAGTTTATTTAAGACGGCGAAGTTGAGTCTATTCAAGATTTTTTGAGATATTTAAAAAAATTTAAAACGTCCCAATCATAATGTTATTGTGTTCCTTAGTGTTTCTTTTATGTTATTTGTTTAAAATGTTACTGAAATGCGTAACGTTTACGAAGAGTAGTGTGCAAACCATACTAAACCCCATCAATAATGAAACACTATCAAAATCTAATTGAGATCTATAATATGCAATGAAGATTGAGAGGTACATACTTACATACTTACCATAGTTATTATATAAATTAAATACCTTAGGCCTTTAATCAAATTACTAGGTAAGTAGTAGGTGCTTGTTAAAATGACAAAATTCAAAATGTCTATTGTTTTTTGTTTATTTGTTCCTAGATATCTTATATAAATATTAGACAACATTGATTGTTAATATCATTTATCAATTACCGATGGTTAACAAGTCAAATTAATAGTTTAAAGCAATGATAATATAGTACTGAAACCTGTTAATTTGTTCAATTAAAGTTCCCAAACATACTCTATTTAAAAGTCATTGCATGTAGGTATTAAGAATTGTCAACCTAAAAGAATTAAAATACCCAAATAAACATTAAAAACAATCTTAAATTACTAAGGTACTCTTAAGATGAATCATCTATCAACTTTGTCTGTAGGTATGGTCATAGTTTTGCACCAAAACTTATTATAGAGTTTTCTGCACTACTTACTACTTACTTTAAGATACTTAATTTTTTTCTTAAGTTATGTAGATATGGATTCAGACACAGTTATTCCAAAACAATCTAGGTTAATGTTATAATCGCATTTAATTATGTGACCTCCACAATGATTAAGCAGGTTTATAATTGAATTAAATGTTTTTTTTTTATTATTTGCTTCAGTCCGCTGATAAATCTACCCAATTCATGTATCTGTTTTTTTTTTCATACCACCTTGCTATTATTTCACAGGAAAAAAAAATATAATATTTGTTTTAAAAAGTTTTAATCATGTTTGCTGTCTCCATGCTGTTTACACTAAAGTGATAACATTAAATGTATCATTTAACCACTTACAGTTAGATTTGCAAAGTGATACTTAAAAACAGATGTCAATATCCAAAGCTGATAGTAACAAAGTTTACACTCATGCATTAAAACGCATGGTGCGTTACATCCAGGGTTTTCAATGCTCTATTTAAATTTAACTCAATTAAATACTCATTTTATATCTTATGTCTTACATGTAATTCTCAAGTATTTTGAATGCAAAAATAATTTATTTATTTATTTATTACTATTTTGCAAGAATATTAAACTTAGTTAGTTAATTTTAAACTTAGTTTATTAATGTTAAACTTAGTTTAATAATGTTAAACTGAGTGTAATAATGTTAAACTTAGTTTAATATTCTTACCCTGAATCACATTGCTCTTTTTATTATTTTTATTGAAAAGTTGCACTTGAGCCACATCCAGTACTTACACAATTTTATGCAGATTATAAAATATGTTTTTATTGATAGAGAAAAGTACTACAGTGTAAATTACTGGCTGACACCATTGTGCAAATAAAATAAAAGAGGTCTGTTCTTTTTACAAACAATTTTTTTTTCATAAATTGAGTTATGCAAAGCCCTAGCGCATCGCATCGTGAGTTGCCGTTCCCATGGCACAGAGGCCCATTCAGGCTGAAGTGTGCCATTCATGCCGCCCCCGGGCCTCGGACATACGTATCGGTACTTGGAAATTGACATTCTATTGTTGGATTGTTTTCTTTCAGGATTCAGGTCATTGCCTTTAATTGCATTTTTTTCGCAGATTTTCGACTGTTTTGTCCAGGTTTGTTAGAGGTCATTGAGGTCATGTAGGAGGCTGATAAAACGAGGGAGGGCTCAATCTACCCCCATTCTAGACGAGAAGCGAGTACGCTGGTCTATAGGCGTTGCCATCTCTGAGTTCCCGGCTTCGATTGCCGGACCGACCGGGGCGGTCAATGTAGAAAACGTAGGTACCTACTTGTCTATATTGTCTCGGGTCTGGGTGTTTCGGTACTACTACTAGATACTTGGAATCGTACGATACGAACCCTGTGATTGATTTATTTATGTGATGACGGTGAAAATACCTAAACATACCAGTTAGTTTTATCACTCCCTATCGATACATTAATAATTAATCCATTCGGGATTCCCACATTTTCAACTGATGTGCAATTACATACTATCACATACAATGTTAATTAGTTCGATTCATTATTAATACCAATAAACATAGGGATTTCAGCCTTAGTACGATTAGGAATTGAATCTTTAAACGTCAAAACCTAAAAGTGTAAGCGCAAGTTTCAAGTTCAAAATTTAGACTGATGATCTGATCAGTCATTTCAGTTACTAGAATTATCTAGTCTAGAAGGACATAATAGTTCTGTATTGTGAAGGACGCACTGCATGACTCTAAAGAACTACCTACCTACAGAACAATGAAAAGAGGTTTGCTCTCTCCATGTATCGGGTCTTCTTCGCCCTATAAACGAGTAACAGATGATTGATGTTAGTGAAGAACTGGCAACAGGGTTAGTTGCCAGTTCTTCACTACCTGTTTCGCTCTCTTCAGAATTCTCTAGGCAGTGTCTAGGCATCACGAGAGGACTGCCAAAACCACTTGTCGCGGTATTTTGATCAGAAGCCCCAAAATTTTTATAGCAATGGGATCATGTCCCTACCTACAAGATGGCAAAATGTTATCGAACAAAATGGTACCTACATACTTTAGTTAAACGTAAATAAACTATATTAAAAAATGTTTTTAATTTTCTTAAAAAATGCGATGGAACTTTTTCCTCAACCTAATAGTTTAAAAAAATGTCTAAATGAGGATACTACAGCTACAGAGTTCAAGTACTTGTCGTATCGGCGGGTATACTTCGTAAACTCCGTCCATGTGACGAGTAAAGTCCCGGCCAAACCAACTCGGGCGCGATTGCGTACGTGGTGGCGTGGGCGTGGGCGTTCAGATCGTGCCATAGCATTTGTATCGACGACTTCACACCGGTGCGGACAGCGGCGGCGTGCAGCTTGACATTCAGCGTTTGCACGCGCGGACATGACATTTAACGTGGCAGGCTCAACAGACAGAAGGTGCGCTACTATGATAAAATAAATAACTACGTTAAAAGCTACTAAAATTTTTCTGATAAGCAATGAGTGAAGCCAACCTTTTTTTCTTTCCTTCATCTTCAAATAGCTTCGCTCGGGTAACCGCGTTGGGATTTATTAATGCGAAACTCAGTAAATAAATAAATAAAAAACTCAACAAAAAATCTTTGTTTATTTAGTAAAAGGGTTAAGCTTTTATATTCTTAGTATATCTGCAAATAATCTGATAAACAATTGTTAAATCATAATTTCTACAACATCATTAGATTAGATACCTTTATGACTAACATTTTTAATCTTCTTTGACTTCATCATGACTTATCTCTTTTTTGTTAGGTTTATAAGTCCGAGCGAAAGATACATTTCGTGCTAGGCCCTTTTAACGCGTAGTATCCGCGTCACCGCGTGTTTGGTGTGAACTGGCCTGCACGGCCACGCCCACGCCACCGCGCACGCCCACGCCCCCGCGTTGGTTTGGCCGAAGCTTAACAGTTTTTATCGTTAGTGGCGAACTGGCAACTAACTCTATTTAAAAAAAAAACTATTGTGGATACTACAGATTTAAAAAGTTTTAGAATACGCATAGGTATAATACTACTAGTATCAGTGCTGCAGTGGGAGCAGTTGCCAACTAGATAGTTCTTGCGTAATTATGTTCAAAGACGTGCTTGTCTGCAGGCGCTTAGTTGACCTTGGCACTTGCTACGGTCATTGAATAAATCGTTTGCTTGTATTAATGAGTTGCGCGAATAGGCACGTATGTAAATTGTATCTTCGGTGTGCCATCGTGTGTTAGTGTTTAATAGCGATTAAGCGGCTATACGAGTATCCACTTAAAATAATGGGCTGAGTAGCAAAGTGTGCTTAAAGTAAGATAAGGTAATAAAATTAATACATTTTTAAAACAATTTATCTAGTCCCACACAAGAATAAGCACTTTTTACAAACTGCTTCATGTTAAGATAATATACTGCTGCTCGTTCTTATGACACAAACATTTGCCTCTTGTGGGATTTGAACCCGCAAGCACCTGGCTAGGTCCGGAGACCACTCGACCAGAAGTAGCTACTGTGATATTTTTTTCAAATTGTGTTTTACATGTTTGAATTATTAAAATTTTAGATAGGTTTTGTTTATGATTTACAACTATTATGACTAGAGGCTTATGTGGAGGTTCCGAAGATCAGCTTCTTCGTCGAAAGGCAGTCGTCCCTTTTGATTGGGTTAGCTGAACTAACAGTATTTGAAATTAAACGAAAATCTTACCAACGCTTGAATACAAAATATCCTGGCGTGTACTCGGATTTATCTTTAAAACTTTACACGCGATGTCAGTCAGGATTTAACTGGTTCCACTCAGCTAAAGTAGCTAGCCTTTTTTGGACCTTAACTCATTGTGATAAGGGCGAAAACTAGGTCATATGATTGCAAGTACAACTGCAGGATGTGAACGGTGGGCATAGCCAACCGCCAAACAAAGTGGCAGGTAATTGCGTCGCTGTCAAAACATCCGACGCGTACCCGCGACCTGTCAGATTAACCGTATCCGCTAAGGAGGCACCGAGTTGGATGCCGTTGCCTGAAGATTTAAAAAATTAAATGTCATTGTAATTTGCCGCCTTTTTATTTGCGCGGCTACTGACCGTAAAAAGTTGGCAGGTAGCTTTACTGAATAGAGGGAATGTTAAGGTTTATAAAATGCGTTACAAAAATCTTTATCATGGGTAAAACTCGCAGTTATGTAGATTTCTTATACGAAATTCAGTCTAAGATTCGAAAGGTTTACGAATAATATTATCCAGCAAAAGTATTTTATCCGAAAAGATAGTTTAAAGTTTTGCCCTAAAGAAGTCGCTTAAAACAGTATTTAATTAAATAAGTAAGATATATTGCAACTTGCAAGTTTACTAGGATCCTTACCTCTACCAAATTTTTATGTTACATCCCAGGTAAACATAAACACTACAAAAAAAGGATTTTTGTAGTGTTTATGGATGGGGTCCATAAACACTACAAAAATCCTTTTTTTACATTACTAAAAAAAATAAAAATAACATAACAACACGTCTTCGTTTTATTTCCAATTCTAGTGACACCGAGTTTGCGTGGGTTTTGTCCAAGACACGCAGTGCAATGGCATTAAGACCATATTTATGCTCCTAAAAATTCGTTTAACCTTAAGCCTTAAACCCACGCGGAGATTTCGTTCCGTGCAATTTATTTTATTTGCCACGTTATAATGTCGTCTGGGATTATTTTTAAAACACCATATTCGATCTGATCCGACCCCAAATTTTCAGTTTCTGTTTCAATGTGTGAAATGTGTGTCTGTCTGTCTGTCCATTTGTCACCAGGCTGTATCTCATGAACCGTGATAGTTAGACAGTTGAATTTTTCACAAATTAATTATGTATTTCTGTTGCCGCTATAACAACAAATACTAAAAACCAGAATAAAGTATGTAAATATTTAAGGAGGCTTCCATACAACAAACGTGTTTTTTTTTGCTTGTTTTCATAGATATATTATGTATGGATGTACGTTACGTATGGAACCCTTCGTGCGAGTCGTGCAATATTTTACTTTGCCGAATTTTTATTTTGGGACTGCACTAACCAATTATTATCTTCCAAAGTTGACTGCACTTTAGGCTATAAGTACTCGTTACAAGTGCTTGTCAAGATCACTTCTTATCTATATGATTCCAGCATGTTTTCAAACTTTTCAACAATTAGCGCAAGATGTCCCCTAAAAGCAAGCCGACACGCCAAAGACAATTTTTTAATAGAAGTGACATATTTTTTACAGTTTTGTTGATAATTTTTCATCAATCTTTTGAATAATTATGTTTAAGTTACCTTATCAATTGAAAATATCTCATATTAGACTAACAGGAAGAAAACGTTTTACAGAAGTGCCACTTCGCTTTTGAAGTATTAAATAGGTACCTAAGCTTTTCGTTAATTAAAATTATTGACGTTTTTTAATTAAAACTCAATGAAACGGGAATCAACGCGATCATAATTTAGGTACAAAATGTTACCTCAACATCAACGTCAGGCAAAAAAGGTAACATTTTGTACCTAAATTATGATCGCGTTAATTCCAGTTTCATTGAGTTTAAATTATGCAACGCGAAAGTTAAAAAAATAGTTTTTGAATTAGTTCCAAATGTGTACTAACAAAATAATGTATAGACGAAATCAGCCAGTCAGTAAAATGAAGTACCTAGCCTAGTGCATTCATTGCAATATTCATAATTTATTTATAAGTAAAACAATAAATATTTAGTTCTACACACACTAGAAACGAGACTAATCTTGAAACAAATATGATTGACAAGCTCATTGTGTTAATTGAGCGCTGCTAATTATGAATAATAATTATACAAACCTTTACATATAGTATTAAACTTACATTTAAATAAATACCTAATAATGCATTTAAAGTCAAGCATTGTACCTATTACAGTTTTTATTACCCGTTTATTAAATTAATCATGTTCTGCTTGATGGATGCAGATTGCAATTAGTTTCAATTATAATTGTGTTGTTTGAAGAGTAAATAATTTTTTGCGTATTATATAATTTTACACAAAATTTACCGTTTTAAAATTTACTACATGAATTAAGTAAAGACAGGAAAAAAGCATGCGAATTTAATTTACATTAATTTATCGGATGTAATAATTATTATTCTTCGGGATGTACATTTTTACGACCTGATTGGAGTAGTGCCACAGTTTTACACCTTGAACACAAATGGTCCTTGGGTTGGTTCCCGTTCGGGTCAATGCCGTTAACAATAGGCTAGTACTGGATATTAGGACAAGGATGTTGATTCCTACTTTGCTTTACGATCATGGCGATTAGTGTCTCCATATTTATACTTACATATTGAAAACGATGCAAAAATTAGATACGTTTCTTTTTGTTCCATCTGCTCTCTCTCTCTCTCTTATTTTTGTACGCAGGATGCTAAGAGCATTCATTAAATGCTCTAAGGCAGGATGCGTTTCAAACACATTCACAGCATGTAAAGTGTCGCTTCCATTTCTTGTTCAATCTTTGCTATGCTATGGGATGCAATTAGGGTTGCCACATAATATAGTCCTTTTTTCAACCGACTTCAAAAAAGCAGGAGGGTCTCAATTCGACCGAATGTTTTTTTTTATGTTTGTAACGCGATTACTCCGTCAGTTGTGAACCGATTTTAAAATTTCTTGTTTTGTTTGAAAGAGTAAACTTACTCCCAGGCGGTCCCATTGACACCAAGTTAGTATTTGATGATGGAATCATAGGGAAATCAAGAAAAATCATCAAAAAAATTAGGCACATGGAGTTTGTAAACTTTAAATAACATCTAGCTGTTTGCGCTTGAGAAGTCATCACATCATACTGCGCTGATGATGAAAGTCACAGAACTCCTTAACGGTAAGTAGTAAGTAATTAGATCTATAATACTGCGATTTGCCGACAGAACATATTTCGTAGTGTTATGGCAGACGTGGCGCTTAAGAGGTACCAGACAGACAGCATATTTATTTACCCCGTAAACCACCACACCCAAAACGAGAAAAATTTAAAGTTTGTTTCTCAAATTGACTTATAATAATAATAATAAATTCATTTATTTCAGGTAACGTTAACCCATAAGCTACATTTTCAACACAAAGTATTATCCTATAGTTACGACACCAGAATATAGCAAGCTTACTTTTAACTGGACCCGCTTCTGTTAATAATTATAATTTATCTTTATAAACAACTTCTATAATGATAATAGAATCTTGACAATGACGTTTTGTTTAGGACTTAACACTGAAAATTGTAAAATAATATAAAGTTTTATTAAAACTTAAAACTGTCTTCAAATTTAAACAAAAAAGCGAAAAATAATGTTCTTACTAAATCATTGTCTTTGAAGTCGCTAGTCGGTGCAAATAATGAACACATTTTAACTTTCAATGGCTGGCACTGATTCCAAAAAACTGAGTATGTCATTTTGATGTCGGTTTTTAGTTTTTTATAATTCTTGTAGACATAATTTTTGCGTAATAATAAAGTAAGTATCTTTAAACTGAATTTTTTTGGTTATTTATAAGACATAATACCTGGTACCCAAATAAGTAAACTAATTACTCTTTAAGTATCCTATAAATACTTACTTTTTTCCAGAATAAAAAGATATTTATTTGTCCCGCCCGACAAAAGGTGGCAACCCCACATGTTTTACGTCGGTGCCTTTGAGGTTCCTCTTCCCATGCGGTGTGTAAGAGCCTTTACACCAATATTTGCCTGTTATCAGACTGGCAGATGATAATAATGATAGTGAAAGAATGTGTGCTACAGATAAAATTGAATGCGATGTAAACACGTGTCGTTACAGATTTTATACCAGTAAAACCACCGGTAAATAATTAATATTTGCTATTACAATGACGCTAGTAGATCTTTCAAAACAAATGAATTGTAAAAAGAAAAAAAACAACTATTATTAAAGATTGGCACTTTCAGTCAACCACGAAAGTGGTTTGCGTTGCAAAGCATGTATTTTTAATTAGTATTGTAATGTTTTATAATAAATAATTAACTAATAATAATCACCATCATCATTTCAGCCACTGGTCGTCCACTTTTGAACATAGGCCTCCCCCATTGACTTCCAGAAACAATAATAAAAATAAAATATTTTCTTTAAAAAAAAAGGTAACAGCCTGTTTGGATGAAGGAGGTAACCTTCGAAACTTCTTATTCGATTTAAATAATTCGTTAACCCCATATTCATAATAGTCTTCCGGTACAAAGTAGATTAAAGTAGCCAAGTAATTTAATATAGAAATCAACAAGCAATTTGATATTTTCCATATGCGAGATATATGAGAAAGTAGCACCAATCAACCGTAACAGAAATCATATTACCTACGATACGGTATAAAATTACGATACCACATAACCTAATCGATTTGAAAAATCGATATGCTGTGACCGTTCGATATTTTTTGTTGATATTTTTTTTAAATTGGAGGTGCATTCCGGTTTTAATACGGATGCGTGTAACTTGTCATTAATAATTAGGGGTGAATGCCTTTAAGGCATTTTACTTTATTAAGTAGAGATTAGAGATAGTCTTCAAAATCCAGAAAAAAAAGTTTGAAAGTTTTAGGGGTTCCAGATACTAATAACAGGTGTGCATATGAGAGAAGATACTTTGAAATATGAAATAACATGGCAAGTTTATGAGGGGTTTTAAGATCTGTAAATAATATTAATTTTCTTTTAATATTGTACTATTAGAAACATAGCCCTGATCCTCAGGTAGTAACGAGCCCACACTTTTAGAAATCAAAACCAACGTCGTTACCACAACACCCAGAACCAAGACAGTAATAGAAAAGCTCGTTTTCTAGTTCTACATAGACCCGACCGGGAATCGAATCCGGACGACAGAGATGGCGATGCAGGCAAGTCAAATTTCATCAAACAACGTAAATATTTACCTTTTCAGATCCTAAATCTTTTATTTTGCATAACAACAGTAGGTACTAACAAAAACATAGTTTTGAACGTCATGCATTTATTAAACACGCCCGTAGCCGTAAAACAAACGTGTAACATAAGCTCTCCTTTATTTTGTAACAGCTATACAAGTAAATTCTCCCGACTAACAATAGCGATATTTATGCAATAGCACCGAGCTATTTACGAGCATTTCTTTGACCCTCATTAATAAACCAATCCTACACAGTTTAATTTTACATAGATATACTTACCTAACTTTAAGGCCTCGATCCTTTTAATAAGTGAGCAACCTATTGTCATTGCTCTTGAAATATGAGAATACTACTCGTATAAGAGACAACGATTACTTACCATCAGATCAAACTTATGGATGTTCGTCTTTATTTTATAAAAGAAATACTTTTCCAGGAGATTCAAATTTTCATAAACGCTGTCTACAATTAATTTATTTATTTATACTAAGAGTTAACACAGTCTATAGGTACTCGATAGTGACATCATTTATTTGTATTTGTAATTTTGTATAGACAAAATAAATTATAGAAAAAAATGTCTTGAAAATATGCACTTTCCCCTATAACGCCGAAATTTTTGTTACTAGCCTGAAGCCTAAAAGTTTAAGTAGCAAGATATTATACTTAGATCTCACGTTTAATACCATTCTAATGAAAACCATTAGAATGTTCTTAAACGTGAGATTCATTTATAAATATAGGTCTCACAGCAATACAATATTATCGAGGCACGTCATGCTCTCATTCCACGTTTATAACTCTAAAACAATCAGAAACGTGTATACTTTGAAGTATGGAATATGGATATCCTGTTCATAAAACTCACTATACCGCTATTTAAAATCAATAATTGAAATAAAACAAGAAATCACGACGACCTCCGTAGCCGAGAGGCGAGCACACCGGACTGTAAATAGCGCCGCCATCTCTGAAGTTCCGGGTTCGATCCCCGGTCGGGTCAGTGTAGTAAACGAACTTTTCTATATTGGCTCGGGTCTGGGTGTTGTGGTACCGTCGTTGTTTCTGATTTCTATAACACAAGTGCTTTAGCTACTTACCTTAGGATCAGAGCAATGTATGTGATGTTGTCCAATATGTAAGTAAATTGGCCTATATAGGGATTCAATCAAGTAACGCGTTATTTTGACTGAAGTATGTACTTTCTTTGTTTTTTATTAAATAATTTATTTCATATTTTATGTTGCGTCATAATAGTAAAACAATCGTAAAATAAAATAGTAAAAATATGAACGTAAAATTCCGTAAAATCACCTATTACTTAAAGAATTTCATTTTATAGATGTTACTAGGCACATTTCATTATGCAACAAAGAAACCCAGGTAGGCATAAACTTGGTAAACTAGGAGTAAATAACTGGATGGTTGTGAAAATGTTTGCAAATATTACTACTTGTAAAAGAGTTGAACGTTTGTAGCTTTAAAACATCTGCAGGTTTGTAGCTGTGGTCTGCGATTTCATATTTTTCAAAATTGATCCAAATAAATAGCAAAAGAAGCATAGAAAGTAATTTTGAAAATATTATGTATGTATGTAAGAAATAAATATAAGTTTGTTTAGTCTAAAAAGTGATTCACATCATTATAATACTAGAAATAAAAATAAACTTGCCGTTCCGTGCTTCAGATTAAAAAAAGTTGGTAATTCATTTATGGGGAATAGGCTAGTTGACACCACCAATCAATTGACATACTTTTTATGAGCTGTCAAAACAGATATCTTCCTTATAATTTGTATGGCGATATCGGATTATGACGTCACTATCCGATAAACTCAACTGCTTTACTTTTTTACGATTTTAAAGCAATCAAAAATCAGTTTGCCTCTGAAATGAAATTCTACTGAGTTATTAGGCCTAAAATAAAGTGTCTGTTTTAATAAATGATGCCTTAGAATTATTTATGAATGAGGTCAACATCCCTATTGGGGAATGGTATAAAATTTTTCAATAAATTACCACAAATCTTGTCGAACTACCGATCCATGACTTCAAAATCCACATTAAAAAAGTCCTTATGACAGAAGGATATTACAAATTAGAAGATTATTTAAACGACAAGAGTGTATTGACTTAAACTGCCTAGCTCGCACTTACTAATTGTCTTGTAAAATGTATTTCCTGTGAAATCAGGCTGACAAAGGTTTGTTGCGCCGTTTACTTCTCATCGCCAGCCTATATGTAGTCCCGAAGCTGTGTTAGGGGGCTTAGTTACATTTTGAGACGTGTATAAGTGCCCGGAGGAGGTCCTACATACAGAATAAATAATTTCCTATTAAATATGCCGTGAGGTTAGCAATGGGACTGCTGCCCTGACGTGTGCAATTCGATTCGCTGTCAATTGTCTTCTGATTTTCTCCCGGTTCCGAAATCTCCGCGATTTCCCTCAGGCCGCTATTAGCGGGATGACTGCAGGATAACTTCTTGTATCGCTTCAGCGGCAGCTGATGCTGATCTTACGCTTAGCGACGCCTCGGGAATTTGGGGAAGCCCGTCGAACGGGTTCCGACGTCATGCATGGCACGTGGCGGGCGTCTCTACTTCTTCTACCGCTGGGTCCACAGTGTACTTTCACCTATAATTATTATTATTTCAGCCATAAGACGTTCACACAGGCCTCCCCTAGTGACATCTAGATTGGCCAATCTATAACGATGGATGTCCTGTTCATCGTTTTTTTTTAAACATCAAAATCTGTTGGCACTACGAACTTCTGATATATCCAGATATAAACTAAGACATGTAGCCTTGTTGTAAAATAGGCTGCGTCTCCTCTAAAGGTTGCGAAAGTCGGATGGCAACGCAAAGTCGGCTCTAAATGTAATAACTAGTCACTGGACCATATTCAAGTATACCTATTACCCAGACCAGGAACGGTTCCAAACGCTGGCAAACTTCATTCCAATTCGGATGCGTTAAGTGCAGATGAACAAAGCATTTGAAAGAAAGTGGGTGTAAGTTATTACTGCAGTTTCCTAGTTGCATACATTGATTGTTCTCAATTGATTATCACCGGAGACTGGGTCTAAACGACGCCATCCTGCCTAGGGAATGTGGGCGAATGATTCCCGTGCTTAGTGCTCAAATAGGGACATACTAATGAAATGACTAGACAAGGTTCTGAACAGACGAAGCTTCTCGAATCACCAAAATAAACAGAAAATATCTGTGTTCGCGATGGATGCAACATAGACTTGATCTTCACTTACCATCAGGTCCTTATCCCAAATTCTCATTAATGAAATAAATAAAATTCTCAGCTCTAGCTCCCTATTCGAACCATTTTCTTATTTCAATCGGTTTAAAAGAAAAAGGGATTCTGTTTATGCAGTAATCTCAAAAGTTATGTAGTTAAGCTAGAGTCACATTTCCTGACTGTCTGTACACAACCTGCCTAGTTCTGACAAGGGAGTCCAACTCTTTTTAAGACTTTAAAGTATATTTTGTCCTTCACTCAATTATGATTTAGTTATGTTGGTACTCGATGAAGTATTACATAATATAAGCTTATTAAACCATTTATTCCGTTAACCTTATCGCTGCATCCATTGGTCGTGGTCGTTTTGTGCACGTAGTCCCTCAAGGATCACTAGAAGCAAAAAATACATGAAGCAAAACACTAAGTACCTACAAACAAGTTCCATGCCACGTTAAAGTAATCTACCGAAACCGCACCTAGGATGCTAAGCCTATTGTTATGGTACTTCTCGCATCGATCGACAAGGCAAATTACTCATAATACCCTCCCATTGACGGGTTGTAAGGAGGAAGCCTGGAATTATGGCATCCGTAACACAAATTGTGGTCAATTTGATGCAACCAACTGGATGTGTGCATGTTAAAAGTATTATGAAGATTCGCCATGTCGCAATAAAAACTGAAACAGCATACAGGATATTAAGCCTAATGTTACAGAGCAATGACTCAGTCAATGAGTTCCTATTTAACACAGAGACCCGGTAACCATGTGGCTAAATTCCGTAAGACAAAGGATTGTGTTTTGCTTTTACTTTCAACAATTCCATAATTATTCATTTTATAGACCCAGAAAGCAAAGCTTATGGCGACTAGATAACAAATAAACATTCATGGCTTACCTACAAATGCTCAACATTTGTCCCTTGTGGGATTTAAACCCGAGACCTCCTGACTTAATAGTCTGGTCTGGACCACCAGTTGTATTATTGATGTCCAGTACGACCAGTACAAAATTTGTTTTTAATTGCTCCGGAATTGGGAAGTTCTAGTATTTCAATAATAATAACATCCGTATTTCTAAATTGTGCACAATTTTCACTAAACATTTACAGTAGGATGTAGAGAAACATGCGAAAATTACAATTAAATTTTAGTGATATTAAATTGCAGGAAATTCGCAATTTAATACTGTTATCTCCGGTTCTATTTTAACTGCCAAATTAGAATTATCACTACTACAACTACTAATTTAGTTTATCAAACCAATGTGGATTATTTAATGATACATTTTCATCAGCCCATAGAAACGATACATCTCTTTAGAATTCTTACATCACTGAGAATTTGAATTAATTTATGCTTCCTGCTACATAATTGTAGGAGAACAAAATACCAAGTTTAAGTTAATCCTAAATAATATCAGTCCAAAACTAGCAAGTGCTATTAGAGATCTTAAATAAACACCAGAAAACAAAAAGGACATCTCAATTGTTTTAATGACTCCGAGGGTGTTAATCAAGATCAATAAATCAACATCAAACGTTATCTCACTGTCTAATGAAATAAAACTCACAGCCGCCTCCCTATCCAGATGAGAAATAATTAATGCTCATACAAGATTTATTATTTCTTAATACTACACCCACGCATTTGTATCGCGATCGTATCTCAGTACGGCAGGTACTTTGAGATCTTTTAAACCCTCAGGATCAAGATGGAAGAGTAATGGCTGAACAATTATAAAGTATGATCTTAAATATGCGATGCCGCCTGAAGCGAGATATATGGATTTTAATCTGCGAATAAATGAATAAGCATTATTGCAGTGAGATTCATTTTTATTTTCAGGGAAGCTGAATTAATTTGCGATGACTTTAATCTGATCTGATGGGTTGGAATTCTTTGATTTACGACCTGCCATTTTTTAATGTCTCTGAATATATGGAATTTCGAGTGATAGCTGAATCTTTGAACAGTAAAGTGAGCCTATGTAAGTGAATCCGACTGCATGGTGGCATAGACTTTTTTTTAACTATGTGGTAGTTAGGTGCAGACCCAGTGTTGAAAATAAGTCACTCTAAGTCCTCTAATTATTATCCTTAGCCACTGATAATTTTAAGTTAAAAAATACAACAAAAACTTTATCACGTTAAATGAAACTAGCAGTTTTAATTGGGATATACTTAACATCCCCACTTATCACAATTAATCGTTCCCAGTAATTTTACTATCGCGAGGAGGAAATGCAATGGAACAATAGGTAGAAATACAGACGATATCATTATAATTAATGTTAGAGGCAAAGTGGCGACGCCTACGCCGCCTCCGCTTGTCGTATACGAAATAAAACAAATGCTCATGAATACAGAATAGGACTGTCTAACTGATACGAAGATAAAAAAACCGTAGGTATATTACGAAGAAACTTTAATATTTGATTAAGAAATCTACGAAATAAATATTGAATTCAATACGCTTGATACAGACAAAGCCAAAATATAAAGACATTACCAAAAGACATCGAAAACAATCGTGTCGTCTCTATTTACATATAAATTACCATGAAACAATGACAGTCGAGGAATTTTACATTTTGATTAAGACGAAACCTTTGTTATTCTTTGAACAAAAAACTATAAAATAATGTTATGATTTTGAAAAGATGAAGAAAATGTAGATACTAAGTAGTAGCAATGTCGAATCGTTAACATTAAAGGAAAAATACACTGACGATTTTTTTATTCTAAAGGTCTGTTGCACTAGAATGCAAGACAAATCATTCAAAATTCTACAGAAGTTATGTAGGTAGGAATATTTCATTAAAAGTTTTGTATTTTTTCCGAATTAGATTTTATTATAATTTCGTCCACAGAACATGGACGAAATTATAATAACGTTTATCGTACCGGCGCCACGCATATTAAATAATGAATGAGTCATTAACGCAGTCTGATTGAACCAATGTCAATGTCGTTCCCACTGCACGTTGCATTTATGTAATTAAACTTATGTTTACTATTCGGTGTAATCAGTTATATAATTAAATACTTTGAGGAACGTGTGCCGTAAATAACATGTGGTTGGAGACTGTTCTTTATAATATATATTATAAATGCTTACCTTACTACAGAGTAGAACATTAAAACAGATACGTTTCGACAATGTGCTGAAACAACGATTCTAATTTCGAATGTGGGTTTAAAGGTTTTAAAGAAGTTGCAAAAAATTTTTTTTTAATTCAAAGATGCACAAGAATTTTGATGTCAAGTCAAGACATAATATTATCATCATGTAGAACAGGACGCACAGAATAAAAATGTAACTTTCATTATGTATGTTGTATAATCGAAACTAAAGGCAAAGTAGTAGTATACTACTACTTTACTACTGTAGTATACTACTACTTTGCCTTTAGTTTCGATTATACAACATACATAATGAAAGTTACATTTTTATTCTGTGCGTCCTGTTCTACATGATGATAATATTATGTCTTGACTTGACATCAAAATTCTTGTGCATCTTTGAATTAAAAAAAAAATTTTTTGCAACTTCTTTAACCTGTCAGGCCAAGGTCAAGAGACACAATAAAAAATCTATTATGACGTGGCCACCGGTGGGGAATTGAAGCTTGACAGGTTAAAACCTTTAAACCCACATTCGAAATTAGAATCGTTGTTTCAGCACATTGTCGAAACGTATCTGTTTTAATGTTCTACTCTGTAGTATTTTCTCCAGAATCTCTTGACAGCCCGGATACCCTGGCTAGCTAGATACAAATACCCCATTTAATGTCGTCTTTTTACAAATAGCCATAATATGAGTATAAAGCCAAGGGAAGATTTACGATGGTTTTATTATAGTGTGAATGGAAACGTTGAATTAGATGTATGCTCTTATGGTATTTATGGTCGAGTGTGGATGGTTCTTTGGCTATGCTTTTGTCTAAGTATCTGTTATGTTTTGAAATAGTATATCGTTGGTCTAAGTACGTCATAACCTATCCTATTATGCATTACACGTTCATGGAAAGTACAAAACAACCATTATTTATTGTTTTTAGAAAGTTGGCACAGATATTGAAAACGTGTTGTAATATTTTAAACGTTTCTTGCAGAATGTTTCATACTTTAACCCTTGCTATTTCCCTTCTTCGTAGAAACTAGAATCATTAACCTTGTCTCGATAATGCGGGCTGAAGTTATAGTGTACTGGACTGATGGTTTTAAAATAGTAGGTTCTGGCATAGATTAATGATGACCTTCGTTTTGCATGTTTCTTTAATGAAGCAGGGATAGATCTTCAAGGTATGAACTTGTGAAAGGACTGGTTTTGATTGTTTGCAATTTTATGTTCCTTTTTCTCATGGAATCATCTTTCACAATTGGATTTTGAGCGTTTACGAAGATGCATGTTTCAATACTGAAGTGAAGCCCACATAATTGATGCTCGTGTAATTATCTCATCAGTCAATTGTTGCCCTGCTGTTTGATTAATTGTTTCGTTGCAGGCTTTGAAGTATCTACTTATGTGCTTATTAAGAAATTACTTCATAATCCTTAGCGTTTTGAACTCATGCCAATTTGTGAAGGGACGAGAGGTTTTCCTTGTTCATTGTATTGTCAGTAGTATTATGATTATGAATAATAATGAATGACCAAGAAATAAATACATCAAAATCTGTTAAGAAACAAACTTCATCAGAGCTACTACATGCTTTTTCTCACAGTTTTTAAATCAATTTCTGAAACGGCTCATTTCTCTCTAACGTTGTTAGTTTCAATCATTTTTAATAGAGCGCTGAAAATTATCGAATCATTATGCTGATCAAGATTTCTATCTAAATCGATTGCAAATAGTGTATCATTATGTACGTCTATAAACGTTTATAGGAAATTACTTTCGGTTTCATAGCGATTCGGAGTTGATTGGTGTAATCATTTTAACTTTTAACGGTATGTCGTACGTGAATTTTAATATTTAATGAAAACACAAAAAATATTTTTGAATATTCAATGCAAATTATTTTGGCTATGGCTAGAGATCTTGAAAACAATATCTTATAACCTAGATACTTTATGCCCAAAAAAATTTGAGTAATTTAGGGCGCTCGCAAAGAAAGAATGATAAACAAGATAAAAGCAATTTCAGATTTTTTTTGTCTTTTAAATATAGCATGCCTTTTGAAAATGGCTAAATTTATCATATCTCGGCCGTTTGCCGCATTATTCTCTACACTCTTTCAGTCTGACTGCGTCTGCGTATTATTATTATAAATTATGTTAATCAAGTGTGCGCGTGAGTGCAAAACGCTCGTTTGCGAGCTCACTCTTTCATTCCATGTATTTGTTTCATGCTCATGGCATACTATGTTAATGTTCAACTAGATCATTATCTACAAGACCATTAACTGTTAATGTCAGTCTAAAATTAAAATGTTGTTGGTTTACGTAAGTATTAGAAAAGTAATTAGCATTTTAAAGTCCTCCAATGTTTTTTTATTTATAAATTAACATATTTGCATTCACGATGGGTCTACAAATGTACATTAAATTATCTGCTTCACTACATCTATCATGTATCTTAAAATATCGGTCTAAATAATTTAATGCATAGCATTGACAATCATGTTTCATCATACTATCTATTCGGCATTTTAAATCTTTTATTTCACTCTCAGCACACCCGATGTCAAATGGCTTTACGACCCAATTCCAACTGTTCTTTAAATATCTTTGTATCATTCATATCACTTACAGTTCCATTCCCAATATTGATATGGGGCAATTATATCCCAAACATATTCCAATGTCTTGTCTCAACTCTCAACCCGTAGAGAGTTCATTGGGCGCTGGGCTAAATGACCATCGCTGTTACGTCCTATTACGTATCAGAACCATAACGTATGGCCCGTTATTGTCAATTAAACTTATTGAGGTTATTAAAAGGTAGCCGGGATGGCAGCACTAACTCTTAGTGTTACGTCACATTTATACGCCAGACATTACACCAATTGTCTGGCCCGAATGTAGGCCGTTTCCTGTAATATGTACCAGTTAGCTAATAAACGTAAACTACGAATATATTTCGTAAGTTTCATAATTGCCACGACATATTACTTGTGACTATTAACTGAAAATGTCGTGTGGTAGTAACCGAAATGTGGCTTTGTGACTTGCCTTATTCTTTAATTTAAATTGTTTGTCTGTCTCCAGCTGCCTTGTCGTCAAAAATAGCGAGTTGACCATGACTGTTATAAATGTCAACGCCCACGCCCTTATACCGTACAGTTGTTTCAAAACAGTCTTTGCAATTTTGGTTAATGTCATGGAAAGTCTTACTATTAGTAAGTAGGATAAAACAATGATTACATTGTCAATACCTATTTTAGGTTCGATGTCTTGAACATGGTTTGGAATCTTAGAGTGGTGCATTATCGTTCTTTTCTTTCTTTCCCTGGACCTCAACCCATGGGGATTTGATCGCAACTTCATATTCCGCCGCTGGACCGTCACAATCGCTATAACGATACCCAATACCGCCTTGGATGTTGGAAACAGCGCGTCCATTCATGCAGCAATGGTTGTTTTTATTTGAGCGCCGGCGCACAGCATGTATTATGGAGTACGAATAAGCCGCTTGCACACTTTGTCGCAGCATTAAGATTTTTTTCGCATGAAGCGATATAGCTTCGTTATACAATTTGCAAGTGCGTATACGCAGCTTTGTGATCAATTTAATTTTCAATTGTTCTTTTACAACGATTTGATACTGGCTTCTAACAAATTACATTCTTGAATAGATATTTCTTATCTTACCATTGTTTTTATGTTGTTTATGTTCTACAAATTTTTAGTTAGACAGCGCGGCAGCTTGCAGCTTAATTCTTAGAAAAAACCTTCTAATAGACTGGACTTCTTGGTGATTGTCTCATTCTTTACTTGGATTTTTGCAGACAAGTGTGTAGTGCCTTTATCGCACATTATCGTTGTAACCGGAGGCAGAAATTGTGAGGTATTGTGTTTAACTGCTTTTTGGTAATATTTAAAGCGGTCGAAGTCCTCGTATATTGCAGCCGTTATTGCAAATTGAGCTGTTTTGAAACTTTACTCTTGTTGGAACATTTTTAAGCTTTGCAATTTGAAACTGCTCCATGTTTTGCTTAAACAATGATTTCATTAGAATAACTCTTATTATTCATGAATTAAGTAACATTCTCTTTTTTACGTCTAACTTTAAAAGTGGTAGTTACATTTTGTGTAGTTTAAGGGAATGGTTATAAATCTTTAATGGCAAGTTGATGCTCAATAGTGCGACTAAGTGGTGAAATGGTAGGTAAGCTTACAGTTACATTATCATAAACTAGCATTCTTTGATTTGTTGAGTTAGATGTAATGTTAGGTACATTAGTTATTAAGTGGATCAGTGTTTCTTAACCTTCTAAATTTTGCTACTTTTGAATTTAATCTTTGTTTTTTAGGGTACGTACCCAAAGGGTGAAACGGGACCCTATTACTAAGGCTCCGCTGTCCGTCTGGCTGTCTGTCTGTCCGTCTGTCACCAGGCTGTATCTCATGAACCGTGATAGTTAGAGAGTTGAAATTTTCACAGATGATGTATTTCTGTTGCCGCTATAACAACAAATACTAAAAAACAGAATACAATAAATATTTAAGGGGCTCCTATACAACAAACGTGATTTTTTGCCGTTTTGATAGATAATTGTACGTAACCCTTCGTACGCGAGTCCGACTCGCACTTGGCCGGTTTTTATAGGTACTGTTTAAAATCGAATATATCGTAAATATCGAAGTATCGAAAATATAGTAAAATCGAAGTCAAAAAATTATCCGGAATTCTAATTGAGATACACCCTAAGTAATACAGCAGTAATTAAGCAATCGATGTGTATTGGAAACTGTGATTAATAACTGGTTTCATCCATTAGTTAGACATAGTGTCTCGCGTTTGATATACGGCTCCTGATATTTGTTCAAGTGACACGGCTTTTCTCGTGTGAACAGTAGTTTGTGGTCAAATAGGTCTTAGTATGTGCATGCGTATGAGCATCTGTATTTCCAAAGCTATTATTTGAAGAGCTGGTACTTGTAGGTATGTAGGTTCTGTTGTTTTTACCAAGAATGCAGACAGATGTCCGGAATTTATATGTAGACTAAATGTGTATTCGAAAGTTTGTCACTAATGGAATAGTAAATTAATCACAAATGTTAATATCCAAGTGTATTAGAATGAAATGACTAACCGATTTAAAGTGGATCTAGTGTTATTGAATATATTATGTTATGGATCTAGTATTGTTGAACTTTTGCTGTACCTACTACTACTACTACTACTACTACTACTGTAGGATAGATAGGTAGGCGGAAGATTGGATTGTTGGCCTAAGCACGACACTTGTTTTGAATTTAGGCATACGTTTTTTCCACGCCAATAATTTTAATGTCGTGGCAGCTTTTAATTAAGGTACACTGTAAACTAGTAAAAAATCAATGTTTCTGTGCTATTAAATGTGTACCTACGTCTTGTTAGCTGTCCATAAATAAAATAAAAAAATTAAACACCTCAGCTACATCGGCCGGCGCTAACAAGCTTTAGTAGGTATGTTTGAAAAACACACATGCAGCTAAGGCCGTCTTATCAAAGAAAGATTACACTTAAAATTAAATACCTACGTCTGTAAGGCCAATACTACACAAAGTCCTAGCAGCAACACAACAAAGTCATCGATAAAGAAAAAAGACGAGACATAGCAAAAACCAAGTGTCGGTTACAAAATAAGCACAACAAAATACTTCGTACACGTTACGGTCCAAAGACATCCTTGGAACCGGTTAATCCACTCTCTGAATAGGCTGTTTAACTTTTTCATCCTACACCAAAGTTTATTGACCTACGTTTGGCAACACCTACTTATAATCTCTCTGATTTATCATAGTCAGCTGATTCGACGTTCGAATTTGTGTCTTACGCTTCCGTAATAAAACTATCGGCTATCTAAAGAGCTCTGATATGTGTTGGAAATTCGATAGGTGTGATGTCACTGGCTTAGCTCATATTTAATGCAGTCCAAAGTGCACCTAAATCTGTGCCCTTATCTGGATCTGGCTTGTTTTCCAGTAACTATGTAATAAGATTACAATCGTTTGGTTCATCGTATATTTTAATATATCAATGATCATAGTAAGAAACCTTGGAGAAAGGCTACCAAAGTTTAGTAACTTATAATGGTTAGTATCGTGTGTTTTATTAATATAGTAGGTAAGTAACTATTATAAGACATTACAACAATTATCTTCATCAATAATGTATTTTGCAAAAGGTAAATAATAGTTATTAATAAGTAATTAATGTGAAAGTCAGAAATTTAAAAGGTGACTTTACTAAAGATAAATAACACTTGAAAAAAAATCATCGACCTCAGGCGGGACTCGAACCCACGTCCCATTGCATCCCATTTGTTGTTGTAGCTATATGTATAGCTGAGTAGTATCCTACCCTTCAACATCCGATATAAATATTTTTACAAATATTTGACTATTGGTTAAGATCAAAATCAGATTGGCTTCGACAGCGAGAAGAAACACTTGAGACATTTTATCGTGTCACGTGACGTCCTCGGTAGCTTAGTTGGTAAAGCACTCGCCCGGCATGCGATGGGACGTGGGTTTGAGTCCCACCTGAGGTTGATGATTTTTTTTTCAAGTGTTATTTATCTTTAATTAAAACTTTGCATGGAATTGCTAAAAAAACTAAAATTTACACGGTGACTTCATTGATTAATGCACAATCATTAATCAATGAAGTCACCGTGTAAATTTTTGTTTTTTCAGACAAAATTTTAGAAAAACCTAGCTGTACAATATTCCTTTCGATTTTTTATTGTTGTAGAATAGAGGTATAGACAAGATTGATCAGTGTATGAAGGCTTGAAAACAGTACCAGATTCGATTTACACCATTAATAATGCGACGTTTGATTTAATTAATGATCACGATTCCTAGAACGAGAGACGAGTAAAGGAAGATCTGGTATCGTGTTTACATGTGTCCCAACGATCTTCAAAGGACGGCGGCGAAGAAATCAATCGGATGCCCATAAAACTGTTTGTACAGTGAAAGCTTCAATAAATTACTCGTGTTCATTTGTTTTTGTTTATTTTCTGTATCATACACTTTGAGTGTCTTTGAAGACGCGTTCTGTGGTTTCCTGCTATGACTCTAAGTTTCAATATTAATTTACAGTTTGTAATTTATTCATAACGGTATTTTTATTTTTGGTGTCTACTTCAGAAGCGATACTAGCGTTTTAAGGACTCTTTATACTTTTTAGAAACGGTGTTTGGTTTTTTGTTGTGTTATTGTTTTGGATTGTGTCGTGAGTTCGTGACGTGACCATTTTGATTTGCGAAATATGGTCTGTTAAATCAGAATCGTGTTCTTTTAGGTATTTTGGTTAGTCAGACTGATGATCCAAAGAGAACCACTAGGACCTAAACTTATCATAGACTGAATCAGAATACAGTTTTATAAATAACTAGCGACCCGCCCCGGCTTCGCACGGGTGCAATGCTGATACTTAATACACTACATTATACATAATATAAACCTTCCTCTTTAATCACTCTATCTATTAAAAAAAACCGCATCAAAATCAGTTGCGTAGTTTTAAAGATTTAAGCATACATAGGGAAATAGGGACTGAGAAAGCGACTTTGTTTTATTTATACTATGTAGTGACTAGCTGGCCCGGCGAACTTCGTACCGCCTACGCACCCGTTTGAGAGGTACTATCAGTTTGTATAGGAAAATCAAATTTTCGTTTTTAGTATTTTCCTTGCAATTTTTTATATTTTCTTACCTTTTAAAAACCTTCCCTGGCTTCCACAAATATTTCAAGACCAAAATTAACCAAATCGGCCCAATCGTTCTCGAGTTTTAGCGAGACCAACGAGCAGCTATTTATTTTTATATATTAGATCGTTTTAAAAATAAAGTGATTAAATAAGCTTCTCAATAAATGTTTTAAAACTAAAACTTCACAAATGTGTCTTCGCCGGTATTTATTTTTAAACTAAAGAGACGTATCAATTAAACCACATGTAACTTATTTATAAACGGCCGTTAGTGTCTTGTGTTATTAACATCGTGTTTTATTTTTCTTCTAAAATAACTGTTTTTCAACTGCACTCGATTCGATTAGATACTTTAATTTATAACTGTGAGGCAACATGTGTTACAACAAAATTAGAGTCAGTTGGATTACAGATAGAAGACTCAGGCGCATTACCAATGGACCGTCCGATGACACTAATGGCCTTACTACAAAAAGACAGACTAGTGTTGAACACTTGTCTAACTAAAGGTTAGTCAACCAATTTGAAATGTTTGTTAATAATATGTCTCGAATGTCTGATGTGTCAACATTTCAAATTGGTTGACTTATCTTTCAAGTGATTAAAACTAGTCTATAATTTTTTAGTAAGGCCATAAAATATTTATAAAGTTGCAGAAGGTATATTTATTAATTCTATATTTTCAGTTATATTTTTTAGAAGTAATTAAATATGACGAATGTTGCCTTGGATTTAAAAAGGTGTGATTTGAATAAAGTTTTATCATTGAATTATTCGTCAATAATGTTAAGTTCAATACCTTTGTTTGTTACTTATTAGTTTAGAGTTAGTCTACTGTATCTTCCTATCTTATGTTCTAGTTTTTATCGTAGTCATTTCAGTTTATTTCACATTACTTGCCTGTTTAATTAACATTCGATTTTATTATTAACAAATCTGGAAGAGAGATCTAGTGAATGTTGAAAGTGTAACGATATTTTTCTTTCAGAGGAAATAATTACAATAATATCGACTGCGATTAGGTAGTAAGCGTAATGCAGTAATGTTGATTGCTTTTAATTTAAACATACACGTTTTTCCTACATAAACAGTGTAACAGGTAATTTGAACAATTCTTGTAGGAGATAACGAAAATCAAAAATTCAATTAAAGTAATTGGTAAATTACCAATAATCAAAATCAGCATTAGCACTTACTACCTACATGCTGATTTATTTTGACATTTTTTACGTAACAAGTAGTTTCTAACTACTTATTACATGAATTCTAAAGTTCCAGAATTTTCTATAAATCAAATTTTGCCAAAACTATATCCATCCATCCACATCCGCCATCTGTTGAAATGAATATTTATGAAATAAGGACATTAGAAACTTAAGAAAAACTATTTAAGCAGAAAAACTATCTACTGAAACAACAGTTATAAAAGATTACATTACCCGCTTACTACTAA
The DNA here is from genome assembly GCA_950371115.1 of Anania fuscalis. Lineage (NCBI taxonomy): Eukaryota > Metazoa > Arthropoda > Insecta > Lepidoptera > Crambidae > Anania > Anania fuscalis. The sequence continues at coordinate 12,316,939 of OX493343.1, read as the reverse complement.
ACAAACATTACACATATTGCACAGCACATCCAAGAACAACAGTTGGTAGTATTAATATTCGTTGTCCGTATTACGTTACAGTAAAATTCAACATCGCTCAGCCACGATGTGTTAATTCACACCGCGATTGCAGGCCTACCTCTTATCAGATTACGTGATTATGCAACGCGGGTCAATGACCCAATTAGACAGACCGCAAGTGATGGATGCGATGACTCATAGCGAGCTATGATAATGATAGCGTGGAATAGTGAAGTGACCACGGTTATAAATAGAATGGGACATTTACAAAGCGGCGGTGGACGCGAAATCTAGTCGCGAGTCATTTTGTGAATGAAGCGTGTGTGATGCATCGCGCACCTGTCCCTTTAAAAAAATAAGTTGTAAAATTTTGGGTTGGTTTAAATAAGATTTTAATGTAAAATGTTTGGTATACTAACTCTGTAACTAAATTCTTATGTAATTCTACTCTTCCTTTCACATTCACTTGATTCAGCAACTTTTTTCACTATATATTTCACTCTGTATGTTTTTTGCTAACCGTACATTTTCAACGGTGGTCGGTAGTCACTTACTACTAGTAGTAGGCCTGTTAGTAGTTAAGGCCTGATTGCAATGCGGAGCTGTCTCATTATTATCATAACGTCTAGTTTTCCTATTTCTCACGATACCTGTTGTTTCAAGAGCTGATGCCCACTATATTGCCTAATTATATTTACTCTCGCCTCGCCCGTTTGTTTATTGACATGGTAATGGGGGGTTATCTTATAATAATGTTTGGATTAGACCGTGGTACGATATTTTTATGTTTGGAGATGCTTTAACTATGGTAGATTTAAGAAAACTGCGTCCGTCTGCCCAATCCTTTTACTGGTTTATCTGAGATCGGGCCTTTGGTCCCTCGGTATTACTTGTTTTCTTGCGCTAGAATCTTAAATTCTGAGCCAATATTTTAAAAGATAGAGCTCTCTCTTTTCAGAGTAAAATTGTAATATCATAAAGTTATATCTGGATTCTAGTCCCAGTGACTAACTTTTGGCCCACATGAAATTTGTGTTGTCTCAAAAAGGTACAAATATTATTGACCATCCCTTGATAACTGTATTTTTTTAAGAATAAAATTAGTTTTTTTTTATATTTTGGACTGTCAAGTTTTACTGACGCCTAGTGGACGGGTAAAACAGATTAAAAGAATTCAGCTTTCTTCGTAAAAAGTGTTTTATAATTTTTAAAAACTGTGTCAGTTTTTAAACCTGTCTGTATTAAAAGGGTCATTTGAACTTGGAACAGTTATTTGTCTTGTACCATTAGTTAATGGTATTGACATTTGTGGGTAGTTAATTATCCATTGTGATATATTTGTTTTGTAATGGATATTTTAACAGCAGGTTAATGAATTATTGTATTGTTTTCTATAAAAGTTTCTTCAAATCTTTAGTGTGTGGGACAAAATAATCAAATTTCGTGCAATATTAACCGTCACCAAATTCTGCAGTAGTCAAGACCTACAGTTAGATGTTTCCTTAGTAATATAATTCGAAATAATCAAGAACAATAGCAGAACTGTCACACATCATTACCATTGATGAGAATTTAGCTAGACCAAGGTCCAGACTATAAACTCATAAGTAAAGTATGTAATACTGTGTCCCAAAATTCATAGTTAACGTGAGGCTTGTGCCCTTCAGAAGAACGCTTAGGTTGGTTGAATGCTCTAAAGTAGAACGTTAAAAGGCTCACGTTACTTTTGTGTATTAATAATATTATTTTGTGTATTATCATAACAGCAATGATATCATCCACATAATTAGAGTCGTATTCTTCGCCAAATTACTCCATTTGCGCATTATTGCTCTAGCTATTTAAGAGTTCCGGTCCACTTTCGCAATTTACGACCTAGTACGACAATAGATTACGGGTACAGCTTTGGCCTCCTTGTTTAGCGACTTGTTTTTATAGCTATGCTATCTATTATTGTATAAAAAAAGTCTGGATGAATTATGGAATTATGTATTATCAGTTTTAAAATCGCGTAGTAGTAGCATAAGTAGTTTAGAAAAGGTTTTGCGAATTCTTACGAAAATTTGAATAAGTTTTTAGGAATAGGTGCTTATCTGATATAAGGTGCTCTCCTCACAATATTTAAATAATCATATTAATAAAGATTTAGGTGAAATTGATACTATCGCTATAAGTTCCCTCGCCCGAAGTGATTTAGTAGTTTTCCATAAAAACGCTCTTAGAAGGCGTGGTTAGGTTGTTATCTTCAAACTTTAATAAAATGATTATCACCTTTACTTTTGCTCCGATTTTTTTTTGTGGTTTCGATAAATCGATTCTCAAAGATAAAGAATTCTCTAGAATCTCTGTGTTATCTGTTTTATTTCATTTTATTTTACTCATTAAAATTTTAGATCTTAGGTTTTTTAAGTTTAGAGTTATTTTAATATCTACTTTCTCTCACCTGATATCCTTTCTACCCGAGGTTTTGAAATATGGAATTCTTAAAGTTTATCTCAAGCGCAACGTGTAAGATGTTTAATATTTTAACCATTTATTAATGAAAGCGTTCGTTCCGCTACCGCACTTGTAATATGACAGTCTCAGTCGTCCTCGTCAGACATCTGTTGATATGTCTTTCATGAACACCTGGTTAAGTCCAATAACGGGGTGGAATCTACTGTGTATTTATAATTTTATAAAGTTAAAATTGGATCATTTCTTTGCAACGGCTTCCTTTTAGGTAGAAGAAACTCTTGTACAAAATCACTCTTCTTGGGTCAAAAATGTCTTTATCATTACTAACAACAGACTCTACCCCAAAAACCAATTAACCCTAAATTTAAATATCTCTCAGGCGTTTTATAAATTGGTTTCATCTTTAAAATAGGCAATCGTTATTAAAAATATAATAATTTCCAATCGATTCATCCACCTGTCGATCAAAGTCTAAATTGTAACTCAATCACAATCGGTAATTATGGTAAGAGCGGACGGCGCGGGTTCCACTCAAGCGCAGCCCGTAACTCGATAATGTGCGCCATAAAACGCACTGTTTGTTATTTTTACCCGGATCCATGACAAAAGGTCCGGGCTGTCGTAGATTGCGATGGATACCGCTGGAAGAGCCAAAAGTATTCTTATTTAAAATTGTTCAATGATTTCAACAATTTTTTGTTTTTATGGAAGAGAAATCTTTGTGGATCATTATGACCTTTTTGGTGGAAGACCATGATTGACCATTATTTGAGAGAACGAGGAAAAGCCTATTTGTAATTAAAATAAAGTTGATTATATCAAGAAAGATAATTGGTTCATACTTCTAGTGCTAGTAGTAATTCTACGAGTACTAGTAGCGATTCTACACTAAAACACATTTAGATTTAGATGAGCGTATCATTGTTTATAATACACAATTACACACACGCATTATAATATAACGAGACAACTCCTAACAGGTTTTGAAAATCTAAATAAATTATAACTGCATTGTTTATTTGCATTGCTAATAGAGCTGCTTATCATTTGGCCAACTGAATAAAGTTACTGCCTTTGTTTACTCAAATAGCAATAAATCTCGAAAATTGATCTGATTTTACTATTGCACTTTGTTGTTTTCTGGTACTTACCTGCCTGTAATAAATATTTGTCAAGTGCTTTGTTTGGTTGATAATGGAAATATTAATCACAGAGTAGCACAATTTGGCTTACAGCTTTATCTTGATCAGCATTAGAAACTTTAGGTGCAAGACTTATAAAAACTTGTTATTTTTAAAGATTTGAATCGCTTCCATTTTTTTTTATCGTTGTCCTCTTCCCATACCTGCTGTTTTTTGTCTATTCCTCGATGTGTTTGGACAAGAAACAATCCATGAAACAATAGTTAATTTCGTCTTCGTCTTCGACCAGAATTTTGAATGGGGTTGGTTCACTATACCAATTTAAATTCCTCTTCATTGTACAGTCAACCGGTATTGAATTCTGAACCTTGCTATATTGATATAAGGATGAATATTTTACGTTTTGTGTGGTTGATTGTACATGTGTCCCGAATGGACTATTTTTAATGATCCCAAAAGTCGTTTATAATAGGTTTGATGTATTAAGTCGACGTGTTATAGTAATTTGTCTTGCGTGCTTTTTTATGTTATTTTGTACCCTTTCCAAAGCGCTTAGTGGTTTGTAATTATTCCAGTATAAATACAATTTAATTACTTTGATTGTGATTTTACAGCTTGTAATCAGTTGGTTAAAATGACTACTAAAACGTACATTATATGATTGTAAAAAGCCGTTAAATCGAATTTATTTTACGATCACCTCACGTGGAGAAGTTAATTGAGATAAATTAATTTGTAAGCGGTTTGTGAATTCATTTACAACGATTAAATAAATGGTATTATATTAGTACCCGTGTAACTGGTTATTGAGATTTCTTCCGAACAAGTCGCACATTGATTTCATGAAGAATAAAGTATTTATGAACAAATTAACTAGCTTCTTCCCGCGACCTGATCCGTGTAGAATTCAGCATTAGACCAAAGAGAAATGAATACCTAGTCAAACCATAAGGACAAATACTGTATGCAAATTATAATATCTTACGGAGATCAATGTCACTAGGTGTGCCTAATTATAGAATTCAGCCGTCAAAGGATGATTGAGTAAAAAACATCCAAATATGCAAGGTTTTACATTTTATTATACTCGTATTAGTAGGATAGCTACCTACCGTACCCATAGTGACCGTATGCTATTAATGGTAATGTAATTTTCCAAATCTGTTTCCACAAAGCTAGACTGAACAGACACTTTTGATATTTGTGGGTTTCTTTTTTGGTGCATATTCATCATCATGCCTCTACGGATCTCTAAAGGAAATGTTCTGTAAACACTCACACACTCTGTAAACATCTGCTCTCAAAAGCTACTAGAACTGCAACAACAATATTATAATGGTTATTCAACTGACCCCTGCCAGTTGTGATCTCATTCTGCGCTTGCCGGTGCCTGGTCTTTTGAAGTCCTATCAGAGCAGAATCTTTATTTTAAACAAAATTCTACGTAAGTCTTATTTATCTTTATTCTGTTTGTTACAGTTGGCTTCCTTATCCTCGCGTTCTACCTCTGGGGCGATCCCTACAAACGGGGATTCTTCTGCGATGACGAGTCTCTGAAGCACCCGTACAAGGACTCCACCGTCACCAATGTTATGCTGTACATCATTGGACTTGGACTACCTGTTGTCACGGTGAGAATTGAATTATTTAACTGACTTTTGTTAGTGCTAAGATGCATCTTCTTCCTCTACAGAAGATTTTGAGGTAGGCAGTTTCTGAGGTAGAAGTGCAATACTTTTATCCTTAGGAACTGACTGATAAACAGCAGGACTCTATATTTGAGTAAAATCTCGCAATTGCCTGTCCTCCTGTCATTCGCCAGAACTATATCGATATCATTGCTTAATGGTCAATTTAGCATTCAGCTGTTTGTGTTGTTGATTATATCTGCTTGTACTACATATTTATGTTTCCAAATTGTATGAAGATAATTTAATTTTACATACAATACTTACAGTTACAGTATTAGAGGTTCAATCACTTTGCATCGACAGTCAATTTAAGCCCAAACAAACCGAAAGTGAAATTTATAAAACTTGGACTCTTATTTTTTCCTTCTTCAATTGCCAAAATAAAGACTACAAAACGATTAGTAATACCATAATAGTGTCGTAACCATAATATTAACCCATATTTGGAAGGGTATTGTTTAGCTTTGTGCTGTTTACTCAAGTGTTCACAAAAAATAGGCGCCTATTCCTCGTTTGCCGTTGCACTTCGCCGATGTCACTGACCGTGCCATATAATATCCGAAGCGTGTTTGCACTTTGGTTTGGTTACGTAAAAAAATACTGGGGCAAGTCAAGTTACGCGTAGCACGGTTCTGTAGTATTTATTTTATTCGATACAAAATTTATGTTTACATAAAAATGCAGGTTCAGTGGAAAGTGTGGTCAGCCTTCTTTCTAGGTCAGCTGGACTTCTTGTGAAGAGTTTTGATTTTAAAAACAAGCTATTCAGTACGCCATTAGTAGTTTATTTTATCAGGATTTTCTTCTTCTGTTTAAAATCTAAGCTCAAGATCGTTGAGCTTCAAAGAGCCTGTTTTCAAGTGTCATCTCTTTGGCCTACTGGTTCTAGACGAGCTAATTTCTTCTAGACATCTCTCAATTTTTCAATTTTTACTTGTATGATTCGTTTCACTCCTTGCCGACCAAGATGTTATGGTTGGACGGGTTGGATCACGCCTGGTAAGCTCTAAATATAAAAAAAATCGATCGTCAGTCAATATTAGGCTGTGTGCTCACGGAACACCGTCCTATTATCAGTATACCCGCCCGCTGTGCTAACCCATCGGCTATTGTTGTGTCCGACGCCTTATCGGCTAATGTTGGCTTAACCATTCCAATTTGTCTCCAAATGTTTGGACAAATAGTTTACAAAGTTTCTTACGTAAGCCATAACATGGTGTAATTTCATGTTCGAAAGAGATTTAAGCGATTATTACAATTTTACGAATGCCTCATCATAACTCTCAAGATGGACATAAATGTGCTACTTTCCTATTTCACAAAATAGTCTATTGTTCACCTAATTAATATCATTAAGTTTAATTGAACATCAAATAAACCTATTGTCAGTGAATACATTTCGGACGTTAATTTAAATATCGAGAGTGATTTCTATCGACTCATCTCAAAAGGTTATAAATTAACACAACATATGGACTGGTTTGAAAACATTTCAGATAAAAGTGTGTGTTAAAAAGTCGGCTTATCACTTTTCTATCGAGCGATCGCCTTCTAATTTGATCAAAGATATCTCTACACATGGCAGGGTTCCCACCGACATTCTTATCTTTTTTATTTGACACTTCGGATTACTAACTGGCCGTAACGTAAATTGATTTTTTTATTGCATTGACGTCAATGTTAGGTACAAATAGTTTAAAAAATCCTGTGGGGTTTTGGCAAGCGCAGTATGGAATATTGTGTACTTTTATCTCGAGACGAGGTTAGTCTAATGGTAAAAGTTTGTATTCAGTTAGTAACACAGTAATTTTTAAAAATAATATTGACAAAACAAAAATGTTTAATAAAAAGGTTATCTGTCATGTGATTGTGTATCTTATGTGATGCCAATTGTCATTTTTTGTGTGTGTATAGCTTGTATAATTATTGTTATTGATTAAATCATACTACTTAAAGCCTTGACTAAATATCGATATGACCTAATGATATTCGATTAACAGTTATCGTTATTATTTCATATCTGCCACCTTGACCCAGTTTAGTGAGTATCGAACGATAATTGCTACATGAATATTTGCATTCTGAATTCGTAAAAGCGATAACAGCTTGTTGCTACTCTACGTTGTTTTGTGGGTAGCTAACTAACTTCCCGTTTCGTAACCCTCATTAAAAACATAATTATAATTAGTAGGCGCAAATATACTTTTGTCTAGATTCTATTTCTAGGTGACAAAAAGTAACCCTTTTGTAATGACTGATGAGAAGGATACAGCCTATGTTATTTACATCTTCACTGTACTGAACCACTGACTGACATGACTATTATTTTAACTACGATATCCCTAAATCCAACCCTAAAACAGGCGTACTAAACTTTTAAAGAACTTTTTTCACAATAATGTGATCATAGAAACATTCTTAGAATACGAAAAGACATTCGAAAACTATTTTGAAATCACGCGTGTGTATTATTACATTCTGACATTCACCTTGACCGTTAATACTCTGGATATCGGCCAGTAAATATTTCTGTATCGAACCTCAGTTAGAGCATTGGCTTTGATTACTATTGTAGCCGTAGTAAATATTTTCGCTATGTCAAGTTGTAAATAAGCCTTATCAGCTGATTGAGATGACTACTTTAACATTGTATTGTCACATAGTCTAAGGGCATCATCAATATTTTCTCTCTGGCATTAATGGTTCGTTTGAATAGTACAGACGCTTATGTTAACAAACCTTTCTAATAATATCACATTTAGATATTGTCATTGTAAGATGACAATATTTGCATTGCATAGTCAGGCATGTGCAGGCATCTAATGCGTTTTATCAGCTGATAATGATGGCTTTTAAACATTATATAGTCTATGACAACGATTTATTTTTATAAAAAGGGTGCACAGTAAGTTATAGATACCGTACAATGGTTTCATTTTTAAAACTACAAGGGGTACACAACATTTTGCATTAATTGAGTGATGGCATAGCATCGTTAATTTTGTGTTGTTTTCTTTTAATGTCGACAGAATTAAATTCGTAATTTATCTTAGAGCATATTGTATTGGCGACATAACGATTTCCGATGTATATTTGCATAGATATACCGATTGTGGTAACCATTAATCTTCCCGCGTACTACGGTTCAAACCAAATTGACATCCGATAAGATAACTATCGTAACTCATACGACGTTTTACAAATTATTACGATGCTAATAGTGTAGCCACCGCCCTTGTTTATCGTGTGCCACGAGATTTATTGTACGATCCCGCCACCTGGGTTGAGGATATTGTCGCTGGTTCGGTTGGACAGCCAACGACTTACTACAATCCGTAAAATTTTAATTGATCTTTATTTGTTCAGTTATAAGTTGAAAATCGATTGTTTATTATTGACGTTTGAAGTAGTTTGATAACCTGTAGTGTTGACTGTACCACTCTCCAAACAAATTATCTCTTTTGCTCCTCAGTGCTTTACTGAGAGACCAATCTGGAACTAAATTGTCCGAATTTGTCTTTGGCCTTATCTGCCTTGCGATATTTTTATCGTTATGTTTAAAGCTTTTGGTCTTCTAAAATGGTCAGTGAATGTTTAGCTGCTGTATTGTCTTTTTTTCTGAAGTCAGAAATAATCCGTAAAAGTAGTTTCATTTAAATGTATCGTGTTCGCGTAAATAAAAGACAACAATATCGAGAATCAGAGTTTTAGTTTGTTTTAAAATTTTCACCATGCGCCCAAGATCTAATACGCTCACTATTTACTAATTCTATTCTTCTTCTTCTTCTTCGTGTTGACTCAGGTTTTCATATATGTGAAGACCAAAACTCAGCCACCGATATACCACTATCGGTGGCCTTGCAAAGATCTTCGCGTGTGCAGGTGTATGGACACGCTGGGCATGTCAGAAGATGAGCCATTGTCTGGGGGGAAATCCCGCATAGGCATGCAATCTCCAAGCTGTAACCCCACCTGTGCACGTTCTCCCTGCTTCGGCCTACCTGGGTCCGTAACCTATTTAAGGACTTCCAGGTTGCCCAAGGCAGATCATGTCCAAGGGAGGGTCGCTCTGATAGCTCTATGTTCGGGTCTATGGGGTATTTCAACTTCCATAGCTTTAAGCGGGCGTCTTTAGCATCCCCGTCCAGAGGAAGAACTTTTTTGATAAAGTTCTGACGACTTTTTAGCCTCTGGGCTACCGGCACGTGGTGGTATAAGGGGTGCCGCTGGTCCTTTTCTTTTTTAAGACGCTCTAGAGCGCTTGCCACATTCCTGCGGACGTCCGGGGGTGCGACACCAGCCAGTGCATACAGCATGCCAACGGGAGTTGGCCTTAGACAGCCCGTGATAATTCGGCATGTTTCATTTAGTGCTGCATTCACTAGATGTGTGTGTACTGAACGGCACCAGACTGGACTGGCGTATTCGCCAGCTGAAAAGGAGAGGGCTAGGCCAGTCGTCCGCAGAGTTTGTGGTGAGGCTTCCCACTTAGAAGATGTAAGGCGACGCAGGAGGTTGTTCCGCGTGCTCACTTTCTGCTTGGTGTTAATGCAGTGTTGTTTAAAAGTCAAAGCTCTATCCAATGTTATACCGAGGTATTCTGGAGTAGAACAGTGAGCAATCGGAACATGTTGAGTGTCCGCCGAGCCTCTCGATTGCGCAGAATTAATTCTATTGATCTTCATTCTACAATAAAACAAGTCAACGCAACTGATTGAATGAAACTAACATTTCGTAAAAATAACTGAATTTGGAAGATGTGATGGACACACAGTCAATTATAGCGACGGACAGAGATATAGACAATCTAGACAGTTGCCTATACAGCGACATATAGCATGTTTCATTTACGGGTGTAAAATACTTATTTGTTCAAACAGATAAATGCATGCAGCATACTTAAATAAAGCCATAATGCACAAAGCCTTGTTTAACCATAAACTTAATAGAAAACGGGTAAGCAACTGATTAATCCGTTCACAGCGCATTCAAAGCGAACAATGTCGATTATCTCGAACCATAAACGCGGTTTATGCTAATAGCTTTATCGTTTTTGGGTCGTAACTATGCGCGAGCGCAGCGTAGGGATGTGCGATGTTTATATCCGATCTGTAGGGTCATAAAGTAACGAAAATGCCTGCTATTGCGATACGTGCGAGCGAGTATGTTTATCATCTACACACTAGTAAAGACTCGGTCACAGTTTGAATAAATATTTTTTTTAAGGGTCGTCTCAATTTTTATTTACTTTAAAGACTTCTCCCGAACGGAAATAACTACACAAATTCTACCCTTAATTACACCAATTGTCTTACCCCAAACCAAGCAAAGCTTATTCATTGGCGGCAGAAACAAATAAACATACGTATACATTTAAACTTCCATGTCTTAGTTACAAATTCTCTTGTTTATCACAAACATCTGTCCCGCCGTCTCTTTGTAGCCCGGAACGCGAGCCACTGATATTATTTCGGACACGGATAATCTATGTCAAGTGTTATTACAGCGACAGCCCTAATCCCTAGCGCAACATAACCCTGGAAGTGGTATGGATCCACGGAAGCGGCGTGTCATTGCCGTACGTCTAAATATAGAGACGCAGTACATGCGGGCGAGTTTTTACCGACAATTGCCAATTTGTACATGTTATTTTTAAACTGCAGACGCTTTTAGAATTTTTATTAGACTCTGTCTAGAAAATGCTCCAAATATCACTGGAACAGCCAAACCACCTCATATAAGTCAATTAAACAATAACAATGACATATCCCAAATGCAAGTGTAGGTTTTATATACCTTGCTGTTTATCAAATGTTATTATGATTAACAAATATTTTTAGAACCATGTTTTTATATTAGTTAGTACCCTGCATGCTAAACTAGAAAAACTTATTCTTGATATTTATCTTCACTATTATCATTCATAAGCTTAAAAATTAATATAAAACTCATATTTTGCTGTATAATATATATTTACATATTTAATTTAATTATTCCAATCGTGCATATTAGTTATTACCGTCGTGACTCACGCCTTTTAATTAATGTGCTTCCATTGTAATATTAATTGCACTTGGCCACTTTCACTGTTTCCCAATGCATACATAATTAATATTGTAATTTAATGAGCCCTACAACTTGTTGATTATCTTCTCGTACTTAGTAAATGTCGCCGAGATTTTTCCTGGCTAGTGCCTTGAATTTGTGCAATCTCTTCATCTCTTAATACTAACGTTAGTTCAAAATCAAAATAGCTTGCAGGCCTCACCACACACACACAACAAACCTCTCTTATATTTTCTTTAAGTCGAACATTACTTCAGGATTATAGTATTAGTGCTTTTCAAGATTCTCATCATAGCCTTACGTAACCCTATCTACATTCCTTTCCTCTTTCAAATCTCTAAAACAAATACCTTACGAAACGTTTGAAGTAAATCTTCCGATATAATGCTCTTTAACAACTTCGTCTATGGCTACTTCTTATGCAGCTTTGTCGGGAATGGCTTAAGGATCCAAAGTTATTTACGTATTATATCCTTTTCGACCTTTATAAATTCTATTTTAGTACGCAAGTCTTGAGGTACATCGCTTCAGACAACCTCCACTGGTCCTTCCTGTCTTCATGTTTGTTTACTATTGTTTGTTTAAATGACAATGCACATTAAAATTTACTAAAATAGGCAATATTTTCTTTTCTTCTATCTCTAGGCTCATCTTCTTGTATAATTTCAATCTGGTAATAATAGTTATGTATTTTATGAACTTGTATACTGTTATTCGTAATCATGTCTGTGCGCTGAGCTCTTCTTACAGCTTCAAAAAATATTGCTACTGGGTGATTTGCAGCATCTACAACCTGTGCAAATGTATATGTGACAGTAATAGCTTCGTAACCTAGAGATATGCCTTTATTGTAAACCTTACTAGCTTCTACACCACACGATGTATTGTTATGTGTTCATGAGATAACATTATCTGGCAAGGAAGTGGCTTGTTCTTGTCACCGTATATCCAGCCTAGCCCCTGCTTCGTTCTAAGTTAGATAACACTAATGCTTTTTACAACTTTGCCCAACGGTACATGTGCATCGGCTTTGACGGGAATTGCTCAATAATCCGAAGTTATGTGTGTCTTGTTATCCTAACTGGCAACGTTCGCTAATAGGCCTAAGAAAACGTCTTTGACATTCATTAAGAAGATTTAGGACCTGTTTTATTGAATTCTGACAAACTATCCGAAAAATAATTAGCATTGGTATCTCAAAATTATTATCTTAGAAATTCTATGGATTTGGTTTAGAAACTCATTTAGGGAAGTTACGTGCTTGTAATTCATTGTAATTGTGCAGTTTTAGCTTAGTCTAAATATCATCCTCCTAACTTAAAGTAAAATATTAATTAATTACTAATACGTAAAAAACTATATTATTACTATAATACGGATATAAATTCGGATCATTAGGCCTATGTTCAGTAGTGGACGTCCTGTGGCTGAAATGATGATGATGAATATTTTTTTTTTACATAAATTCCCGAACTAAGCAATTAATATGCATATTATCTATCCATACAATACAAATTTTGTGCATCACAAAAACGTTTGCCCCTTGAGGGACAGCGGGACTCTACCCTAAAACGGCCTGGCTCACTTGCGCGAAACACTAGACTAGACGCCGTTAATAAAAGTTTTAGACGAATCGGTCTTGGTCTCAGAGTAAAGAATAGAGTGTTACAAGTTACTAGAAAATGAACGACAGACTATGGTCTTCACACAAACCATTATAATCCATTCGGTACACAAGATCTCGTGTCAGGAAGACAATAAATCCGAAAGCGTATCTGCTATCTGTCACTTTGCCCGCTGGTCCAATGCTCTCCCGGCATCCAAAGCAAAAACATTAGGTCGTTGATTCGACTCGGTTTATGCAATGAGATGCTTTGCATGCGAATTACACAAATCGTGCTAATTATCATTATGCATGTAATGTCTGACAAATTAAAGTTAATTTGCATGATCGATAATGACTCGAAAGTTGCGGTAGACTTTAATTACTTTATGGTAAATCTCGATGGTCGAAAGTAAGAATCTGTTATTATGGTTCACGCAAGTGAATTTGCATAATATGTAATAGAAGATGCCGATTGTGTGGGAGTTGCAACTTGCATTGAACAATCCGTATTGTTTAATTACGTTTTTATTACAGATAGTGTGTGCGATTGAATGTAAAAGATATACTTTTGTGTTTAAGTTTAAGGAATAAAGGAGGAATGTAATTTTGATTGATCGGGATACTAATCACAATTGGTGATTTATATTGTGTTGCTGTGCCAGACAAGACCCATAATGATCTGTATTTTAATTAATCAGACCTTTATGTACATTGTGGAAAAGCAATAAATAATTGAATTGAATTTAATATGTAAAACTAGATGCAACATAAAAATCCTCAGCTTGCTTGCGACAATCTTTGGGTAGCAATTAGTGCATTTGCAGACGTATTTTATGTTAAAGACCCATTAGCCTCCTGATCTGCCATGGTACTCCTCTGTCAGGGTTCTACTCTAGCACTTCTTTTGTTTTTAAAACCCCCTCCTTATGTGTGGCTGGGTGAACACAGAGTATTTATTTCATTTTACCTGTCATCACTACATCTAGTCACGGACGATTTTAATTGCCGTGAATTTTATAAACCCACATTTCACAACACTATGTCATACTGTAACCAAAATCATGATATAATAATGATGACAAACAAGACCAATATTGATACTAAAGATAAGATTTGATGTTCGGAGTAATTTTAAATTATTCATCATTATTATACTATTGAAACTAGCTATTTTCGTATAGGTGTGCCAGTCTAAAATTAAATAAAACACTAGTTACAATAAATAAAGCGGATTTATACTATAAGTCTTTGGATTTGTCTTAACATATTAATCGTGATTCAATTACCCAACTACCACATCATCCCAGGGTCGGCGTAGTAAATTTTCTTTTTTCCTAGTCAGTCTCTGTTTTTCTTCAATCTTAATCTTACAGTTACTCACCAAAAGCATAGCCTCTTCAGGTTACGACCCTTCATTTTTTTTCATCCCGTACCAAAGCACGATTTCCATATGATATTTTTATAATATTGCCACTTTTTTTTTAATTGGAAAGTATAATTTATATTTGCTCTGATCCTAAGGTCAGTAGCTGAAGCACTTGTGTTATAGAAATCACAAACTTCGACGCTACCACAACACCCAGACCCGAGACAATATAGGTTCGTTTTCTACATTGACTCGACCGGGGATCGAACCTTGAACCCCAGAGATGGCGACGCCATATAGCCCGTCGTGCTCGCCTCTCGTATACGGAGGTCGTCCCTCGGCTACGGAGGTCGTGAAAACTACTACCATATTCCTCCAATAGATTCATTCCACCTTAGGTGGATTTAACGAGAATGAACAAGCATTCTCGTTAAATCCACCTTTATATTCTCCGTCTTAACCTATAAGGATAAGATTGGGACGGGACACCTACGTTTGCTATAGTAGATCAATTATACAGACCATACGCATCACATCAATGACAGCATAGATGGCAATGAGCGCGTAACGAGACGATTCCGCTTAGCTAAGTACACGGGTGACGTAAAACTAATTAAGGAGAGTAATTTACTATCTTGGAGTGTTTTTTACTTGTTTCTATAGTCGTAACAGCATTACCAAATTTGTCTTATTACTTCAGACAGACATTTACTTATCTGATATAGTTTGGCTCGTCAATCCCAGATTTGAACCGCCATATTAAATCCTTGTGGCATGATTATGTCCTGGAAATGAAGTATTGGTGGCGATGGGATATCCAACTATTGCTGCGCTACTCAAAATAGATTCAGACAAGACCAACTGCATATTAAAAAAAAACATTAAAAATATTTAAAATAATGAACTGAGTTTTAAACTCCATTTACTTTCTCACGATCACAACACAAACTCAGCTCTGTCAACCACCTCAATCACACCGTTAATACAGTTTACGAGGTGTGTAGACACACAGGCCTGCGACTGCGAGGAATTCTACCGTGTGTACCCCCGCCTTATCGAGTTATTAACACCCCATTAGTTTTCATTTACATGTAACGTGTGAGTCACGGAGTCTCGTCTTTCACTTGTTACATTTTTTTTCCAAAACCTGCTTGTTCTGGTAGCTGCACCACTTTTTATAAGCCCTCAGAGTTTACACATAATTTTTACTGCCAAAAACTTGTCAATCTATATAGTACAAAAATATGAAAGTTTTTAAAGTTGCTTCAACATTATTTAATATCTATGCAGCATTGGCACCCTGTCTCTTACGACAACGACAGACGCCATGGAGTTAAGACTCTGTTATTAAGTTATGGTAATGAATGCTGGAATCAAAGTTTTCGTTTTAATTTAACTACAAAGTCGACCACTCGGGGAACTGTTTCCCTTATTTTTATTCTATTTACCTCTTTGGTCAAATATTCCATAATAATCCACATGTTTTGAAGGCTGAAGTAACAATTCATAATGGTTTATTTATTTTCATGTTCATATCATCAAACATTTCGCACACTTGACTACCAAAACTCTTAAATTGAAGTGGCCATTAGCAAGCCACTTTAAATGCAGCTCAACATGTTCATGCGAGTATTGCATATTCTGTGCTACGAAACGATCAACATAAAATGAAGAAGATACAAAACCTAGTTAGCGGGTTTTGTTTCGCTTTCTATTTGCTTACTGTAATTCATTTCTTATGATTGACTTTTTATCCCAAGTTTTTACAACATTCGTTGTTGAGGGTCAAAGTCAGCTAGTCCTCGGTACAATAGGTCGCGCCATATAAGTTTCTTTATTGTACACTTTTTGAATCGATGCAATTAAGTTACTCCCACGTCCAATAAGTCTTCATGAGAACGAATATCGTCCGATACTATCCTTTTCAAATTTTAAATTGTTTTTTTTAAATGTTAGTGGTATATTCCTAAATGATTTTACTGCTGTGTTCATGTTCCCCTCGACCAAAAAAGTCACGTTTGAATTATAAAATAGGGTGGGTGATATGCTGTGCGCGTGCGACCCGACCCTGTACCATATTACAAGGCCGAAACGAATTTTATTTGCAACAGATGTATGTAGATTTTTGTTAAAATTTTGGGTTTTATTTAGGAATACAAGGCTATAAACCGGATTGCAATTTGCATAAGTTGTATCTAACCAATTTGTGAATTTTACAACACTTGCCGTACTTGACATTACTTTTAAGATTATAAAGGCGGGCCTCGGTCTCAGTTGGGGTCAACTGTCCGTTTCTATCCAACCCATAATCAAATCGTGCACTTGAAACGAGTATATCTATACTTTCTGTAGATTTTTGGTTTAATTTTTTACTAGTTTTCATACTCGTATCATCGCTACCAAATCCTTACTTCTCGAGACAGTTTTTAATGCTATTCTAAAAGACCTCGGCTTGGCAACCCAAGATTCAGTTTCCATATAAAATATGTGTATAGAATATGGTAAATACCATTTTAAAGATAGATACATAGATAGTTACTTTCTATTGCACACCAGTCACAAAATAAACAGTACAAAGAAAAAAATACTTTTAAAACTATTATTACCAAATTATAAAAAATTCGAGATGAAACGCTGGAATATTATTAAAAAAATTACTATTCTACGAACAATGATTGCAAGGTAACGTGCCAAAACTCTTAGAAATCTTGATACTGCATATGCAGATTTAAGAAATATTCATATTTTATTTGAAAACGCATTGAATAAATGCAAAGTAAGCACTCCCCAGGCAATGTACAGATAATCGTCAGCTTTAAAATTCAATGCTGCACTTCTGTGCAGCCTTTATGCATTTGGCCTTCTTGCTCATTTTGCCAGCTTTAAAATGAGGCTATCATAAGTATGTTTCTGGGACCTATTAACATTGGAACCTTCACCTTCAGAAAAGGTTTCGATAAGTAGCAGCATTTTAATGTCCAGAATTAAAGGTCTCTTAACCGGAACAAGTTTAACATGGCTTATTGATATTTAAGGTATAACAACTAATACGGTCTATATATCGCCTAGCTAAAAACATAATAAATCGTTCGGTTAGTGTGCAGAAGCAAGCCACATCCTTGTTTGTTTAATATTTATACAATTGCACTTTAGGTGAATATTGTCTCTTCGGTATTCCCAAAAATGCGGAAAAATTGCCTCCTTTAAAACGTAAACAAGAAAATCGCACTCCCGCCCGCTTGTTTGCAAAGCAATAGTGTATAATAGGAACTAAACTACATCTACTTGTTCAATCATGAAACCATGATTTAACATCAATGATTTTTGTTTTAGCATAAAATGATTTAAATCCTCTTTGGTGGATTCCACATGTTAATAATCCTACTATGTATAACTAAAATGTTCATACATTACTTGACTGTCTTCTAGGTTTGACCCCCAAAATATTCAACTTTAGGTACCATGTTATAAGTGATCACAGTTTACAGGACTTGTAGGGAATTAGGGATACGATTTAACGCATTCAGCAGGCCAATATGAAATTGTTCTACTCGCCTAAAGCCCAAACCTTCTAGGGGAATTTACAATGAAGTCATTAAAGATAATAATGAGGCAATGCTTTTGTCCACAGATGATTCTAACAGAATGGATAAGGCTTCGGGACTACAAGGGTCGGCCTCGCACGGTGTTCGGCAAGGAGCTGCCACCTTGGCTGTGGGAGGCGTACAGAGTAGTCGGAGTCTTCCTCTTCGGTTGCGCCTGCCAGCAGCTGACCACCGACGTCGCCAAGTATACCATCGGGAGATTAAGGCCACACTTCTTTGATGTGAGTATTTTTTCTGTTTATTCGGCACATCTAATAAAGCCCATCATCATCTCAGCCTAATGCAGTCCACTGCTGGACGTAGGCCTCTCCCAAAGAGCCCCAAAGAGCACGATCTCCCGCTTTTTTCATCCATCCACTGCCAGCCATCTTCCTAAGGTCGTCGGTCCGTCGAGCTCGGGGGCGTCCTACACTACGTTTGCCTAGGAGTGGTCTCTACTCGAGAACCCGTTTACTCCACCTTTCATCGGTTCTGCGACAGATGTGGCCAGCCCAGTGCCACTTAAGCTTGCTACATTTTTGGACTAAACTACTATTTTTTAATAAAGCCCATAGCATACCTGTTTTGTTAAGATTATCATTATGGATTTATTGAAAGTAGTGAAGAGTGACATTAAGTCTCATTATAAAAGCAATTACAAAAAGATCAATAATCTATGTTAGCATATGAATGATATGACCATGACAATTTCCTATAACTTTTACCTGGCCTAAACTTTTGTGAACTGATACTATAGAGACTATTGAAGTCTACATTGATATATAGTATGGAACACAAATAAATTGGCTTGCAAAGAAAGACAAAATTGTATTACTAGATATGACAAGTGAACTATATCAACACTGTAGAAACAATATTTTTAGATCAAGCAAACAGTAGTAGTTAACAAAGGCGACACCGCGACATTTGCACTATGTCACACATAACACAGCCTCTAATCATGTTTGCGTATCATTATGTACACAATTATATGTTGGTTGAGGTGAGAGCGTCACGCGAACTCATTTGCGTATAGAACACGTGGGAAATGGATTTTTATTGTATTGTTTGTTTAAAGATAGTACAGTTGAGACAAGATGTAACAAACAGGATGTCTTGAAACATAGGACAAAGTCACTACACTACATTTTAAATCGTTTGATAAGTTCAGCTGCTAAAAAGGTAATAGTTGTTTATGCAAATTTTAATTCATCTCTTTTTAACTTCTAACTCCAACCAAACCATTACATATTTGATGAATAATAGCAGAAAATAATAGATCGGGTGGACTACCTATATCATTTTGGCCTGAAGGCCATGATGTTTGATACAAATCCCTGAAATAGTCTATTTACCTGAAGGTAAGTAGACTATTTCAGGGATTTGTACTTTATCATCGTCATAACCAAACGTCTCCCAATCCCAATGTACCAAATTCAAATAAAACTTTTGTTAAAATAAAATCCTTACGTAGATTTCAAGGTTCAATATATATTTTTGCATCCGACAGTACGTAATTCAAGGTGCGTGTTGGGTAGATTTTCATTGCATTGTTATAAAGATTGTGTTCACAAACTAACACATCTCACCGGCTATCTGAAATCATACATTACGAAGGTGGCACAGTTGTCTAGGTGAAAATGTTACTGACAATGTTAGTTTACTAGACTGGTGTGTATTTTCTACATTTATTTGATTAATATGAATGTATTATCAGCGATCTCTAACATTCTGACGGCTGAATTGTTTATTATTTGATTTGATGTACAAACTAAGGAAAAATACTTGCAAAATACGATTTGAGCTGTAACCATTTTGACTTAACATTGATAGCTAGTTTAGTAAAAGCTTGTGAATGTATATTTGGTCCGTCTGTATCTCAATATTACAAACTATCTACCTGAAGTAGAGGAGGCAATGAAAGAGAATAATTAAAAACAGTCTCTAGATAAATCTACCGTCAAGCCCCTGGTGATGATGCTCTTAATTAATAGCCACTTATAAAATTTCTCCAAATAAGTCATAACTTGATAACAATCGTTTTGTACCGTGTAGTCCAAGAATTAAACTTTCTTCCTATCCATCAAACTAAACCATCAAAATTCTTTAGCCATGATATCTCCTAATTATTACACTTAACTGCAATTAATCTCAGCATTATCTGCAACTCGCATGCGCAAGCGCCGTTTACGTGAGCTGTCATCGGATACGCTACAAATGATCTTATCCCGGTATTAATTAATATGGACTTTCATAATGATTCCCGTAATTTTCTTCGGTCTAGATCTTTTCAAGTCTTGACTTCAATAGAAATGTCTAAATAAAGCAACGATTATTTTACCATAATTCTTTACAGAACTTTATTGTAGTACCTTTCCTGAAATTGCAAATCCATCTAGATATTATAACTTGATGTTCTTGGTGATTTATAAGAGCTATTGAGTCTTTACTTTGGAAAAGCGTAATATATTTTGTTCATCGATAACTTGGAGCTCAGTAAATTAAGCCGCACCATAGTAAAGGCTTTTGTCCTGTCCAACGAGATAAAATCTCTTTCGACACTCGACAACAAAAATAACTATCCCGCCGGCGTAGAGGCAACGTTAACCATTGTTTGTCTAATTAAATTTATCTCCCTCAACGGTATTTCAGTATGTAATAAAATCTCTCTACTGAATATTGAATATGAAACTTTTTTATGGACTCGGTGACTGACGAAACTGTAGAGTAATTTAGAAAATTCTTTGGAGATAAACTGGAGATGAATTTACTGTAATATTATTCAAGACATTAAACCTTTAATGGTAGATTCGAGTTCTTATCAAAACATTAAAGTAACATTCAGATTAAAGAGAAGAGCGTCTGCGAATACGATGAATACAGACCACCATAGTTGATGATCAAAGCAGCGACTAGTATCATAAATTGACCTTGATTAGAGATTAAAATGTAATGTTACCACGTTTATAGTAAAGATGAAACTAACAAGATGACACAAACTCTGTTAAAAAAATAGGTAGTGTTTTGAAATCCGAACTTCTTGGTGCCCTTCTAAAATTGGCTGGTTATAAGGAAAAAGCAAACACTGTTGTTTAGAATAACGAAAAGTACAACAATTTTTTCACGGTGGCTAGATAAGAAAACCAGAGCTTATAATGTTACTACTATTTTAAAATCATAAATATTGTTATTTATTAAATTTTACAACAACTACACATTGACAACAGTTTTAATTTAAGCAAAAATAGTTGCAAATTTTGAAAACATTTAAACAGTAGCACACTAGTCTTAAAAATACTTACAAGTTTATTTGCCTGTATGAAAATTTCAAACTAACCACAAAGAGAACGGTAGTGCAAGACGACAACAGTCGTTATTTTATAAGTTTCAGATTTAATATGGCCAGCTGTTTTTTGGTGTGCAAGAGAAAATCTTTCTCGGGCTTTTTAGTCTTTCTAATTCATCATATTCTTTGTCGGTTAGCTAGTACGCATAATTGCATTAACCTCGGCACTTATCTAATTGGATCCACTTGAGTGGCTCTATTACTACAGCTTCGTCATAGTTGCAGGCGATTTTACAAATGACTTCTTTTATGTTAACTACAGAAGGTATTATTGTTAATAATCTAGAATTGTTAAATTATTTTATTTATTCAAGCGTCACTTTTGATGTTACTTTTCTGATATACCACGAGACGGTACGTTATTTTAGGATGCCCCTCAGTATATGCAGTCTGTCGTAATCGTAAATCTCAATTAAATGTTCTTTTTTATTTGAGGTAATGAGTGTTGCATGCTTGTTTTAGTAAAGCTGTGCTTAAAATATTATATTTGAGATTATCTCTTTGATATCCATTTTATTGATCCATAAATGAACCCGTTTTGGAGGTTATTAGGTACAATTTGTTAATTTGAAAAACTTGTCAGTTACAAGTTGTAACATTAACAATTAACGCTGTACTTCAAAAATCAAAAGCCTTAATGGTAATTATGATCACTGATATCTATCCTTCTATCAAGCAGTCAGATGTAAAAGATTTAAAGTAAAATCATATATTAAAGTGACGGTTTTTCTAAGATGTAAAACATCAAACTTTTGAGTCACGGAAATCAAATAATGGCTATTTTGTCCACATATTTTGATTTTCGCATTTACTATTTCCCATTA
Source organism: Anania fuscalis (assembly GCA_950371115.1). Lineage (NCBI taxonomy): Eukaryota > Metazoa > Arthropoda > Insecta > Lepidoptera > Crambidae > Anania > Anania fuscalis. The sequence continues at coordinate 12,294,836 of OX493343.1, read as the reverse complement.
ACTTAAAATCATATTGAGAAACAAGGTTTCACAACAGAAGTATTTTAAAAAACTGCAACCTTTGTGGCATGTAGGTGGTAATGGTATCTAGACTGTAATTACTGACTTATTATTCAAAAGTAATCATCACACATAGTATCTTCTACTAAATAACATCAGTTATCAGACAACAAAAGCGAATCCAATCTTAATTGTGTTGTACAGTGTTCATCAAATCGGAACCATCAATCAGGCCGACGAATGCATCGGAAACTGCACCCTGGTAAATTCCCAGACAGTAATGCAAATCTAACTTTGTACCTAAGACTATATTTGGATTAGCTACCTATGTTGTTTTTGCATCTGGGTGGTGCACGTTGGTGTGAAATTGAAAACTTAAGCTGACTTATTAGGAGCCGTTCTGGCGACGGCGAGTGTTTGATTTATTAGAGATTCTTTCACCTCCATGACAAATGTTCAGACTGAATTACAAACTAACTTTAGAATTCAGTTTTAAAATTAGTCCATACAAGTTAGATCAACTTGATATAAGTATAATAAGTTATGTATGCATATAAGTATGCTACGTTTTTGCATTTGGGTGGACCAGTCCGAATTGCTTTTATATAAAATTTAACATTAATATCTAACAAATCTGCTTCGAATTCTTACAAATCACATCAATTTTAATAACCGTATTGTAGAATTATCAGGATTCAGGATTGATTTGATAGATTTTGAAACCAACATTTCTTACTGCCCCGTACTGCTCTTATACCGAGCCTGCTTTTAAACTGCCCTGCTTTTTGACATTGAGATTTTAGATATACTACTACAACTCTACAATCTGCTTCCATTGCAAATAGATGCGATCTAAACAAGAGTAACATATTTCTGTAAATTTGTCTCAGCTTAGTCTCTGGTGCACCAAACTTTTAAAAGTTTGTATCTCGCAATTCCGTACCGTTCAACGTTTAAGTAGATGCAGCCGGTATAATAAGTGACTATAAATAATGCGCAGGGACACGCTCCGCCGCCCCACGTCTTGTAATTTTGACTTGCTGGATCAGCGGCGTCGCCGACATATGCGTCTTGTTGGGGTTCTTTTTGTTTTGCAACTAACTGTTTCCTTTGACCGTTATGTTGCGTTCTTTTTGTCATCTGATGTGATGGATATTTGCAAGCTACGTGAAATCTGAAACATGGATTACTTTTGACATCAACTTCGAAAATGTATGCATGAAGTTACTAATTTATTTAACTGGAAATAACATTCCACTGAAATGGGGCTGGCCCTACGACAAATAACAACCTATCAGAAAATTTAGCTTTTTTCAATCACAATTTGTTTGAGAAAGAATCTGATAATATAGGCGTATTGATATAGTTTTCAAGATAAACACTGACTATAAACAATAGCATTAACTATTTAGGTCGCCCAATTAATGTCGCTATACAAATTCTAAAGAATTAAAATGAAAAAAGGTGTGTGTACTGCTTTATACGCTTGATTAGCGATGCGTGCCTGTGCGACTGTGCAAAAAGTCATTTAACGCTTTCAAAGGTATTTCTTTTTTTGTTCATCGGACATCTTATTTACTCAATGATATGTTTACTCTCCGTCTACATTATAGGGGGAATAATATTACGCCATTTGGTGTGTGGCATTCATTTTTCCCTATTCATACCTATTCATTCCTCAAGTCCATGATTTGATATCAGCGGGGTTTCGTCAATACTTTTTTTATTATAATTCCCATTGTTTGACAAAATTTTTGTACGTTATGCCACTTAAAATTGTCATCGCGATCAAAACCCGTCACCCATAAGACGTTTTAGCCTGTATTATTTTTGATATCATGTCACGTACTCATTGTATTGTCCCTTCGCCTAACCATGCGTAAACGAGTAGCTACAGTATTGTATGATTTTCGTTTAAACACAAAAGAATTTAAGTCAGATGTGGATTTAGTAAAAATGTTGTCGTAATATTTTAAAGTTTTGGTGTCTGTGTATTCAAAAAATATACTCTGTCATCTACACACTTACAGTGCCTTAAATAAGACCGCCCATGCGTTTTAAAAGCTCTTTGAAAATGTATTTACGTGACAACCACTGTTTAAATTATATTCGTCTTGTCATCGTCGGTTGATCAATCAGATTCTTTCTTTGAAAATAAATGATTTGCAAAATTATAGGCTATCTTGGGTTATATCGTTTGTATTTTTTGCAGAATGATATGATTTGTTTTGCTATTTTATTTTACCCACTCATTTTAACTATTTCAACCGTTTTTTAATAATAAGATGAGTATTTATGACTATTTAATATCTTACAAGATTAATGTATATTTATTTTGGTTTTTAAAAATGAATAATTTTGCATTTGACATAATAAACAGAGTTAGGTGTTGATTCACTTTGTTTATTACTCTGAGTTGGTATATTTAGGCTTATAAAAAGAAGTTGTCGTTGAAATGTATATGTTTTGACATTTTAAACAGACTTAAAACATTCGGAAAAATGTCTCCATCAGCTCCTTTGTCACTTTCCGAAATACCAAATTGTGAAGTGACTCTCACTTTATTTTTTGCAACAAGAACTTTCCTTTTGGATATTCAGTTCTGGTCTTTATTCTTGACAAATGACGTCCGACCAACGTCTGGTGTAAGTGATTTTGTATCGCGTCCTCTTTTAGTTTATTACGAGGGGTATTTTCGGATGACTGCTGTACAAATTGTTTTGGCTTGATTGATTTATTGGGCGTGCTAAGGGATTTACGATTCTGCATCAATGTGCACTTTACATCGTCTAGTTATGTTTCTATTTTGATAGTTTAAATTAAAAGGTTGTATATTCGGGCATACTGGTTTTCTTACCGCATGTTATAAAATATGTTTTAAGCATCTTGGTAATTCTACACTCAGTATTTTCTTTCTTGTTAATTTTATGTATATTTCACATTTTTTTATACTGGCCAACATCACATACATTGCTATTTACCTTAGGATCAGAGCAATGTATGCGATGTTGTCAATTATTTATTATTATAATTTCGTAACAATTTTTACAATATGTGCTACAATTGTATTACAATTTCTCGTAAACAATATCTTAATATACAAAATTTTCGTGTCATAGTGTTTGTAACAAAACTCCTCCGAAACCGTTTGACCGATTTTTATAAAATTTTGTATGTATTATTTAGTAGGTCTGAGAATAGGACGTTATCTATTTTTCATACCTCTAAGTGATAAGGGTAGTTCACCCCAATTTTTTATTTATTGCTTACCACTTTTTTTTTCAATGATTCGGCATTAAAAATTTCACCGTTCTACCACATTTTAAATTGCGATATTGGTACTTTAATAATTAATTTATGTGGCAAAACAACGTTTTCCGGGTGTCAGCTAGTATCGAAAAAAAAAAAAACACAGACTTATCTTGTTAAAATTATCTTGAACTGTAAGTGTCGCGTCGCTTCGAAATATCACAGTGGTCATGAACTACAGTTCATGATCCGCATGTAATCTTTATATTTGTTTAGGCATTTCGATCAAAAGTCACGTTCGGATGTCTGCACAAATTGGTTGTTTTGATTTGCTATTGCTACATGTAGACAAAATGCATATTAATACGTTTAATTTTATGCCAATAATTTTGTATTTTAAGTCACTCAAAGTTGTGACTTTCTTTATTTCGCTTCAATTTCAATATAACGTCAAATGTGTTTTGTAACTAATTAATAATTATAGTTGTTACAACATTTTCTTTGGAACAAAAAAAATATATTTAGTTTATTTTATGGAATTATAGTATCAAGTATAAATATTTAACATCAACCCCAAGCTAAAAAAATAGAACGTAGAACTTTAAAGTTCTTTGAGTTCTTTTCTTTCGTGATGTTAACTTAGTTGCCTGTTAGACACTTAAGCATCAAGTCAAAAGAAAAAGTATTAAGTCGGTAAAATTGGTCCATATTTGTGTATGAGAGTTATTTAAGAATAACAACAGAAAATAATATATTGGAATTAAAATTATTACATACATAACTACCTATTTTGATCTTTACTTTTTTAAATATTTATGTATTTCTTTTTCCTTTAATGGATAAATTACACAAGTCCTAGAAACAGAGTTTATTATGTTTTTTAGTCTTATTAACATCATTATCTTAATCGAGTAGTTGCATGTGCTATTTACATCTATTACTAGAGAAAATTAAACCAGTTACATTATGACATTTACTTACCGGTCCGTAATCATAATGACATGTTGTTATGACATGTTTACCATTGCATGTAATAATGTTTGCCAGTTACGAACAGCATAAAAGTACTACATTTTTGATTTTGTATTTAATTTCAGTCAAGGTTTATAGTTTCTAATTAGCGACCAGTCTGCTTCAGTTCGCGCTCTGAATTACAAAACCGGTTGGTTGCGGGTTCGAATCCTTGTGTGAGGCAAAGGCAAATGTTTGTGTGATGAGCACGAGTAGTTATATGAACGTAAACTATTGCTGTTAATAATATATTTAAGTATATAATCCATCATCTAGTCGCCATAGTACAAGCTTGGCATAGTTTAAGGCTTAGGTTATCGGTGTGATTGTTGACACAATTTATTTCATCATCATCATCTCATCCTATTGCAGTCCACTGCTGGACGTAAGCCTCACCCAAAGAACGCCAAAGAGCACGATCTCCCGCTTTTTTCATCAAAAATACACCGATTTTCAGAGTCTCGAATTATATCGGTCTTAAAAATTTCTAAACAATGATATTTTTTTTGTTAATCGAAGACAGCTCCTAGCTAGCACACCCTGTTTACCTAGAATCAAACCCAGGAACCTTACGTTCATTGAATGAAACACCACGCCCACTACGCCAAACCGGTCCGTCTTTCGGGTTTTTAAATTGCAGTTATATCAATAATTTTAAATATCACGAATTTGAAACTTTCTTTCGGAATCGATCGTCTATGAATAACTAATCGAAATCGTGCCCGGGTTAGTCCATCTGCTCAGAACAATCCAGTGAACTTGAGCGGTCGTTGATCTATCGGATTTATAGCGCAGGCGCATTAGCGGCGGCACAAACGGCCAATTAGAGATATCGCTCAGCGACGATTCAAACTTCATCTCGACACGAATGGCTGTGGTACAAGCGACAGCGATTTACAGAATTTTATTAATAAAATTGGACATCATCATCATCATCAACATCACATATATTGCTCAGGTGGTAGCCTAAGCACTTGTGTTAAAGAAATCAGAAACAACGACGTTACCACACTAGAGATCCGAGACAATGTAGAGAATTGAGTTATCTTACACGACTGGAATTCTGATTCTGGAACCTGAGACCTCAGAGATGGCAACTAATTATACTTTTTTGATATGCGGCCTCGCTACCGCGAATCAATTAAAAAGAAATTACATTCTGTCAAAAAAGTTTCGGGAATTGATGATTTGTTTATGGTTCCAAATTCAAAATTATATATTTTTTTTGTTGTTGTTAGATTGGCACAACTGTTTTCCATTTTGGCGCGGAGTTTGAGTTACATCTGATAATTAGATTAATTACAGTATTGTTTTTAGTTATACCATATCTAGTGTGTATTGCGAATTTCATAATGGACAAAAACGTCGAACAAAGAGTTTGTCTTAAATTTTGCATCGAAAGTGGGATTTCGTGTTCGGAGTCTCTGAAAATGTTACAGAAGGCTTACGGTGAATCGACTTTATTAAAACCACGTGTTTATGAGTGGTACAAAGCGTTCAAAAGCGGTCGAGATGTGATGGAAGATTTGCCTCGCTCTGGTAGGCCATCAACGTTTGCTATTGAAGATAACATCGCAATAGTGAAAGAAATAGTGACTGAAAATCCTCATTCAAGTTTGGGAGAGCTAGCCGTCGAACTTTCTGTGTCACACGAGTCGATTCGTACTATTTTAAATAATCAATTGGGTATGAAACATGGTGCCGCTCAGCTAGTCCCAAAAGACCTGAATTTTCTCCAAAAACTCAATCGCAAAAGAGTCGCTGAGGACATGCTAGAACGAGTAAATTCCGACCCAACATTCATGAAACGCATTGTTACTGGTGACGAGACGTGGGTTTAACGATAATAAAAGAGTATTATCTATGCGTTATGCGGCGTTTAAGAGAGCAAATTAGACGAAAAAGGCCAGATTTGTGGAATGAAAATTCTTGTATTTTGCACCACGATAGTGCGCCTTCCCACAAGGCCATCATTGTGAACGAATTTTTGACCAAAAACTCAACAAATATCATCGAGCAGCCACTTTATTCACCAGATATGGCACCAGCCGACTTCTTTCTTTTTCCTAAACTCAAATTACCACTTCGTGGCACCCGGTTTCATTCGGTAGAAGACATAAAGGAAAATTCGCGGCGAGAACTGAACTCGATTCCGGAAAAAGCGTTTAAAAAAATGTTTTGATGATTGGATTATTCGTTGGCGTAAGTGTATCGCTTCTGAAGGAGCATACTTTGAGGGTGATAAAAACACAATCAGATGGTCTAAACTTGTTATATTGTCACCAAATATAGCCAACGTGTACCTAATGTGTAGTAAACGAACAGTTTGAAGTAACTAAATTCTAAGATTTGATAAGCTAACAATGTAAGAAATGATTAGGTTAGACCACACGAAAAGTTGATTAGGTTTGTTTTGTAACATACTGTTGTAATTGAATCGAATTGGAAAGGAGTGGGCGACATTTTTTTACTATTTTCTACAACAGATTTGGAAACCAATACTCGTACAATTTTGGATTGAGATTGCGGGCTCCTTTAGTCCAAATTGATTTGGTTTTAATGTTTCGAATTTGGATACTATTAAAATGACGTTGGCTATTAATGTTACCAAGTTATAGGTGTATCCATAGTTCACATGAGAATATGAATTGATTAGTTAAATACAACGCGACTATGTATTTAGTATTTTATTTTTAACTAATGTATGATATCATCCGATAGTCTTAGCACTTACTGAAGATCGCACACATGTGCCATTTTTATGTCGTAAAATTGTATGAATGGTTGGTATCGGTAGTTAATTGTATGAATAGTTAGTAAATAAAGCCCTTCCTCATTTGTTTTAGGCATGTCCCCATCGAAATTGTATGCCATAATGACTCTTTTTGTCATTGCTTTAAGGGTCATCAAAACGTCTTAATTCTGCTTGTCGCTTTACAAATCAATGTCGCCAGCCTGCGAGTTACGCTAGACGATAGTTTTGTCGCATTTACTAAACACTCAATTTATTCCGTGTCAACGAACCTAGTTGATACAGTCAGAATAAAAAATAGTGTACATTTTTATTCATCATCATAATTTCAGTCATTATAATTTAATTGACATTTAGTTTCTTGGTAGCTCACAAAGTTACCCTGGACCTATTTTCTACACCGCTCGATTATTTATGGCTAGAAAGTTCTGCAAATCAATGAGTTCTGGCATTAGGGTTACGAGTTTAGAGATGCCTATTTTTGATCGTGACTGTGCAGTGACTCGTAAAAATGTTTATTATCGTTTAACTTAGACAATTCCTCCTTATTATCGTCCACAAAGCAACTTGGTTTTATGATGTTGTTACTGTTATGCGTTCTAAAGTGTCGCCGTTTGTTTATAAATGGGGAAAATAATTAAAGTTTTTATTATTTTCTTGTTACTCTTAAAAGCTTTGAGAGCGATAAATTACTACGGAATTGGTCGTAAACTACAGTATGCGTGTTGTCACATGTACTGCGTGTTTAGTATCTCATTTTAAGTAATGAAAAGAAAGTAACCGGCTCTCTTATAATAAAATCACCTCCAGCTACTGCAAAAGGAATGTGGAAATAAGCTCCTACTTAAAAATCTTAATATATAAAACAAACTTGGGTTTGTTACAACACTTTATGATGTTGGATACGGTTTATGATTTGTTGGATTTTTCTCCACTCCGAATAGCAGACATATCATACAGACCTATATCACTACTTTCAATCATGTCAACACTCTTTGAAAAGCTCTTACTTAAAAGACTTAAACCGATCATACAGGAAAAAAATCTAAACCCAGATCATCAGTTTGGATTTAGGGAAAAGCATTCTACTATAGACCAAGTTCATAGAATAATTAATACTATCGAAAAAATTTAAGAAGATAAAAAAGTATGCACCACCATATTCCTAGACGTGGCACAAGCTTTTGATAAATTGTGGAAGGTCTTTGAACAAACTTAACTTGAAATGCTACCAAAACAATTTACAGCAATACTAGTCATACATAACAAACCGAGTCTTTAGAATAAGACAAGAAGACACTTATTCCGAACTAAGACAAACAAATGCTGGTGTACCACAGGGTAGTGTCCTAGGTCCGGTCCTGTACCTTCTTTATACCTGCGATATTCCTGAATTAGAAAACAGCACAATTACCACGTTTGCTGATACTGCCATTATGACCATAGGAGAGAACCACAAAGCAGCAACAGAGTATGCTCAAACTGCCATTAACCGAGTATATGACTAGACAAAACAACGGCGAATCAAACTCAACGAGTCTAAGACTTCACAAATAAAGCACTAAAATACTATCCGGTGTTAATTAATGGCCAAAACATACCATATGAAAATACTGCAAGGTATCTGGGTATGACCCTCGACACAAAACTTTGCTGGAAAGCTCACGTCAAGAAAAAAGGGCCGAGCTAGAGATTCGCTACAAAAAGTTATATTGGCTGCTGGGAAGGCACTCCTCTCTGTCAATACAAAATAAACTAACTTTGTATAAACAGATTCTTATGCCAGTATGGACCTATGGTATACAGCTGAGGGGCTGTACCAAACAAAGTGACTCTCAAATTATACAACGCTTTTAGAACAAAGTACTAAGGAACATCGTAAGGGCACCTTGGTACATAAGGAATGACAATCTCCACCAGGACCTTCAAATGGAGTTTGTAGAGAATGTTATAAATAAATATGCAGAAGCTCACGAAAAGAGACTCCACCACCATGTGAATGTCGAGGCAATCCAGGTCCTCAACAACACGGACATAGTGAGAAGACTTAAAAGAACAAAACCTTTTGAGTTAGTGCAGTGATAGTTTATGCTCATGCTATTTTCAAGACTTGTGAACAATGTGTCTTCCCCTTAATATTATTAGTGACAGTAAGAAAAGTGTTAATGAACACGTTCTTAGTTATAACTTAATTATACTTAAATTAGGTCAAATTTTAATTACTCATTAGTCTACATAGGCTAGATTGTAATATTCTTAACTCTGGGGCTTCACCTGCGTCTAATGTCGTTAATTAATGCTCTATTTGACGTAATACGCAGGTGTGGCCGGTCTTTGTGCGCTAATTTGCTTCAATAATATTAGACGTTAGGCGATAGCTCGGACGGCGGTAACTTTTGACACATCAAAGGGATTAAGCGGGCGTTTAGTGCGTTGTTGTGGCTACACCTACTACACTAAACATATTTAAACAAAGTTACATTCGAAAACTCTTTGTGAAATAAATGTTAAAGTGCATAGTTATTAAGTTACTATGGAGTAGACAAAATAAGAAAAGTATTGAGTTCTTGGAAGCGTTTTTTTTATTTTAAAGACACACTCACAGATCACACGCTAACTAAGTCGCTAGACGCTAGAATCAAACGTCAAATAAGTGTGGCCACGCACTTAGCGCGTAGCTTAATGCTTTAATTTATTTAACGCTAATCATGCCGTTTTTTGAACGTTAGGCGTCACGCAGGTGAAGCCCCAGCATAAGGTTTAAATTTTTAATTTAGGTCTTAGACAGATTATAAAAAAAAAAACTCCGAATAGCAGAATAAATAAGCAATAAAAACATTGGAAAAGCTGACGAAAAACAAAATTGACTGTTAGGCTGTGGTAGGTACGTAGTTCGCCGGGTAAGCTAGTATGGTTATAAAATAATATCGTATTTTTCTCTCAATATACCTACTGAGGCTAAAATAAATAAATATAGAGGAAAGTATATTCCAGCACAAACAGCCCGGTTCCATTTTATAATTTTAGTTTGTTTTAAGAATTGACCTGAAGCCTGATCAGTGCCTGAAGCGAAATTCGAACTAAGCCAATTTCGTTGTCAAATGTGAATAATCCTACTGTAAAATATTTTGAGGGTATGTACTTTATGACCCTTGACAGTGAAGATAGCCTGTACGTATCACACCCACTACGCTTTGTCCTGTCTAGCTATTGCCTAGTATGAATTTAAGATTCAATCACTATTTGTAAACACTGGTTTATCGCAGATCAAACTGTCAAATTGTGTCAATGCTGTAAAATGTATGGTAACGTATATGATACAAAGAAAGCTGTTGATTTAAATTCATTCAATTAGGTTAACCTAAATCGATCTAGGCACCAAAGATCAGAGACAAACAAGCAACCATAAAGACTAATATGCGCGTGCTTTGTCTCTCTTTAACAAGCTTTAACCAGAGCACTGTTATAATTGCTAATAAACAAATCTATACTCCATATTAGATTCTTCGTACCATTTGGGATTAAATTTATTTTGATACTACGAAACATAATTTCTCGGTACGAGTAAATTTCCCTATTAAAATAAATCAAGTACAACTATGCTACTGGCCATAAAAAGCCAGTAAAAGTTATAGCTTTCTTGTTAATCCGGTAGTTTGAGCCAGTTACTCGTATGAGAGTAGTTACTGTAACATATTTTGTTATCTTAGAACTAAAACCAATAAAATTTATCGGACTTTGATTTACCCTGTTTTATTTTCCACTGTTTCCTAGATGATGTAGAATTTGCAATTCTATAAATTACCAGTTTGATGACATTTCCATTTAGGCCAAAATTTATATCCGTAACAACATTTTCATTATCATCGAATATAATTTATCGAGTTCCATTACAATCAGCGCGTCACACAATCGATTACACGCCAATATCCATTGAATAAAATGCATCGTTCTCCCACCCTCTTTCGATTTCGACAGTTGCCCCAACTTAATGTTCCATTTTAATTAAAAGTTATGACGCATCACCGCTGGTTCTGGCATCGGGACAAAAGTGGTTCTTTGGAACGCTATAATTCCTTGATTTGTTGAAGATCACCCCTAGTTTAGACTCGTCTAGTTTACCAAAACCCCTGTCTGCAGTATAATTGAAATGTCGAAGAGATCTTTAAATCCTGGCTGCTATTACTATTTACAATACGGCTGTCCACATGAATGAATTCAAAGCGTGCATTTGTCTCGTTCCCTCCTTTTGTAAATCGGTGTCACGGTAGGTACAAGATTAGCAGGCTCAAGGTGAAATTGTCATGTTTTGTTACAATTTTTTACAACGGCCTAAAGATTGTCGCATTGTATACTCATTGTTTGGTTCGGTTGGGTCGCTTTTTTCAATATTTTTATACGTAGTTTTTGAAAATGAAGATGCAACTATTATAGAAGTCGGAATGCGTGTAGAGGTATGTTAAAAAGCGTACATCCTTCTTAGCTGGGCTTATTGTTGAACATAATAAAACCTGATAGCAACTTTGTGAAGGAGGTTTCAAATGATGGAGAGTTTGAAATTCAATATGCATCTTAAAACAAAAGACAGTTCTTTGAACAGCTGCTTCCCTTCGATTGAGTGATCGCTGCTGTTGAACCTTTAATGATAACAATTGGACGTGTACTAAAGCCAAATGAATGCATGTCAATTTAAATTTCTCAACAGCAGCAGCGCAGACATTTTTATTAAACGATAAGATTGTTTTACTTGTTGAAAAGGTTAATTCTTTGTTGTGTAAGAGATTGTACATTTTGCAAGTATCAGTCAAGGTTCATATTATGTCTCTATATCGCACGTATACAAACAATTCTTGTTTACAAAGTATACATTTTTATTTGGTAATTTACTTGATGTTCCTCCTATCTTTTTATGTTTCTTGTCAATAGGTTAATAATACATGAACTCTTATCGCTATTACCATCCCATCAATAATGTCTGTATGATCAAAGAAAATTAACGTTTCTTTGGTATAATTTAAGTAAATTTCAACTACATTACCCGTTATGTTAGATTCATTATGCACATGTCTTCATCAGTTTCAATAGATTTAATCATAACCTAATCTAAGTGCACCACCTAACCAAAATTATGATCACACTCAATGTTAATGGTTTCCTAAATCTCTCCGGACATTACACAAATGGTCTAACTAAACATAATAATGGCTGTTCAAGAGTTGAGAGCTATTGCCTGACACCAGCTAACTAATTGTGTGTGACAAACTGTTAGTTTAACTGTGTAAAGCAAACACTGCACAGGGTAGAGATTGTTAGCTCAAACTAATGAAGAGGAGTTAGATTTGTGATGACTAAACTTGTATTAGAGTAGAAATAAACGAAATCAATGCATTACTTTGACTAACATCTTCTAATAATAGATGTGATTTGCAGATTTGGTACTTGTTACGTTTTTTCTACAAACTATAGAATGAGATTTTGCATTCAAAATTTGCTTGGAACCTGTGAAAAAGAATGTAAATCCAAAAATCATACTATTTAAACTACGTAAGTTGAAATACATTTATATCCATGAATACATATTTGATATAAATACAAAGTTTAATATAACACGAAAAGTGATTAACTTGTCAACAAGCGGATATAATTTGACGCTTATTCGATGTGATTGTGTCGCCTTACTATCATTATTGAGATTTCACAAGGTTTTCCTACTGTAGTGCCTTAGCCTTCACATGACATTGAAATTGGGATTACGTCTTAATTCGTTGTAATCTAAATCTAAAATAGTCATTATGACGATGACCTCATCTTATCAGACAATGTTTTTATAACTTGCAGTTGGATTTTTATGTAAAAGGATCACTTGACAATAATAAGGGTATTTTTTAATTTGGAACTTCGAAATAAATTACAATGCCTTTAGTAAAATTCAAATTTAGTAGGTACATCCAAACTTTGGTACTATAAAACATTATTCGTAGGTACTGTAACGTTCTGTAACGTACTGTAACCGGCCAACGGCCGAAGCTGGGATTGACTATTGGGAATTGATCGAGAACAAATTATTTCACTTTATAAATTATATTTATTAAAAGGTTCTTTACATGAGGAATGCAGCAAATACTTAACTTTTGAATCGTTTTGCTTAATTGCAAATATCTAGGTTTACATTTGGTCTAGATTTTAATTATTTTTTATCGACTTCAGACTTTCTAATGAATCCCGAAAACAAAAGTTCTTTCTACGTCAAAGAAAAATATTCAAAAGCCAGTTTCATAATTCGAACATACCTTGGTAGACGTAGAGGTTTTATTCGCTCGGCTATAAACCTCTACATCCCCCCCGGTAAGAAAAAAATTTCACAGTTCATCTGAGAAATTTTCCTAACTCTCTCTTAAAACAGCCTACCTATGGACGAACTCAATTTAATACATTCAATGATGCCAATAAAGACTGAATGTAACAGTAAGCTGGAATGATTTTAATCACATCGCAACAACAACAACAACATGACACACATTAACATAAAAACATTAAAATTATAATACGACAAACTGACAATCATTCCAACTTTGGACAAAAAAAACATCCAATAAAAATTTATCCACAGAATCGACACAATTGTTCACTGCAAAATTAGTCCAGGAAAACAATTTTTATCAATTTAGAAAAGTAACTATGTTTCCTATCCTAATGGAAATAAATAAACAATTGACCGTCTTGATTATTAATAACATAAACAAGTAATGCCATCAAAGACCTTACTATGACGCTCATTTGTGAATCTGGTTTCCATATCTAATTTTGCTTAACTATGCACTTCCCCCTTCGCGAGACACAGCCTGAAATTATAATACACCCTTGCATTCTGTCCTAACCAAACTCCCATATCTGTAATTCCTTATCATGTATGATGTCCAACTCAAGACATCCCCCAAACGCTATGCGCTTGATGAGGCACATGATAACCAATTAACAGCTACCTAATCATCTTACTATAAATCCTAAACCCCTTAATGAATATAAAATTACCCCAAAACAGATCACTTTCATTTTAACATTTCGCATGGGTGTATTTTCAACAGAAGTGGTTGTGCTTGATCACAGTGCTCGATACTCAGCTTTCATTGTTATATCATGAGGAAACCAGATCCATTGAATTTCCCTAGAAAGAAAAACGTATTAGTCAACAATCCAAAACAAATTACAGTCACATCCTATCTTATTTCACAAAACTATAACCTACTTTTTTCCTATACCTAACTTTACCTAATCAGCAAAATACTATGATTAAAATAAATTTGTTAAGTTTCTTTCATTTTTTTTCAACAAATATTTACATTACACAATTAAATAATTGATACATAGACGTCAACCATCGGATCTGTCATTCAAGGATCATATAAGACGTCAAGCATCGGATCTGTCATTCAAGGATTATATAATACGTCAAGTATTGGATCTGTCACTCAAGGACTATATAGTATACTTTAAAAAGTAAAAGTTTAAAGAAAGTTAAACTATGACAAAGACTTTTTACACAATACTTTTTTCATTTTATTTAACCGACTTCAAAAAAAAGGAAATAATTATAATACTAAATTCGACTAAATGTTGTTACTTTCTTTTAGATAAATGATTTAACCAAGATATTAGAACTAACTATTATTATGATACTCTTAAAAAAAACGGTTTTAACTTATTATGATGAACAATGTGTTTTCTCCCACCTGTTTCTAAAATTTTCTTTAATAAATAATTATTAGAAAGACCTCAAAATAAACTTTTAAGGACCTCTGTATGGGCTAGCAAGGCTTGATCTTTTTATTAAAATTAACTTTTGTTTAATTTGGGCTTTACGTATATTTCTTAACGCCCTCGTAATAAAAATATTATCTTTATATGATGCCTTGTGAACAAGCGTTTCATCTACGTTAAAACAACCTAACCAATCGGAGGAGAAAGCAAATTGTTCAGTAAATTCGTTATTATCATTAATTATTATTTGTTTTTGAAGATTCAACTCGTTGATCCTGTCTTCATAGGTGTCCGTCTCGTACTGCATGTCGTCCAACTGCCTCTGACCCTTTTCCTCACTGTACACATTTTCTATAATATTCAAGCGTTTATCATTTAACATCGTGTTATTATTTCTTTCTAATACTTTGCAGTTCTCATTTTGCTTAGACACAGAATCTTGTTCAACTACCTCTTGACGCAACTCTTTGTTGAACTTAATGTTGTCCTTCAGACTTTGCTTCAATTTTGCAATTTCTTTACATTGCAGTTCTATTTTATTTTTACTTTCTAACAGTTTTTCTTTCATTTTACCATATTCGTCGTTGTGTTTTGCTATAAGTTTAATTCTTGTCTGTTTTTCTTGTTTTAATTCTAAATGCAAAGCTTGGGAAGATATCTCATTATCTTGTACTATTTTTTTCCAAAGCATTATTTTTCTCTTGAAGGTGCAATATCTCTTCTTCTTTTCCATTCAACTTATTAGATATAGTATCTCTTTCTTTGCTAGTATTCTCAAATTTTATTTCTAAAGCTTTTTTCTCTTCCGTTACACACGCAAGTTTCTTAATAGCCGACTCTAAGTAACCCTCTTTAACATGAAGCTCCTCTGCAAAAATCTTCCTCGTATCAGCAAGTTCATTTCTTATTGCTTTTATCATCTTATCTTTACTAACTATACCTTCAGATAGCTTTATGTTCGTTTCATTTAAGTTTTGACATTCTTGTTTAAGCTTTTTATTGAGTAGGTTTACCTTCTGTAAGGACAAACTCATTTCCTCCATTAATTCGCATTTTTGCTGAATTATTTTCTGCAGTTTAACTACTTCTTCTTTTAGATCCTCAACTTCTTTTGTCAATACCTTGTTACTCTGTTCGATGTGACCATAATAATGATCAGCAGTGGCATTATTTTCATTTGCCGCAAACTCTGACATAAAAGCCTCTTGAATAGCTTGAAACGTTGTTTCGTAACTTGTGATCTTTATATAAAAATAATACGCTGCCCCCGTTAAATAAGCCGGCAATACTGCTACTTTGGCAGCATCGTCCCAACCATTTATATTAGAAATATATAAAAATTGTTTGAAAAATTCGGCACAACTGCCGGGATGCCCATTATACTTTTCCGCCATAATAATAAACAACTATCTACAACACTTATCTTTAATAACAGCTGTAGTCCGTTCTCCTTTTAATATTAAGCATCATCATGTCCTTACATCATATGGCTCCGACTTTACTCTTTATTCATCTCTCCGTTTCTTTATTATTTCTTCGTTTCTGAAAACTTGGTAATAGTGATTAATAACCGAGCTTCTTCGGGATACCCGGCGCCTCCACTGTAACGTTCTGTAACGTACTGTATCCGGCCAATGGCCGAAGCTGGGATTGACTATTGGGTATTGATCGAGAACAAATTATTTCACTTAATAAATTATATTTATTAAAAGGTTCTTTACATGAGGAATGCAGCAAATACTTAACTTTTGAATCGTTTTGCTCAATTGCAAATATCTAGGTTTACTTTTGGTCTAGATTTTAATTATTTTTTATCGACTTCAGACTTTCTAATGAATCCCGAAAACAAAAGTTCTTTCTACGTCAAAGAAAAATATTCAAAAGCCAGTTTCATAATTCGAACATACCTTGGTAGACGTAGAGGTTTTATTCGCTCGGCTATAAACCTCTACAGTACTTTAAACTTACAAATATGTTTTTAATTATTAACAATTCTTAGTAGCCCCAATTCACACACAGGACCTGAAACTGACGACATAAATCATAAGTGAAATTTATAAGTTTTTGCAATGATATTTAATTGTTATATTATATTATAAATTCATTTTTAATATCGTTGGGTTTGTAAAGAATTAAGTGTAATTTTTATGTAGTTTGCATTTTCACTTTTACATCCTTTTAGTGCTACACTCAATTATTCGTCGCAAAACTAAGTTTTAATGTTACAAAATTGGTTGAGACCAGTGTTATGGACCCTGTTGTTCGTCTGTATAGTTTCGGTCCTTTAGAGTAGTAGTAAAATTTTAGTTTACACAAAATGCTGCGCCTACTGCATGCAAACAGTAAAGCTTTTGATGTTTATCTAGCCATTTCGTGTACTTTACAAAATAAACAAGTGGGTGCAACGGCAAATGCAAATTCATTTAAACACCTTTTACTTATAGTAACATTTGTTTGCAAACATTTCAAATTATGACTGTCTGTAGAGAAAATTATTGGAAACACATCAATCTACATAGAATACTAAAAACGATGCCTGTTATAGGGGTCAAATTGTAAAGGTTATATTTTGTAAAAAAGAAGCATTGTCTTTCGGCTCCAAGCCAGATTTATTAATGCTAGTGATTTTTTCTTACCAAACTTTTACCATCTTCGTAGAAACTTCCAACAGTTGCTAAAAAAATCTGCTAATCCAATCTTGGTAGTCGTCTTAATATGAAACATATATGACTACAATAATTTGATGTCATAAAGTTGATCTGATGCTGATGCCTCGAAATGGATAAATGAACTCTTCGATTCGATTCTTTGTGATTTAGCTAATTTGATTCCTTTGGACGAGTCATATATTTTAAGTATTAAAAAGTATGTATTATGTTTTTTAAAAATATTTAAATTTTAAAATATATGCACCACTAAAAACTCATCCGTTACATTAATCAGGTGAATGATGCTACTAAATTAGTAATTCATTCACCTATTAATCACGATGTTTTGAAACCCAACGTTTAGTTTAATCACCTTTATTGTTCATTAAAATATTGTTTCGCTTGATTTAATTTAGATGTATCTATATTTGTATATGTTCTGTATTTATAACGATATGAGTCTCATACAGCTTCAACAAAAAGCAAATCAATTTAAAAGCTCATTCATCGTCTTATTAATATTCTGTATTATTACTTACTTATTAACATTAATTACAGTTAGTTTGCGTGCGAGTTAATATTTACAAGTTTCGTGATGAATAAAATTTATAACGGCACTAGTAATTTAGTTTTATCGACCTTCTCATAATTATAAAGTTTGCTCTTATAAATCATTACGAATTTACTAGGTTATTACGTATCTAAATCTAATTGAACTGGGCTGATTATTTTGCTAATGATGATGATGATGGGAGTATAAATTACTATGACTTGCAATTCTAATTATTGCTGCAACATCCACATCGCGAGCTATCGTTTATTACTAGATTTTGTAATAGGTTTATAATTGTTAGTGATATGATATCCTACTGAAGTAGTCAAAATCTTAGTTACAATATTTAGGACCAAATTATAATTTAGATATAAGTAGATTCGTTTTTACAAGATCAAATAAATCCCGTCAGCCATGATGTCCTGACTTTTTAATTCTTTTGACGTTAGAAATTGTAAAAATCCATCGGGTTATTATAAAGTAATAGAATTTAAAGGCTGTTCAAAATCTCACACTCGTTATTAAAATTAAAAGTTATTAAAACTGCGCAAGCATTGCAATGCCTTGCTTTGGGATGTCAGTTCTAGCAAAACATTACTCAACAGTGACGTGAAATAACGACGGCTGGTGGTTTTGACAATTTGAAATGCAGACAATAAAATTGAGAATAAGTTTTATCGTTCACCTAATGTTTCGATTTTTCCGAATAATTCAATGTTTGAAATTTTATTGTATACTTTAAAAAGATTCACAAACTGCAACACCAACGAACGTTGTTCATTTTCATTGATACCATTCATTCATTGAATCAGCTCACTACAATTGATTCATGTAATGAACTATATCCTCTTTCCATTCCCCGCCATGTTTGTCGTTATAATCCATTGAAATCACTTCTGCTCCTGCAACCATTGTCTCATTTGCGTCACAGTGCCGAAGGTCGCCATCGATTACCTTTCCAGTGAGTTTATAGGTTTCATTAACCTATGTACAGTCAGCTCATCAACCTATTACAAAATCGTATTTTTTTTTAATTCATGCTAATCAGTTTTACATTGTTGATGTTTGACATTGTACTATAGATTAATATTTTTTTTGTTGAAATTTATTGACAACTCCATCTGCTAAAGATTACTGGATGCTCATGCAGGCCACTTCTTATCGGGAAGTTTTTGGGGGAGGCCTACGTTCAACAGTGGAAGTCCTATGGCTGAAATGATGGTGATGAAACTTTTAGTTAATGATTTGGTAAAGAACAATGCAGGCAGTATTACCATGTCTGGTCAACGCCATATATCGTAGGATTAGTACATATTAAAAACGAATAGATGTCACTACAAGGCTCATTAGGATTGGGCTTGATATCAATGAACGATAACTCTTGATAAAAACGTTATCAAAACACTTTTTTAACACTTTTGTTTTTTAAAAATGAAATGTTAATAGAATTTTTACATTTATATCAAAACAAATCATTTTAACTAAAATTTAAAACAATTTCGGTATAATGCCATCTACCGGTTTTAACTTAAACTATCTTTTATGGAAACGCAACGTCAGCTGTTGGATTGAAAAAAACTAAACACGGCATTTATGTTGATTATAGAGGTAATATGCATTTCGTATTATTTTATCAAATAATTTGAAAAAATAAATAAAAGAAAACCAAATTTTAAAATGTAAGTATTTTTTTAATGAGTAATTATATACTCTCTGGTAATTAACGGTCAAAAGCAAGAAGCTTCAAAATGATGTAGCTTTTCTACAACTGTCAAATATTTGTTTGTAGGGCTACCAGTGTGAGTATTGTAGTTTTATAATATGGGGATTTGTTTTAATATTTGGGAGGTGATTTTAAAAATCAATTTTTAGGAGAAAAATATGGATTACTTATGTTTAGCCAAAAACGTTTCCCAAAATATCACAACCCAACTATTTTACACAAATTTTCATTTGGCAAAAAACGTTTGTCAAAACAACTCATTGCAATTTTTTAGTTAGCAAATCTTTTTTTGGGATATTATTGTTTAACAAATAATTGTTTGTCATGTTTCATTTAATCAAATGTTTCATTTGGCACAACTTTCTCTTTGCAAAATATTGCATGGCATACGATTTACAAGCTTACTCTCTAACTTTGAAAATATCATGCTGCATCGACGTTTGTTTTACATAAGGTAAAAAAATAGTTAAAATGGCTAAATTTTTCTTTGATCCCAAAAGCAATAATTTTTGGAAAAAAATCCTAAGGTTAATCTAAAAAAAGACAATTTGGTAACCCTGTTCCAATTTTTATTATCAACTTTGATAAACAATAAATTTTATTAAAAGGCATTTGTGTGTCACGCACGTCCAAAAGTCACGTCTAAATGACGTAAATATGTCATAAACGGTCGTTTCAAGCTATAACCTAATTATAATTTCGTTATGTATTGTCAAGTATCGATGCCCAAAGTGCTAAGAATTCCGGCTAATATTCCATGGGCGTACGACTTCGAATCTTAGTCGGCGACAATATTTTTTCGAAATCCAGACTTGTATTAAAATAGTTTGATGAAAATTGTTTATTTACATTTAAAACCATTTTTAATAACTAAATTCAGTACTGAACTTTTGATTATTTTTTTTTTACATAATATTCACAAAATAAATAACAAATAGAAAATGGGTCCCAGCTCGCCGTCATCAGTTTTCATAAAAATTAGGATTATACTCTAGTGAAATCAGCAACCGACTAAAATGAAGATAAATATAGTACTTAATATCTTAAGTAATGGATGCGTACAAAAAGTTATTAAAGATAATATAACAACTTGAAAAAAAAACCGCATCATGTGGGATCCGAACCCATATCTCATAGAAACTACGAGCGAGTGCCTTTTCAACTAAGCTACGAGGACATTAGAACAATTTTCGAAATTTGTCAAGTGTTAGTTTATATTTTTTGACAGAGTGTGCAAACACTTGTAAACCTTATGGTGGTTTGGCATTCTCTGACGGACCGAAACAGAAATTAATGTAAAGAAATGTTCTATTTTGACGTAGTATAATTCTTTCTCTATGGTTCTATGAATTATGGGAAGTTATCTATCATTGCGCAGATAGTGCCATCTAGTCAGAGAGGGAAACAAACGATGGCGTAGTTATATTTAAGTTCCATTAACTCACCACCTTCGCTGTCTTTGGCGCGAGTTAAGGTGGAAATTTTCAAAGTACCGAGACTGTCCCTCTGTTTTACGTAGTATTATTCTTTTTCTATGGTATTACAATATTTTAGCTGATTGCCATAGTACGATTTTAAATGTATTATCTTTCAAGACTCAAAAAGTAAATTTAAGGGAGCCTGTTTAATAACAACGTAAAGTATCTCCTGTAGACCCAGAGGAACTCTCCTTTAATTTACGCTTACAATAATATTTTATGTTCTGTTAACGTTCAAAGTGTATTTACTTTTATGGAAATTTAAGTATTACTGTTTTTTGATGTTAAAGCTTCAGTGTTAGTGCCTCTAAAGTTTAGTTCAGAAACACATAAATTTAAAAGGAAATGTTAAAGTTGTAATTATTTTTTTACGTTGTAAAGCCTATAGCCATAGCAGCTTCGTCACCACCAACGTGGATAAAACGTCTTTTACACTTGGGAACTTCAAGCAACAGATTCTCTATATACTAGCACGAAGTAACTAGTGTATTACTGATGATTAATTAAGCCGAACCTGCTGTGTTATTTTTAATATGGACTACAGTTGCGCGGCTAAGTAGCATAGTCTAAAAGCACTTTTAAATGATAATCTGTACACATCTTATCGCGCCGATGGTGTTTCATTTGAAACCGATAAAGACGCTCGTAAACCCGAGATTGCATCTATCTGCTCCCACTATGGTGTTATCGAAGTTATACGTTTCTGTAATTGCCCTTATCTCACCGGCATCATCGGAACAGGTTCTATTGCATTAGTAGTGCTAGTGCGTAGGGCTTGGACGCACTTGTGCGTTCAATACCGGTATTTTTATTAATGATAAAAAAATTGCTCGAGAGCTTGAGGGATCTTTTAATATTAGAATCTTTTAACTAAATATTAGTGACAGCAGGGAAATCTGTTTTTGCCCGACCGAAGTAAATTTATAAAAATATTGAATTCAAATTAGGAATACCAAGTATTTCCTTTCGACGCGTTAACCATGTACGCAAAACACCAACTCATGGTTTTATGGTCATTTGCGGTTAACTTGAAATATTCTTCTCTCGTATAGTTCTTGTAACGATCAAACCTACAGTTACTTAGCCCCAAACTTCAAACTAAGTAGAGCTCATACTATGGTTACTAGATTCCGGTTAGCCATATTTAAAACCCAGTCTAGACAATATGAGTGACCTGTACTTAAATACGAAATTAATTCCTCAGTGACTTGCTAAGTTTCGCGTTCGCATCTCAAATCGTTCTCCAATCGACTATCGTTCGACCATAACTCGATTAGTGTTCGGCGAAATACCAACTTGCTGCACTTGACTCGGTGGAACGCAGAGCCAAGAGAATAATAGGCGATAAAAAACTGGTGGCGTCCAAGCTGCACAGCCTGGTTCACCGCCGCAAAGTTGCTTGCCTATCGGTCTTCTACAGATTGTACTTCGGAGAGTGTGCTCATGAGCTGCATGAGCTCATACCACCGTCACCTTTCTTCCATCGGACATCCAGACGCACGGCCGGCTACCATCCGTTCTTAGTTGATATACCCATAACCCGCACTAAGCGCTTCTCATCATCTTTTATAATGCGCACAGCTAAGGATTGGAATTCCCTGCCTGCGTCTGTATTTCCGAGTGCATATAACCTGACTCTCTTTAAGTCCAGAGTGAATAGGCATCTTCTGGGCAAGCTCGCTCTATCGTAGATCCCATCTATGCTCTAGAGCAAGATTGGGGTCAAGAGTAAGCCCATCTCAAATAAAAAAAAAAAAAAAAAAAAAATCGAATAAGGAATTCGAATACCGTTAATAAATAAGTCAGGTCTAGTTGCTGTTTCCAGCCGCCGGCTCTGTCCGTCACGGAGATATAAAACGCCACAACATTTTCACACTCCGCCGACGTCGACTGTCTACAAATGAGATTTAGTCTTGATCGTTTTCTTTGTTGATGCTCGCTCTGGCGCTCTTGGTGTTGGTAAATACTTGTTTATTGCTATCATTAGTTCTATCAATGTAGAGTGAGTGCGTTTTGTCTTTTTTTACTGACGTTATACGTTGTATGTTAAGATTCGATTTGATTTCGGATGATAAAGATACAGTTTGGGTCAATAAGGTAAGAAAATAAGATAGAGCTGATAAGAGATAAAGCTGATATCGTGAACAGGGAACTTGTCACTATTCTTATAGATCAAATACGATGACTGGCATTTCTGGAATATCAAAAGAACTAGATTTTTAACCGACTTAAAAAAAAGCCTAAAGGTTCTAAGGTTGACCCGTATACCTGGCGAATGCTATAATAGAAGAAGGCTGGTACTACTCTTTCATCACTTTACTATCATAGTGAATGTATTTAATAGAATACCGTTGTTTCCAAATCTAAAGGTAACCACCTTCAAATTGATGTTATGTCGCAAAGACGAGACTAAAACAGCCTTTTTAACTATCGCTATATGCTGCTGTGAGTTGGTTAGAATTTAAAGTGATAGCAGCACGTATCGAAATAGCCACTATCGTATTACAAATCGCGAATTCTCAGTAACCATCATAATTCTCGTCACCTCCGATCTCATTGTTTGATATCGTGATTATCTAAGGAGTGTTTTCACATGCGCAGGCGCGCGCAATTTATTGGTCAGCGGTCACGACGCGCGCCGATTGAATGTAATCGCCCAATTGTCTCGAATAGCCCTTTAATCGATACATCGATGGACGATGATGATAATTTCGGACATCGTATTAAAAGGGTTAAAATGTTTTTGCGGTGGTAGCATTGCGTTAAATTTGTGAAGCAATTGAACCATATTTGATTAACTTATGAATTTAATTTTTGTTTTGATATTTGAGTTGCTAAATATGCAATGAAATTAACTTATAGGTCCTATAATCATCAAGTATCCAAGGCATATTTCATTTATAAAAAAAAAATTTTTTTGTAATATCTGGTAATTTAATTTAAATTCATTTATTTACAATGATAATGCATATTCTCTTAACCTCTCAAATGGTCAAAGCTGATATCAACCGATGCCGCGAGCAAGAATTATTAATCTAGCAATAAATCAAAGAAGACATCTCATATCGGACTCTACGTCAGAAAGGGTTATGCCATGGTCGCTATGGTAAATTGATTCGCCGCGAATCCTAGGCATAGATAGGGATCACGATCCTATCACTCGCAGGAATACCCCACGCGCCGGTCCATAGCGAAACCGGTGAGATAAGTATGAAATGAAGGCGATTTTCTTATAAGATAGAGTTGTAATACTAGCTGTATCTCGTGACTTGGTCTTGTGGGATTTCAAACCGGGAATACCTACGTTGACTCCAATAAAGCCTTAGCTTACGTTATAATGCAATTACCTAGTCGACATAGTGCAAACTTCTGATTGTGAAAACAATTTATTTATAACTTATTTTTTAATATTCTAAAAATGTGAACAAAATGATACTTTATCAGTATTTTTATTATATGAGAAATAAAGACTACAAGAATTTTTTAGCTATATATATAGATAAGCGCCTTTTGTAGTTTTAGGAATATGATTGTTTGTATCTTGTCGATGCTTGAAGTAACAATGTTATTGGTCATAGATACATCCAAAAATCATTGTCTATCTATATATTTACTGTGATAATATGCCGCATAATACAAGGATTACTTACTTCGAATGGTGTGTTGTTGTGCATACTTACAAAACAGCTTATATATATATATATTAGTAGTATAATACGGTATAAATAACTTGATACTACCTATCTTACTTTTGCATATTTTATTCAATATGATAAACACTGAAGCAGTTCAACTATAAATAAAGATTGATGCAAAACCCTTGTAAGATGTCATTGGATATCATCTCGAGTTACAAAGCTTCGACTGTGTCTCTTGTCCCTAATAAACTAGAGCAGCTTTCTCAATTAATTAATTGACAACGACACGCAATCTTAATTAGAATACTGGATGAACGAACAACTCGAAAGCTTCATAGCAGATAAATATCCCGGATAGAAGCACCAATAAATAAATAATAAACATTCTCTACTTAAATTATGATCGCGTTAATTCTCGTTTCATTGAATTTAAATTATGAAACGCACAAAGTTTGAAAGTAATTATCATCATCATCATCATCACCAGCCTATATCAATCCACTGCTGGACACAGGCCTCTCCAAAAGGAGGATTTTGCCATAATCAATCTATACTAATATTATAAAGAGGAAAGATTTGTACCTATTTTTGTATGTTTGTAATGAATAGGCTCAAAAAGTACTGGGCCGATTTAAAAAAATCTTTCACCAATAGAATGCTACATTCTTCCAATTTGACACAGGCTACATTTCATTTTGAAAAAAATTAGGGATCCTTGGTAAAATTTAAAAAATGTAACCGAAGGTGTAGAAAATTGAGTCTTAAAATGTCTTTCGTCGAATGCGCTGCCGAAACTATTAGCGATAATTGTCTACCCCGTGCGAAGCCGGGACGGGCTGCTAGTATATCAGCAACTAGCTCCAAGTATGTTTGCTAGATACTTCATCGTCCATATTATTTTCGGTTACATGTCATGAGCGCTCGGGCACAAAATGATAAAGACCGCTCGGGCAAAAATTGGGGATTGCTTTGCGCATCTTACGAGACGATCATCTTATTAGAGACACGTGTGCGCGGAATCTAACAAACACGGCCGAGAAGGCGTATCGTGCGACTTGCCAATCACGTAATCGTAATAGTCTTTTGAGCATCTTTCCCTCAGCGCTTAAGATCTGTGCCGCTAGTTTTACGACAACTAAGAGTTTGTACAGTAAACAGCACGTCGACCTACCCAAAAAGTTAAAATTTCTCCAATAGATTTTCAACTTTTAGCCTGACATGTAGAGATTATTTTCAATTGAGAAAATTTGACGATTTGTGGTAGGTCGACGAGCTGTTGTCTGTACATTAGGTGTAGTAAGAGATATGTGTAGGCTCGCCTATGAATGTAAATTTAAATCATTCCGATTATATGAGCTATAAATAATGTATGCTCTCAAAAAATACATTTCGAAATTACTTTTAACTCCTGATTATGCGCATACCTCCGTGGACGGTAAGTATGTCATCCCGACAAGTATGTCGATTTGTGTAGTAAGTGGATGTAAATCCTGTATTGGGCTTAAGGATTTACATAAATACATATTAGTAATGGTAAGACTTCATTCTTTTTATTTAAGACAAAAGTGTATTATAAAATAAGAATGACTTGGCGAATGTAAATGAAATTCTGATATAAATGATGGTTGGGGGATGAGATGACACTAACCGTTTTTGAATGGTAAAAAATCTTATTCGACATTGTAGCTGTATGAATTAAATAAAGATAATATACCATGTCATTTGTTAAAAATAAGTATACTGAGCCTAAAATGTTCACCGTGTAAAATAAAAAAGGGTTACAAAATCTGACCTTATTATAAATATTCGACTATTCTACAAATATTCCTCGCAAATTCAGTTCTTCTTTAGATACAGTGTTATACCTTTATTATTTTAAATTTAAAGTTAAGTTTACGTATGACTACAAATTATCTAAAATTTTCAAGGTCTAAATAGGCTGACAAGAATATGTTAAGCGACATATTCACAAGACATTGTTTAAAACCAACGTGGATGAATTACAAAGTATTCTCCACTCCAAAGATATAGAGCTATAACTCCTTAATTGCGATTAGGTTACGCAAATTTTATTTCATCGGTTGTAAATTACAGATCACAAGCTCGTAAATTCTAATTTAACGATGGATAAATTTATGCAGCGACAACCGTTGGAGGAGGTAATGATAAGATTGTCGGCGGTTAATACGCACGTCTTGGGTATGGTCACCATAGATTTATATTCATATACAGACAGTAGAAAAGGCGCTAAAACCACAATTCCATTATGGCAATATTTAAAAGGCTTATTTTATAAGATAACTTCTTTTTTGGCCGTAATTCTAGTAAAGTATGACAATTATGTATGGCATAATTTTTTACCATGACACCAACATCAAAATAAGCCAGTAGAAACCAATTTCTTCGTGTAAATAGCTCTGAACTAAGTATTTTCACGGCTGCGGGACAATATTAATCAGCAAATCAAATGAGTCCAAACACGATTACTAGTAATTATTCAATAGTTCCACTATCCACACCACCACCACCACCACTTCGCCCTGTTATCAGATCAGCTCGATAGTTATTGTTACGACAGTTAAAAGTAAATTTATTACGACTTCTAAAATTTGATTGCAGAGTTATCCTGATTACTCTAATTACAGAGTAAACCTGCTAGGTACCCGTAGTTACATTTACAAGTAAAGTTAATATTAATATGGTAAAAGTAGAGAATTAGGACTTTATGGATACCCTACTGTGTCATGTTGGCCTTTGAGAGGAAAGCGAAAGTTGCTTACCGATTAACGAGGCACTCCTGAGCGTAAACTGAGCGTCAAATGATCGATATTTGCATTCGATCTTCTTCGTTCGTTCGATCTTCGATAATTCGAATCATAGCCTTTTTTATGCCAAACGTCGACTTCTGATTTTGTTGGATGCTTGTTTATGACCATGTAATTTGATTTTTCCTGGGGGTATTACGGTAACAGCTAAAATAGTATCTTAATAAAAGTTGGAACAATATATGGCTATAAAGCAATCTTTTGGGATCTTTGTGTCGTAGAAGAATTCTTCCAATTTAACTAAACTATTATGATTTAATTATAAAATACTGAAATAACTACTGGTTCTGACGGTTTTAGTATGGGCTAAATGTTTGATACATATCAAATAACGATTCGCGATTTAAATAGTAGAGTTATGGTTTCGTTTCTATACTAATCATCATGCCCAAATTACGATTAAATTACGCCAAAAGTAACTTACTATACAAACTAATAATAACTAGTAAATTGACTTTGAAGTAAGTAACATATCTCCCAAATATAATTACCTACCCTCTAAGCTTAAAAGCGATAAAGTATATAACATTATGTAGTTTGTTGTCGTGCTAACACGACACCGTAGTATATAACGCGACAATGTAGTACATAAATTGTGTAAATTCGCGAGTAAAATATGCTAGTGAACTTTCCCCAAGTGTATTGTCCGTTGTTTACGGGCTGTGTGGGCTATGCTGAATTGCCTACTTTCAATAAGGCGATAAATTTGTGCCTTCGCGTTTCGATTTCGACACTCGTGCGCATATTTTGTAGGCTAAAGTTAGGGCTGTGGAAATAATGATACTAGCTACTATCTTAACAAAACCCGCTTCTGGTAATACAAAAAATGATCTTACCCTTCTGTAAATATTGGGATTTTAAAGTGTTGATTATTTGATTTAGATACTAATTTGACTTGAATCCTGTCGTGCCAGTCATATGAAATGTATGTACCTACTTAATATCTTAGAAAAAAAAAAAAAAAATGGCCATAGATTGACTTCAGGTGCGGTGATTCGCCTAAAACTTGAACAGTTTTGGATCCGGCATTTCCCTAAACTTGATTGCTATTTAGATCACTTGGGTTTAATTAACATTTCTGGCCCCCGATCTAAAGAACTCTTGGTTTACGAATTGACAACCTTTAAATCACGTGATACCAATGTAAAACAATAAAGTGTCAAGTGGTTTCCCGGTCGTCAATTTTTTATCGACCGGTTATGAATATTTCTTGTACAGCCCTGTTGTAAAGCTACCGCCCTACGGCGAGCCCGCCCCGCGCTCGTTGCCATAATCACTAAATTACCGAACCGCTTTAGTATGCGAAAAATAAATACTTTGTCTGCGCATGCGCGCCTCGTTAAAATGAGCGATTTCTGGAAACAACTTTTTAAGGCGCTGCTGAATTTTATATGTATATTATATGGTTGTGCCGTGTGGTGCCGGCACTTTAAAAGAATTGTACCACCCCTTCTCTTCCTATGGGTGTCGTAAGAGGCGACTACAGGAGAACCGCCATAAGAAGACGGGCAGCAGCGTCTCCTCTCCACCTTTGGCCAAACTGCGATCGCCAACCCGCCTGCCAAGCGTGGCGATTATGGCAAAATCCTCCTTTTGGAGAGGCCTGTGTCCAGCAGTGGACTGATATAGGCTGGTGATGATGTGATGTGATGAATTTTATATCTGGTGGCAGAAAAATTGGTTGGAGGGTAAACTGGTGTCGTGTCCTGTTTGGTCACTGGGGGTAGCGAACCCGTTTCCTCTTGAAAAGACCGCAATTTTAATTATTTAATTCAATTTCTGATTACTTTACAAAACAACAATGGACCATGAGGAGGTTTCAGATATTTAAAAAAATACGCTAAGTATATTTTTATCCTCAATACGATTCATATCATGGTAAATACAAAATTGTGCACAAACACGATCTAAAACGTTGTTTATGTTCGATAAATCATTAAAAAATATTGACTTCTACGTCAATAATGTTTATTAATAATTGCATTTGCTTTATGCAAATCGCAAATATTCTAGATCAAGAATTTCAGATTATTGGCATTAATTTCCATAGCAAATTCAAAATTAGTAATTGAAATATGTTAACATTAAGCCTTTAAAATTGATAATCCCTATGGATTGTTGTTCTTATTTGGCAGCTTACTGAAAATGTCATGAACCGTAATCTGATTCCGTATCTTGCAAGAGCAATGCGTTAGCGATAATTGTCCAATTCTGGCTTTAAAATCGCAAATTGACAGCAAAAAACAAAAACAAAAGCAATCTACTCTCAGTGCTCCCCAGTGCTTTAGATTTTGACACTATAATAATTTTACACAGTAAATTTTACTTCAATGGTTTTCAGGAATAAGTTTAACTTTGCTTCCTGATTGTTTCCTTCATCTAATGAAGGGGTAAGAAAGAATACTTTTAATCAAAAATCTCTTACTTATAAAAAAGGTCAGCCGCCAGTCAGGTAGCCATAAAAATATTAAGCGTGTGTACACCTTAAGATGCGCCTTCAGTTCTTGATAGGATGATTGACGTCGCCTTATAAAGGGAAAAAATACGAGCCAACCTACAATTACACTTTATCGAGATTGTAAACAAAATTATAAGCTGATAATAAAATTTTAATACCGGTTCGATCTGTTCGTGACCAGTCACATTAAATTAACTGTTTGTGCAACGATTCTGATCTTTAAATTAAATTCTGGATTTTGCAACTACCTTTCTATTAAAGGGTAGATACAGTAGGCTTTCCATTCCCTTTTTATCCTTCTAAAATCCTCTTTTAATACGTCTTTTTGTTCCGGTACCAGTTTTTTTTAACTATTCTCACAGAAGAGACTAGAAGGTAGTATTCATAAAGAGCCAACGGACAGTGACCCGATTGGCATAGTGCAATGATTCGCCTCGAACGCAAAGTATTTTGAGTTTAAGTCAATTCAGAAAAGGTTACTTTCTGGATTTGCTCGAGTCCAAGTATGCTGAGAGACGCTACTCGCAAAATCTATTTACTAATACCAAGAACTTCAGGACCATGGTATGAATGGGTGTGTTGTCTAGCGCTTATACACCGAGACATTTTAGTGGTTGTTTTCCCGCGACAAAACGATTTACCTTTAGTAGTACTATCGAACCATGCGAGTTATTTTTTTTTATTTTTATATAAAAATATTTTTGTTCTCAACTGATGTGACTTATTTGGGTACTGCCTGCCGCACGAAATAAATGTTTATAGTAAAAGAAGCTCCCGCACAAAGTTATACAGCATAAACTGCATTGCACGCGCTGCATGTGATTTGAATAAAAAAAAAACTTTATTATTCTATTGTACTAATCAGATAGAATCATTTTAATGCGGGAAAACAAACACTAAAATGTCTCGATGTATTTATTATTTATTTGTATGACTCTTAATCTAAATAATCTCACCTGAGCATCGTCTTCCCTTTTCCTCCACGACCTCCTTTTCATTAAAAACATATTCGCAAGAAGCAGCGACCTCCTGTCTTGTGGCTTTGCTGGCGAGCATCTTGACGACTTGTGACGCTTTTCAAAGAGTAGTAATGTTCCCCTGATGTTTCAAGATATCGCTGGCGCCATTTTTAAGTAACCCCACTTTGTCAACATCCATTGTGCTAGCAATTTGAGCGTTAACATTATCTGACCTATTAAGCAGGCAGGTGCAACCTTACTGAAACTATGTGACGAAAAGGTTCAATAAAACAACAGGCAATATTACACCGACGCTTTTAACTATTGTACTCGTACAAAATTAATGTTTTTTTTTTTCGAAAAAGCTGGACCTCCTGTTCGTCTTTGTGAACTATATTATTATATAATATGTCTTTTTCCATTTCCAGTTGCATTGTTTAGTATTAAAGCACAATCCATTGAAGCATAAAATCTCTTTATGGACAATAAGGCCTTGTCCCGTTATTAATTAAGATCAGCTCTCCTAAGCGATCCTCTCCAGAATTACGATGTTGTCTCATCATTTTAAAGCTTAAAAATATAATTTTGAAGCAAAACGCCATATCCATCCATACATTTAGAACTCCAAGTTACCAAGTAAACTGGCTACGCTTAATAAGAGTGAAACTTAATTGAATACGCAAAAAGACGTCAAAAGTTACGACGTTGACAGGACAGGTTCAACTGGGCCATCAGTCAAATGATTGTTTTTAACGAAAAGAATATTAATTGGCCAACAATTTGCGAGCTGCATGATTATGGGTAATTGGGATCTCTGAAGGCCATATGTTGCTCGTTTTCTGGTTTCTTGAAATAATGGCATGATACCGTTATTTTAAGAGGAATACCGAGTTAAGTTAGGTCTTGTTAAAATACCAGAAGCTCAGGAATCATTTAAATTAATTTCAGTGATTCTGCTTAATTTACCTTATGTCATATTTGCATTAAAACCCTAAGAATTTCTGCCTAGGTCTCGCTTTGCACTGTAATTTACTTAATTAACGCCTCCCATTTACTTCTGAACTGATCGATGACGATGACAAATTAAATTAATAAATATAATAATTAAATATTGTCACTGTTCGGCCATTTTACATATTTTTTTAATGTTCTTAAAATTAAAATGTAATATTTGTGTACTGTTCTGTCGTTGTGATTTCCTTGTAGCAATAAATAAATATAAATATTGGACAACACATTGCTCTGATCCTAAGGTAAGTAGCTTAAGCACTTGTGTTATAGAAATCAGAAACAACGAATAAATGTTCTGTATCTTTATCTTTACGAACTTATCGTTGTGAGTCCTGAAATATATTGGGTTTTCGAAATATTTGGAAACTCCCCGACCTTCACTGTTCACAGTTGGGTGGGTCTTAATAGTTGGAGTTGCGACGTTGATAACAAATGGCCATGGACAATTTCCCTTTCTTAAGTTACCCCAAAAAGTTTTCGGTAGCATTACAAAGTTGTGCATTTAAAAAGAAACATTTAATAAATTGTTTCAGGTATGCAAACCAAACATCGACTGTACCTCAGTGGACAACAGGTGGCGATACATTGAGAACTTTGAATGCCTGGGCAACGACAAGAAGTTGCTCAAAGAAATGCGATTGTCCTTCCCAAGTGGACACTCGTCATTCTCAGCTTATACTATGATATATTTTGCTGTAAGTTCAAGGTTTATTTCAAGGTGACAATTGTGGTGTATTACTGTGGTTAATGGTGTATCTAACATTATCTTATCAGCCTTTCCTATTAGGTATCATAGTATCTTTGCTATGATGCCGAAGTTTGGTGATATAGACATTTAATCAATTTTATCGAAGATTCCATATTAGTTGATATATTTTAAATGAGATTTTTTTCAAAACTTATGAGACACCGCTAGCTTTAGCAGCAAATCACTTGAAAATAGATGGGTTAGCTCATGTCATTTGGAAGAGCAGTTGCCCAAATAGCGAAGAGTGAGTTAGTTCTATTCCCACTTGAGGCAGTCAAAGTGTTTTTTCCTTATATTCTAAATGATACAGATCTATCTTGTAATTTTAGCTTAGTTAAATATATTATATATTTAAACATATCAAAATGTCAACCAATTTTGCACCGTTTCTTCCAGCAGCAACTAGAAACCTTTGTTAATTTTCCAGATGTACATCCAAAAGCGTTTCACCTGGGACGGTTCGAAGCTGCTCAAGCACGCTCTCCAACTGGGCCTGATCCTCATGCTGTGGTACACCATGATGACTAGGATCTCTGATTATAAACACCATTGGAGCGACGTGCTGGCTGGCTTCAGTATCGGCATGCTCTTTGCTGTTGTTGTCGTAAGTTGCGCTTGTATTGTCTGTAGATTTACAATAACATTTTGAATTGACTACTGTGTGTAGTGGTTCGTGCTCCGGACTACAATGCCTGGCGGTTGCGGGTTCGAATCCCGCAAGAGGCAAATGTTTGTGTGATGAGCATAAGTATTTGTACCTAAGTCATGGATGTCAATAAAACGTATTTGAGTATGCTTATCCGTTATCTAATTACCATAGTACAAGCTTTGCTTAGTTTGGGGCTAGATAATTTGTGAGATTGTGGGAAAAAAATAATAATATTAGTTTTGAATTTTGCAACTGAAACGATTTTAGTAAAACTGACCAAAAACGATTAAATCAAATAATAGACATTATTATAAATCAAATGGT
Organism: Anania fuscalis; assembly: GCA_950371115.1. NCBI lineage: Eukaryota > Metazoa > Arthropoda > Insecta > Lepidoptera > Crambidae > Anania > Anania fuscalis. Next base: position 12,261,052 of record OX493343.1, on the reverse strand, counting down.
GACATATTTAAATACAAAAAAAAATCTACTTAACGTTTAGATACGAAATAAGTGAAAGTGGTGACACAACCTTTGTAAGCTAAAAATTATAAAATCAAGGCTTTGTGCCTTCATCTGCTATCATGACATAACCTAAAATTATGTGTTTAAAATATGTGACTGTAATTGTTTAATTGACTGTACGTCCCAATGACATAATTATCGGCAGCTTTTTTCTCTCATTAATGTCATCATCAGTCTTACTCTAACAGATGAAACAGGTTGTAATCTATGCTGAAATAACATATCAAACGTTTAAGAGTACTACTATATTATCATTAGATGCAATTTCCCTGATGGCACCCGCTGCGCCGACATTTCCAAACAAGTTTTGTCCGGCCGGCCGGCATGTTGTTTAAATACAAGAAATTAATAAGAAACCAGAGCCACTGTTTCATTTCCTTGTTATTTATGGGTATTTAAAATACGTATGTGAATTATGTTTTACTATGTACTAATTAATGATTCTGTAATAAATAAACTAAAGTAAGCCTTACTGCTCCATGGGCAGCGTTACTTTTTGTAAATTGATTTATTTAAATCTACACGTATGTGTTACAAATTTTTACATTAATCGTATCGGGTCTGTATGTCAAATTCATTATAAAAGCATAATAATTCAACAAACTGGCAAAAAGTTTAATCAAAATTATCCAACGTTCTTTGTTACGGTACAATGTTTTACAAATGTTTCAATTAACTAATTTGATATGCAATGCAAAAAATATTAAATTTATAAACTACGAATTAAAATGGTTACATAATGGGTACACATAAGAGTTATAATAAAATAATGTAGATTGTTTTGCTGGATCTCGCTACTTAGACTTACAGTGCATCCGCACTAAGTTTCTTTTTGTGGAGCAGCATTTGGCAACATGGAAACATCTAACATTGATCCACTTTCAATAGACTTTCGTTGTTTGGAAGTGGACCAGTAACACTTGGAAACTTTGTTGAACATACAAGTAACTGTGGTGTCAATGTCCTGTTATACCCAAAACTATAATTTGAAATATCCATAAAGTATACAACAAATTATTTTCCCATTCCAGTTCCTCTTCGTCTCAGGCCTCCGAAAGACGCCTCGAGCGAGACAAACCTTAAACCACCTGGACTCTGAACTCCATATCACCAACGGCAACAGCCGTTCAGCAACCCGTGTACAGGTCTGACATCCAACCCCCCCTAGCTCGCAGACCGGCAGTGAGGAGGAGCCATGACAGGAGTCGCCCAACGTCACCATATCCTGGATATCACATGAGTATATGGACCAGTAACTCTTGGACTTTGTTCACTTACGGTATCACACTGAAGGTAGGCTTATAGTGGTATCATGGAAACTTCTAGTAGTACTATACTAACTTTGTTTTATATACTTGGGATTCTTCTAAAATACTTTTTAAATCTAATGAAATATCTACTGATAACTTTTCTAAAAAAGGAGCTAACTTTCTGAAGCATTTATTATCTTTTCATTTTGTATGAATTTATTAAATAATTTGATACCACTTAAGTTTACCAGCGGATTTGTGATTCTAGTTACGGCTTGATCCGTGTTGTATTGGATTACTAAAACCCAGGAGGTCAATTTTAAATAGCTTTTAAGTGTGATATCGTAGATCTGTCGTAGGCACATCCTAGGGTAGCCGTACACCTTTTTTTGTAAAACATAATGTGTTCTGACCTGTCATTGTATAATAAGTTTGTTCTTCTTACACCGAACGGACTCCTGTTTGCCCCGGCGGCGTATTTTTTGTACAAACAATGTTATTTTTTGTGTACATAATGCTATATTGATGAAATATCTTGTTCGGATACATCGTTCGAAGTTCACTTTTATTTAAGAATATATTTATTGGCAACTAAGATATTTTATTCGTTGATATTTTAAATGGGGATTATTGACTAGTTATTATTCTCCGTGTATTATATTTACTTATATTTAAGACTCATAATAGGGTTACTGAATAGTGCAATTTTGTTGTTGAACAAACGATCTAATAGATAGAGAATATTTTCGGGTATTAATAGTATTATTACTAACATATTCGTGTTGTTCCTATCGCAAACAAGTAATGAGATCATTATTTTCTGTCACATTGACATGACAGACTGTCATTGTTACAGTGAAAAGATTAGGGTGCCCATAATTTACCAAGATTATGTCAAGGGGCTATGTACTCGTATAATTATACTTCAATGCAAGCTAAGAACAAATCTGATACTTGGAAAATGTTTGTATTTTACCATTTTCTTCACATAACATTAGAGAGATCTGTATAAGAATAATTACAGATCTAAATATTTTTAACTTGTTATAAAGATAGCAGTTGAATAAGTAGTTATAGTACAATTACCGTTGCTATTGCACACATTATTTTAGTCTGTTAAGTTTTAAACTTCAGTCTTAGCTATCTTTTGGTTAGATTTAAAGTCTGTATTATTCTTCGCACTACTTAATGCATATCGTAGACATTTCGATGTTCGATTGTTTCTATTTTATCAGTGTTTTTGTTTAAGAAAATCGATAATTTTTACAAGCGGATAAATATTTCATAAATCTACATAAAAATATTATTTTATCGTACATACAGCGTGAATATGAATTCATGTATAACTTCAATAGAACATAATTTACAGTTGTTATGCAACATTTGTAAAAGTATGAGCATTGAAATTGCAAAACAAAAACAGCTCTTTTGAAAATTTAGATTATATATTTTTTAATTTCGAGAATCCGTATTCAAATATTCTTTAAGTAGCAGATACCTTCTATAAAGATTTAAAACGTGTGCAGAAATTAAAGTACAATAAACTAAAATTAAGTTAATTATAGTATATTGTTTCTTCTAAATTACTGGAACATTTGAGAATTTTCAAACGCATTTAAGTTCGAATAGTCTGCAACGCTCATTTATTTTATTTATCTTTTAGTTTTAGATCTTTTGTAGTCTTAAAGACTATAGGAAAATGTATTTTATACTGTGATATAGAGTTGTAATAGAAAGAGAATATTACATTATACCATTATTTTGGGGACGCCGAGATTCAAATTCTGAGATCTTATAAACACATCAATGACATGTTTCTAATAAACAAGTGACAGATAATAACATTCACAGCAGATCTTTGTATATTATATGAAATAAACGATAATTTCTATGCTTTCTCCTGTTCGAAGTCAATATATAAAAATTGTGAACTGTTGGTTGTGCTGTCAAAGTATTAATTGATTTTATTTTTGAAACTATTATCTATTATGTGATTGTATGTCTGTCTGTCTGAGAAATTCTATATATGTATATACTTTGTAATCGGTCCGAAACAAGGTCTGATCTCAGTTTATTAATCTTGGCGTATAATTAGGATCAATTTTGATAGGTGCTAGTTAAGCGTAATTTATAGTGTTAGATTAAATATTTTTACTTCTACGTGACACATAACGTGTATAGTTTTTAAAAATGTTCTTAATTTCCAAATTATATTGTATAAAGTTAAAAATTATGCCGATTTGATGCTTCTAAGACTAAATGGACGTGACGATATAAATATTGATTGTAAAGATATTGTTGAAAGTGCAAATGTTTTAGTGTTAAAATTAAGTAGCCTGGTCTATAAGAACATTGATCCCTCTGATTTTCAATTTATACTTTAGCATTCTTTTATTACATTCGACTTTTTAAAACTCATGAAGTAAAAATAAGAAAGTAAGTCATTAATCCATTATTTATTGTACATTTGTATAATAGAGAATAAAAAAAATCTTGGGTTGTAAACCATATTTTTACTTCACATAACACAATAGGGATGTTGACCTCATTCATAAATAATTCTAAGGCATCTTTTATTAAAACAGACACTTTATTTTAGGCCTAATAACTCAGTATAATTTCATTTAAGAGGCAAACTGATTTTTGATTTCTTTAAAATCGTAAAAAAGTAAGACAGTTAAGTTTATCGGATAGTGACGTCATAATCCGATATCGCCATACAAATTATAAGAAAGATACCTGTTTTGACAGCTCATTAAAAATAATGTCAATTGATTGGTGGTGTCAACTAACCTATTACCGTTTACGAGTTATTAGAACCGATTGTAATAAAACTAATTAAAAATATGGAACTAAAGCCACTCATAACTAAATACTTTACTACATTACATTTAAGAGAGAAATTCACTTTTATTCTTTAGTTTTATTATTATTGTTTTGCACAAGTCAGGGTTTTATTGGGTTTAATCAATCAACATCTTAACTTTTTTAATAACCAGTAAAAAATATCAGTTATTAGAAATAAATCAGGCTAATAATCTGCTAGCTTTGGTAGGCATTGACATAGTGGTGGCGTCTCCTCTCTGTCATTCGTGTTAAGATAGCGACTTACGGCAACAACTCAATAATCTTACACATATTTTTAAAAAGTCAAATTAGGGGCCACCCTCAATTCACGTCACACGTTAAAGGGGGGGGGGGGGGGGGGGGTTCAACTAAGTGACAAGGTGGGAGGTGTTACTACATTTTGTGACGTCACATTTCAAAATCTGTATTGAAACACAATTTAAAACAAAATTCAAAAAAATACGTAACTTAACGTAATTTATGGATGGGCCCTTAAACGACTTGTTCAAAATTAAGATAAAACTCGGTAAATTTTTACAAATTTGTCATTCTGTGGTATTTTGATTAGCTGTTGACTGTACGAACCAAACAAAGACGCGTTAGAAATGTGTGAGCGAGAGAAATACCTATTTAAAGTTTTCCTTAAGACAGTGATTATATCAAACCTCCTAAAGGTGTTTTTTACTGGTTATTTATATAAGTATTTTGTTTTTAGGGGTTATATACAAACTGAAGGCTTATACGCACTGCCTTGTACTAGGAACTATGGCAACTATATTTATTTACACCTATTTATTAATGGTTTAAAGTATTGAAAGCATAATAAATACTGGTCTGATTTAAAATATTGTGTTTAATTACCTACCTGTGTTGTTCATCCAATAAGACAGCTTTTACAGTTAAACAATATGCAGTTACAGTTAAACAATAAACGGTTTGCTTAGCAAATTAGTCGAATTTTAGTTAATAAAAGTACAACTTAGTTGCAGACGAGACATAAAACTGTTTTAGTTCATTCTTTACAAATTTCTAATGGTATTTTTGATTATCCTTACATTTTTATAAAAAAAACTAACTTTGAAAAAGTTTTCAAGCTATACCTACTAGTAGCGACATCTTGCGAGGAATGTCCTCTTTATTAAATACTGTGTTGCCGCAATGCTGAAAGGCCTTGCTTTGTTTTGTTTGAAAACTGCAGGCCACGTACATAAAAATGTTAACCCCTTATCTATTATAAAGCTACATTTATATAAAAAAATAAAATACGAAGAAAAATATTCATGCCGACACAGGCACTTCTATAATAAAAGAACACTGACTATAAACATTCCTACATTGTTTACGTAGCTGCGCCAATTTTTGCCAAATCCCCTCTCTTTTCTTTGTCGTACACTAAAAAGGGACCACAACAATAGACCTCATTTCCCTATCGTTGTCATGCTCATAACCATTTGCTGTCAGACTTTAATAAAGTTCCTGTTTTGATATTTGAAGTACAAAATCATGATATTGATAACATTATCTTTAAAGGTAAATGATTGCGGTTCTCACCTACAACACATCGGTGAATAACCTACCCACCCACAGATAGTGTATCTTTCGCGGCCTCGCGAGCAAGTGTTGTGTTGTGTGCAGAAATAAATGTTTTAGTTTTTTAGTGTTTTCGTGAAATGGCAGTGGACAGGTTAATTTGGAAAATTATATTGGACTTCGTCACGCTTGTGTGCGGTAAGTAAATTTTATTTAATTATAAATTAAACTTGATTTGTGACATTAAGAGCTTCTCCGTGTTTGTATTGTGAATGAAAGTATGTGTGTCAGGACTCAGGCAAGAGTGTGTGATAACGTGGGTAGTTATTTTTTGTTTCTAGTAGTTAGTAGGTACACTTACGTGCATAATTGTTTTTGGGAAGATTTATTACTTATCTAATTGCAAATTGATTGTTGACATTATACACTTAGTTTATTGTTGACTTTTCAAGTAGGTACCTAATTCATATGTTTTACTTTACCAATTCATTCTGATTTAGTAAATAGACTGAAAGAATAACTTAAAATTAAAGCTTCGTTGTTGCCTCTCGTCATAACTTAATGTCAACTGTGGTAGAGTAGACTAGTCTCCTAAGTACAGTCAACAGCACGTCGACCTTCCCCAAAAGTCAAAAATTCTCCAATAGATTTTCAACTTTAAGCCTGATATATAGAGTTCATTTTCAAATGAGAAAATTTGACATTTTGTGGTAGGTCGACGTGCTGTTGTCCGTACCTTTATTATACTAATATACTAAATTATAAATACGAAAGTAACAGTATTTCACTACTTATGTTATTCTAGTTATTTACTTACGCATATAGTTTGTTTTAATTTGAATGCTTTATGTTATGTACTACTTCCATCCATCCAACAGCCGAAAGACGTCCACTGCTGGACACAGGCCTCCCCCAAGGATTTCCACAAAGATCGGTCTTGTGCCACCCGCATCCAGCGGCGTCCCGCGACCTTCACCAACATTGTACTACTTACAACCACAAAAAAAACTTAAATACTCATAAAACATACAACAGCTGATCAGCAATATAGTATGGGTTATTAAGTATCTTTTTGTTCTTGTTGTGATTTCAATAATTTAATAAAAGTTGTATTTGATTGCAATCTTAAACAAAGTTAAATAAAAATATACGACCATATATATTATTTGTGTTGTCGTAACAATACCAGTAATATTTTGCAAACAACAAAGGCAAATTAAATAGTTTATCGGATTGGTCATAGTAAATTAAATTACAGTTAAACTTACTTTCGTATTCAATGACGTCGGCAATGGTCATCATATCAGCGATAGTAAAATATTTATCAATTCTGAAAACTTATCTTTGAGTACTTATTGTTGAAGAATCCATATTCGTATTAATATAATCGGTTCTAAATCCGGTCAGTAAGTAGGCATGAGATAATCCCACCATGATAACGTCATCGCTGTTCTTCTTTACCACGAATATGTAGTTTGTGGTAAGTATGTACCTTCTATTACGAAACGTACTTAGGGAATATACGTATACCTTCTATACCGAAACGTAGGTATACGTAAACCTATGTTAGTGGTCGCAAGTCTCCTTAACACAATTTATCTGCAAGTTCGTTCGCTACTTTTCCGCTTCACTTTAAAACTTAGCAATCAACCCACATCACTAGCAGTAAGACAAGAAAAGACTCTCAAAAAGGAGCCTAGTGACTAGTGATGTCATTCTATGATAGCGATGTTAGGCTAGCTTAGCCTAAAGCTAAGATGTTTTAAGCTATAGTATTTTTTTGTTAAAGTCAGTAATTTGATGTTTGGGAAGTCATTTTATACGATTTCTATTGGCTTAATGGCAATTAGACGATTTCTAATAGTAAGATTTGGCTCAAATGTCGTTGTACTGAAAGGTATAAAAAATTGAACATTATGTGCACTGAGTACTCATAATAAGTACGACCTTTTTTCGCTATACTCCTTCCTGGCAAAACACATTCGGAGTGCAGAAGCATAAACCGCCATAGCTATAGGCGTCCAGGAGACGTATTTTTGAAGCATTCGAAATGAATCTTGAATTCGAACACGAATACGATTCGTGTGCGAATTCTATTTCTATCACTCCCGATTTTACGCATTTTTGAATCACTCGAATTCTGTGTTGCTATTATGGTAAAATTATTTAACTATTTCGGTTTCACGCAGAAAATATTTAAAACCGGAATGCAAAAACTTATTGATTTTAAAAACCGGCAATGAATCGCATGGAACGGAACGAAAAAAAAAGTTTTTAATCTGTGAACCATATGTTTACTTGTCAAAGTCATACTTCTAAACTTTCTACTAGTAGAATCGAAATACGAGTGGGTCGGACCACGTTCGTTGCAGAATTCACAGAATGAATTTTCAAAAATAGCGATTTTAGTCATTCGCATGCGAATCTTGCCATTTAGTATTCGAATTGGAATTCGCATGATTCAAAAATACGTCTCCAGTAGTCTGGCTGACCTTTGTGTTTCCATATTTAGACCGTGGTATCATCCACATACAATACTATAGGATATGCGGCAGACGCGGTAGAAAGCACTTAAGTAATCAATAAGTCAATCCCACTAGGATTGGAACCACCTGGTGGGTGACGTCAGCGCCAGGGCGTAAGAATGGGTCGTCCGCGATTGTGACAGCCCGACGACAGAGATAGATTTTTGCATTAAGGACGCTAGTACATTATACCTCAATGGATTTTTGTGATAGAAATGTAAAGAATTACTTATATATTGAAAATCTCAAAATATACTTCTACGATCAGCTTTCTTGATACCTAAAACTGAATTCGTCCCTCGCATTTAAATGTAAACAATGTACCTACACATCACTTAGCTATAAATATTGCAATTTGAAACAAGATAGTTTCGGAAATGCTGTTTGCAAAAATCAGTATACATGATTATTTTATTTTATTTTCTTTATTAGGGAAACAAGAAGCTTGACCTAATACATTTGAACTAATTAAACATTAAATAAAACATTGGTCTAAATAGTTTCTACTACTAGATATTACATTAATTGTATGTTGATTTTTGACTAAAACACTTTATCAACTGACTTAAAAAAAAGAGGTTCTCAATTCGACTGAATGTTGTTTTCTTACTAATAGAAGAATTTCTAGTTGATTCTGACGTATTGGTTCACTAGCCAACTATAAAAACTTAACTAACCTTGATGGATAAGGAAAAGTTGCTACACCGTGAAATAAATCTATCAAAGATTGTACGTACCTGTCTTCGATAGATATAGGTATTGTAAAAGATCAATTGATGTGTAGATTTTAAAATAGTACGTAACTTTCCTGATATAGTTAAAATTAAGTTGCATATTTTAAAGTAAAATCCGTTTTTCTGTGCGTTTCCAATATTAATGTAAACAATCTTGACTGTCTTCATATAATATCAAGGAACTGTTAGAATAAAAAGGCTTGTGCTAAACGATTATTTTCAATAATTTTTATTATTTTTGTATGTCAGTACCTATCATATTTTAAATAAATAATTTGTTAAAATTAATGTTAGCATTGTTTACAGTATAGGACAGACAAGTAAAGAAACATTACTAAGTATAAAGCAAGCATGCTACAATGTTTTATGAAACCGCTAAATACTTTTAAAATGTAATTCTTAAAAGTTTTGTGATTGTTTCGCGTCAAATAATAAATTTACATCACAATTTTGATTGTAAGGAACTCGTATCCTGCAGCTACTTTATCTGTTTAATATAATAGACAAAAACACGGATAACAAACGATAATGTAAGACCTTATTTGAAGGACACTCGAAATGCCAGTCGCTGAAATGTGCCCTATACATCACCGATAATAATTAACCCGGTTTATTAAAGAGTTCAACTGAAACCTGACATTTAATAACCTTGCCACCATACATACATACCAATATACATCTTTATAAAAGTTTAAAAAATTATATAAAAACAACAATTTCATTTCTATAGCTAAACTTTCCTAAAATAAAAAAAATACCTACTCAAAAATAAACGCGTGTCCATGAGGCAAGGAAGGGAGAATGCTTGCAGCGTTTCCTCGCCTTTGAGCGAGGAACGAGCCAGCATTTTATTTTCCGAAATCGTTATTAATTTAGGGGCTTTTATTTATAAAAGTGCTATTTAGCTACTTAACTGCTTACAATCGAAATAAAACTTCTTTCCGTTTTTTTTAGGTTTACTGGTTGGAGGTAAGTATCTTCCGTAAACTACTTTTATTATTTTGGAATTATTTTGGATTGCTATAGAAAAGTTTTCACATTACAATTTCATGATCATGGTCAACGGAAAGAGGTTTTAATGACGGAATGTGTATTAAGTATCTGGAGTATCCATAGACTTAGGATTCGCTACGCTAGAGAGTAGGTATCAATTGAATGAATGAGTATCTATTGAAAATGTACAATAGTAATTTTGTATTGGTCTATTCTATGGGATTGGATGCTTTGAACACCTGTTAAAATCACATTTGGCACTTTAACACTTCATCCACCACCATAGACTTAGGATTCGCTTCGCTTATATAATATATATATGCCTATCACTACCCGTGCCAAAGGGTCTTTATGCTGATAAACGGAAAACATTTTCCTATATGTACGGAAACCTAAAATTAATAAAATCACATGTCACAAACATGGTAATGTGGGTCCTATTTAGCAGCTGGTACAACAAATCATGAAATATTAGGTTCTATTTTAGGAGGTGATCTTAATGCTTAGATGTAACAACTTTATCTACGGTGCCAACATTCCCGAAATCGCGAGAATTCGCGTAATAATCGCGAAAAAAGAAATTGCATGGATGTCAATAGTTTTATGTGATGTTTAACTAAGTATATAGAAATTTCGACGTTGATTCGATATTATCTTATTTCCAGTGGCGTTTCCCCTGCTCGCTCTCCTGCTGTGGGGCAAACCGTACGAGCGAGGATACTTCGAGGATGACATGTCCATCCGGCTGCCGCTCAAGGAGGAGTCCATATCCGAAGCGGTACTGGCCGGCGTGGGCTTTGGCTTGATTGTTGTCACTGTAAGTGTAAATGTGAATAAAATTGTAGTTACATGTTTCTTCATCATCATCAGCCTTCTAAGCCCACTGCTAGACATGGACAAAGGCTTCCCCTAAATAACGCAAACGCCATTAGCGACTTTGGGCTGTCTGCATCTAAATAGCAGCAGCTAAAAGTGTTTATTTATTTAATTCGCCAGCAATTGTTATGGAATTCTTACATACTGCGTAGTTATACAGTATGACTGGTCTCCACGACACAGGGAATCCTAGTGTGGAGTCCAGTGGTACTGTTTCGTTTTTTGTTTTTAAAACTCTGATATATTTAATCTACTTGTAGTGTTAACAGAACCGAATAAATAATTTTATTATTTATTATCTAACCAAATGGAAAAATATTTTACGGTGAACACCTCATGTAAAATAACACCAATGAAAAGCAACCCTCTTTAGTACCTAACAAAAAATACTTGTGTTTGGGTTGCCTGGCGCATTTTTATTTATTTTTCATGTCTAAGAATATCTTAACTAAACTAAAATTTATTATTTTCTTTGTAACGAGCAAGATACTTAAGGCCTTACAACAAAAAGATAGACTAAGTAGTATTTAACACCTTGTCTAAAGATTAACAAACCAATTTGAAATGTTTGTTATGTAATATGTCTCGAATGTCGTTGTGTCTACATTTTAAATTAATTGACTAATTTTAGACAAGTATTTAACCCTAGCCTATCTTTTTTGTAGTAAGGCCATTAGTATCTAAGTTTTACGCGGCCGTCCGCTTTGTTATGATAATTATTGTGGCCTTTACGATTTATTTGTTCATGTTGATGATTTTCTCTTCTTCACCCAGATTATTCTGACAGAGTTGATTCGTGACAAACGAGGATCGGGGATTGGCGAGAAGTTTCTCTCTGGATCCCTGATCCCGGGGTGGATATGGGAGAGCTACATCACGATCGGGGTCTTCACCTTCGGAGCCACGTGCCAGCAGCTGGTCTCCAACACGAGCAAATACGTCATCGGGAGGCTAAGGCCACACTTCTATGACGTAAGTTAGAGAAATATTCTCTCAGTTAGATTTTTATTTGCGGCTCTAATCTATTACTTGAAGAATACCAAAATAGATGGTTAGATGTAAAAGCAGCTAAATAACTTTAAATAAAGTGTAACTTAGCGCCGATTTAAAAAATTAAATAAATAACGCTCTTCTAACAGTAATGTAAGCCCGTTTCACTGCAGGGTACAGGACTCACCTTAACTTTGAGGTGGTTTAGGCCAAAATCCACCGTCGGGCCCATTGTGCATTGATTGAGAGGTTTAGAGGGGTTGAGAGGTTTATTTACTCTCAACTCCTTTAAGCCCCTGAGGATGTCATCAAGCCACCAATATAAAAACGACCTCCGTAGCCGAGAGGCGAGCACGCCGGACTTTAAATGGCGCCGCCATCTCTGAGGTTCCGGGTTCGATCACCGGTCGGGTCAATGTAGAAAACGAACTTTTCTATATTGGCTCGGGTCTGGGTGTTGTGGTACCGTCGTTGTTTCTGATTTCTATAACACAAGTGCTTTAGCTACTTACCTTAGGATCAGAGCAATGTATGGGATGTTGTCCAATACTAAAAAGAACATAATTGACCTTTCTTTTTATAGTAACAGTTCGGCTTTTGCATTCGCTAAAATTTACTTTGGACATCTGTTTTACGTGTCCGCTTCCGTAAAGATACTTCCCTTGCATCAATAGTAATATCACTCATCTTATAACGGAGATAATAACCACCTACACATTTCTTTTTATGGTAACATTTCCGCCTTCATTTCGCAAAAAAATACTTTTGACAACAGCTTTCGTTAAGACAGTTCCCTTGCATCAAAGTATGACACTCCTCATATGACGATGATTACAACAAATTCAACCAAACACCTCCACATTTCAGGTTTGTCGGCCCGTGCCCAACGATTCAGAGCTGAACTTGCTGGGCTACATCCAGAGCTACAACTGCACCGGCACCGACGCCAGCCTCATCCAGGAGGCTCGGCTGTCGTTCCCGAGTGCTCACTCCAGCTTTGCCATGTACACGGCCATCTTCTTCATCGTAAGTTGGCTTGTTCTGTGCTTACTTTTATTTCTTCTGTTACTGCTTCTAAGGGCTTTATCACTTTTGTGGTATAGAAATACTATGGATGAATTTATTTTTATTTCAATAAAATTAGAAAGTACATAATTTTGACAGCATCTTAAAGCCTATTTTATTTGTTGTTTTTTTTATCTGAACGAAAGAATAAAGCTAACTCAAGCCGGACTAAAGCTGTCGTCCGCTGCTTTAAATCGATACGTCAGTTGGTATAAAATTACTTCTAAGATTTGACTACATAGTTACAAGTCAAGCTATTAATTTAAAAAATGTGTTAAACAAGGGTGGCCTTTCCACAATTTCTCGAAAAGAAATAGGTACTTTTTGGCATTGTAGGTTAATTTATTGATATGAATGAAATAAGTATTGGTCCGATCTATTTGTAAGGCTATGGTGTCTTTATCAGACTTCAATATTCCCTCATTGTTTTCATACAATCTCATTGATTTGCTAATCGAACAATGCCACTAACGCCATTATCTATTTTTTATAGCTTGTAGCTATTATCAACAAAGTCCTTGATGTTTCTACTTAGCAACAATCTACGAATAACTGTTACTGACGTGTTTGATTTTAATTAATTATAAACACCACTTTTCGATTAAAAGACGTACTTTAATCGTAAACTTATGTAAACTTATAAAGCAATTAATTTAATTACAACCTAACCTAACCATAACCAAATAACCTACTTTAATACTTTTACCAATATCGCCGACATGTCGGTTCGATAAATAAGGGTATTTACCTCCAACAAAGTGTAGTGGACATATAGCAAATTACATACATAAATGCCAGTTAACATAGCAATTGTCATTAGCTCAAAGTAAGGAATTATTACCGCCTTCTGTTATAACTAAGCAGTGATCGGATAATCGGAGTTCCTCATTTAATCAAGATTTTTCGTAACCACCTATACCTTATTTTTACCATGACACATGCATTTATTCCGAAATATGGGATCATAAAAATAAGGTGAATAATATCTACAGATCAGTCTATAGTCTACCTGACTGATCTTGAAAACATTTCATTTTAATTCCAGTTTTACATCCAAGTAAAGGGTAAATGGAGAGGATCAAAGCTGCTGCGGCACGTAGCCCAGTTTTCGGTCTTACTCGGAGCCTGGTACGTGGGCCTCTCCCGCGTAGTGGAACACAAGCACCACTGGAGCGACGTGGGCGCTGGCTTCTTGGTTGGCGCCCTGTTCGCTACTCTAGTGGTAAGTGTTATTCACTCAAGAGACACTGGTTACCAGGTACTAAGGTACCCTGAAGGCTCAGTTCGCGGTTATGCTAGAAGCTTGTAATATGGGCTTCTCTTCTACTAAGTACTAAAAAGACGTGGGCGCAGGCTTCTTGGCTGGCGAAGGCTTCTTGGCTGGCCCTTGTTTCCTGCTCTAATGGTAAGTGTCATTTACTAAAGAACGACCAGCAAGCTCCAGGTACCAAAGCACCACTGATAGGCTTATTACGCGGTCCTGCTCGGTGCTTGGTACATTCTTTCCGCCATTCGTTCATCCATGCTATAAACTTGACACAAGTCTCTGCTGCGTTGTCAAACCATTGCGCACCCCTGAAACCTCAGAATCAGTTTTTTAGAGGATATCTTGATTTTTTATATAATATTGAAACTAGCTTTGGTGGATTTTTTAATGGTGCAGAGATATTGTTCACCTAAGTAGGTATATTTAAAAAAAGAAGCATGTATTTCGAATAATGTCTCGCAAATTATGGTATGACAAAAGATACAAAATAAAATCAAACCATAAAACAATTGAAAATCGCGGAACAGCATGGTAGTGATTCGGAAACCCAAAAGGTACCTTTTTCAATAGACCATTATCCACAATAAAATTTCTCTTTCAGTTTATCTACGTCCTCAAACCTAAGAAGTACGGACTACCAGGGTCATGGCAGGACCCCGCTATCCCCACGAACCCGTTGCCGCGGCCGGCCCTGGTGCGGTGACTGAGCGATGACGTCCACACCGAGCTGATGATCCTAAAATAGTGTTGCCGCAATATAGTCCACTGTCGAAAGACACAGTATCGAAACAAAACTATCGATATGCCTTTGAATACTATAGGAAAATGCAATAGTATTGATACTACCGATAGTATTGATTGTTAAATTACAGGAATAGCATTGATTACATACAATCTCTCTCAAAACACAGCTCTTTAATCGTATTAGGTATACTATCGATCGATAGAAGTATTAAAACACAGGCTAGTCGATAGCTCGATAGTCCAAGTAGTATCAATACTATTGATAGTATTGCTAGTTGCTAGTCAACTATCGACAGACACAGTATCATAAAAAAACCTATCGATACTATAGGAGAATGCTATAGTATTAATACTATTGGTAGTATCGATTGTTAAATTACAGCAATAGTATTATTAAACACAATCTCTCTCAAAGCAAAGCTTTTCAATAGTATTAAACTATAGATCGATAGTATTGATAGTAAAGCTGGGTATCAACTGAATTTCAAGGTCAACTTTCGGTTTTCCGTAACACTAACCCGAAATACAATAAGTACAAGATAGGTGAAGAACTTAACTTAAGTATGTAAATTATATTATGTAATTAGGTTTAAAGAAATGACTTTTTTTTTTAATTGTAACAGACAGTTGTAGTAGCTCCGTGGTTCTTTCAAAATGAGAATGACTATTATTTATTTGTAAACTTCAAGATGGCTGGACCACAAATAGTTTTTAATGTCTTGTTTTAATAGGTTTTAGTATTATATTGCTAGTTTTTGATACTTTTACAATTTTATTAAATTGTAACTTCTACAAAAAATTGGTGGCTATTCGGCAAAGTACCTAATGCTACCACCATTTCGATTTCAAGATAGAAGATAGATATGCTTATAACAAAATTGTAGGTTTTATTGAAAAAAAAAAATACAAATATTAACAACGATTTTGCGTAAAATGTAAATAAAAGGATTCGCCTAATGAATGAGGCCCGAATATCTGACGAATACGTAAAAACTATTTAACTCCAACGCGATATTGCTCGATGCTACCAAAAGGCACTCTTTTTGCTTTTTATCCTTTCTTTAGCTCGCACAAAATCAGCGATAGGAAGCTCCTAAATAGTCGCATCTTCTGTAAATGTAATCTGTAAGTGTTTTCTTTGTATAATTTTCAATAAAGAGATATCTATCTTTCCATTAAAATACTATCCACTAATATTCTTTACTATTTGATTGTGTAAGTTTACAAGTTTTATTTATTTGAATTATTCCTGTTAATTTTGGGTAAATGAGTGATCTTAGATCAGTTAGTAAAATAAGATAAGCATTAGTATCACAGAAATATACTGTGATGTTAATATTTCAAATTACTTTGGCCAAACCAACTGTAACAAAATATGTAAATATTCAAAAATAAGAAAGGATATTTTTACTTAGTGTGGACCTAATATTTACATTCCATCTTAAAAAATAAATATACATTACTATTATTTATTTCTTTTTTTTTTACGTTGTGTGAGGATAATATGTTAATACCTATGTACCTATGCACGTTAAAATTACCAATTATGTATTAAAAATATTTTTGTACAGCATTGTTGTTTTGATTTCTAGTGTTCTGATAGTATGAATCTATTAGTTAAGTCCAAAGATCTATCTATAATTATAATCTGATGCAATGAAACGAAATAATCTATTAAATACGTCATTATGTTTAAATAGTACATACATCAGGAAACAAGCACCACGCCTACATTTCTAGATAACGTAGTGAATGGTAACCAGGCCTTTTTAATTTATGGAGATTAACCTGACGTTCTCAGAAATGCCAATTACGTTCATTAATTACTTTGAGGTCAAAAATTCGGGACAAAGGGTCCCGAAGCAGTGGTAGGGAAAAAAATATGGACGTGTAAAAGCGCTTCGTTTAAGCCTATTTGCAAAAATACAATTGGTTTTATCGCTTTAATTGGTTTTAATTTAAAAAACCCGCAATACTTTACTGTTAATGGCGTGGCGTGGCTCTAAATGCGGCAGTGGGTGTAATTCATTTGTTTATTCTTTAAGCAATCAAGACTCGGGTTTGGATAAATGTCATTCATACAAAACAGTCAACCCTATCAAATCTACGGAACAGAAAAATCAAAAACAAATAGAAATCCGCCTGTTAAAATAAAATTACAACTAAAAAATCAATAAAGCTCATATTAAAATCATTCTTCGAATTTAAAAAAACAATCAACCTGTACGAAAATGTTGGCCCCATTTATAAGTAAAAGTTAATTGTGTAAACAGGTCTTAGGACAAGTACTTTCGCCTCCTTTAATCAGGCTATTGTATAAATAACACAACTAAAACGACAACATGTATTTTTAGTGCTACAACCATTCTGCATTGGTACTATTGGTAGGTTGCTAATACACCACGATAAAAAACGATACTCTACTCATCTTCTCTTATCAAACGTTTGTTCCAATAAAATTAATGCACGAAAAAGTGACGATGCCTATAATGGCAATGGCAGACCACAGATCAAGTCACCGTCAAAATCATGGCCACCCTACTGACCCAGAATCTCATAAAACTTCTCTGACTAGAATTTCCACTTGCTCTCTGAACTTCAATCATCTTATCATCAGCTGTGACAGATCGCATTGTTGTTAATATTTCATTGTGGAGTGGACTTTACACTATGGGTTCATTAGAAAAGCGGGTAAATGTAAACTTTGTCCATAATGCAATTGTTTGTATAAATTGTATTTGTAAACAAAACCTCTCTGCTGATAGACTTACCTGTAGTTATCTTTTAATACAATTCTAGATTGATCGTAAGATACTTGGAGTAGATAATATCAAATGACAATAAATACATAAAATGTTTTGTATAACCAACCCCCAACAAAATGAGACGCATAGAATATAAATATTAATGCTACGCGGCCTAATTTAACAAATTGGACAGGCGTCCAATACAGCGATCTTAAAAAACAATTAAGGTTTTTTCTCAAAAATAAAATCACCTAGACTAGAAGGCTAGAAGCCAAATGATGAAAAGTGGTAGGTATATATAGACGAAAGAAATGTGAACTCGAAACAGAAAGCGGAATCGATTTTGCAGTGGTAAAGTCCCCTTTACCACTTTGCAAAATGTTTGATGTTATCGCATTAAACATTTTAATTACCTTGACTATGAGTAAGTAAATACTGCTAGTACAATTGTTACAGTAGCTAGGTATTTCTTCGAACCAAAACTCGTCACTTTTCTTTCAGTGAAATATCACAAATCATGGTTTTAATGGTTAATTAACTAGTCATTTTCAATGAGTATTTCTTATGACTTTATGGCTTTGTGATAACTTTAAAGTGGGCTATCTAAATTTAGACTTGTTCTATTTTAAGTTAGTTCTATTAAGCTTAGACAAAGTGCCTGCTTAATAAATATGAGCCACATATCAATTGTCAGTTTTCTAAACTAAGTAAGGATTTAACATTCCTGTGTAAGAGGTACCCGAATTTTTATACCAGGAGCGTGTCATATAAATAAAAAAATATTTTTTTACTTTGACCCGATCGGGAGCGATAACAGGACCGAGACATTTAAGAAGCGCCCCGCGCCTCTATGCCAATAGGGTCACCTACTAGCTCGTGTAGTCGCTTAAAAACATTTTTATTACAAAAGATAATGATTGAAAATGAAGGCCAATGTACTATTTCATATATTTAGACTACTTACGAGTATTATTTTTAACCGAGTTTCTGTTAAAAACATATTATGACGACAGTTTTAGCTCAAATGACCTCCTTATCTCTTGAACTTCTGTGTGGGGTAAGAAATTGTTTTGTAAGCCGTGATTAAAACTATGTAAAATGTTTATTATGCGACTTACTAATTACGTAGACGCAAATTTCAGTTGCCGATGAAAGAATAAATATTAAACAATATTAGAGATGCTGTTTGTGAATATACTAAGTACTCTGACGTAGAATTTACGTACAATTTCCCATTGTTGCGTATTATTTTTAACCGACTTCAAAAAAAAGGAGGAGGTTCTCAATTCGTCTGAATGTTGTTTTTTTTTGTATGTTTGTTACGCGATTACGCCGTCAATTATGGACCGATTTAAAAATTATTTTTTAGTTTGAAAGGGTATACTCCCAAGGTGGTCCCATTTACACCAAGTCAGATTCCGATGATGGGATCCCTGGGAAATCGAGGGCAACCCTAAATTTTTTTAGGCACCTATAATGTTTTGCATATATTTTCTGACTCAATGTTGATTTTTGGGTCTGGTAATTATCATTTCATGTTGCTGGCCTGATGATGGAAGCCACAGAACTCTTTAACGGATAGGAGTTAGAAGATAATACTGTCATTTGGCGACATAACGTATTTCGCAGTGTGTTGAGCAGACGTGGAGCTTATGAGGTACCAGACCGCCAATTTTTACTTACTGGGGGCCTACCCGCACACCCAGTAACGAAAAAAAGTTTAAAAGTTCCCTTCTTATATTGACTTGGTATTTAACGCAAGACCTAATCCTATGGTTACGACACCAAAATAGCCGCCGTTTTGGTTGGAGTGTAGGAAAACCCTTTCCTTAAGATTTACAAATTTTTGTCGAAAAATTTACCCTATGTAACACCTTATTTTTATCATACCATTGGATGGAGGGTCCATAGAAGACCAACATCAGTTAAGGTTACTTTACTGTAAAGTCATTTTTGGCGGAGTTAGGGGGGAAAAAATAGAGGAATTAACACTTAAAAATGTGAAATAAAATAAGTTTAATAAAAAACTAAAAACCGACTTCAAAATGAAACTAAATAGCGAAAAATAATATTGACTAAAACATACCTAATCAGTTCTTTTTGGAGTCGGTGCGAATGAACACATTTTTACTCTCGATGGCTGGCACCGACTCCAAAAAGAACTGATTAGGTATGTTTTAGTCAATGTTATTCTTCGCTTTTTAGTTTCATTTTGAAGTCGGTTTTTAGTTTTTTATTAAACTTATTTTGTTCCCATATTTTGTATCTTGTTTAGTAAGCAGTAAATGAAAACAGCTACTGTGGAAAAAGGCAGGAAGACGATAATAAATAGACAGAACAACAACTCTTTATTGCGTCCCACGTAAAGCAAAATAATGTATAGGTATTAGTTGAACAATTTTCTTGGTATTATCGCTGAAAGCGATCTATTTCAGACGGCCTTTAGGTAGAGGAAAGTTAAATTGGATAAAAATCTTTCTATTTAAACGATTATTTATATGTTTCATACATTACAACTAATTTCAATAAAAACTAATCAAAGTTGACAGCGAATTGTGTTTTAGAACTACAAAATAACTAAAATATATATTTTGAACTAAGTAGTAAGGAAAGTAATTCGAAATCGCATTAAATTAATCAGGTGCCTTCAGTTTACAATCAGTATCACGTTTTAATGAAAGCTATTGACCTTTCGTTAATGAGGTCTTGGCCAGATCACACTCGTAAACATGTATGAATCTATTGATCATAGGTGAACGTTTACAAGAAGGTGTTAGGTTTCGTAGCGATAATTATTATTCTAAAACAGTGTAGAGATTCAAAACTTAGTTTTTAGGGCTCCGTACCCAAATGGTAAAACGGGATCCTATTACTAAGACTCTGCTGTCCGTCTGTCTGTCTGTGTATTTGTCCGTCTGTCACCAGGCTGTATCTAATCATGATCCGTGATAGTTAGACAGTTGAAATATTCGCAGATGATGTATTTCTGTTGCCGCTATAACAACAAATACTAAAACCATTGAGGTATAATGTACTAGCGTACTAGAGAACACATCTCGAGCTATATGTTTCAGCCAAGCCAACATACAAACAACGTGATCTTTTTGCTCGTTTTTATAGATAATGGTACAGAACCCTTCGTGCGCGACTCCGACTCGCACTTGGCCGGTTTTTATTTTTAACCGACTTCAAAAAAAAGGAGGAGGTTCTCAATTCGTCTGAATGTTGTTTTTTTTTTTTATGTTTGTTACGCGATTACGCCGTCAATTATGGACCGATTTCAAAATTTATTTTTTAGTTTGAATGGGTATACTTCCGAGGTGGTCCCATTTCCACCAAGTCAGATTCTGATGATGGGATCCCTGGGAAATCGAGGGCAACCCTCAATTTTTATAGGCACCCATAATGTTTTGCATATATTTTCTGACTCGATGCTGATTTTTGGGTCTGGTAATCATTATGTCATGTTGCTGACCTGATGATGGAAGCCACAGAACTCCTTAACGGATAGGAGTTAGAAGATAATACTGCAATTTTCGACAGAACGTATTTCGCAGTGTGTTGAGCAGACGTGGAGCTTATGAGGTACCAGACCGCCAATTTTTATTTACTGAGGGCGTACCCGCACACCCAGTAACGAAAAAAAAATTGAAAGTTCCTTTCTTAATTTGACTTGTTATTTAACGCAAGACCTTATCCTATGGTTTCGACACCAAAATAGCCGCCGTTCTGGTTGGAGTGTAGGTAAACCCTTTTCTTAAGACTTAAAAATTTTCGTCGAATAATTGACCCTATATAACACCTTATTTTTATCATACCATTGGATGGGGGGTCCATAGAGGACCAATATTAGTTAAGGTTACTTTGCTGTAAAGTAATTTTTGGCGAAGTTAGGAGGGAAAAAATAGAGGACTTAACGCTTAAAATTGTAAAATAAAAAAGGTTAATAAAAAACTAAAAACCGACTTCAAAATGAAACTAAAAAGCGAAAAATAATATTGACTAAAACATACCTAATCAGTTCTTTTTGGAGTCGGTGCGAATGAACACATTTTAACTCTCGATGGCTGGCACCGACTCCAAAAAGAACTGATTAGGTATGTTTTAGTCAATATTATTTTTCGCTTTTTAGTTTCATTTTGAAGTCGGTTTTTAGTTTTTTATTAATATTTTATAGGCTAATACATCCGAAAGAACGAAACATATTCATAGTAGGCCTTTTGATATTTAAGTCTACCCCACTACATCAATTAGTAAAATATAGGTAAACTATATGCAAATGGCTACATCGGTCGCAGAACCGATGAAAGGTGGAGTAAACGGGTTCTCGAGTGGAGACCACGCCTTGACAAACGTAGTGTAGGACGCCCCTCAACCCGATGGACCGACGACCTTAGGAAAATGGCTGTCAGTGGCGATGAAAAAAGCGGGAGATCGTGCTCATTGGCGCTCTTTGGGAGAGGCTTACGTCCAGCAGTGGACGTGGCAAAAGGCTGAATATATAGATAGATAGATGTGCAAATAAATATTTTTATTATTTATTAAAGTAAGTGTTTGTGTAAAATCCGATTAGGCTCAACTCTTAATGTTGTTATCCGAGTTCATATCATAGTCATCTTCCGACGTCAATGGCATGCGATTATTTTGCTTGTTTAAAACAAAATGTTTAATGTTCAAATTAATAAAACATGGTACGATGTTGCTTACATTATTATCAGTGCACATGCGTCACGAAAGTAGGCCATAACACTTTAATAAATGTATATGTTTCTACCATAAAGTTTTAGGTATAATGGGTAATATTTATAGGGGGTAGGTACAAAATTATTGAAATTTATGTGGTCCAGATAATTAATTTTTAATTAATTATTAGAATATATTTTTAATTATTACAATTTTTCCGTTCATGAAAAGGAATAAAACCGTCCAAGTGCATGTCGGACTCGCGCACGAAGGGTAGGGATCTGTAAAAAAACGGCAAAAAATCATGTCTGTTGTAATTCTGTTTCTTAGTAGGTATATTTCATCATCTGTGAAAATTTCAAGTATCTTAATATCACCGTTCATGAGATGCAGCCTGGTGACAGACGGACGGACTGAGTCTTAGTAATGGGGTCTCGTTTTACCCTTCGGGTACGGACTACGGAACCCTAAAAAGGACTTGGATTTGTGACGACTGCAAATATATTTGGCGTTTTTCTAAAACCGTGGTACCCAAATTCCCCAATTTGCTTTAACTTTGCAGGACAATATCTGCCCTTGATGAAAAAGTATGTGGCAACTGCCATTTTTAGGGTTCCGTAGTCCTGACAAGGAACCCTTCTATAGTGAGATCTTTATTCGACTTTATAAGGACTTTATAACCTACTACTCTGTTTGTGTTTAAATCGAAATTATATCCTCAATTTTCATATCTTTATATATCGTGTTTACAAAAAGATAACAAAAATATTTTAGATTTAAAATATTATTTTAATTTAATATAAGTACCTACCAGGAACAGCAGTTAATTTTTGTTATAGATAAAAATAGTAGCGATAATAAAATTTATGTGATAATTATGTCAGATATGGTCCAAATAAAATGTTAAATTCGAAAATTTTTGAATGATCCTCTCAATTGGACTGTTTTCATGAACCATAAGAAATAATAAATATTTTTAAGGTAAGCGGATAGACTACAAAAAACACACGAAAATAGAAAATCAAAATCATTTATTTCTGCAAATTGGCCATAAAAGCCGCTTTTACACTTTTTTTCACAGTGCACTAAGTACAAAGTTGCCAACGTAGAAAGAATTATACTTCTATTTATCTTTCATGCCTATTAATTCAATTAATAAACGCAACCCAGTGCCTGTAATCAAATCGGCGGTAGGAGATAACTCTATTTCTTGGCTACGGAAAAAAATATTAAGTTATAGTCAAATTTTCCGCTCACTATAGTATTGAAAAATAATGATATTTAATATGGATAGTGAGGAGTGTATTTTTTTTAACACAGAGACAAATAACTATAAATACATTGTGTTAGATTATCACTGTACAAAGTCGAAAAAGGCTAATATATCATATCAGACATATCATTATTAAAAAAAAAGTTTTTCATACTAAATTGATCCTAAGTTAGCTTAATATGGAGATGAAAATTTTCTAAATAATGAATGATACTTAATTTCTGACTTCACTATAACATTTATATGATCTAAGCACATAGGTTACTCTTATCAGCTTTATAGGGTCAATCCCTAACACCCTATACAC
Organism: Anania fuscalis; assembly: GCA_950371115.1. Lineage (NCBI taxonomy): Eukaryota > Metazoa > Arthropoda > Insecta > Lepidoptera > Crambidae > Anania > Anania fuscalis. The sequence continues at coordinate 12,237,158 of OX493343.1, read as the reverse complement.
CGTGAATTTTGAGATACCCGAGAAAATTAACTAACATACTCAGATATCGATATACATCGAATTTGGCGAATAAAAAAAACGGAACGGCGCACGGCGTTGGCGTACGGAAGGAAAAGCTATGAATGAAAAAAAAAATCATTCATAGTTATTCCTTCCGTACGCCAATATAACGCGACTAAATTAGGTGGATTTTGGTTCCGTTAATGTTGGAATGATAATGATTACTATTTGAATTAGCAGGACTTTTATAGTGCATATTTTTTTAAGGAATGTTAGGGACCTTTTAAATTAATTTCTCATAAAAAAAAATTTTTTATTCGCCGAATTTGATGTATATCGATATCTGAGTATGTTACTTAATTTTCTCGGGTATCTCAAAATTCACGGTGTATAAGGTGGAAATATCTCACATCAAACGAACTCTTGAAATCCTCAACTGATCAGTTTGACAGTTTAAAGAGACAATACACGGCTATGAGCTTGACTGTCACCGTTCTTTACTTTATCCATTTCCAACATTGTCGAATTTCCCCGCCTGCCTGCAACACCAAGTGTAACATGTGTTGTCAGTTGGCGGGCGAGTGATAGGCGCATGCGGTGGGAGTGGCGGTACACACTTGTTTATTGGCCGGCCGGGTAGGCCCGCCACACACTCACCCAAAACTTTTTGTAACTTGATTTATCCCACTGCTGGGGTCTTCTTACGTTCTTTGATCATTGACACCAGTTTAGGACCCGATTGGCGTCGTGGTTGGACCCCCGGTTAGGGTCCATTTGGAAAACTAACTTTTTCAAATAGACTCTGGATTAGGTGCACTGGAAGCCGTCCATAGGAAAAAAGTGTCTGATTGAAGTGTCTGTCGTACGTAATACAAGAAAATTAATTACTTCGAGATCAAGGCACTTTGCATAATCTGGCGCATTTTAACCGACTTCAAAAAAGGAGGTTCTCAGTTTGACCCGTATGTTTGTATGCATGTATGTATGTATGTCTGTCCGTGATTTTCTCGCGTTTGGCTCATCCGATTTTGATGCGGTTTTCATAAAAGTATTTGTTTTGGTTTTTGTATGCATATCATACTGCGGAGCTGATGATGGAGGCCGCAGAACTCCTTAACGGTTAGGAGTCAATAGATAATAGTGCGATTTGTCGTCAGAATGTATTTTGTAAAGTATTGGGCAGACGTGGCGCTTACAAGGTACCAAACAGTAATTTTATTAAAAGGGGTCGTAAACCAGTACACCCAGAAACGAGAAAAAATATTTTAGTTCGTTTTTAAATTGACTTAGGCATTGAACGTTATCCACAGTAGTTAGACCTGATTAGTATCCAACTGATTTTACCCATTCCATTATTATTTTATTTAAAAACCCAAAAATATCCCGTCTTTCCTTCTTTCCGGTTAGTTACAGTGTAACTCCTAAACTTAGACACTAAAAAACTTACACACTTGTCATGCGCCTGTAGCAGCAATTTATGAACTTATAACTTTGAAATAAATATCTACTAACTAGCTTTGATCTTAATCACAGCAGGACAAAGATCAATCACACGTCACCAATCGGTGTCGCCACAGTCACACATGTCAAAGGAATTTATCAATCAAAAAGTATTAGACACTTAAACAACCCTGACACATTAAAATGATTAGATTAATTTATTGATTGGACTAACTTACCTAGTGACGTCCAATCCTAATTATGTGAAGTAATCTCGTCCTCGTTTTGTACTATGTAGTAGGCACCTTTGTGTAACTACGCGATCTACAATGTTTAAAGTATAGCGCCTTAGAGCGCTATTTATACTGAAAAAAATAAAAAACACAACCAATGGCATCCTGTCCCTGGTGTCACGTTTGACATCTGTCAATCTTAATGTCATTATTTCAAAGAATAGGTACACAACTTTCAACATCAAAAAAGGGGTCATAAAAGCGTATACATATATTAAGGACTAAATATACAATTATATATACATTCGTATATATATATTTCTAAAAAACCTAGAATCAGGGCTGGGCTGGGATTATAACGAGGACGAGATTACTTCACATAATTAGGATTGGACGTCACTAGGTAAGTTAGTCCAATCAATAAATTATGTTCCATAATCTCGTCCTCGTTTTGTACTATGTAGATGTTCAAAGAGGAAAGTTGTGTTGCAAAATCAATAAATCATTTATTATGATCACATACCTAATGATTTGCTGAAGTTTGAGATGTAAAAATTTTTAGGTGTTATTTTATGAAGTATCTGTTAGTAAGTAGATACTTCATTCAAATTTTATCTAACGCGGGTGTAGTTGTTTGATTCATCATTGGAATTAATCAATCAACTCTGAATATCAAAACATCTTCAGATCTATACAACCCTGTATGATAATTTAACTTTGCATGATGTAACCACCATGCATAATGGTGCAACCCTGTATGATAATACAACCTTGTATGATGTTACAACCCTGTATAGTGGTACAACCCTGTATGACGGTGCAACCCTGTATGACGGTGCAACCCTGTATGATGGTACAATCCTGTTTGATGGTACCACCCTGTATGGAGGTACAGCCCCGTATGATAATACAACTCTGTATATTGATGCAGTCAACTGATGACACCGACGACCGTTGTACCATACTTACAGGTGAACCAAGAAGAAAAAGCAAATCACTCATAAACTCGAAAAAAGTAATCTAAATGAAAATGGGAAATGAAACTGACGCAATAGCGATTTTCGCAATAGAAATTATTTATGCATAAACTAAAGTTCACACAAACGGAGTCGCGGGCATCAGCTTGCTTAATGTTATCATGAAAACAAGAAAATGATTTAAGCTAAACCTAGTCTCATTTATCTAAAAGAATGTACATACTTAGTAAATGGGTAGGTATTTAAAAAGGTAACTTTACCCCAGTACAAGTGGTATATGGTAATAATTTTATAAAAATGATTATTTTATTATATTCAAATAGAAATCTTGGTAAATAACTTTAATGAACCATCTGTTCAATGTACGGTAAACAGCACGTTTAAAGTTACCACCCAAAAAATTAAAAGTTCTTCAACAGATTTTTTAACTTTAAGCCTGACTTGTAGAAATCATTTTCAATTGATAAAAACGATGATTTGTGGTAGGTCGACGAGCTGTTGTCTGTACTTATCAATGGTTCAAAATAAATCAATATTAGTGTTTAATATGGCAAATACTTCGTTACCTATGTGTTATTAAATAAAAAATAAAACTAATAGACATGCTGCAAGTATTGATTCAGTCGGAGAGGGATTCACATACATATTTACTGGCAAGGAATAACCCACCGATTCCGCGTAGACTGAGATTAGTTTCCTTTAGTTAACAATGGTTTCAACATAATTATAGTTAATGAGATTAATTTTTGATTAATCTTGTTAGAAAACCATTGATAGAAAACAAATTAATAATATACAACTGGAAATCAGTTTGAAACTCCTGCACTGTATGTGGATCTCCAGGGGGGAAATAATAGGTTACTGAAACAACACAGTTTCTGAAACCTAATAAGAGAAAGATTCAACACTTAACTGATCAATGCTTGTTCAACTGATAAAATAAAAAATAAAAACTTACCAATAAGTCTCATCTAATAAGATAGAAAAAAATTTCAAACTTGCATTTTTCTGTGGTCCAGACATCAATCTGGTACCCTGACAGCCTCAATCCAATAACGAGGAGTGTGAACATATTTGTCAACTACTGCCAGCTGTCACCAATGCCTTGAGTGCCAATTGTATTAGGTTTATTTTCAAATTTTCAGTTGAAATCTTCATTTGATATTAATCATCTCCATATACTTGCTACTTTGATAAAATAACATGTCATACAGGTAGGTACTCTTAAGTTTGGAGCTTAATAATAGCTTGTAGTTTTTATGAAACATAATTAGTAGGTATTATATTAAGACAATTTTAACTTGTTTGGGATGTTTTATGTTCTATTTACAAAATCTGAACTGATCTAAAAATGTTTCTTAGTCTTCCATGGTCTACTCAACTGTAAAATAAAATTATTTGTTACAAAACCATATGACAAGTGTATAAGGGTCATATAATGGTATTACAAAAACTGAACTGATTTAAAAATGTTTCTTAGTCTTCCATGGTCTATTTAACTGTAAAATAAAATTATTTGTTACAAAACCATATAACAAGTGTAAAGGGTCATATAATAGTGTATCATTTTTGTAAATGCCTATTAATAAGGCTTCATAAATCTTGCCATGGATTTTTGACTGACTCTGAAAATTTTGGAATACAGTGATTAGTGTTTATAAAATGCTTTTTACAATGGTTACATTATATTATTGCCAAAAAGTAAATAAACCTTGTATTTGTAACCAATAAGATGAGTGTGCCTTTCTCTTGAATTGTTCACACTTGATGAAGGCAAGTAGCCTAGCCTTGACTTTCAGCCAGACTATTAGAATAGGTATTATTAAGTGCATTTATAGGTTATTATGAAAACTTAGAATTTTGTTTAGGACTTAATGTATTAGATTTAATGTAAGTCTAAAAAAGGGATTTCACATAACTTATGAAACATAGGAAACAATAACACAAATATGCACTAGTTAACAGACCAATTGTAATGGTCTTCAAGCAAGGACCTAGCATTCCCATGTTACAAGGTACAAGATTATGCATATGACCAAGGGCAGTATGCCCGACCCGATTGGGAATCAAACCCTGCAACTTCCAATGTTAAACCACTACACCAATCTGGTAAACAGAATATCCTTTGATTAGAGATATTATTTAGTGATTGCAAGTTATGTTTATTTATTTATTCAAACTTACAATTTTATGAAAAAAAAAAAATATATATATATATTAAAAAACACAAAATTGTGGTTTAGATTTTAAGTATGTGTATGCCAACTATTATAAACTGGCTATGCTTTATAATGTTCTTCCTCTTGGGCCAACATCAAGATGTACATCAATAATATTAAATGCTTGAGATGGAAATCCACACTGCGAGAAGTCACAATTGGTATAAGTGCTATTTCATTGTCTTGTATGTATGTGAATGCAGCAAAAAAGGCCAAGTGTATCTAAGACTTGGTAGCCTTATATATGTGGAAGGCCCAATTCTAAATTAGTAAATATATTAGAAACATATGAAATGTCAAAAATTTAAAATCTAATTGAAATTGTCTAGGTATGAGTCTGTGACTTGGTTACTCAGAAGTCTTTTAGCCTTTAATATCAGCTGATAAAGGAGCTTCTTTCTGTGATTTCTCTTGAGTCAAAATGTTGGGTAGAAAAAAACTGCTAAGATCGAGGGTGGACACTGTCTTGGTGTCTCAGTACCAATATTTACCCCCTCCTCTTTTTCTTCAGCTTCAGTGGTGCTCAAGGAGCAGTGTCACCTTGACATTTTGTATTCAAATATATATTCAATTTCAATTGATGAAGTCAGTCTATGATTGCTTTATATAATGAATTGCAGATCCACAATATGTTAATTAATAATGTTAAGCCACAAGCTGACCCCTCGTGAAAGCAAGTGAAAGTGGTAAAATTCTGCTGCGAGATAGAATTATACTGTTCTTTTGGTAATTATTTATGCGACATCAAATAAGCTGAAACAAATGTGTGTGATGTTTACAGCTTACCTGCTGATATTATTAATCCTTTGTAGTATATTTGTGGTGCAAGACATTTATTCGTTTCACGGTCAACCCTTCATCAAGACTACTAGGGCCGATGTCATGTTGTCTCAGGTCAATATCTTGTGATGACACATTAGAATGAATAGCCCAATCCACCATCAAGGCTCTGTTTTTTAGTCATTCTGAGACAACGCAGCAGCTAGAATGAACATGTGATCACCACGGCCAACCTCCCGTGAAGGCTCCGGGTCGTCATTGATCATTGGTTCTGAGTTGACTTCCGTTGTTTTCTTGATTAATTTCTCACAGGCTTTGGTCTCATAGTCAACCCTTCATGAAGACTACTAGAGCAAATGTCATGTTAAGTCTCAGGTCAATATCTTGTGACGACACTTTAGAATGAATAGCCCAATCCACCATCAAGGCTCTGTTTTGTAGTCATTCTGAGACAACGCAGCGGCTAGAATGAACATGCGATCACCACGGCCAACCTCCCTTGAAGGCTCCGGGTCGTCATTGATCATTGGTTTTGAGTTGACATCCGTTGTTTTCTTGATTAATTTCTCACGGGCTATGTTGAATATGGGGTGAACAGCTAAAATGATCATACTATCATCACGGCCGATTGGTTGTGGCTGTCGATTACGAGGAAATCCTCGTAAAAGCCCCGATGTCAAGTCAGCATAGCAGCACTCCCTTGTTTTCTTGATTAAATTCATGCAGGTTATGGAGGTCATGTTTCGGTAAACGTAGTGTAGGACTTCTCTTAACTCCATGGACCGACGACTTCAGAAACACGGCTGAAAAAGAAACTGTGTGCCAAGCAGAAGCGGGACTGCAATAGATAGGCGGTGTCGACGTCGTTTTGAATCACAAATAGTTATAAAACATCTCCAATTGGCACTCTTTCTTTCTTGAGACTTCGTCAACCTTACTGGCCTATATTTTATAGTCTAAACACGTTACTAATCCAGTAAAATACTAAAAATAAACGCGTGTGAAAAAAATTACGTACGATCGCGCAGCGTACAAAAAAGTACAATGACATTAAGATTGACAGATGTCAAACGTGACACCAGGGACAGGATGCCATTGGTTGTGTTTTTTATTTGTTTCAGTATAAATAGCGCTCTAAGGCGCTATACTTTAAACATTGTAGATCGCGTAGTTACACAAAGGTGCCTACTACATAGTACAAAACGAGGACGAGATTATGGAACATAATTAAAATTGGATTTGTATGTGTAACAGCGCTAAAATCAAATAAATTTATTTTGCTGAAGACAATCGCGAACTAGTTCTTTAAGTGTGATAAAAACTGTCTAATTCCATTTTTTGCTAGGCAACCCGTCTGATTAGTAATACCTAACCTAGAAATTAGGAATTATGAGTCTAATTTAGGTTTGCGTTAGGTTGTACAATAAAATTGCATTGGCTACAAATATCAAGATTTACCTAACAAACTTCCATCGTTCGTATCGTGTATGGTATGTCGGCTGCTATGCAATTAGTTTAAAAAAGAAGAATTACTCTCTAACAATTTTATTTGGCCTGTAGTTAAAATAATAGCATAATGCAATGATTATTTAACATAATGCATTATATGATAAATTTGTATCAGCAGCATGTGATAAAAAAATTCCCAGTTAAATTAATTTACCATCCTAGCTTTACTGCCCGCACTCACTACCTAAAAACTTGTTTCTTTGTATCTGAAGTCAATTTTAATATTTTCGTAATATTATGTCTTATATATCGAAATAAATGTATTCTGGAGCAGAATTGGTCTTTAATTTCGTGTTAGCCTACATTCAATTTTGCGTATCTTCAAACTATTTTGCGTCTTTGATCACCCGGCTTTTTTTCGTATTTCCCCTAACAGAATAATATTCGATTTTCTAAAGCGTTTTTAGGGCCTTCGACTCCATTTCGGTGACATATCTCACATATCTTTTCTATCTTTTCTGAAGCCGTCCTAAACTAAACCTCGCCACCCATCATCCACGCTGCACTTCCATGGTGATAAGACATGTCCGTTATCAGCTGTTGTAATGAATATTTACTACAATTCTTTATCTACTGCTCGGGGGTGCCGGTGATCGAAATCGAACTACATGGATGTACTAAGAACGCGTTGGAGAAGGTATTTTTGAGACTAGCTAAATAAAATTAATTATGTTTCAAGATAAAATTATATTATGTTATTTAAAGGATAAAATTTAAAGGCTAATGGTGCAAAAATAAATATAAAATCGATAAATGTTCGAGATATTTTTTTGGCACTATCGTAGGTAAATACGTAGCAATACTATTTTTACTAACTAATTTAAATATAGCCTAATTTAACTAACTTAATCGTACTATTTTTTTATTGTTTAGGATACAACAATAAAAATAGTATAATTAAGTTTGTTAAGTAATAATTAAGTTAGATAGTAACAATTAAAAATTGTATAATAAAGTGGCAGCAATAAAGGATAGTCGAAATGTTTTCAGTCTTAAAGAGTCCAAAAAAAATTACTAGGTTCGTTTCCAAGTAAATATTATTTTAACCTTTCAATTTTTTATCGGTTTTTAGCATTAAACAAATCTAATCATCTGGATTTAATGGATTTATTACTTGTGACCATTTACGAGCATGGCTAATCCAGAAGCTGAGATGATTGTGCAAGTCACGTTTCAGAGATAGCGCATCCATCCATTTCTTTCCACGGTCATGTAGTTCTCGATACTCGTTCATACAAAAGGCGGCGCTTCGGCAGATTGCATCAGAGACGTACCGACGCGCTTACCGAACGGACACAAACAAACAGACAGACATGTCGAAAGACGAAGTCTCTATACACATCCTGAGGAAGGTGGTCATTGACGGCCTGCTCATTTGTGGACGTAAGTACCCCTATTATTTATCGTAAGTAATTTTAAATATTATCTTAAGCTGCTGCTCAAAAATACTAATTTAATACAGGATCAACATCTAAAACAATAAAAAACAAGTGAAGACACGAACCTTAGATAGTGCAATCAATTTTTTAAATTATTTTTGATGGTGGTGCCAGAACTCTGGATATTAGGACTGAAGGAAGGATTTTTTTTTCAAATTAAAAAAATGATAGGATAGGATATAAAACATATTATAAATCCTTTATTCATTGACAACTGCTTACTAACAAAACTAAAGTATATTTATATAGGTGTACGAACAAAGACTACTCTCCTTCTATTCACATTATCAGCTGCTCATAACTATAACTTTTACAATGGGAGCAACGTCGAGATCGTGAATTTTTAACTCCATACGAAACTGCATCAACTTGTTAAGAATTTTATTGTAGCTAATCGATGTCTCAAAATTTAAGTTGTTACGTATATGAGTTTGAAAGAGTGTTCTATTTACTTACATCCTGTACAAATACTTATAATCAATTATCATATTTAGGGATGGTATGGGATAATGAAGTCTAGGAAAATCACGGTTAGGTAATTTAAATGTATTTTGAATGCCCATTTGCCAATTTTAAAGCAATATAACAAAGTGACATTAAAAAAAATACATTTTTATTGCAAACATAAGAAATAACATTAAACAAATCACATAATGTAAGTAAGTAGATTAGATCAATTCAATACAATACCTACCTACTATTATAGTGGTTATTATTAATTAATTAAGTTATAAGTAAGCGAGAAATTGAGGTTGTTGATAAAGAAACAACATTTTAAATGTGGCAATGTTTATTGTTTAACCTTTTTGTCATTTCACTTTAGTAGTTTATTTACATTGACTGACATAACCGTAAATAAGTTCTCTTATGTCGACCACAACGAATTCTGTGACTTGTTTTTCTTTCATAAAACTCATGAAAAAATCATTTAGGTATTTAGTAAACTAAGGACCCCATTCCTGGCACTTACACACGACACGATATTATTTTTGAGTCCTGCCACTGGATATCAGTAAGTTCAATTTATCTTTAAACAAATATCAGTAAAATAATTTATCGATTTTTTTAAGTTTGCATTACTTTCATGATTACACTTACAGTGCTCATTGTCAGGTCAGTAAATATTACAGAAATTCGCGTCCGCGTTGCAAAAATGCAGGTTGCAGACAGAAGTGACCTATAAATTAATTTAGTTAATTTATGATAATGGTCTATCTGTGTGCAAAATGTTACCCAAGTCCATAAACTATTTGAGAATGAGTAACAAAGACACATCTACATACGTGCTTGTATGAATAAGGAAGAAAAACTTAGGCTGAGTTGCATCACCTTATCTTTAACCATAACTTTAACTAACTTTAACCGGTGTTTCAGTATGGAGTTTGACAGAGTTTTGACGTTTGTTAAAGTTAAAGTAAGATGGTGAAACCCAGCCTTAGTGACTTATTTCTTTGATTGACTAACAAACATACTTTCGTATTTAAAATGTGCGTGGACGGTTAATTAGAATTGCAACTAGTCGTTGAATTAAACCTCATGCTTGCGGTTTCCTATAATCGGTTTGATCGAATGCAGTTTCTATCGTTTCACTATAGTTTATAAGTTTCTATCGAATAAAGATTTTTTCTCTCACGATTATGAATTATTAACTTAGATTGACTCTTCACAATGTGAATTAATTCTCGTCTATGTATTATGCTTACATCATAGTGTAATATTGGCTCATAGATTAGCTTTATGATTTTTTGCTTTTTGCTACAAAAAACCGGCCAATAGCGAGTCGGACTCGCGCACGAAGGGTTCCGTACCATTATCTATAGAAACGGCAAAAATCACGGAACCCTTTTAAATATTTATTGTATTCTGTTTTTTTAGTATTCGTTGTTATAGCGGCAACAGAAATACTTCACCTGTGAAAATTTCAACTCCCTATAACTATCACGGTTCATGAGATACAGCCTGGTGACAGACGGACAGACAGACAGACAGACGGACAGCGGAGCCTTAGTAATAGGATCCCCTCGTTTTACCCTTTGGGTACGGAACCCTAAAAAAAGGTCAAGAGCCATGATCGGACCACTTCTTTCATTCGGTTCGGGTGTTTGTCTCAAGCTTATTTAAATAAAGACAAGTTGATTGATTTTTATTATTATTTGTTTAACTTTCTTTAACTTTGAAGAATTCTTAAGTGACGAGAACGCGGTTGTTTTGCAAAATACTTTCCTATTTTGTGTACCTAGTTACCATTTTGGGAAAAAAATTACCAAAACACACATTGCCAAAGAACAAAATATTTCTTTGATTCCCACACAGACTTGGCTTGTTTTTTCCTATCCTAATAAGCTTGTTTGTTTTTACCTTAACGTGTTCTTAGGTAATAAAAAAAACTGTTAAGTATTACCTCACGATAACCATCAAACCTTAAAATTATCTGACATCACGGTGTTTTTACAATTATAAGTTTAACAAAAACTTAATGCGTGTTTAATGTTACAGTAAAACGGTAATAACTCTTTTTTTACAAAATACATACCGTATCTAATTGTAAAGAGCGTGAAAAACGATTGTCACAGCGCCGGCTCACTAAAAACTGAAGAATTACGTAATTTTTTATCCGTTTGACCAGTAATTGTCTAACTAGAGTCGTAAAGCATCATCATCAACAATGTCATCATCTCATCATCATCATCATTTTCATAAAACTCCTTAAAGATCGTCACTTGACCAAACGCAACTTGATCTTATCAATCATGCTTGACGATTTCCATTTTCCAAATGTTTGTAAACAAAACGCGTCCGATTGTTATGTTTTACGAAGGGAGAACGCTGCGAATGTTCATCTTAAAAATTTCAAAACATTCAGATTAACACTGGGAACTTGATTTTTTATTTTGAATCCTATCATCCTACCTGACGACCTGGTAAAGGTTCAGGAAGCCATTGGATGCAGGCCGCTTTCAACCGGCCGATCTGAAAGTTACAGTGAATGCCTATGTTCAGCAGTAGACGTCCTGTGACTTAAATGAGTATCATTCTACTTACATAGTTACTGTGAGACCTCCGTAACATATAAACACTAAACAATAGAACCAACCATTTCGGCTATCTCAATGTGCAGTTCCTCACTACTGCTTTGTGACGTGTTTGGAATTCAAATGTTTTAAAATACGTCTCCGTGCCTTTTTAACATACTTTTATAAGCTTCACTTGTCTAACTAAATAACAGCTATCTTACTTTGTAATCCTATTTAGAAAGTCGTTATTAGCCGTCGTGTCGGTTTGAAACTTTGTTTCTGTGACATTTGTTCATGTCACAATATTATCATGGTTTAAAATCCATGGTATGGTATCAATACCACGTCGTGCCAATTTGGTGTTGGATCTGATGGAGCCAGAAGGATAGTTAGTAGAGGTTTTTAATAGCTGCTAGTAAAACCATCATATGATATTTTCTGTCCAATTTAAGCAAGTTTGTAGCTAACAAAGAGGTGATATATCATTTCAAGGTATGTTTGTGCTCTTAAAACTAAACAATTATTGGCCTTACAGTGAAATGAGAAAAACATCTAGGGCAAAATTGTTCAGTTTTAGAGCCCAAGCATACCCTGACTTGAAATATAATTAAAGATTTAAAAAAAATCTAACTATTACTGTTATATTTAAACATCCATTCGTCTTTCCAGTTGTGGTAGCAATCGTCGCATCGACAAAGTTCTGGGATCCCTTCCAGAGGGGGTTCTTCTGCGGAGATGAAAGCCTGATGTTCCCGTTCAAGGATGACACCGTCAAAGTGTTCATGCTCAGGATTGTGGGACTGGGCCTACCTGCATTGGCTGTGAGTATTTAAATTGTCACCACCACCATTTGCCACAGGACGTCCACTGCTGAACATAGGCCTCCCCTAGTGACTTCCAAATCGGCTGGTTAGAAGCGACCTGCATTTAGCGGCTTCCTGAAACCTTTACCAGGTCGTCTGTTCACCTCGTGGGTGGAATTCCCACGCTACGCTTGCCGGTACGTGGCCTCAATTCCAGAACCTTTCTGCCCCATCGTACCAACGTCAAACAAAAATTTAAACCCTAGGGTAATTCTTTGGTAAGTTTGTAAAGACCACTTTTCTCAGAAACGGGTAGAGTTGTCAAGTTGAAATTAATATCAATTACTAAAATATAAAATGCTTTGGAGGCGTAAGTTTTAAATCAACCCAATAAAAAGATACCATTATAGTGATACTACCTATTTTAATACTCACAATCGCAGTCATTATATTCATAAGTCTTAAGTTCTTGACTTGACTGTTCTTGAGTAATGTACCTAGGTATAGGTAGCTGAGGTTTTAAAATAAATGTTTACTTTTTTATCCTGACAGTAAACCCAAACAGACATCCTTAGTTGATATTATTGTTAAATTAACACCTCTTTAGAAGCCGTTTCTTTTATAGCGCCAATAAAGGAATAAAAAACTCAGTTTGTAAAACATTACTTGGACCGTTGGAACTTCAAGAATACTCAGTAGAAATGTCTTTTACAGAAATGTGATTCTAAGTGGCAATTGAGGGCACAATTACTAGTGATGTCGCGAATACTCGCTATTATTCGGTATTTGGCATTAATCGTATTCTTTTTTGATATTCGTCGAATACCGAATAACAATGTCTATTATTCAGACATTCAGCGAATAGCTGTCTAAATAAACTTGTTAGAAAAACTATTGAGTTAAATAAAATAATCACTTTTTTTAAAAGCAACAGACCAGAGGTGTTCCCCGTAAAATAGTTATGTAAGTAAGGGGTTGATGCTTTTCAAAATGTAAATCAGTATAATAAGAAACTAATTGTTGTACGGACAACAGCACGTCGACCTACCACAAAATGTCAAATTTTCTCATTTGAAAATGAACTCTATATGTCAGGCTTAAAGTTGAAAATCGATTGGAGAATTTTTGACTTTTGGGGTAGGTCGACGTGCTGTTCACTGTTCCTTATTTTCTGTTCTCATACATACATAATCTTAAAAAAATGATTACAGGTGTAGGTAACAAGTACCTATATGATTTTACAAACGTCATATTTATTATTTGATAAGAAAATATATTTTTTTATATTACTTTCTTTAAGTCGAATAATAATAGCGAGTTATTCGACTATTCGCCGTAGGGAATGGCGATTAATCGGTATTGGACTATTCGCTATAACAACTATTCGTGGCATCTCTAACAATTACATGATACACACTAACCACCTTTTATCCGTAATTGGTTCAATTTGAAACGTCTCTCGCATTTCCGGCCGCTTCAATTGCTTCAAGATATCTTACAGAACCATCATTTATAGGGCAAAATTAGAGTCTTTTAAGACATTTAAAAATTAATTAGGTAATCTTGCAAATTAAGTTATGGTAGGTATTACCTAGCACTACAACCTTATTTATACCTATGGCGTGCCAACCAGAAAACTTCCCGTCATAAAATATTTGTTATTATACTAGCGAATTCTAATTCTATGGTTATACTTAACTTTGATCAGTTACTTATTTGTCATCGATACGAAAAAAATATTATGTTGCCAAAAAAAGTGTTTGGAGAAATAAAGCGATTTAAATATGGAGTAATAATTTTTATATTTAATTTTCATTTATATAATTTTAACATAATAAGGCAATACGACTTAATTTGATATGTCAGTTAAAAAAAACTAAGATTTTTGTACCAACATGATACAATAAACACAATATAATACCATAGATAAAGAATAATACTAATAATACTATGACTTACTTTGATCTAAATAATATTCACTTTTGTTTTTATTGACCCTGTGATGTTTAGGAAATTCGCTACCGTCGAAGTTGAACGTAATTTAAAAAACCGGCCAAGTGCTAGTTAGACTCGCGCACGAAGGGTTCCGTACCATTATATAGAAAAACGGCAAAAAAATATTTTTTGTTGTATGGGTATAATATAAGTAGACTACTTAAATATTTATTTTATTCTAATTTTTAGTATTTGTTGCTATATCGGCAACAACAACAGAAATACATCATCTGTGAAAATTTCAACTGTCTAACTATCACGGTTCATGAGATACAGCCTGGTGACAGACGGCGGGAGCCTTAGTAATAGGGTCCCGTTTTACCCTTCGGGTACGGAACCATAACTATAGGTACTGTGTCTTAAACCTTGACCAAGAAATTCCCCTCACAATAAATTTAAGGAAAAAGAATGCGTAAGATTGTCCTTAATTAAGACGTGTTTAGATAAAGGCAGTAGATACTTGTAGTGCGTGTCCAACTCGTCTTGACCCAGAATCTGATTCTACGTATCCTACATGCTAACTTGAAGATTAAGAATATATTTTTTATGGTCAAGTGCATTGAATTGAACTTGAAATTATTCTTGTTGTTTCAAAAGAAGGAAAGAAACACATCAGACAACCTTCTGCAATATAAAATCTATAAGTACTAATTAATTTAAATATGTAATTTGCAATATTTGAGAAGTAATTTTCTAAAAGTAATAAATGTCAGTTACTAGCTGTCGTCCGCGACTTTGCTCGCGTGATCTTTAGTTTATTTAATGTATCTCACAGGATCATTTATCGTAGATAAAAAGTATCATATATGTTAATCTAGATCATATTCTATAAGTCTGCAGAATTTCATCCAAATCCGTTCAGTAGTTTTTGCGCGAGAGAGTAACAAACATCCATCCATACTTACAAACTTTCGCATTTATATTAGTAGGATGTTAAAAATCTATCTATCTATATTTTCCAACGGATATAATTTGCACTTACCTCTAATAATTAAATGCACCTAAGAAATAAATCGTCTGTTACCTCTCTACTTAAACCAATAACAAAATCTTCTTAGCTCATATTTGATCGTTCCAGTTCCTTATCTGTGAATGGGGTTTGTTGAGAAAAGAACGCTGCGAAGATAGATGCCTTGGAGTTGCCATACAACCCTGGATGCGCGGTTTCTACTGCGCTTTGGCTTCCTTCGGCCTGGGGCTCTGCTTCGTTGAAATGGCTACTAACATCAGCAAAACTACCATTGGAAGACTGAGGCCTCATTTCTTTGATGTAAGTTAACCACGCACCCGCACACATTAGTTTGATAGCAAGAAATTAAAATTACGTTACAGGAGGTGTATTTCCGAACCATTCGAATTCCAATTCGCATAAATCACAAAAATCGCATACGAGCTCCTAGGAAATGGTACACGATTCTTGAGATTTCGTATGCAAATTGGAATGTAAACACTTCAAACATACGTCTCCAGACCAGGTAGTACATGACACTTTAAAATACAAAAAAGCAAACCTAACAGATTCATATGGCACAGATCCGTTAAGATCATTAAGGAAGATGCCTTTGATGCATTATTCATAGCCCTGATATAAAAAATAAACTTAGCACATTTGCTTTTGTTACTTAGTAAGATTATGTCAGGCTCTGCTTCGTCGAACTAAATATCAACATGACTTGGAAAACTGATGCCTAGGGAAATTTAGACGAAGCCAGCTCTGCACACGTGTTAGTGAGCTTGGCATGCCATAAAATAATCAATTTGGTGCGAAATACGAACATGCTAGGCGTCAGTCATTGGCTGAGACATAACGCTAGGTATTATGAAAGATACGGTACATACGGCACAGTAACCATTCTGGGTAAAAACTTTTTCTTGTCTATACTGGCAAGAGATGTTTCACACATTTTTTCCAAGTGTGAAACATCGTTTGCCAGCAGCTTGCAAAATACTCTCTGGCATGACAGTGCTTCGTATAAATCTGCCTTTATTTCCGTATATTTAATCTTTATTCTTCCACCTGACAACAAAATTACTACGCTTAATAAAGATAAGCGTTGCGTAAACTACTTATATGATAACGAAGTATATTTATCCTATAATTACGGAAGCGAATAAAGCACTAGTAATAAAGATCGTTAGTGATAAAACTATTGACAGACAGGGGAAACGTGGCTAAGATGATGATTATTCATTTGTTGTAGAATTTAAAACTTGTCAAAATACATGGTGCATTTATTTCTATAGAAACAGCAGGACTCTATGTTTATTTGATTGACAGTAAAGTTTAAAGCTTTACGACCTACGTAGCCGAGAGGCGAGCACGCCGGACTATGTAAAGCGCCGCCAACCATCTCTGAGGTTCGGGGTTCGATCTCCGGTCGGGTCAATGTAGAAAACGAACTTTTCTATATTGTCTCGGGTCTGGGTGTTGTGGTACCGTCGTTGTTTCTGATTTCTATGACACAAGTGCTTTAGCTTCTTACCTTAGGATCAGAGCAATGTAATATGTGATGTTGTCCATTATTAAAGTTTCAAGTCACAAGGTTTTTTCAGTAAAGGTTTTGAACAATTTTACCACAGTCATGGATGTTATTGTATTTGGGTAAATAAATCTATTTTTTATTTGTTTATTTATTTATCCGCTATCTAGCCACCATTGTACGGACAACAGCAGGTCATGATTCCCAAAACTGTCATTCTGTCACTTCTTCTGTCATTTCTTCAATCGATTTTCGTCTTAATTTCCAAGCAATGAAGTTTATTATTCATTGGGGAAATTTATCAGTTTCTAGAACCTTTATGTGCTGTTGACATTACAAACTATTAGTTCAGGATTAATAAAACGGTGTGGCTGTTGAAACAGTTTTTTTATATTTTATTTTGAAACTTTATTTCTAGATCTGCCAACCTTCAGTGAACTGCAGCGCCCCTGAGTGGCAGAACCGGTACATCCAGCCTTACCAGTACACCTGTACCGGAGAACACACGGGCAGATTCAAGAACATGAGAATGTCATTCCTTAGCGGACATTCCTCTTGGGCTACTTACACTATGACTTATCTGGCTGTGAGTATTATACTTCACTCATAGTTTTTTTAAACGATTTTAAAATGGAATAGCAGGAATCATGATTCACTGATTCTTTTTTTATGTCTTACCAATTATGATGTTTCCTTTCTTATTGGATAGAGTTTACTTTAGTGTTCCTATAAATATTTGCAAAACCCATGTATGCACAGTTTCCTTCATGTCATATGGAAAGCTAAAAGTGCACAAGACGACTAATATCAAAACACTTACGCTATATTTTTTTTAAATTAAAATTTATAAGCTAAATGAGTAAAATTTGAATTTTACACAATATCATAGTTTCGTTCTTCAACTACTCGTATTTCTCTCGGTAAAATAATTATGACCTAAGTATATGACGCATTACACCTAGATTTTTAAGATTAAGACAGAAACCTGTCTTGCAGTTTTTTTGCTTTGATGAACTTGAAATGTGTCCTTTAAATGACCCCATAGAACTCTTTTAAAGGTTATGAAATAGATCCGGGTCGCTAGACTTTACACGCGATATTTACCTGATCATTAAATCAATACGGTGCGTTTACCTACATACACGGGTCAAAAAGTTCAATAACTAAAGCCTAAAAGGATTTAAACACACAAAAACGCCGTTATAATTCGATTATGGTTCTATAATTTTATAACTAGCAAGTTAGTCGCTAGGTTAAGGTTATTTTTCAAAAACCATCGATCAGTCCGTTTGAAAAAAAGCTCAATATTTTTAAACCGGTCTGTTTAGTTTCGTACAATGTTAAAGGAAATGTTGATGAAAATTGCCATTTTGTTCAGCTATAAATATAGTTTATTCCTTCAACGACCGAGGCTTTAATGATGATGCATTGTGTTGTATTGTTTTCCACCACAATGACTAAAATACTTCAGCTCGTTTAAATTATACCACATAATTTAACTGCCCTCTGTAACAATATTTTTAACAGCTATGTATAATAGCATTTTATTATGCTCATGCATGCAAATGATTTTGACGAATCAAAGCAAAGCAAGTTTTATTATAAGCCGTAAAATAAACAAACCATGCAGTACCTAATACCTATTATATTTAAATATTCTTTTGAACGAACTCGAATAAATATCGGCAGTAAAAATAAGAAGGGAACTAGTGAAAACAAATTTTATAACCTAAAATTACTCTTGGAAACATTTGCCGCACAACAACAAACAAAACGCAGCGTAACGCACCCACCAACAAAGAGAATGTTAAGCCTAGCGCGAGTACCACAAAACAACCAAGTCACTTAAATCGATCGAAAAGTAATACAAATTAACATTGACTTTTCGATCGAATTACTTCGATAACTGACGTGATTATAAAGTATAGTGTGGCCAAGGTCCTAAATACACACGAACGCAATGTTGCTGGCACTGGATGGAAATGATTAGCCGAGGATAGGATTCAGTGGCGCGCATTTGGAGAGACCTATCTATGTAGGTAGTAAACCTATTAGCAGTCGACTCACGCCGGCTAATTATGATAATGCCTTTGAGCAAAAAGGTTTTCAAAAAGAAATGTTTATGTTTAAAGTCTCTTAAAAGAGATGGGTGGATTGTGTGAGGGCTGATATGTCTGAGAAGGGAGTGAATGACTCGATGACGAGTGACCGAATTGCATAGAAGAAGAAAATATACTGCACTAGATCCCTAGATAACTTGGGAACAGGGCAGGCAAATGATGATATGCCCCCTTCCGAGAACTTATAAAATTGGCAACTTTTAAATAAAATTGAGTAATGAATGCAATATTTATTTCAGCTCTACCTAGAAAAACGCATGGTCTGGAAGGGTACCAGGCTACTGCGCCACACCCTTCAGTTCGTGGCGCTCATGCTGTGCTGGTTCACCGCTTTATCCAGGATCTCAGATTTCAGGCACCACTGGAGTGATGTGTTGGCTGGTATGTCACTTGGGCTAGTCGCTGCTATTGTTATGGTGAGTATTTACTCGTATTTTCATATTACTAGGCGAAGGTTCCGGTAGCAATGGCTTTGGTAGTGATAACTAAAGTTAAGCAACCCAGCCCCTCTACAACAACCAACAAAACACGATACGATATGATATGATATAGCGATTTATCGACACCCAACGGGCTTACTGTACCTTATTTATAAGTAGGGGAAGAAAGAGAGGAATTAAATAGTAATCCTCTATTTTAACACATCGGTGGCCACCTATGTGTTAAGCCATTTTTCGGTTCACTATAATATTTCGACTAAATCTATTCACATAATAGCCGGATAGAGTTACAAAGTAAGAAGTGTCAGAAAATTATCAAACTTAACGCATGCAAAGCTATAGGTCACTTTCATGTTTTGGTCATTGCACTTATCCCTGTAAATAGGTTGAACGGATTTGCACTATCGAAAAATATTACAATTATCCAAGTTAAAATGAGTCATGCAAGTCATTGACACATTTGTTTTAATCGGCGCATGTGGTAAGTGTATGATTGTGAAGTCATTCGTAACTTTACGCCGAACTTGGTTGATAAGGCGTTATCGAATAAATTTGTTGCTGGACGAAATGGATTATCGCTGGGGAAATAAATGGAAAAAATAAGGTCAATAATTATAAAGTTTAAAAAATTATAACCCCACGCGAAAAGTTTAAGAACGTGTCGTACGTTCTTAAACTTTTTTACGATATAGTTTGATTTACACAATGTTATGAAATTTGTAATGTGCTCGCCAAGGCCTTTCTTTTAATACCAAACACGAGGTGATTATCTCAGTTTTATTTCTTTGCGTCTGAAAATCCGTCATATAAAATTTTGATTAATTTATATAGCCTCTTTTACCCGAGCCATTAATACGAATCTAATTGACATAACAACTCGTTCTTTAAAATATGCGCTACGGTGAAACATACAAACATACTTAATTACGTACATATACTGCCAAAATCGTTACCCTTCCACTTTTAATAGCACAACGTAGAGCCCTACTTTATTGGTTAACTTGCTTATTTTTATAAGGTTTATTTAATATATTATCCTTATGTCTTACTTCAATAATTATATTTATTAGTAATTGAATAGTGTCAAGTACTTAAATACTATTGAAACTAACGCAACAATTTCTGTAGCCTCTATTTCAATGGCAAATGAAGTCAAGTACCATAAAATAATTGCAAGGTTTACTTAAGTAATGCTTATTAATTTATCAAGTCATCGTTTGGACAATAGACTTGTAAATAATAGTCAGTTTCTGCCATCCGAAGCAAGTCATCGTTTGCGTGTAGGAATCAGAATAAAAGGTGACTTCTATCAGCTGCGGTTTGACGACCCCAGTCGGGCGCATCGAACGATGCGCTTTCATCGGTCGGTCGGTCGTATTATTCGATCGAATTGAAACATCGATTCCCCGTTTCAAAGGTTGACAATTTATGAACATTTGAAAACGGTCGCGTTTTTTACACGTCTAGATTGAGTAGGTCATATTTTATCAAAGGATTGACACAAGACTGGCTTTTAATTTGTTAGGTTTATTATACGACCGAACCAAGGATACACATTTGTGCTAGGCTCCCTGGGTTTGATGCTCGGTTCAGGTTAATTCAGAAACCTCTCTGAATGTTTTGAGTCAAGGAATACTAGAAACTGCCCTTGACATCAATCGTCTTAAAAGAAAAGATTTTCTTACTTATAGACCATGATAGTGTAATTCTTGTTTGACAAGAATAATCCATGTTTATGTTGTGGCGGGAACTACTCAAGCAAAAACATTGAAACAAGAGGGAAGCTCTTGTTTAAACCAGTCTCATCTTTGACTTATTGTCATGTTTGTAAACTTTTTACATTGCACTATATCGTGGTTCCCGCCACAACATAAACATGACTTATTCTGTGTCCCTTTCGTTTACTAAGGTATCCGTCAGGATTTTGAATTGATGGCATCATATGACTTCTTTCTTAACTGCGGCAGTGCTCGGCTTCGGCGCGTATGAGTAACGAAGCACCTTGTATATTTATTTGATTAATTAATAAGTAAAATTCTTGTCTTTTTACAGTTGGCATGGTGCACAGATTTTGTCCAGCCTAAGAAGAACCACACCGTAGTTCAATACGACATTACAATGCCCACCAACCAGCATCAAGAAACCGCAGCTGCATAGTTTTTGTGATAATTAGTATAAGCGCAAAATGTAAAATATTAGGTAGTTTCGTAGTTTTAGATTCGTAATAGATACTTATGTATACGTAGATATCATTGTCGTGACAAAAAAACATCATTTGGACTTAAATCCCATTATCAAACTAAGCTTATCAAAGTTCTTTGTGATTGATTTGGCAAGAGGCCAGGACGCGCGGATTAGGTACTGGCAAATTGTTGAGCGCTCTATGAAAGCGCTGCGTATCGTTTCATTTAGCTCAATACATTTTTATCTCATTAAGTCCCATAACGTACCCTGAGTTTCTTCGGACACATTATGCGGTCTTCAAAGCATTGTGTGGAGAAACAAATCATCTTGGGCCAAATGGAGGGCAGACGTGCTCGGGGTAGGGCACCCACGAGATGGTCGGACGCGGTGAGCAAGACGGTGGGCGTAAAAATGTAATATGCGGTCCACACGGCATATGATCGCAGCCTGTGGAGGAAAACTGTATGTGGTCGGGATCCTCATCAGTCCCCCAGTTCCAAGAAGAAAGTCCCATAAAAATATACGCGTGCATCGTTGAAAGCGGCTGCCTTTGTTGCTAAAATGGCACGCATGAATCGATAACAAAAATGTTTCTTATCAGTTGCGTAGCTGTCTTCAAACGCGCAAAATTAAAATCATTTATTTTTGCAAATTGCCCATCAAAGGCACTTTTACACATCCCAATATTTTTTTTACCCTACCACTGCTTCGGGACAATTTATGGGGTAGTGCCAAGAAGACGCAGCGCAAGCAACTCTGTCACTATTGCCAGCCTCTTTCTCCTTTAAAATAAATATTTTTATAAGATTTGATGCGAGCTAAACAGTTTGAATCCATTCATTTTTATCATTTATTTAATCACTTACTAACAGGGCACTGTTGAACACAATAATCTATTTACTAATCTGGTTCTATACTCAAGGTCCGCATGGATGATCCGTATGGACCTTGTAGTGATGTAACTGAACATACATTTACCTAGCTCAGCCCCTCTAGCACGATCAACAAAACACGATATGATACGATATGATATAGCGATTTATCGCCTATTTACTTAACAAATATGATAACATAGCCGCCATCTTGAACTTATATTGAAACAGTAAGGATATCCGTACCGGCGACGTCACGGTTAAGCTCGCTTTTTGATAAAAGTTCATATTTTGACAAAAAATATGCGATAAATCGCTATATCATATCGTATCATATCGTGTTTTGTTCTACATGCTAGAGGGGCTGAAGCAGTTAAATAATTAATAATAAAACAGATGTAGTCCGAAATTTTGTCTAGTGTTTGATAATAGTTATCAGTTCTAGTCGAGGTAAACATGTTGTATCAATGTGTTTATATTAATTTAATTTATGGTAAGAAAATAAAAAATCGTGACTAACAGTTTTTTGTGGTTTTATTCGTATGATTTCGACATAATTTTCAAATAATTGCAATAAAAATCCTTTTATTTAACACCTTATACCTTATCCTAGAACCTGTATTAGCCAGTGGCTAGGTATTTACAATTGTTTGTAAAAAATATTTTAAAATAAGTTTAATAGTAGTTCCGTAGACATCAGTAGACATCACAGGTTGCTATTAAATAAATATTAGGTTAATACCTAGGTACATAAAAAGTTTTATAAAAAACTGATAACCAAATACAAAATTAAATAATATTTTCTAAAAATACCTAATCCGTTCTTTTTGGAGCTGGTGCGAATGAACTAACTCCCAAATACTCCCAATGTCTGAATTGACGGAGTAGGTAATCGCTTAGCAAACTTAATGATACAATAACCTTATTGACTAGATAATTTAATTTCGGCACCTAGGTACTCGAATGTTGACTTTTTTTTTTGTAGAGACCTCAAAATTTACACAGTATATTAATAAAGTTCCTTTAAGATTATACTTACTATAAATGTTACTATAATACTTACTCTGTGATGTTACGGACGATGAGTTATGTAGTGCCATCTATATTTTATGAATAGAACTACGTACGTTTCTATTCGAAATGGTCAATGTAAAAAATAAACCATAAAACAAACTATAAATGTAACATAAATCTAAAATACTTATACGTAATCAAATCTTGCAAATGTTACGAGAAATAAAGAGAAAAGAGATTCGGAATTAAAAACAAAAGACAAGCAATTCTTTAACACTTTCGCAATTCCTGTGATATCTTTAATAGCAATGTTGATGTTAGGGAAACTATTGCTGACTACCATATTCTGAATTAGGCACCTAAATGCTAAACTAAAATGATAGTTTAATGATATACTTAGATGAATACATGCAGATAATTGAGAACTCGTTTCGTTATACGTACATAGTAGGAATTCATGTTGTTATTTAGGGCGAAAAATTGCCAAACCATTGTAAACGTCGACCAACTGGGATTTTCTAATTATTGAGTTCTAGCACAGATTAATTATTATACTAGGTTCTAGTTAAATAAGCATGCAAGAAAAAAAAGATCATCGCTAGTACCTAAATACTTATTATAAACTGAATATAGCACGCCGTTTGACTTGTATATTTTTTAGAAAACTGTTTCGAAACAGTTTTTACAATAGCAAAAATAAAATAAAAAGAAGGTTTATATTAATTATTAATAAGCTACGTAAGTACAGTACGGACGTAGAAAGATAACTAGATTAATACATGTTATACAGGGTGTTTCGTAAAGGGTGTAACAAGCTGAAACTTGCCTATGTTAACGTATGCATATAAATAGTACCTACGATGAACTCAGAATATTTATTTTTTAAATTTTTATACAAAACATAATTATTAGAAACCGATTTGTGTGAAAATATTGTTTCAAAAATGATGACATCAACATTTTAACTTTACCATAGTATTTATATACCTATGTTTACATGAGCTAGGTTATGATGATGATGATGAAATACCATTTACCTAAAACCTTGTTTAATTTGATATAATTTGAATTAATGCAATACCTATTAGGTAACTAAATTTTAAGTCCTGTTGCATGTGTAACTATCTACCACCAATGTACATCACTTAGTATGCAAATAAAGAATTGAATTGAATTGAATTGAATATATGAATATTCTATGACGAACCTGTACCGCGTTGATGTCTTTTACTTAGATAACGAATGATTTTCGGGACAATGGAACATTTTCGGCTGAGATGAAAGTTCGTATACTTATTTTTAGCCATTATTTACAAGTTTTGCTCGGTGCAATCATACAGGGTGTCTTAGAGTATTTATTGGTGCAATAATGAAGAAATCTTACTGTTCTTTTGGCGGCTAAACGAATTGATTTTAAAAAAATATAGTCCAAAACACTTTTTTGTTCTTGTGTGACTCGCATAATCTTATATAATTCTTCAATCGCCGGCGAAATCAAGTGATTTTTATTATATTTAGGTAATTTTAGAATAGTTTGTTACGAGATTGCTACCATGTACCTTATGCACTGAGCACCATGATCCCGTGATCATGGTGCTTGCAACAGTGCCGAAATATCGGGAACTCAAAAATAAGGTACATGGTAGCAATCTCGTAACAAACTATTCTAATGTTAGTGACCATGAAATTTTAAAACAATAAATTTAGGTAAGTTCTAGTAAGCCCAAACAAAGATCGTGTCTTTCTTCAGAAAGATATTCTTATCTCGTACATATACCTAGATTTGACCATCCAATCCCACCTTGAAAAATCTCCCTGAATATCCCTAATGATAAATATCCCAATGTTATATGGTGGCTACAAGAGATAAAATATAACAGCATTGGACATTCGGTCATATCTTACGACCACACCGTTTTATCGTTTAGTTTGAGTTTATTTATCACATAATGTTCAATAATGATACAGATAAGTAAATACAATTAAGGACCTTTTTATTTTTACCGCGATTTAAAACGGATTTTAGATGTTTTTTTTTTATATTGAATAGTGTTTACTTTAGAAATGGTCAAAATTAAAAAAAAAACTACAAAAGTTGCAAAATATTGTCGAAGTGTTTCTATTTAAAAAAAAAAATGTGTGCGTAACACTTAAAAGGTAGTAATTAATACGAAACGTATTTATTTCTCGCACAGCACACGCTTACAAACTACAGATTTTGCCAATCAAATTGAGTTGCCACAAGTTTGCTAAAGAAAGATGGGAGGAATTAGATATGCAATGCAAAATAATTTTGGTGTCAACTACAATGGAAGTTCCCAATCCCAACTACTTTTAAGTTGACCTATTTTAATTAATAATAAATAAATATTGGACAACACCACATACATTGTTTTGATCCTAAGGTAAGTAGCTAAACCACTTGTGTTTTCGAAATCAGAAACAACGATGTTACCATAACCCCCAGACCCGAGCCAATATAGAGAAGTTCATTTTCCACATTGGCCCGAGCGGGAATCGAACCCGGAACCTCAGATGGCGACGCGGCCAAGTCCGGCGTGCTCGCCTCTCGGCTTCGGAGGTCGACGAATATTTATTACGGAAGGTTGCTTTTGTATCTAGCCCCTGTTTTGTGGTTTAGTTTTAATAAGTCTTCTCTTACATTATCATCTTTAACAGCCTTTGGCAGTCCACTGCGGGCATAGGCTGAATAAAATCTGTGTCGAATCTTATCCTTAAATATGTATGTGTGTATTTACGAGTATGTTACTGTGTTACTCATTGTAATAAACATAGATACAGCATATTACATATATCTAATACGGTATGGAAACTAGGCCTATTTGTCGAGATACGTCAAAAACGTTAGGGTTGCATTAAGGTTGTTTTGAGTACGTCATTTTGACCGTTTACAGGTAGTTTCTATACTGTATAGATATAGTAAATACTGTGGTTATAGCGAGTGAGAAGTGATAGCATGTATGTACAATTTGGGACTCTAATTTTGAAATGTCTACAAAGATTTCAAAATTCGAACCCAAACAGTCGTCGTGGCTGTTAAAGCTCGTAACCATGTTGTGCTAAATTATTATAACCCTTATTACTTAGGTGATAGAGTCGTCGTATGTTGGCACAGAGGTGTAGAGTGGTAGAGTTTACTTTCTCCGACGATTTCGTCCGGAATGCCCGATGTGCCGACTGGCCGCGGAGCCTCGCACGCCGGTTGGGGCAAACACTAAACTTAATCAGAAGAGACACTAGGTAAAAAATCGTTTATAGCTTTTAATCTTTAAGTAAGTGAATTTAAATGTTGTTAATATATATGTATACGTTAATTTACAATAAAAACATAAAACAATAATTTAGTAGGTAAGCTATCCACAAATATTAAAACTACAATAATTAAAAAAACTACACAAAGTTAAGCATGGCTGTAATCATTTAAAACTACTATCGTTAAATCTAGGTAGGAACATACAAAATGTTGTGTAAAAGAGAGGGCCTTTAAGATTCTGATTTCATCGTTATTAGGTAGAAAGCAGTAGTTTTTATGCAAATCTTATCTATAACTTACCATTGTACTATTTTTGACATTATAACTGACTTGCTTAAGTTATGTCAAAAGTTAAAATTATTTTTTAAGCGAAAATGGACCAGAGCAACAGGTGTGATAATGAGTTTTATAGGACCTTTTAAACACCCTTATAGCTTCGACGTTCAGACTGTAAGATATTCAAAAACTTAGTAAACCCTCTCAGAAGCACATCCCACGTATCTACAAAACCGAAAACCACGCAAACCCCATAGGTTCTTTGTCGAGTCGACGCGAGTACACCGTAAACAATCGCGGGCAGTTCTGAACCGGCACCCGCGAGCGGCGCCCGTCGCCACGACTCGACAAATGACCCACGAGCCACTAACAAACAGGTGTTCTGTGACCACTAACCACAATTAAAAAAAACATGACAAGATTCATTCGCGTTCGATTTTCAAATTCCAAGTGTAAAATTACCGTTACCAACTTACCCGTTAGCGCGTGTGTAGTGGTATTGTGCTGTGAGATTGGATGGGCCATGGAAATAATACAGTTCAGCCACCACAGATTATGTTAGAAAAGTTTTGAGGCTGCGATTCGCACTGGCAGGTTTGAGTTAACGTCAAACACCAAAGAGTTTTGGTGGAGCAAAAAGTTTGTTTGAGACGGGAAAACCTGTGTATCAACTTTCTGAAGAATTTATTCGAGTTCTTACGTTGTGTAATTGGTAAAATAAAATGTTACACATGACCTTATATCTTGAATAAAGAGGAATGGTTTACATTTTTATGAGACTACAATCAATATATTCTTAAACCATTTACGAAACTTAAACATTGTAGGTGCCTATGTACTGTCTACACAAATGCAAAATATATGCCGAAGGTCTTTACATATTAAGTCCTATTACGAATTCCATTTTAAACAATTATTACTAAAGTGTGACTTGAAACCTTCGCCTTTAGGTTAACTTGTCAATTTTTATTTTAAAACACCTGTTATTTTAATATTAACATTTGGCTAGGAGCTCTTATATTTTTTTATATCAAGCATGTTGACTCTACCAGAATAACAAAAAAGAAAAACAATGTAATGTTACAATAAAAATATACTAAACTAATTAGATACCGCTAGCAACAACAATGACATACTAAAATAAAAAAACATTTGTTTAAACACACAAACATTAAACTACCAGACATGACATGAGTCATTGCCAGATAAGACTCTATAGGGGTGGCCTGTCATATGAATCACATTTGACTCAAATTAATGGTTTCCATAATGTACCTGAGTACATTATGTGGGACGTCCACCCACAAGGTGGGCAGACGACCTGGTAAAGGTTGCAGGACGACGCTGGATGCAGGCCGCGCGCAACCGGCCGATTCGGAAGTTACTGGGGGAGGCCTATGTTTAGCAGTGGACGTCCTGTGGCTGAAATGATGATAATGTACCTACCTTTAATCATTGAAACATCTTGTTTAGGAATTGATTTATTATAAAGAAATCTAAAGTATTTATTTGTATCCAATTTCGTCTGGTTCTCGTAAGAAATTAACTAAGTTCTTACATAATATGAAATGAAGAAAATCATAAAGAAAACCCAGTTAAGCTTAGAAGAAAAATAGACAGGTTTATTAATTCATCCTAAAGTTTTACTTTACAATTAGTTTAAAATGAAAGAGGCAAATATATTACCTAAAGTAGATATTATTACTCGCATCACTCGCATGATCGCATCCTACACTTACTACTTAGGTACTACTACCTACTCAATTTATAAAACGAATCGAGGGTTTCCCCTATAAAGTAAACTCGCAATAAAGCTAAAACTTCATACAAAATGTACTAGGTAGAGTTAAAAAAAGTTGTGATTCATAATGAATTTACACGCAAAACTAACATAAAAATACATTTAAATAACTACTTATTATAATTTTATCATTATAACGTTAAAATCACTATACAATTTACAATTAAATCACCATCGATCTGTTAATTAAGCAAATAATATAAATATGTTAGAATATAGGTACAAGTTTATTGGTTAAGTCTGACCTCTAGAATATTAATTTGTAATAAAATTAACGTGCTAATTGATATCGATGATACTAAAATTTTTATAAACTATTTCCTATTTGAATGAAGGATTTGACACCAGTTTACCTTTAGGTTATCACGTGGAATGCAGAAGAGAATAATATTAACAGTAGAGTACATATAGTAGAATACTTCCAAGAGGCATTAATAAATAAATAAAATTGTTTCCACAATCACACCAATTAACTAGCCCCAAACTAAGCATAGCTTGTACTATGGCGACTAGATAACGGATAAACATACTTAAATACATTTATAAACATCCATGACTTAAGAACAAATGCCCGTGCTCATCATACAAACATGGCCCCTCACGGGATTCAAACCCGTAACCGCCTGGCTTTGTAGTCCGGAGCGCGAACCACTACACCAGACGGTGGTCGATTTGAGCCACTTACCATTATTCTTGAAAACGATTTATAGTATGTTGAATTAATGCCCGTTAGCATAGGTATAGTGTTAGTAGAAAATATTTGATTAATAAAATAAGAAGGGTTCTATGAAAATTGTGCTTAGCGTAAGTCTTGAGAAAAAATAGTCCTAAGAATCACCGTGTCACATGTTCTGCGATCTTCAGTAGTTTTATATATTTAATCATTGTATTAGTACAAAGGACCGAATTTAAGTCTAAGTGCGGGAAAGGGTGTCCACTCTTATACTCATTAGTATTTTTCATGTTAAGAGAAAAAAAATAACAACGTTCCTTAATAAACTACCATGAAAATGTAAAAAAACTAAGTTTCCCATACAAATAAAATAACATCGTAAAGTAGATGGATTGCAGTGTTTTTTTCGGGAATTTAGCCTATTAGATAAATTGTTTCACTTTTGCTCCTATAACACCTCATAAATGTATGACAAGTCAGTATACAATTCATGTAAGGTTTATAAACCTTCCCAAAGATAATTACTATGATAGCAAAAGCCCTGTCAGTTGAGTGCTTTAGAAGAAGCGCATGACCAGACAGACATGATTGACTATAGTTTGTACTGATGGTTAATTGTTAAAACCATACGTTACTTTTAGAAGGTGATAGAAGAGCAAAAAAGTGACAACTCTTTTTAAATAAATAAAGCAATGGTTGCAATGTTTCTGCAAACAAA
This sequence comes from Anania fuscalis, assembly GCA_950371115.1. NCBI lineage: Eukaryota > Metazoa > Arthropoda > Insecta > Lepidoptera > Crambidae > Anania > Anania fuscalis. The sequence goes on along the minus strand of OX493343.1, from coordinate 12,206,897 downwards.
TATCGTTTTACTAATCACCCTGTAATAAACTTGATACTTTCTTCCAACAAACTGGATCAAGATCAGTCCAGCAGGTACATAATACATAAGATCATTGAGCAAGCGATCGGAATGCTGCTATCGTGAAAGTATGTTGCTAAACAATGGACGAACAAGATCGAGGTACAAGGTACCATCTTGACTTGTTCTTTGATCATTGAATATAAAATTATTTGATGACATTAAATATTAAACTTTTTCTAACACTAAGCACCTTTATTGAACCACCCACAAATCATTTTTGTTTAGCCTAGTGGTCGACGGGTAGAAAATACCTCATGGTATTCAATACACCTAGTGACGATTTTTTATAATCTGTGCAAAAAGTTTAAAAATAAATAAACAGCTATTCAGTTCTGCGTAGGCTACGGAGTATTATTATCACTGAGTGAGTATGCCCTACCTAAGATAGGGGAATGCTAAAAGGTTAGTTAAAATATATAGGACTCAGAATAAAGAGTCTGTACCGACCACGAACATGTTTCGCTTATTGGTATATTTAGATCTATTCATTACGATCACCAGTTACTTGTTGATACAAGTAAAGTTAAGTAAAGGTTTGACAACTTTAAACTTAATAAAACAGATGGCAATTTTAATTTATTAAGTTTATACATCAAAAAGACTGAAATATTTTCGTAATAGGCGTACTGATTATTTTCTTAGTGAGAAGTTTTAAATAGGAAGTACTGTTTCATAACATTAATAAAAACATAATTTAGTGCATAAATTATCCCTTTAATGACCCCAGTACAATTACGGCCATCTTTATTACCAAAAAGAGAAATTATTTATACAATATAATTCAAATTTTCACGGTCTGTTTGATTTTGCGTAACAAAACCAAGTCACCTGCTCAGAGGAACCTAAGATTACGTCTATTAAGCAAGAGTAAAAGTAGTTCCGACGATCAGCATTGCTCCCTCCCACGGTAGACCCACGCTCTGGCTTTATTTATCCATAGGCCATTGACCAATACTGGCCAAAATAATCACCTACAAGCTTAAATACGACTTTTAAAACCGACTTTAACACCTTTATCTTAAAAACGACAGTCAAAAACCACTTCAAAATGAGTCAAACATCATAAAATCCTTATAAAACTTGCTAAATCGATCCATACCATCCCCAGAAGTCTTTTAATATGTAAATTCGTTTTTTCCACTTTTATAACATTATTGTCAGTTTTAATCTTATATCAAAGAAATAAATCACAGCTTACATGACCAATAGAAGTTAATTATGTTTAATTTACTATATGATGTCATGAATTAATTTAACTTGTGGGTATTTAAACATATTAAATTCTTTCTAGTGCGTGCGTGTAGATCTTCTATAGGCTTATTGATGATTTTTCATGTATGCTTTGTTCATTATCTAGATTATTGCAAATTCGTTATACTTATCAAACAAAACTATACCCAAAACCGTGGGCTGGCCTCCTACCCAAGGACTGGCGACCTGTCAAGATTGCGGGCACAGAGCTGCCGCTATACCTATTATACCATTCTATGGAGAAAACCTATGTCCAACAGTAGATGATAATGATATTGTAACAATATAACAATTTAAAACAAAATATTAAAGATAAACGCGCAAAAAATAACCCTTCCTTGGCAGTGGGGAAAAAATCTATGTGCCCAACATTATGTTCCTTAACCTATAGAAAGATAATAAGACAAGATGCGTCTTTTTCTTCCTTTGTTACCGTATGATTTATTATCCTTTCTAACTTCTGCAAACAGATTCATTAACAAAGTAATAAAACATTCAGCTACTTTACATGGAGTTACGTCGATTGTATTCACTCACGAGCCTTTTATGCGTGATTCGATTTCTAACGCAATAAAATTGATTTATCATAATAACTGACGGCGTAATTATAATTCATCATCTTTTTATGTATGCCAATTTTCTGACCGATAAAATATCGGCTTTCGTCACGCTACTGTCCGAGAGAATTTATCCTTAACTTTCTTATACATTTTACGATTAATCGCATAAAATTGTTTAACACTAAAGATTACGCAATTAATACACTTTTTGGTATTTTATAACGAGTAATTTGTACGCGTCGTGTTCATATGATCTTGAATAATTTGTAAACTGCGTGCATGTAATATTATGTTCCAAATTTTTGACTTATAATTCTGGTTGGTACAGTTAAAATTTATGGTTAACCAGTCTCAGAATGTTGTAGGCCTTAGACACCCTCAATTAAATTACCTAAAATGGACACAAAGACACTTGTTACTCAAACTTTAACGACTTTAGTTTATTGGTCGTACAGAAAGTTGGCATTTGTATAAGCAAGCGTACTTAGAAATACGATGTATGCAAAAGACGAAGAAATATGTGACACAGACAGAATATAACAATATGACACAGCTCATAGCAATACTTAGAATAGATAGGCTATCTTAATAATCTACAAACAAAATATATGTATTTTACTGTAATATTGCAAGTTGTAATACATTTTGTATGCTAGATAAATCAAACGGAACACGAACATTTGAGAGTTTTTACACAATTTAATCTTGTGTTAGTAACAGACATTGGGTAGAGATAAGTCTTAATTTTGTATCATGTATACGAGTTTAAGTAACAATATCATGACAATAATAAAATTTACAAGGTGTAAAGAAAATAATGCATATTATGTTTGCTCTGTAGAGTTGATTCCACAGATCAAATACACCAACTTTTGCACAGATCCTCAAAAATAGTAGGATCAAGATTTTTTTTGCGATTTTGATGTTTGCAAAACAAATGTATATTTGAAGTAAGTGTATATTTGAGAAACAGAATCAGCCCTTAAAAGGGTATGATTTATTTAAGTTTTAAAAATTTTAACTAACATGTCCGATTTCACTTACCATGCACCAGTACGGTACCTAGTTTCTAGGTACTGTATTGTTGTTTCGGTTTTTAGAAAATGACACGATAATCACACTAAATCTGTATCATTAGATAAACATAATGGATTGTGCTAATTTACAAGTTAGAAATTTCTTGGCAAGTATTGGCTATTATTTAGCGGTGAAAAGTTAGAATGGGATATGAAGCGCCGAGCGTGCTGTCATTATATCGGCACGTTCCAATACTTGCCGGTGACTGAGCAAGCAAGATACGAGTTATAAGATTACGCGTTTACTTTATAGTGAATATAGCTAATACTAGTTAATATTTTAGACAAAGTAAGGACTAAAACAGCCCACTCTTGATGTATATGGCGACTTTACGATGGTGACTGATTTTTAAACAGTTAAAAAAAAGAACCGCCTGAGAACCTGAGATACTAAAGAACTGACGAAATTACTGGTTTAACTAAAAATCATTGTGATGGATACAATGTCCGTCAGCTCTTTACATTAGAATCCTCCTCAGCTGACATTGACGAGATGCCCAAGTGTTCCGAGATTGTGTCTGTGAGGGATGCCCATTAGGCCTCCCCCACACTAACGTCTTTCGAGCGTCGACGTCGTGGCAGTGTCCAATGAGCGTTAAGTAAATGCTGCTGCGTAAGCGTGGCGCCAACACTGATTGGACGCTGCCACGATGTCGACTTTAAAAAGACGCCAGTGTCCCTTATTGTCCATGTAAGAAGTTTAATTATTATTTCTGTTACTTGGTGTTTTGTTGTAGTGGTAGGTACTCGCGTAATCTTGACACTTGGACCACACCCTCAGCTACAAGCAGCACGCAAGCAGCGTGCGTATCTTAGTTAATAATGCAGTCTGATATGAGGCACAGATCTTGTATTGTATTGCAAAATTAACGGTGTCCGTGTTCTCGGAATCAACAATTTGCGGACTTGTTACCATAAAAACGAGTGGCTACCACCAATTATGTATTCTCTGCTGCTACGGACCACTGATTAGATCACGGAGGTGGTTATTCTGTATGATACAACTGCACGATTGTATGAGACTAGGATGCATTTAGATTTGACTGTATCATAGCCTCCTTTTGAGAACATGCTTCCATTCAGGCGTCTTACTGCAGATTTTAGAATATTGCATACTGCTGCAGTTTTGGATTGAGGCTATGATATAACAAAACCAAATTCAAAATCCGAAATCAAAAAAGCGAAAAATATGCCAGCTATTGAAAAACAAAACCCGGACTTAAGCTTTACAGACGGGCCCAATTTTTTCTTTTTAATCTTAAACACATCCTGTCAAGTTTCGACTAGACAACTAGCTTACAAATATACCATTAAAAAAAGCCAAAATAAATCATCTCGCATACCCTGTACCTACTCGTGTCAACAAAGGCATTTTCCATTACAAATTCAAGAAAAAGAACTTTACTATAAAATCTTACAGAATTTAAGATATTGTGCAGTCGTTAACCCCAACTGACCACTACGTTAAAACCGCAGAGGGTGATTTTGATCGATAATGTCGGGCGGCACTGGTAAAATAATATTTGGACTTATGTGAGGGAGGGAAACGTTAGGAGGTGTTTTAAAAGGTCTAAGACGGCTTTTTGCAATAAAGTTTCGTTAAGGGGTCTAACTGAAACCTTAAAACAGTATTACATTAAACTTGTTTTTTTACTATAGAATCTGACGTAAAACAACACTACTTGAACTGTTTATAATTTAAGCAAAATTCGTTCCGCCAAACAGCAATTTTTTTTTGGTCAGCTTTTCCAATGATTTTATTATTTTTCTGCTACAAATAGCAGAATGCCCCGAAAGGCGGAGACAAATCCAACAAATTATAAACCATGAAAATCGGTCTAGCAGTAGGTACTCTAGTTATAAGTATTGGAACTAACTCGACTTTGTTCAACATATTAAGATTTTAAAGTTAAAGAGGTATTTCCAATATTTAATTAAATTCTCCTTAAAATATTTAAACATTTTTGAATTTGGAAAAACTGATCAATCTTTTTGCTTATGTATGCGTAAATGTTTGACAGCTGATGATTGTCAAATTTGAACCAGGACGACATTTATTTTGTCAAAAGTTTGTTTGTAAAAAGTTACTTGTATTTTTTAAGATTAATAAATACCTACCATAAGCATTTTAGTCCATATACCGACTCTACAATCGATAAATAAGTTAATTACTTACTTCAACGAATAACGTTTGATAATCGATCATTTACGAATCTTGTCTAACCATTAAAAAAATAGCTTATAACAATAAAATCTAACCCACAGGCAGTGAAGTGAACAGTGAAGCGGCCAAGTGAAACTCAGTGACAAGTGACAGTGAGTTGTGAAGTGATGTCCGAACTATGACGTAAGCAGAGACAATGTATCGGCCGAACTTCTACGAAAGTACTTGCTTTAGGTGCAACGAAATAGTGTACCAGGTGGACCGGGTTGGTCCCCTAAAAGACTTTACTTTCTTTCATAGTGGTTGTTTTAAGTGCGCGGTATGTGGGACCAAATTGACTTTGAAGGTGAGTACTTTTCTTTAGCATACATACAAAATATAACTGCTCACAAATAATGTTTTTACAAAAGACCGCTATTTATAATAATTATGTATAAATGCCAGATAATACACTAATTAAATAAAAAATAAGGAAAACAGCTCTATCAAAATCAAAAAATAAATAAATAAATTGTAAAGGTATAAAAACGCGCGAGTACTCGCATCAAGTAATTCAAACTCTTATAAATAGCTTCTGTACCATCAGAAACTGTGGGTCAATACAGGCTTTAATGATTTAAATTAAATGAATATATAAATTGTGTTTGACTATTTAAAAAAAGTAACACGTATTCTTACTCTACTCACTCTGAAAACTCGAAATTATCTTATAAAACATTAACATTTACAACTAATGCGATTTAGTTCCTAATAGTAAGTATTTTTTTCCATTAGTAACCGCCTTTTAGTGTGTATTTTTACAGAGTTTCGTTAAAAACCTATTAAAAGCTTATCAAAACCAGTTCCGTGACACGTCCCGAAGACCGGCGCGATAAGAAATGGCAAGGCCGCGCAAATGCCACCCCGAAGGCCGCGAGGATGCGAGACTAGGCCCGCAACTATTAAATAAAACGGCCAAGTGCGAGTCTGACTCGCGCACGAAGGGATCCGTACTATTCTCTTTAAAAACGGCAAAAAAACATGTTTGTTCTATGGGAGCCCTTTTAAATATTTATTGTATTCTGTTTATTAGTTGTCGAAGCGACGACAGAAATACATCATCTGTGAAATTGTCAGCTCTCTAACTATCACGGTTCATGAGATACGCCTGGTGACAGACGGACAGACAGACGGACAGCAGAGCCTTAGTAATAGGGTCCCGTTTTACCCTTTGGGCACGGAACCCTAAAAAAGAACGGATTAACAGCTAAGTAGGTATTCACTTTTTCGAACAAGCAAAAAGAAAACAACACTTTAGTGACGTAAGTATGTGTAGCGTTCATTTGTTTTTGTTTTTTCGTTTTAGTTCTTGTTTGAGATTGATATTCTTAGTGCATTTGTTTTCATCTTATGGTGAATTAACGCATTTAACAAAAGACTTCAAGCTTAAAGTGTATTTTTTTTAATTTTTCAATGCGTTTTTACCATAATTATTTTTAATAATCTATTTTCGATCGTCTTATTTTAACTTTCATGTAACAAGGTAGATCCTTACGTGACTTAGACTAGCACCAGAGATCAAACTGTAAATATCCGTGAAAGTGAAAAGGTTTTGAATAAACCATTTACAAATATGAAAACATAAAAAGTAATTAATGAAATTTACTAAAATATTAATAATGACAAATAAACGTAGTCAAAAACGAAATCAAAATTAAAAAGGTTTTTTTGGCCAATGAAATATTTCTGTTAAAACTTTTTGTTTAAACACTTCTTAAATTTGGCTTTAAATAGGTTAATATTCTGAATCTACAACATGAGACCACTTTTCCAGTTTAAGGCAGACTTCGGAATGACATTTAAATTTATTCGCCATTATTTAATTACCCTCAACTTGTTCATGTCTCCCTCTGATAAGAAGCTATTAGGATGTTTAAAAAATATCTTTAAAGTTGAAATAATTAATTAAACGGATGTTCAGAACCTATTTAAGGTAGAATGAACATATTATTGAGTGTAGACTACGCCTAGGTATACGTAGTGTAGGATGCCCCATACTGCTTCGTCCAGCAGTGGACTGCAATAGGCTGAAATGAATGAATGTACCATTCAGTCTCAAGTTTCACAATAAACACTTAAGGGTCCGTAGCATTCTTCATTGACCGCAATTATTCTTGTAGGCAGTGGTTCGCCTTGTCGCTCTTCACTGAAATTGGATCAGTTGGATTTGCTGTCGGCGTGGGTGAAACTTACGTCACATACTAGTATTGTATCTCGTGGATACATGCTAAACTTGGAAATTCTCTTAATAACGTGGAAGTTAAGTAATCATATGACGTAGAATAAAGAACTGGATTATTATAATCGAGTGTAAATATTTTAATATTTTTTTTTAAATCCATATAAGGGAATTCCAAAGATTCATACTCGAAAGAAAATGAAATATACTGTACCAATAAGAGCTCTAGGTTATTCATTGATTGAAAATGAATAATAATTTTGTTTTCGTAAGATCTTTATTATAATCTTGTATTTATAATAAATCCGATACTGTTATGTAGACAGGTAGAAGAACCACATTCACTGATAAAGCTCTTCGAATTGCAAAGCTGAAGAGGCAAATGGGCAGGCCACGTCGTTCGCAGAGTTGACAATTATTGAGGAAGAAAGATTCTCGAGTGGCGACCACTAACTGGAAGACGTAGCGTGGACAGCCCTCCCATACTCCACAGTGACTCTGGCGGCCTAGTAAAGAGTTACAGGCACTAAGGCAGCCGCAGGATTCAATCAAACGTCTCAGGAGGCCTACTACGAAAGCGTTTCGTTCGTTCGGACGTATTAACCTATCAAAATAAAATAACCATTCACTTGTATCAAACCTTTGACAGTTTATGGACATTGAAAACGCTCGGGTTTTTTACACAGCTGTTTGCGTTGGTCATATTTTGTCAAAGGATTGATACAAGGAGATGGTAATTTTAATTTGTTAGGTTTATACGCCCGAACGAACAACAAATTTCTGTAGTAGGCCTTCAGAGCCGTTTGCTGTGAAGTTCTACAACATCATTTTTTGTTTATACAAAAGCCGAAACACGGGTCACATATTTTCATTTTTAGAATCAGTATAAAATAAATTATAACGATACCTCAAAAACTCACGAAGTTACAAGCTTTTTGTGTTGCCCCGTTGTTCACGCGCAAGTATAGACAACCTTACCGCGCGCGGCACTTTTGTTGTTAAGTCAAAATATAACATGATTTAAAAAATATTGCAATCAATTCTATTACCGTTTCTAAACAAACAGTTTTCAGGTTTCGTATATACTAAAAATAATGTTGTATAGGGGAGGCCTATGTCCAACAGTGGACTTCCAAAGGCAGGCTATAGCAATACGTGTAGAGATCAAACAGTATGAAAACACAAAACGTTACTTGAGCCTTTCCTCTCCGTTTGATTGTTTTTAAACATGTTTATTGTTACTATTATGTAAATATTAAATTAATAACCATATGTTTAGCTCGAATCAAATGAAATGAGTCACTGATCTGCTCATGAGTCACGGTGGGTAGTCAATAATTAAACTGCACAGTGTAATTATCGCTAACAGTAATCGCGGTGTGGGACCGAATAACGGTATGCTTTGTATGCCAATTGTTTATACTCTGATTGAAATATAGGTCTCATTTGATGAAACAATAGCTTTACTGATGGCAGTTAGTTTATTATGTTAGGTATAGGCTATAAGGTTTGACAAACAGAATGTTTGTATTTCAATAAATAAAATTACACAACATACACTGGTGTCTCTTTGGAATTGTATACCTGTATTATTCCATAATATTTAGCTATTGTAACTAACTTTCTATAACCATAGGTACCATTGATAATATAATTAGGTAGCTGATATACCTACCAAATTTACTTTTTTACAGTTCTGATAACAAAATAGGATCGTATGACTGACTCTATCAATTATAAATAAATAAATATTGTAATTCCAACTAAGCTACAGAGGACATCCCATTATCTTTCAAGCCATTGAATGCAATCACAACATTTAAAATATATTATAAGTACTTTAAAAAACCTCAACGCAATAAAAACATGCTGGAATTCTACCATAGACATACAGAACTATTTTAGACCATAAATCTAGTGTTTTCTGAATGTGCAGGTTTAATAACCGATAACTTCCTCTAAACTATCGAATTAACATCAAACAAAACGGCCACGACTAACTGACCGAATCATCGTGTCATTTCATTATTCGTTAAATCTTTTGTCCTGCACCGCTATAACCTGACCTCTACACTATCTCACAATCTTTATTGGAATGTCTATATTGATAGGTCAAGCTAAAACGGACCTGCGTTACTATAGATTTGAGCGGAACTCGTCATTGTAATAATTTATTATCCCCTAGGGCAAAGCTAAGTGGCGTTTAATTTCGTACGTTTTCGACATGAATAATGGCTCTATCATTGCCAAGTTGAACCATTAAGTATAATTTCTAAGATTGCTAAAACCTAAATTCAATACGTCTAGATCCACGTTTATTTATTGCAGCTAAGTTTAATAAAATTAGTATAAAAACATCAACATTCATTATCTCTTCAGACCAGTAAATCAAGGCATAACTTTTTTTTGTAACCGTGCCTTACGAGACCGCTCGGCGTCCAATAAATAAATACTTAATTATTGGACAATATCACATAACATTGCTCTGATACTAATATGCTAAGGCACTTGTGTTATAGAAATCAGGAACAGCTACCATGTCCCGAGACAATATGTATATACCTATAACAGCTCTTTTCGATATCGTCGATAGGGAAAAAAGTACATTGAAATGTTTTTAATGAAAGATAAACAGTTGTACGATTCTTAACAGGGTACTTAAATTCTGCAATAGAATCATAAAAAGCACTTGTAGGCAACATTGAAAAGTTATGTCAGGATGTAAGTCGCCTTTTATTAAAAAAAAACATTGACTTCTCTTTTCTCATCTACGAGAAGAAAACAGTTGGTGTTTTGTCTAGCAGACATTTATTTATTTAGATTTATATAATACGAATAAATATTTGGTGCGAATTCTATTAGTCCTTTTTTTTAATACAATACAATCAATAAGTAGTGATAATTTTAACACACTTATTAGCTTTAGAATTACTAACATAAATTAATTTCTATCACATATTATATCATGACATGACATAAAGTAATAAAATAGCAGGTCTATTTCATTGAGCACCACTGTTTCAAACAAAATTTTTTTTTTTTTAGTTTTCATATTTTAAAAAGAGAAATTTAAATCAATATGTAATGTAATAAGATTACATATTGATTTAAGTTTCTCTTTTTACTTATCCTTTGACTATTGTAAAACTAAAATAAGACATTAACTTGACAACTCGGTGGGAAAGTGAAAATGTCGAAACAGTCTGAGAAACGCATGTGTAGTGAATAGTATGAATCACTATACAAACCGTAATTGTATCGAAGCTGTGTAATGGTTCGATGAATGCTCGGCCAAATGCGGTGAAGGTCATTACACTGAGTTTTGCTAAGAAATCTTGTTGCTGTTTAAACGATGGATAGCGAAAGTTAATTTATAATAATTAAATGGTAAACTATAAGAAAACGAAATCTTACATTATTACATTATATTACAAAACTCATCAAAAAAAAATGAGGCCAAATTTTAGGTTTTTTTTAGTAACAATCAAAAAGTTCCACTATCAACATCCTGACTCCATTAAGACCAGCTGGATGATCTAGTTTTTTTTTAGGTCTAGAAGATTTCAGAGTTAGGCAAACACCAAAAAAATCCTTCAGAGCAACTTCTTTGTTTTTCTCTGGTTTTTATTTTTTTGTGATGCTTGTTGCAAAAATTTTTTTTTATCATTTATCACCGACGTCAAATTTTTTTCACCTATTTTTTTTGTAACGTGCCAGTTCTAAAGACCTTTTTTTCATATTCATCATCTAACCTTCCCACTTCACAGACATACTACAACAACCAGCACTGGACAGAAGACAAAGAGGTGTACTGCTCGAGCCACGTGCCCAAGATTGGGCCTGGGCACCTGGACAACTCGTCCGTGGGCATCCGCAGCGCCCTCAACGTGCCCAAAAGCAATAATTACGTCAATGAACAGATCAGGGGCACTGCTAGGAACAGCCATGACAATGAACGTAAGTTGCCTTTTTATTTCATACATTATTACATTTTCACCAAGAGCGTTTTGTAATAATATTGTTTATTAGGTCAATGAGTTTATCTGTAGTTCTGCTAGGAACAGCCATGACAATGATTGAAAGTTGCCTTTCCATTCATTGTATTTTTATTAAGAGTATTAATTGAAGATAAATAACACTTGAAAAAATCATCGACCTCAGGTGGGTGGTGGTGGTCGATGATTTTTTTCAAGTGTTATTTATCTTCAATTAAACCTTGCATGGAATTGCTAAAAACAAAAATTTACAAGAGTATTAATAGTGAAATTTCCTAAAGAGTAAAAGAAAAAGCAGACCTATAGCTTTTTCTGCATCTGCACTTAATAATGAAATGTTAGTTAACTTGAGCTAGTTAGTTACTTACCCAACATTTTCACACAAAATAAGAGTTAGTAGAGCTAATAAGAATCTTTAAACTATTTGTCAGTCAGATACCTCTTACCGCAACTTCTACCATCAAGTATATCATATAATGATGTTCATTTTTCTTTTTACAATTATTCAATGTTATATCTTCTAAAAGTTAAACACATACGTTGTACCTACGCAGCTACGTCTTTGCGTGCTTCTAAGCAATTGACTTTTTTACATAACAACCAAAACTACCTTTTTGTGTACTGTTCTAAATATCTGGAAACATAATGGGGCAAAAAGTTAGCAGATGTAATTGAGATTCATCTCAATGCTTCTATTGATGAACAAAGTAGGTATTGTTGGAAATAATTTTAAAATACCATATAATATTACTCAATTTAGAATTAAGTTTACATTCTAGATTATTGTTATTTATTTTATAACTTTAGGATAAAAGATTTTGGTTTATCCATTTTGTCCTGGAACCCAATTGCAAGTTGTGTCAATGAACAATAATGTTTATTTTAAGAGTCGTGTACCACCTACGTTGAAACGAAAAACATTAATTAAGAACAATTCAAGTAAGTCTAAAGCTATATGTATCCACTATGTTCGCGAACCTCTTGCGCTCCGCGCTCTTGCAACTGCTCCACATAGTGGATACGTTCGCGCTCCTGGAGCGTGCAACGTGCGCGCTCCACGCTCGGCGCTCCAATCGGTGGCGTTCTTTAGGCGAACACAAAGGGGAGCGCGATCCGTATCCATTGAAGCAGTTGCAGGAGTGCGGAGCACAAGAGGTTCGCGAACATAGTGGACAAGGCTTTATATTTCAGGCAGGTACTGAAAAATTGTATTTTTGAAGCGACCATGAAAGCAATATAAAATAAAGTTGAATGAATACTGCCACAAATTAGCATGGATAGCCTACTTACTGTACGTTTACGTCTATTATTCCCAATTTATACATACCTTCTATTTTTAATATTTTTATTCGAATTTAAATTGAAATGTTTTCAAGATACGCCTAAACTGATAGCGAAAAAAGTCTAGAATAAAAAAAACATTGCTCTGCTCAAAAACAGTTTTTTTTCTAATTCTTTGATACAGGCCAACACCTCAAGCCAACATCTTTATAAGGTGGTTTAGTTAGGCCAACATTGCACAACGTGGGCAGTGACTTGTGGTGCGAAAGAGGGGTAAATTATTATCGAACCTCATAGTTGTGGTTAGGTCTGCGTGCAGTGGGACTGACTAGGCCAGACCGGCTTTACGGAGGACAGAGGTCGTCAAATATTTTGACAGTTGTGTGTCGATAAATCGCTACATCAGCAGGGCTAGCATGCGCGCAATCCTTTTTCTTAATATTTTCAGGGTTTCCCGTTATTCGTAGCCACTTATTTTTACGATAGATCACGAGATTGCCATGATATTTTGATTTTTTCTTTGTTATCGTCGAAAACAAAACGACATATTTACGTCAAAAGTCGATAAAATGCCACGACAAAATTTTATCGTGTTGCGCATGCTAGCCCTGCATATCGTGTTTTGTTGGTCATGCTAGGGTTTCTGATTTGTCAAGCCCCCGTTATCACAGGCTAGCCGTTAAGCGTCTATCACAGTATTCAGTGTGCACGTCGCAGAGCTCATAAACATAAATAACAAGTCGCCGGAATGCCGCCACTTCCGAAGAAGGTACCGGGTAGAGTAGAGGAACGCCCGAGGAACTTTATCGATAAAAGAGACTATGGAAATACTTTGAGTAGGAATGTTTGCATGTAGTACGCAATTAGTTGTCGAGAAAGATTTTCGATAGATTAAAGATAACGATTTTTAACGGATTTTCATAGAATAATTAAAATTATTCTCTATGGCATTATTTTACGTTAACCAAATAGGCAACTTTAATACGATGATTGGAAAAAATTGTAAGTATTATCTTCAATTATTAATTTACTAAATTATCTTTTCTATACATAATAGTTGGTGTTATTAAAGTCCTTCTGCAACCATTTATGATTAATCATCACAATTTGTTTTATAAATACTTAATAGTAGATTTTTTATTTTATTTTGACAAGGTTATTAGTCCGACGAACACATACTATGAAGCTTAATGAGTGTTCCGTGCGTCCCGTTTATTTCGTTTGCGGTTATATGGGGACTTGGCAGATATGTTCTTAATTATTTATACTAACGGTATTTAAGATACTACAGGTGATGCAGGCTTTGACATACCTATACGTTTATTATACCTTTTTTATACTTTCATGGTTCTTTTGACGATTTTCTATAGATACAGCTACAACCCTATCGCTCAGTTCGCGCACTCATGTGACGAAGCCATTGTTATTCAATTGTTACCTTTTTTTTCCGAGCATACGGGATTATTAGTCGTAATTATTTTTTTTTTTTTTGCTTTACTAAATACCAACGCAATCTCCCAAAGATATCTCAGTACAAATCGATTTGAAACATCAATCGACCATCTCTACTTCTACATGCGCGAAAGCACTTGTTTCGATTCAACTCCGACACGGGCTTCGGCTATCCAAGCGAGAGGTCACAGAGTGCGAGCGAGAGAAGTGAACTTGTTGCAAAACTAGCGGCCACATTCCACTACCTCAGCCCAGTGACCTAAAGCTCGGCACGCCGTGGACTCACGTTAGATCATTACTTGAATGGATATGAGGTAGGCACTCCTTAACGAAGATGCTAAAAACATAACGCGTTTATTTCGTCGATAGATTTTAGCCACACCCTCACAGCCCTCGTTAATCGATAACCTAAACTCTGAATATTACATCGACATTTCTTAAATATTTGTCAAAAAGCGAATTTAATCGATGTTTGCAATTACTATTCGCTGCATCTCTAATTAAGTCATGATTCTATCATGTCAACTTCAAAGTGACAGATAATGACAGGTTTAACCGGGTCCAGAGCGGTAACCACGAACTCTTAAAACAATCTCAAATCCTTCAAACATTATTCAAATTTTGTATGTTATGACATACCAAAATTGACAGATTTGACAGCTTTGAGATTGTTTTAAGAGTTCATGGTTACACCCCAGGTTTAATCTGAAGATAAGGTTGTTCAGTAGTCGAAACTCAAATTTAGAATTTACCAAAAAGTGGATACTATGCAACTTGTTTACGTGAAATCAGTAAACTCCAACAGCAATTATATAACTAGTGAGTCTCTTGCTCAGCAAAGAAATTTAGGGAGTGTATCGTAAAGATTGAAAAGAAAGAAAAAAAAGGAGAAGCACGGAGTTTTAAAAATAAATAAGTTAAGATCGCATTTGTTTTTTTAACGTGTTTTTTCTTTTTCGCATTTCGTAACAGCCAGTATTTTCTACTGTTGCAAGAAATCTCGAAATTGTTAACTATACCGGTGCAATGGAACAAACATTTCACAATCCTCAAGCAATAGCTATTGGACCGATCGAGGTTCCTGCAGCCCGTCATCAAATGCGGTTGGGCAAAAGGATTTCAGACCAATTTTACAATCTCTAAAATTACAGTTTGATAACAAATAACAACAAACAGAGAAATCATTTCGGTTGCACTGCCTTTAAAGAAATGATATCAATTGCATTAGTCTGCGATACTTGGCATCGCATCCCATCAACAATGTTATAACTTGTAACTGCTGCATTATCTACACAGAGATTTGCAGCGATAATTAAAAATAAGCTCTAAATAGAGCATGGCTAATGACTGTCCATACCTTTCGAATTCGATTTTGAATCTGTAATCGAATCTGACAAATTTAACTAACTACAAACAGGACTTATCGAATTGCCATTTCGACCAATAGAAGTTTACCGCCTTTCGTAGCCTATTAAAAGGAAAGCGCTTTTCTAAGCCTCTTTCGATTTTACGTATTATAGTCTCGCCATTTCAGCATTGCTATGATAATATGCTGTCATAATAAATACATATCGAATCACTCGCAAATTTTTATCCGACGCGCGTACTACGTGTATGAATTAGTAAAATGTAGAGACAACACGTATTGCCTTGAAATACCAGCGAAAGATGAGATGTACAAATGAGTACAAAAATAATAATTCATCCTTTATTTGCTTGAAAACATGGTATTTATAGGTGGAACAATTTAGTTAGTGCGCATGTCTTGCTGTTTACATAGCATGCAAATTATTTTGTATTGCTTTTTTCTTAAATTTATTATAGAACTTTGCTTCCCACATAAACCATTCAAGACCCATGGTTTTAATCTATATTAGTTATTTATTAAATTCACTTTTCCAAATCCACTTAGAATATAGGTAGGTTTTCTCATGCATGTATATTAAGCCAATGTAATATAGCCAGCTGTTAGCACCTATTACTAAGTGAGGTAAGAATTTTATCTCCCAACCGAGCAGAAACTTTAGCAACTAGCCCTAGTTGGGAATGTGTGTTACCTCACTCTGTCCCAACACCGCCATAAAGTGTTTAAGATTCGAGAGAACGCTAAATTCTTATGCGAATTACTTCAAGCTGTGGGTATGTCGACTTGAGTGAGACTCGACATTTTGTGTAATAAAAATTGCAAAATTGTCTGTGTCGACTGGTTTTTAGCATATCTAGAACGATTCTGCTAGTTGACTAGCAGTGTTACTTAGATGCAGTTCATATGTTTTTAAATCTCATCGATACATAACCAATAACCCTAGAATAAAAAAGGTTATTTTTAAGGCTGTACAAAAAAAAACACTTCTTAAAATACGTGATCTGCTACTTATGTCGTTACAACACATTTTACTATGAGAGCGAAAACGAAATCGTATTTTTTAACAAATGCTCCTACGTCATTTCCATCGAGGTAGCGCATGTATGAAGTTTCTATTACATACATATTTTTTTACCATGTTAATGAGCCCAATGCTCGGCTATTCTTTTCCATTCACGTATCTAATTAGATGTGCTTATTTCAATGAGGTTACAAAAACCCATGTTTTGGATTTAGCAACACAACTGTTTTTATTCAAAACTCTTTGCCTATATTTGAGTTTACCTAGTAGGTACTACAACAGTGTTGTATTTACAAGTACCTTATGGCTGGTCATTGACACCGTTCCTTAAAATTTAAGCTAAAATAGACTTAACACTTAAAGAGATTAAATCGCTTTTCAATTACCGGTTATTATGGTATGTTCGTAATATATTAGGGTCGCCGAATTCGTGTAGACATTAAATTATGCGTTAGAATTGTAGAATTGAACGGTTATGTAAATTGTGTTAACAATGGCGTAATTTTTACATTGCCTACGTCACGTATACTTTCTAGCATTATTGACTGTCTATCATATTAACGTAGAGCATTTATGTTACTACCGACTTTATACATTTTTTTTATTTAATAGAATTTACTTCAACAAAATTAAAAATATATAAAAACGACGGTACCACAACCCAGAACTGAGACAATATAGAAAAGTAAGTTTTCTACATTGACCCGACCGGGGATCGAACCCGGAACCTCAGACAAGGCGACGCCATTATAGTCCGGCTAGCCTCTCGGCTGCGGAGGTCGCCATACTTAAATAAATACATACACTGTCTTATTCAGAGTGCATTTGCTATTCCGGGAGTTCCGGCACTAAGGTTTAACCACTGTACTAACGTACAGACAACAGCTCGTCGACCTACCTCCTCCTCCACAAATCGTAAAATTTAAAATGATCTCTTTATGTCACGCTTAGAGTTGAAAATCTATTGAAGAACTTTAAACTTTTTGGGTAGTACGACGTGCTGTTGACTGTACAATAATCAGTGATTAAAGGTTAAACCTTAATCCCGTACTAGCAAATGCACTCTGAATAAGACAGACAATGTATAGGTGGATGATGTTTATTGCATTTATTAACACATCCTGTTAAATGTTAGTTATGATGAAGAACTAAAAAGCAATCTTAACATAACTCTTATCATATTACTTGCTTACACGCTATGTATGACTTTATGCGTCTGCTTTGTCGACAATCAGAATGCAGGTTTAGTCGTCCGCCTTGAGAATAATAATATGGTGATTAAGTATAATTAATCGCAAACGATCCGAGGATAACATTAGACCATCGACGCAAATACACTGACACAGAATTCACTATACCTACTGGATTTAGGATAACTATACACAAAAACAATGTATTCGAGTCATTCGCAAAAACATTTAAGTATTGAATCTACAAATGTTACAGCGGTAACTAAATTCTGGTATTTTTACCCGATAACTTGACTGCAAGAAGGACCAGACCAGGAGACGTATTTTTGAAGCATTAGGAATGAATCTTGAATTTAATATTCATTTCTAATACTGGCAATGAATCGCTTGGAACGGAAAATAAAAAAAGTTTTTAATCTGTAAACCATATTATGTTTACTTGTCAATGTCATACTTCCGAACTTTCTACTAGTAGAATCGAAATACGAGTGGATAAGACCACTTCGTGGCATGCAGAATTTATGACATTTTGAATTCGGATTGGAATTCGCATGATTCAAAAATACGTCTCCAGAACGAAAACATTCGACTATATTCTAATAATACTTTGGTTAATCTACCTGACCTTATTGTTTATCAGATATGGGTCAAATGAATTAAAGATACGTTAAATCATTGCACCCAAGTGTATAATAATAACTGTTTGACCAGAAAAAACATGATTCTGACGAATTGAGAACCTCCCCCTTTTGTTTAAGGTCGGCTAAAAAAAAGAGAGGATATCCTCGTAATGGCATAATATGCACCATACAACCAATTGTAAAAAAATCTCAAAATAAGGAGTAAAACGAGTAGCTAGCAAACCGGAGTCAAGTCAGAAAACTTTTTTCTTATTTTCGCGAACTGGAATCTATTACTAACCTTCATAGTCCATTCAAGTCGTACAGTATTTAGTTTAATTTGTGTTATATTGTACTAATCTTAAGCAAACTTTATTAACAAAGCATCGTAGGGCACAATTTGCACTAATGGGCCATGATTATAGGATAATGCGTAGATTAAAGAACATTTATAAGACTATTACCTCGTACGGAAGGTTAATGGTTAACAATAAAACGTCAACAAGTTTTTTGTAATTAAAGTAAAGTGAGATATATTTGCTTACTTGTAGAGCTACCCTAACTAAATCAATTTAAACTTACCTACTTCAGAAACATGCTCGTTGCATCTATTATGTCAGTTAGTTACTGTCAGTCAGTGAGAGAGTTAATCAGTCGGTTAGTCAGTTAGTCAGCCAGTTAGTGAGTCAGTTAGTCAGTTAATCAGTTTATAAAACAGTCAGTTAGTCTGTCAGTCAGTCAGTTAGTCAATCAGTATGTCAGTCAGTTAGACAGTCATATAGCCAGTCAGTTCGTCATTTAGTCGGTTGGTCAGTCAGTTAGTTAGTCAGTCACTCGGTAGATTTGTCTTATTAGTCAGTTAGTCAATATGTAACATTACAAGTGAACCAATAAAAGTGTGCTAAAACCTCCTTTTGTCCCCAGTATCACCCACACGAGCGACAAACGGCGGCAGCGTACACGCGTCCCCCGCGCGGGAACTCGCTCGCGACACCCCCGACTACCAGTATGGACGATTCGACGCAAGCGCACTCCACATCGCGCATGCGCTCAAGCAGACCGAGCTGCAGAAAGCGTACCATCGGCCGCGGGAGAAGCCGATCGACTGCTACCTGGTAAGTGATAATAGATGGCGCTGTATCATGGTTTTGAATTGTAGTGTATTTTTTTAAATTGTATCCTAACCTTATTGAAGTTAAAGGTAGTTAGTCGTGTAGTCAAAAGGAGGGAAAATTAGGTGTTCAGTATTGTGGCGAGAAAAGTTAGAGTATATGAAGTGTAAAGGTAATAAAATTACGGTCTAGGTACAAATAATAGATGTTATCTTACTACTATAAAGATAAAATGTTGTATTGCAATATCTAAGCATTGAAAAGCTTTTAAGAAAACTTTCTTAATAGGTAAATAGGACCTTACAAGTAAAGTGACTCACAGAGAAACTTTGTTGATGAGAAACAGGTTTTAATAAAATTAAACGTACTCCGTAAATTATGTTAATAATGTAGAAACTATAAAACGTGTGAGTTCTAACTTCTAATCATTCTGGCTCCTTGTAGAGCAGCGTGCAACATTACCCAACGTCATCATCTTATTGTCTTTGTCTTTTCCTCTAAAAGAACGAGGCAGAAGATTTCTAACGACGCCTCAATGGTTGCCTATTTTACACGTGGCTTTAAAGCGTGATAAAAAGCTTTCTTCCACGATCAAGCTCATCAAGCTCTCGATATTAACGAAGCTTCGTAACTGCGACACATATAAACGATGCGAGTTCACAAGGTCACCGCCACCGTTATACCACGTTATACCAGCATTCTCACCATTCAACCATTCCTACAGTCAACCTCTTAATACACACTTTGCTTCCATAATAGATAGAGAATAAGGTTCAAATTCGGTTCGCTATTTATAGAACTGTATAAAGTACAGAATCTGGTATGGTGATCTTGAAATTCCTAATTACAAGTCGATTGTAGAATTGCCAATTAAATGTTTTGAATTTAACATTTGCTTAAAGTTTGCTGACTCAGTGTAATTGTAATTTTGTAAGATAATAGAATATCGCCACAGACCAGCACAGGCTACGAAAGTCATTGCAGTAACTCCTAAAGAATACTTGTCATCGTACCTAATCTAGTAGTAGTCAAGAAGGTAGAGAGTCGTTATTTTTCCTAGAGCTTTTTACCGTTTGTTACGTTTGTTAAGCTACAGACAGGAGGAAGTTGTTTTTTAAGGGTGCTAGGTACAAATAAACAATTTTGTATTTGAATTAGGAGACGCCATTGGCAAAATTTGATACACCTCGTAAAACGAAGCTCCTTAGTCCAAGATCGTCATGTTTATGAATTGGTTTGCGGCCATTGGCTTATATATTTACTTTTTACATCAATGTTTGCGGCATTAAAATAATATGTTAGGGTCTACATAATAAAATACAAGTTACATACAACTGACAATATTGTGTGTGGGGTCTATGTAAGATAGAGTCCGACTGCAGCACCCACAGACGATAACTTTAATGATTACTTAAGAAACCAATAATACTAAAGTCAATACGCATACTTAATTTACCAAAATGTTAACGTATAAAGACCTTTCATTAATGAGCAAAAATGTGCATCAATACTTAATTGTTATTTGACGTCTATGAGTGCAGCAGTAAGGGTTAATTTACCTGGGCAATTTGACTTTACAAAATGATTTTAAAGTTATTTTGCTAGCATAAATTCTAATAAAATATCAGCTTGCTTGCCTATGTGATTTGTTCCTAATACACAGCGTCGTTGCGGTTCGATTATAGTATAAATAATGCCATTAATATTGACGCTATTGCAAGATTAGTCTTGCTAGCAAACATGACGTGATTTGTCGAGTTTATTTATGTAAGTAATGATGAAATAAAATCAGTCAGTGAAATGATTGATTTGTTGCATAATTTATTTTCTAAACGAAAGTGACAAGTCATTCGATCATGCACAATAAAGAATAATTCATATGTTTATTATTGATTTAATCAATTTTGCTCAGAATATTTTTCATTTAATATTTTATGACTTAAACGAAAACATAATTGTTGCCTCTTTGAACATTCTAGGGGAAAACTACCTACATCCTAGTTATTTCATGTAAGAAAAATTGGCCCGATTATCGAGCCCAAAATGCCAGAATGGATCGGTAAAATTTTCGTGTTCACTTGTTGTGGACTGTACTTACGTTCTATACAAATAAATAAAATTGAAGAGTCTAGAATGTCAATATACCTAACTGTCGTCGAAACACCGGGATTGATTTCGACAGGACTTTCACCGACAAATAGCGAGTTATGTACGATTTAACTTAAAGGCTACTTTTATTTCCGAAAAAGAATTAGGTTTCTACCCAATAAAATTAAAACCCGTAAAATCGTAAACAAAATCCGATTCAAAGTTTTTGAATAGATTAAAAACCGCGCAACTGTTACATCCTAGGGGTGTATGTAAAAATGCTGACTTTCCTTATAAAACCACGGATCAGAGGGATTTCTGAATTCGGATCGGGTATTCATCAAGGAAGAACATTACTTCTAATTTTGTGTGACCGGGAGTTTACTAAACTTTAATACATTTTATTACTTTCGCTGGGTAATAAGTCCTTTTTAAGATTCCGTGCCCAAAGGGTAAACGGGAGCCTATTACTTAGGCTCCGCTGTCCGTCTGTCTGTCTGTCCGTCTGTCACCTGGCTGTATCTCAGGTACCGTGATAGTAAGACAGTTGAAATTTTCACAGATGATGTATTTCTGTCTCCGCTAAAACAACAAAAAATTTAAATTATAATAAAATAAATATTTAAGGGGGATCCCATACAATAAACGTGAAAGATGAAATAGCTTGTTTTTATAGATAATGGTGCGGAACCCTTCATGCGCAAGTCCGACACGCACTTGGTCGGTTTTAAAAAAAAACTTAATTCCAAGGTATAACAATACGAAGCCGCGGGCTACAACTAGTAGTTGAATATAAGATCTAGCGCGCATTCCTGTCCCTCCGACTAGAACGAGTCGCGTGCGCACTGCGCAGTGGAATGCGCATGCGCACGGCATGAGTATATCTAAGCGAAATCAGATCGAAATTATTTCGTCTATAAATTATTCATTGTTATTATTTATCTGTTTCTTTAAGCGAATCCCAATAAGTCCAATTCTAGCTAAAGTCCGTTTTTTGCTTGTCGCTGTAAGCAATCATTCCTTTCATCCACGTTCAGACAAAATTTAAACAAAAACGAAAAATTATAATTTTAAAAAATCACGGAGCTAATGACGATAGATATGTCGTAGCCCGATCTTAAAATTAAACAATTCATGATGTGGCCGGCTATGTCATAAAATGGTCGTATTTCATAAAACGGCCAAACAAAACTGGCCATATCGTTTAAACATCAACGTTTGATGATATGTCAATCAAAGTTTGCCCATATCATTAAAATAGGTATAAATACGTTTTCGAGTTACTGGAATTCGTTTAATATTAATTTTGGGCAATAGATAAATAACACATTATAAATATTTGTTATTTTGAAAGGAAAATAAAAAGATTTTAATAACCTAACTAACCTCCAAATTACGTGTCGAACTCCACAATAATTTGACGTTGCGTCTTTTTTTCGAGTGACTTTTATAAAAATCACCTAGTTTGATGTCTTAACGATAATTCACTGCAATTTAATCTTCTATTTACACTTATTATTCACTTTCACAATTCACAAGAACGGAATAATAATTGTCCGCCGCCATGTTGTACCACAATAACAAAGGGACATCAGCGCCTCTACTGGTGGATAATATAACTGTTTTACGATATAACCACCAACGTTGGGCCATTTCATGAAGTAGTCGGTTATATCGTCAAACGCTGACTGATTCATTGATCTGGCCTACCAACATCATGATGTGGCCAGCGGGTACTGTGCCGCATCATGAAAAACGACCATTTTATGTAATGGTTGGTCACATCATGAAGTGATTAATTCTAAGATCGGGCCACGACAGATACAAGGTGTGTTAATTTATTAGTTCACTATCTTCTAGCCCTTAGACCCGAAACCACAGACTAATAATATTTGAACACATTTACAACTTTATATTGAACGCAAGGTTTAAAGTGGCACCGTAATAAAATCGGACTGCCGTGCCCGGGCCACAGGGCAGTCGCCTAAGCCCAAGAAGTAAGGGAGTGATTCTACTGCTCAAATACAACAACGTTATTGTACCAACATCGAAATCCAAAAAAAAGTACTGATGTCAGCTAGATGGTCTGCGGTTTCCTATGGGAAAGTGAAAGTGCAAGTTTTTTGCTAATGATAACTTCAGTAACTACATTTTCTTTGTGTTAACAATCAACGTGTATGTTGAGTTCTTTTAAAAGTCCTCGATGAAATTGTCCTAGAAATAATAGTCGTGTCTTTTCCTTTGAATAATGCATGGCCACAATACAATATAGGAGGAGTGCCAAGTACAGTCAATAGCACGTCGACCTACCCCAAAAGTCAAAAATTCTCCAATTGATTTTCAACTTTAAGCCTGACATATAGAGTTCATTTTCAAATGAGAAAATTTGACATTTTGTGGTAGGTCGACGTGCTGTTGTCCGTACATACACTCAGTCTAGGGATATCCATTAATTCTAATCTGCATATTTCCTCTTGTTGAAGGTAAATTAATTAGTATTAGGATTTGTATCACAATGTGCGGATAAAGTTATGTAAAAGATAAAAATATGCAGAGGATAAAAGTGCATGAAAAACGTTTCCAAAATGTGTCAAAAAACGTGTTTATCCTTCAGATAAGTAAAATATAGCTTATTCAGAACTAATGCAGAACTTATCCGTTCATTGTGAAACCTAGGCCCTTAATGTGTAGATTCATAGACAGATCCTACTAATATTATAAATGCGAAAGTTTGTAAGTATGGATGGATGTTTGTTACTCTTTCACGCAAAAACTACTGAACGGAATTGGATGAAATTTTGCACACAAATAGAATATGATCTGAATTAACATATAGGAAACGTTTTATCCTGGTTAAATGTTCCAGTGGGTTAAAAGAAATAAATAACTAAAGAGCACGCGAGCGAAGTCGCGAACAACAGCTAGTACTTAATAAGACAAAAATACAAGATGTTTTTACTAACAAGACACATGACCTTTATGTACAGTCAGGTGGTCCTGTCGCCGAAATGAACAATATGTGTATTTATTTATTAATTCATTTATACCTATTACGGAGTTCTAATGGCTACAATTGTAATAATTATACTTCTACTACAAAGCGAAAGGAGAAAAAAGATATATAGTTCTTCAACTTCTTTTTAGCGTATCAAAAACAAAACTAATAAATAATTAAACATAGTGAGCTTAATGATTTACCACGATATTGGACAATGTCATTAGAATTGGCATTAGTATTAGTGGTGGCTACTTATGGCTACCACGACACTGATATTCTGCGAGGGCCAGGGGGCCTAGCGCAAAAGTGTAACCTAACAAATTAAAATGGTCAGTCTCATGTGTCAATCCTGTGATAAAATATGACCAACTCAATCTAGCCGTGTAAAAAACCCGACTGTTTTCAATTGTTCATAAATTGTCAAGGCTTTGATACGGGGGAATGGATGTTTTAATTTTATCGGTTAATACAACCGACCGAAAGATACACTTTCGCGCCAGGCCCCCTGAGTTCCACCGTGTGTGACAAAGACGAAGTCGCGGGCTACAGCTTAAATAAATAAATATTGGACAACATCACATACATTGCTCTGATCCTAAGGTAAGTAGCTAAAAGACTTGTGTTATAGAAATCGGAAACAACGACGGTACCACAACTCCCAGACGTCCCGAGATAAAAAAGTTTGTTTTCTACATTGACCCGACCGAGGATCGAACCCGGAACCTCAGAGATGGCGATGCCATGTATGTATAGTCATGCATGCTCGGCTCTCGGCTACGAAGGTCGTCAAAAAGAAGTTCAATATTTAATTTGTGGAACTTGAAATCGATCGCCAACCCTACGCTGGCCCATCCTTTCGATTCTTTGGCTTAGCTCCAGTGAAAACCGGACACGGTCCAGCACTTTCGATCCATAAGGATGGAAAGTTTAGGAGTAACCGCGTCTAGACTACTTCCTAGTAGTTCCTACACTTCCTAACACTCTTTACTATATAACCGTTTCCTTAATATTTAATAAGTTAGCTGTTATCGGTGGCTATCACGGCTGCTAACATATTTTATGACTGGCATGCTTCAACAGGTAGATATTATTTTAATATCCAACCAATAATTGAAATCTAGTAAAATACGTAGGTATCTGCTGTTTTATGCATTTTGTTACAGTACATTTGGATTTTATTATGGAACAGCTGTTTATTTTGACGTGCAAGGTGTTGATAGATATCGTCTTTATCTCCAAGGTTTGATAATATTTAATTATACCTTATTTAACCTTTCAACTCCCAGCGAAAATAGAGAGCAATTTAATAACAATTGACGTGCGGCCGCCGGCTGCCGCTTGGGGTTTAAAAGCGCGTACAGCGTACTTTTTAAAAAGTGCATTTACTATCTGTTAATTGCTTATCGAAAGTAATCATAAAAATGCTGCTCTCTTAAAAGCTTATGAAGTCCTAAATACTATTTTCTCTGGTACGAATTTAGTGAGCAGGATAAATAGATGCTTGTTAATAATTTGCCTTCCTTTAAATATAATTATATTCTATACTATTCTTGTGTCTCATGATTATGGGATTCATACATATTTTATAACTTGCCAGTTAGTTTAATTTGAGTAGCCCAGCGAACCGGGTCGGCTGCATACTGCATATCTGCGTAGGCGCAAGGCCGCGCGGAGGCCGCTCATTCATGCACGTAGTTGCATATTGCATTGTTAAAATTTGTTGTACGACATTTCTGTATTTGTTACGTTATTTAATTGCTTCCGTTTTTCTGAGCGCTTTGTTCCGTTCCTAGACCCCTACGCTTGAAGACCCTCGAAGCGGCAAATAGAATAATTACATTTGAACCGTTTTGTACATCCTCCAGCGCAAAGTACTGAAAATAATAATCCTTATGATTTTGAAACTTTTCGATACGAAAATGTGCGAGAGACGAAATGGCGGTGATACTACTGCTAAAAAACAACAACATTTTAGGGACGAACATCGAAATCTCAAAAAATGTTGTCAAATAGTCGGCGGTAATATGGGAAGAAGAAATTCTATTCTAGATCTCCAGATGTTCCCATAGTTAAAGTAAAATAAAAATAATGGTTGCTGAAATATTTGACCATCCGAAATTCTATCTTGGAAACACCTTTTGGATCGAACAGAGTTTTTGTTATACTTTGTATAGGTTTAGTAAAATCTGTGATCTTTTGGGTATGGATGGAACCTCAAAAATCATAACGCAGTCAGAATTCGCCAAAATATTGATCTTCGACATTTTCAGAAAGATACCACAGCCTACATCTCTCCCATAGACTTTCGCAACAGATCACCGGTCTGATTAACGGATACGTCATTGCCGGTGTTGCGGGAACGGCTTATCGCAAGGAAAAGCAACAATGGCCGTTGTATAACGCGTACTTTGATGTAACCCTTCTGTCAGATTGGAGCTACGATGTTGATTAATTTCCGTTCACGGAATAAAAAGAGTCTTACCACGATATCACTAAGTTTGTCAGTGTTTCGTATTATAATGTTGTTTAATAGTAATCGGCAACTATGAAGGTATTAAGGGCAGATTGTTAATAGCCTGATAACTTTTAAGACGAAGTATAATTTTAGTATGTTTAGAGTTGTATGGAAAAAAAATCATAACTTATTTGTGAGATAAAAAGCGTATAACAGGCGTTTGAAAAATCGGCCCTTACCCATTTTTCATACCTCAATGGCGCTTAACTATGAACGTACAAGAATAATACGAGTAACTAGGTACCTAAGCATGCAGTGATTTATAGTCACACATGTCAGCTAGTCGGGGCTTTAGTATGGGAAAGTGATCTTTGCTTTGTGCAATTTCGAATTTTAGACCCTTTACAAAAGTTGCATTGTTTGAGCAGTATAAGAAAGTTAACTTATAATTTGGACCATAAATGTCTAGACTATTTATTTTTTAATTGACATTTTAATAAATTATCACTTGTTTCTAAGTTGGTATTGTCATTCGAGAACTTTCTTTTCCAAAATCAACAATGTCTATAAGTTATAATTAAAAAATCCATTAGTTGAACCACCAAAACGGTAAAGAGATGATGACCTGGTGACCTTAGCTTCATCGGTCTCCCACGGTATCTCTGTGATATTATTTAACACAATACAATTTTGGCTCCGGGAAATATGCATTGTATCTCAAACTCCGCGGGAACGTTCCCAGGAACTTTAGTGTACATCTGCCAAATTAAAAGCGAATCAGAGATGTTCACATGTTTTAATGACCGCTCCAATAACTTTTGTTTATGCCAGGTTTGTGGGTTCGATTGTTTTAATTTGTGTTGAGCCGTTATACCATTAGGTACAACACAACTTACACAACACATAATGGATCCTTTTGGCAAAAGTTTACATTTTCTTTGTACTTTTCGAAGTAAAGATAAATAACACTTAAAAAAAATTCCTCGAACTCGAAAAAGACTCGAACCCACGTCCCATCGCATGCCGGGCGAGTGCTTTACCAACTAAGCTACCGAGGACGTCACGTGACAAGATAGAATTCCTCAAGTGTTTTTCTCGCTGTCAAAGCCAGCGTAGTATCTCTGATCAATGTTGTAGCTATATGTATAGTCGAGTCCCACCTTAGTTCGATGATTTTTTTCAAGTGTTATTTATCTTCAATTAAACGTTGCATGGAATTCCTAAAAACAAAAATTTTCGAAGTAACTTTATATCGTTAAATTAGATCATTCTTCAAGTTAAATTAGTTCAATAATTTTAGACATTACCTCCAGTTTTGTTAATAATAGTACCACAGAATGATGATACTTACACATTATTACTTACCCAAATAAAGAACCTAATTTCCAAAGGAAGTCATTATAAGTATATCCCCCCATGCAAAATAAAACTATTCTAAAGTTGGCAATACCAATTACTAGCAATACCGGGCCTGCTCGTCTTCGAATCAGGAAGTGGCAAGCGCTATTGTAAATCACTAAGGGCTGATTAGAACATCACTCGAATTATTTTACTTATATTAAAATTATTTATGAATGCACCAGACAACACACGGAAGTAAGGAATCAGCACGATTGTGTTACAAGGAGTACACTCAAAAACGGGCCAATTTTGAAAAGTTAGTTTTCTGAAATCAGAACCGAACAGGGAAACAAAAAAACAGAAACCCTTGCGTTTAAGGAGAATTTCCGCGCCACTACGACATATGAATACGACTAACTAAATGATGACTCGGGTCGTCATCATAAATAAAATTTCAGAACAAATCCCTACTAACCTCCCAAAAAAATTCAACGTATTAAATATACGTCTAATTTATGATAATTTTTAGAGTTTTTCTGTTATTTAGCTAACGGATTAATGGTCTCTCATATTTTGAGTGTACTAGTACCAAAGCTTGATGTTAAAGCGAAAAACTGAGAAACGTGTTAAGACTTCAATATTGTAACGAACTCTTTTTTTTTTCATTTTATTACAC
Organism: Anania fuscalis; assembly: GCA_950371115.1. Lineage (NCBI taxonomy): Eukaryota > Metazoa > Arthropoda > Insecta > Lepidoptera > Crambidae > Anania > Anania fuscalis. The sequence continues at coordinate 12,177,970 of OX493343.1, read as the reverse complement.
TGCATGAAGTACTCCAGCACAGTCACTGAATTCTCATTTTGCTCGAATTCTATCGATTCGCACATAAGCCGGTGCCTCCCACAAAGGCGTTAGAGCAGCGGCGCAGGCGCACTTGCCGTGGGAATGACTGCTCAGTGCACCCCCCCACCTCGTATCGTATTGTTTATTTGTACTTACTGGCTTGATAAGTCATTCATCCTAGCGCTAGTTCAGTGAATAAAGGAGTTCTTTGTTTAAATAAAAACAATAATTAAAAGACATGAAACCAATTTATTTTTTGAAGATAAATAACACTTGAAAAAAATAATCGACCTCAGGTGTGGTCGATGATTTTTTTCAAGTGTTATTTATCTTCAATGAAACCTTGCAGGGAATTGCTAAAAACAAAAATTTACAATTTATTTCTGCTACTAAAATCATTCCAAATGTTGCATTGGTATAATAAAAGGTTTTTAAAAATTGTTTGGACAATAATTACATTTTGCCAAAACGGCAGGATCCCCATACAACCAGATACAACCCATTACTGCCATAACAGCCGTTTCTCGGCAATACAATTTGCATTTGCAAAAAATCGTGAAAAAATCCAATTAAAGTATTTTTTTATTATTTAAGCATCTCACAAGAAAGATACATAATGAAATATAACTGCAATATACTAATCAATATAACATTTTTCATGATTGGAATAAAATCTACAGGGATGAGCTATCCGTTCTTATCAATGTGTTCGGAAATAGTAAATATTTACTGACCATGAAAAGAGATTGGTCCTTTTAAGCAGAAATCCAAGACTATGTATACCATCGATTCGATTGCAACATCTCTCTATAACATAACTACAAATTCTACATACTTAAATATTTAAAACGAATGGAAATGAGACTGTGTTTTGCCATTTAAACGAGAATGTTTTATTTATATCAATATTGATTTTAAAAACAATATTCTCATTATCAGCCTACGGGTTATCAGTTTACAGACCTACCTTGTCGCGAAGTGACGGCCACACACTAAGAAATATTTGACATCGGAATAAATAGATAATAGAATTTAAAGTATGCCTGCCTAACGTCCCATTGCAGAGCACAGACCTCGACTGTGAGGTGGCTTGGGCCATACGCTACCACAGTCCAGCGCAGATTGGTGAATGGGTGTTGTAAAGCCAGTGACTAAACCTCACTGTCAGATGTAATCAGGCCCCTGACTAGGCTTCATGGCTAGTATCAACCGATATTCAAATTCAAATCATTTATTGCGTGGCATTGCATATGGTTAGATGGTGGAAGAGCAGATGTTAGCCAGGACCAACTTTTGATGTGCCTTCCGAAGCACGAAGAGAACTAAGCGTTCTTCTGAAGAAACGGTCACGTGATCGTTAGACTGTCAGAATTTAAATGAGCTTAGTGTGCGGCCATGTCTCGCTTTATGGCATTTTAGCCCGTGCCGTGTAGGAACCCAGTGGGTAGATATTAGGTAATTTACAACATTGTAGGTAGCGCTCATAAAATTGAGCAGGGAAAGAGCGGAATATAAAACACCTACTAATCAGGTGATTACAAGGCGATGAGGCAAAACGAGAACATTTTAGGTTAAAAAGGCGTTTCGATTAAAAAGGAGTGCTCTATAAAATTGTATAACCGTGATCGTAACCAATTCGTTTTGTGGCTTACTTTTTGGAAAAGTAAAAAACTTTTTATAGTTTATAAAATATACAAGAGTCGAACGAAACGCTATTTACTAGTATAGAATACTACTTGTCAATGACTGTTAGTTGTATATAACCAGGAAGGTAGACTTATAAAAAGTTTCAAATTCCTTCCATGGAATAAAATTCTAAATGGTTTTTTGAAACTGTCAACCATCTATTTGAGTGGCCATTACAGTATCTATTTTTTGGGCATGCAAAGGCACCACCCCGTCGTACAAACTGCCGTTTGCGATGGCGTAAAATAAAAAAAATGCACTTGGCTCTTAAGTAGGTCCTTAGCTACAGAACCCAAGAACTTATTCGATATTAAAAATCTGATGGCTACCTCCTAAATACTGCTTACCCACCTTCTGATTAGACCCGATGTCTCAGTGGTTGCAAATTACAGTGGAGCGGATTCCGCACCGGTCCGTCTCGGGCGAGCGCGCCTTCCTACCACATTACCGGTATTAATACCACTGCAGTACAGTTTGAGTTTATGAAGCGGAGAGTGGAAGTACCTGAATCGGAGAAGTAGGAAGTTAGAATCTGACCTGGAACTAGATGTACTTGTATTTCCTATTTATATACAGTGACGTTTTATTGGTTGTTTTCCTGCGGCATAACGATATTCTCTTAGTAAGTATCCTAGTATCCATATATTGTCCTGAAGGTAACGCAATAGTTTCAAATTTCAAATTCAAATTCAAATATTTATTTGCTATTAAGTAGGGTACAGTACATGTGATATTATTTGAGATGGTGCATTAGCCTACTTAACTATACAATTAGCATGCAAATATTATATATAGAAAAGTTTCGAATACCTAAATGATCTTAATTCCTCAGTCAATTCAATCATAGCATTTAATTAAATGATCAATAAAATGTCAATAAGTTAACTAATCATATTTCTTATTTCAAACCATGCATCGACCACATTTATTATGGTTCTGCATGTTTTGTAAACTCATCAATTGAATAGAATGTCTTGTCCAACAACCACTTTCGCAACGATGATTTAAAACTATTGACTGGGAGGTCCTTAATGCGAGTTGGTATTTTGTTATAAATAGTTTTGCACATAGCATAGCTATTATTTTGAAATCTTTGCGTTTTTGGAACTGTCTCTAACACTAGCCTATGGCGATTTCGCGTTGACCGTTGGTATAAGTCCTTCGCTTGTACAAACTTATGATTGTTTTTTTTGACAATAATACCCACTTCTAATATATAAAGGCATGGTAGGGGCAGTATTTGGAGTAATTTAAAGTACGGCAAACAGGATATATCAGGCGCTACATTACATATGGCTCTAATACAACACTTTTGGGCAGTAAATAGCTTCTTAATATCAGTTCCATTTCCCCAAATTAATAAACCATATCTGAGAACCGACTCCACATAAGCGTAATAGGCAGTAATAGCCGTAACTTCATTTGCAACTTTAGTCAATTTATAGAGAGCAAAAGCAAATCCATTTACTTTATTGCAAACCCTCTCTATTTGACTTTTCCAGTTTAAATTAGGATCTAAAATTATGCCTAAAAATGTCGCATTATCGGCGTTCCGTAGAATTTGTCCATTTAAATGTATGTCGGCTGATTGATTTTTAAAATTATTAAAATTAATTAGATTAGTTTTAGATAAATTTATTCTAAGATTATTACTGTCAAGCCACTTCATTATTGATGTTAATGTATTTATTATGTCATATTTATGTTTATCTATTGAATATTTTTTGTCAGTAGTAACTATAACCGATACATCATCGGCAAATAAAATAGTCTTTTGTTCCGTTATACTTGGTAAGTCATTTATATACAGTATAAATAGTAACGGACCGAGCACGCTCCCCTGTGGGACACCAAAACTGTTAATTTTTGGTTCGGATTTATATGTCTGAGCCACAGAACTCGAATCAAGTTGGGTTATTTCTACATATTGTGTTCTATTTGAGATGTAGGATTTTAGCCAATTTAGAGCATTTTTGTTTTTGTTTGCATGGAGTGGTCGCCATGGCCAAAATCGGTCGGAGGGTCGTTCTTCAAGCCACGTTTTTTAAGCGGCATCACCTAAAAAGAATGGAAATCGAAAAGCCAGCTAGCCACTTTTTTTTTCGGGTATACTTCCACTCCTCTCTTAACTGGGTTATTGATTATTATTCAATTATCTTTATATTTAATATCATTAAAAAAATAAGACACACCGATTCTTTGATTTTCGTGGAGTGTCCCAAACCCCGATCTGGTCACTTAGTAAATTATATATTTTAAACTAAACGGTACATGCTTACCAAAAAAAATATACTAAGTCATAAGAAGTTGACAATTCTATGAAAAATGAGATCGTCGTTCTAAAAGAAATACATTATCTAAAAAAAATTAAAATGTGACTGTCCCGGGGTAGTTACTGATTTGCGTGGATCATTATAAATTCACTTGCAAAACCCTAATTTCGCGACCTGCTGTTGCGTCATCCTAATTCACGTTAAAACTAGTCGCGCTCCAACGGCCGGGCAGAGTACTAGTGTGACGACGCGTCGAGTGTCCGAAAAATTAAGGTAAGAACCTCGTTGCATGGGTATGGTTTCTCAAAAATTTGATTTGTGTGGTACAATTTTCTCCGGTGTCTGTAAATTTATTTATTGAATAAAATTTTGTAGCGATCAAATAATAGGTTACGTAACCTATATCCAAAATACAGTTTATTTGCTTAAAAGGTTTGTGTATATTTTTAGGATAAAGGATTTATTTTGATTTTCGTGGTCGTGATTTGCGTGGTTTACGTGGCAGTTTTGACCCACGCAAGTCAATTATTGGCCATGCAAATGAAATAACTTTCGGGTTTTGTAATAGTATTGTATGATCATTTTAATTTTGAAACGTCAATACGTTTAAATCACAATTAAAGTGTTGCAGTTGATGGGTTTCTAATTTTATAAGTACCTTATTATAGTAAAAATAGTGTCAGATAAGCTACCTATATTAATAAATAATAAAATTGTCATCATATCATCATCATATCAGCCTGTTGCAGTCCACTGCTGGACAAAGGCCTCCCCCAAGGAGCGCTACAGCGCTCGATCTCCCGCCCTTTGCATCCAGTCGCTGCCAGCTGCCTTCTTTAGGTCATCGGTCCATCTAGCCGGGTGGCGTCCTACACTACGTTTGCCTAAGCGAGCGTGGTTACCATTCGAAAACCTTCCGGATCTTATCCCTTAATGAGATCCCCAACATAGACCTTTCCATAGCACGCTGAGTGACGTGTAGTCGGTGGGCCAAATTGACTGTTATGTTCCACGTTTCGGCTCCGTAGGTTAAAACTGGTAGGACGCTTGGTTAAACACCCGGCTTTTCAGGCACTGCGGCAGTGTCGACGTGAAGATGTGACGCAATTTCCCAAATGCTGCTCAGCCAAGCTGCACTCTTCTGGCGATTTCCCGCTCGAAGTTGTCTCAACCGAGCTGTAGTACTTGTCCAAGGTAGACGTACTCTTGGACAACATCGAGCGTAGTGCCCTTGACGGAAATTGGCCGGGATGACATGTTCGTTGAACATTAACTTTCTCTTGTCCAAATTCATCCCAAGCCCCACACGTCTCGAGGCAGCATTAAGACTGTGCAGCATTTTTTGCAAATCCTGCAGCGATTCTGCCATAATAAATATGTCATCGGCAAAGCGATGATGCGTACGATATTCGCCATTTACATTGATGCCCAGTCCGTTTCAATTCAGCGTCTTGAACACATCCTCCAGTGCGTTGGTGAACAGTTTCAGAGATATAACATCTCCCTGTCTAACACCTCGGAGCAGCTGGGTGGGTTTTGTTCGGTGGTTTTGTACTTGGACGGACATTGATGTCATACTGTACAGGCTTCTTAGCACCTTCACGTACCGCCAATCGACTTGGCATCGCTGCAAGGATTCCAGAACAGCCCAGGTTTCGACCGAGTCGAAGGCTTTCTCATAGTCCACAAAGGCCAGGCACAGGGGCTGGTTATACTCTTCGGACTTCTATATGACCTGCCGCACCGTATGAATGTGGTCTATGGTACTGTAACCTTTGCGAAAACCAGCCTGTTCCGGTGGCTAGAAAGCGTCAAATCTTGCGGAAAGACGGTTTGTGATGACCCTCGAGAACAGCTTGTAAACGTGACTCAGGAGCGTGATTGGTCCATAGTTTTTCAGGAGACTTTTGTCTCCTTTCTTGAAAAACAATGCAACCACGCCCCCACGCCACACTTCCGGAGTTGCCCCATTGGCTATGACGGAGTTGAAGAGCCTCTTAAGTTCGCCAAGCACAGGTTGGCCTGCAGCTTTTAAGAGCTCAGATGTGATTCCGTCTTCGCCGGGAGCCTTCCCATTACTAAGCTGTCCGAGGGCCGCCTCAATCTTATCCTCCTCCACATCTGGGAGATCTTCAGTGAAGTGGCGGGTAAGCTTGGCTCTTGGATCATTCGCGTCGGGCTGCGGCTGTATGTAGGGAATACAATGCGTACAATCGGCCGTAAAAGCCTTCGAATTCGGCCAGAATCTCCGGAACCGATGAGAAGATTCAGCCATCCGAGGTTTTTAGCTTTGTCAGGTGACTTTATCCCAATCTTTTAGTGAAGACCTTCGACCCCCGATTCTGCTCAATCGCCTCCTCTATGAGGCGAGTATTGTAGCTGCGTAGTAATAAAATTGAATGAATAATTTTTTAGACCAAACAAATGCCTAAACATGAGAGGAAAAATTAGAAAGAAAGAAGGATAACTTCTATCTTTCTAAGAAAGAAGAAGAAGAGAGAGGCTTAAAAATAATGAAGAGTTCAAGGTAAAAAACCGGGCGAGATATTATAAAAGGAAAGCCGAAGGAAAAATACTTAGTATTCATTACTTGAACCGCCGCAAACAAAAAGCTAGACGACATAGAAGTTCCAGGCCTGGCCAAAGACTACGAAGAACTGATGACTACAAAAACTACTAGAGCTGTGATATCTTGTCTTAACGACGAAAACTTAAGTGTAATTATATAGGTTTGTCATTCATGTCATGTCTTTAAATAAATAATGCTCGATTGATTCTAATATAAATTTAAATAAAAGCTTAAAAAAACAATTTCTGTGTTAGTTACTTACCTATTCTTTCAACTGATAACATAATAACCTAATGTATATATAAAATAACATTTAATAACTTATCTAAGAAATTTAAATAAATAAAAAATCATTTTCGTGGAGTGTTTTGTGATTTGCGTGGCCTCCAATTATTTGACCTCGATTATCTCTGTAAGTATATCGCTCTATTATGTGCCTTTTCCATCAAAAACATTACTTTTACGTATATTTTAAGATACAGAGGTCGATTTATAAAATATATTAAATTTGAAAATTGCCACGCAAATCACCAAATAATGCCTTGCTCGAAGAAGCACCCCGGAGAGATTTAGTTATTTTGCATGGAATATCTGATTTTTTTCAAGGATTTTGATGTTTATATCACAGCAAAAGTTTATGGAAAGCCGAGTAATTTCAAAGGAGTGTCATAATTTTGAACAATCCTTTTCAATAGCAGATTAGTGATAGATAGTCTTTTCTTGGGGACCCGAATTCACTAAGTTTGTTTAAAAAGCAGGAACTGTCCCGATCTAATAAAACCGCGATAATTAATAATTGTATGTCTCATTTAAAAATGCCATTTATATTTTTTTTCTAATATGATTCAATCTTGTTGGTAATTGCCACTGTCTTACCTTGCTTGTCAAATATCCTAATTAACTTTTTCTAACGTGTGTAATAAGTTTTTTTTTACTGGACTGAGGCACAGGCCGTCTAATCCGAGTGATTCTTACTACTCAGTAGGTGCTCTCCCAGTTTTTTGCAGCTACATCGGTCACGTCTGTCATTGTCCAGCTTCCCAGTAGGTATGCGGTAACCGCAGATCACGAAGTTAGGGTCACCAAAATAAATAATTTCATTACCAGTATGCCTAAAACCTGACACACACACAGCAAACATAATTGCTGTATAGGATCGTAGAGACTAATTTCTTTCTCAGTAATCAGTCAGGTAACGATTTTAGAAGATTAGGGATTTGTTTTCGACGCCTTTCCGAAGATTTCAAAACGAAAGCTTTAAACTAAATCCATGATTTAGAACAATTCCTACTTGAATAGCACTTTATGATCATAAGCACTCGCCGTTTTTCCCAGCCCTACGAATAGAAACGAAATGACGTCATTTTCGCATTAGGTTGATACGAACAACCAGACCAACCTTGAAACGGCCATAAAGTGCCTTGTACGGATAGACAGCCAGTTACAAGATATTTTAACTTTTGGAAATTCCCTAAAATGGTCACTGCTGGGTCATTTGTTAAACTATTTTTGAGTCAATATTTATTTTAAAAGATACTTACATCATTATTATACAATATTATTTTAAAAGAGACTAACAAAAGAGACTAAGTTTCTTGCGCTGCGTCGTCCTGCCACCAGCCCACAATATACTAACATCCCAAATCGAATCAGCTATCTACACCTAGCAGGAAAAATGACAGACAGATTAAGTATGTGTAATATTATTTTATTAAGCAGATTAGGTAAGTTAATGTGTAGTATATAGTCTAAACTTATTTATCTTGCAAGTAACTATGTAGCCCATGTGTAACTTTTTTGTGTTTTCGCTGAAGTAAGCTATACTTTACCAATAGATGATATTTTATTTTTTATTACTTTAGCAAAAACATAAAAAAATTCAACAGAACTTTGAAATGTGAAGTCGAGCGCTACCATAGTGTTAACACACTTTTGTAGGTAAACTTTAACTGTTATTTTTACAGAATTTCACAGCAGGATCCTGACTACCAAAAATCTTTTACAAAGCGTCAACTTTAAAGTTTGGAAATTTTCTAATACTCACCTTGCTATTGCTGTTAAAGATGTAGCTAACACGTACAAGAAAATACAATAGCACATGGGGCGAGCCGCAAGCAATCAACTTTTTAATTAATTTTAGGATTCCGTACAATGTTTCCGTATCAAACCTTTGGGTGATTTCATTTTATATTTCTGCAGTTTATTTTTCAACAGCTTGATACGGTTAATCCTAATCACAATGTTAATGATTTTTATCTTACTTGCACTTGACCTAATTTTAGAATGTTGTCAAACACTTATTTCGTAAATAACTATGTATAAATAATCTAAATCACGAAAAAAATACAACTCTTTAAAAAATCTTTCAATGTTAACTATTGCAGAAATTAGATAGTTACTGAAAAACGCGATATCCCAATAAATTTTGTATACGAAAAAGTACACAGTTTAGACGTCCCATCACTCCCATCTATAAAGCCCAAAGGCCAAATCAAAGTCAAATGATAGAACCCTTTTATTATTAGTGGATGACAACATCCCAAATTTTCAAGTAATTCCAAGGCTAAATCGTTAAAAAATTCGTTCGTACAACACGGAACCTTTTTGGCGCGAATCTTCCTCACTTGACCAACTTTTTTTAATCACAAGAGCAATGATGTTGTGTAGAGCGTACAGCCTACCGCGTTCGTTGACTCGCCTCCATATTGAGAGAAAGTTGTTAATTAAGAGCGGGTGATTGGCGATTGTGTAATGGAACGCAACGAGCATGTGGCTGTATAGGGAAATACCTTTGATATAAATAGTGACGCAAGAAGACTTATTTGGCGAATTTGGTGAGGTGAGGTAATACATACCAGCTAGATAACGTACCCACTACTATGCAATGAGATGACGAAATAACTAGATATTTTAATGTTGACATGCTGTAATCTGTCTTGTTTTGTACAGTAATTCCAATACCTAAAGACGTATTTTTAAAGCATTAGAATTTTGATTCACAAATAATGGAAATCGTATGGAAAAACAACAATTTTGGCTCTGAGACGGGGCCTTGACTGCTGGCCTCGTAACAAGCTCAAAGTCAATGAACATAATATAGTAATTTAAGAAGAGAGCTATGCTTGGCATTTTTTTGCAAGTTATGATTCGTTATGGAACTAAAGTCACCGACATAGCTTTCCGAATTGCAAAACTTTAGTGGCCATATGGCCACATCACTCGCAGAACTAAAAACTGATATCGAGTGGTAACCACGAACTGGAAGACACAGCGTGGACTGATCTAGGCTCCCACCCAATGGACGGACGACCTAGTACAGGTTGCGGGAAGTCACTGACTGTAAACTGCCCCGGAGACGTAATTTTGAAGCACTCTAATTCCAATTCGCATACGAATTCTCAAGAATCACATACTAAACTCCTAGGAAATTGTATACGATTCTTAGATTCTCGTATGCAAATTGGAATTCGAACGCTTCGAAGATAATAGCTAACGAAAGCCTCCAAAGCTGCTCGCTGTGGCGTTCTATAGGGAGTTGGACCTCCAAAGGATGATAGGTAATGATGATGATATGGGATGGTAGGTATGGATTTTCGAATTCATTATTCCACAATCACACCAATTATCTAGCCCTAAATGAAGCAAAGCTTGAACTATGGCGACTAGATAACGGATAAACATACTTCAATACGTTGATAAACATCCATGCCTTAGGTACAAATGCTCGTGCTGATCACATTAACATTTACCCCTTGCGGGATTCGAACCCGCAACCGCCAGGCTTTGTAGTCCGGAGCGCGATCTACACCAGACGATCGTCAAATTTTCATACATTGATGGCGCTATCGATGTCGTAAGCTAAAAGGAATTCTAATTCGCTTTAAAAATACGTTTCCTGGTTACATACTATACTTAGCACTATTTTAGTGTCTGATATAATATTTTGCAGTTAATATGAGCTTAATTAAAGAACCGGTTTCAATTGCAGAATTCACATAAATATCAATCTAGAATGGCATCACTGGGGCAGCCTTGTGCAGGCAATAGTGCTACTAATGTTACAAGCTGTGAAATAATAACTATAAAATAAAACCATTATAAACCATTTTAGTTTAAAATTTTAAAAAAAACCCATATGAGTATTTTTCATTAATATAACAACACACATACAGGCTGTACAAAAAGCACTTCTTTGGCCAGATAATCAACTTTTATTAATACTTATTCAACTTTTCGGCATACACCTCCGAATCCAAACCGAACAAACCTTTTTCACCGCTGACATTATCAAATCTAGCGACAAAGAAAACCTTGAGACAAATACTTTCAAACGCCTTCTTTCTGTGATAATATCACAGTTATTTTTAAAACCTGACGACTTGGAATTTAACATTTAAGGCCAAAATAGTCAGCAACTGTTGCTATTTAATTAATTGTCATTTCACGCTGCAGCGCTGGCGAGAAGAGTCTAGCCGATTACCAAATGTTTAGAGATACTTTAAATATTAAAAGGATAAAAAAATTGTAACAAAGCAAATTTATTTTGTTGTATTCGTTGTTCTATCCGTTCTTTTAAAGTAAATAATTAATTACAACAAGTCACTAGACCAATCTGAAGATTTCAACAATTTAGAAAAAAATCGTTCCGATTCGGCACGAACAAGGAATCAAACCCAATTTGTTCACGACTGATCACTGCGAGACTACGCCAATAAATAAATATGGACATTACATACATTACTCTGATCTTAAGGTGAGTAACGACGACGGACCGACGGATGGACCCAGACCCGAGACAATATAGAAAAGTTCGTTTTCTACATATTAACCCGACCGGAGATCGAACCCGGAACCTCGGAGATGGCGACACCATATACACCGGCGTTCCTCGTCTCTCGGCTACGGAAGTCGTCCGCCAATCGTATGATACTCTAACTATAATAGGAAGTTGCACAAAATTACACGATAGGTGAGTATAAAATAATACTCATAATCAAAAGCAGGCCATCGTACAGATACGCAATTAGCTTCGTTAATAGACTGAGCGTTTTCTTATGAGGAATTCAGTAGAAAAACGCCCGTACGCTCGGCCACCGTGGCGGCTGGAAAGCGTGGCGGTATAACGTCTTACGTAGTATCACATGGCGTTATTTGTAATAGCTGTTTAGGAGTGGTATAGCCTCATCAAACACAGGATACTAAAACAGTACAGGGCCCTAACCATGAACTGTTAAAACAATCACAAATCTGTCAAACATTATCATTTCTGTCAAATTTGTATGAAATGACGTACCAAAATTGACAGATTTGACAACTTTGAGATTGTTTTAACAGTTCATGATTATGGCCCAGATGTAGATTAAACATAGCGGAGAGTTTTTTCGAACAAATTATAATATGTAATTTCTTTTCTTAGAGTATATTAGTACGTAGCGTGACGACGTAGCACGGGTCCATAGGATGAGGTGCTCTAGGCGTCAGTAGCGTAGGTGTGTAAGGAAATAAAGCACGCACGCCTCTACACAGTACATATGTATATCTATACAGTATGGAAACTAGGCCTGTTTATCGAGATACGTCAAATACGTCAATCAATGGAGCGTTAGGGTTGTCATATAAAGTTAATTAAAAAACGCGCGAACTGAAAACAATAGAAATTAAGACAAAGCGAGGAGCTAAAGAGGATTTAATACCTACTACGTTCTTACGTTCTACAGCGACCATGACAACTGACAGCACCTCGGCTCGTATCGCCAGTATTCGGCATCCACGACTCTCAGTACTTCATGTTTACTGAGATTTCTTGTTAAGGCGTGCATGAGTATGTCATTTTGACCGTTTATAGATAGTTTCTTCACTGTATAGATTTATATACTGTGGTAATACCTAATACCTTAACAATGCTTAGGCGAGATGATTAAACCGTCGGCCTGACCACCTAAGGTGTCCATGAAAGTAATGAGAAGTAAATTCCAACAATCACAAAAGTCCAGCCACAAACTAAGCAAAGCTTTTACAATGACTAGTCACTGTCACAATCAAATCAGACAGCTAATGTCAATCCATCAGAGATTAGCTGATTGTGATGTCAATCCGTTCATGATATTAGCTGATTGGGATGTTTATCCACAGCTGGACATGGGCTCTTTCTCCTCTCGATCTTCGAATATTCTTTTCAATCCACCACTTTGTGAATATAATCAATCCACATTGTCGGAGAGAGCCCTACGCTGCGTCCAACCAAGTCGCGGCCTCCACTCAAGAACACATACGGAAAGTCATACTAAAACACATTCTATGACATCCATAACTCACTCAAGTCAATGAACATAGCATTTTACAAATGCTTATGATTAACATTACCCTGACTTTGTAATCCGGAGTGCAAAGTGCAAACCACTCAACCAAAACGGTCGACAATGCGGGTAATAAAGACGCGTTTTATTTGAAAACAAAAGATAATCGAATTCTGGAAAATGTACAGTACTTTTTTTTTAAGTTAGGTATTGTAGTCTTTAATTCCATTTCTTTCTTACTTGTATGCAACATGTAAAAATTACACGTATTTTTTGTTTACGCAAATTTTTATTAAGCTGATTCTGATGTTAATTAAAAAATAACATTAGTTTATGTGGTAAATGATACTACTGCCGAAGTTCTTACTTGGATTTATTTAACATGACTTGCCATATTAACTTATTACAAACTCTCCACTTCCTAAATTAGAAATTATGTCCCTACATTAATGATTACTTCGACTGACATAGTAACTGCTTAGCAACTGCCTACTTCAAATGCTCACGAGCAACTGACCGAGTAGCGATCTCTACCGATACTACTGCGGTGTTTCCCCACCACAACTCAATTACGTCATGTCTTTTTCCCGGTCGACCAGTTAGTGTTGCCAACATTTGATTAAAATACACCGAATCACGACATTCGGCCATCCGGCACAGTGCAACCTCCCGGTGCACGTCCGCTACTAAATCAGTTGCTTTAACTATAGTTCCTTAACCTTAAATATTATATTCTGGGTACATTATATAACTTTACAAGGCTGGGATATGTTTACTTAACATTGTGAACAGGTCAATGAAAATAATTAAGCACGTCTACTACTGAATTAGTTGACTTAACTATAGTTTCCTAATTTATATATTAAATTCTGGATACATTATGTAAATTCAACATTGGAAACATATGAATAACTTAAATAACACATACAATTTCAGACATCAATAATACTCATAACAAATCATAATCACGACATTCGTAAACATAACTAAACTAGATCTGCGTTTATTAGTTACTTTATTAAGTCGAAAATTTACGAGTTTGGTGACACTTAACATTGCTGGTTAAATATACTACTTACGAACTAGATCATTTAATATTTTAAATTAAAAAAACATTTTTTTTACAAATAATTCTTTACGAATATTATTTCCGAAAAACATGGTAAGTTATTGAGGTTCTTGCATGATTAGGGAGTGCACATGTTTCGCTATTACAAGTAATATGGAAGATTTAAAAAAATACAGTAAATCTTTTAATTAATTACTTATTATCAATTAGTGATATGACAGACTTTGTGTCTCATTACAATTAAATTAAAATAAATATAAAATATGTCAGGTAAAGTCAATTGTATTATTATTTACTATTCCTAATTTAAATGCAAATTCAAGTTCTATTCCTAAATAGTCAAAATCTTTCATGCCATGTATTAATTTATCAATAAGCCACTTATAGTATATAGATTTTAATTGATTGGGATCTAGTTGTTTTATGTCATCTGGAATCCTATTGTAGGTATGTCTTTAAACACACTAATGCAGAACACTAGTCTATTTGCATCCCGTTGTGGTCTAGTGTTTCTATCACTTGCTTTCGTGATCAATTTATTATTAAATTAAACATTTTAAATGCTTAAGAATTATTAAAATAAAATCTTCTATGGTAGGTACTTTATACACGAAACGTAACGAGATTGGTACTGCGACTGCCTAATCGAAACTCAGTCTATGAATCGGCAGAATCAATGCGGTAATTCCGCAAAAACCTAACAATGGCATCGGGGTCAATAAGAATGCGTATGTCTAGTATGTGTTTTCTGCTATTAATTAATCATATTATTGTTTTGTTATGTGTAAAATAAATAATTACTAAGGTAAATAAAATGTATATTAAACATGCTCTGTTAATTTTCTTGATTCTTACAAAAATAAATCGGACGGATTTCGTAAAGATGCAATGCAACCAACAGTTCAGACAGGGTTGGTACTTCGCTCACTTTAAAAAAAAACTATCTAGAATCACATGTAGGTAGACTATTCTAGAAATATGAGAATATTCATTATACTCTAAAATTTTATGTTAACCCATGGCCTTATCCTATCTGCAGCAACAATGCTAATATATATTTAAAATAATAGCCCGTGAGGTCATCTTTAAAAACTTGAACAGCGTGTTCCGATAATTACTAGGGTGAAAATGAAAATGAATAATAATTAATCGTTTCGGCAATCACACCAACTAGCTAGGCCTAAACTAAGCAAATCTTGAACTATGGTTACTAGACAATGAATAAACTTATTTCATTAGGTACATGACTTAGGCACAATTACCTGTGCTCATCACACAAATATTTGCCCCGCGATACGAACCCGCAGCCAGGCTTTGTAGTCCGGAGCAGGAACCACTACACCAGACGGTCGTCCAATTAATTTTCCAACATTACAATCTTAAACGGGCTTACAAATTTTCACAACTATTTAGAACAATTTTATAATATTTTAGCGTGGTTATTTTAACAAGGTCCCCTTTATAAAATATTGGCTCTAAAACTTTATAGTGTGAAATATATTAATAAGTGCAATACGCTCATTTTTATCTTTGTTTGCATCACCCCTGCAACAAGCACCCACAGATCCAACAGGACCACGCATTGTCGTACTAACTGACGAAGCGTAACTACAATTATTGACTGAACCTTCTCCACTGTTTAAGATAAACGTTAATGTTCTTCATACTTCAAAATAAAACTATAAACGAAACCTTTTTATCAAAGACCTGTTGAACATAAAAAACCCGGCTGAAATGAAATTGGTCAAAAGAGGGCACACAAAAATTAATGAAAATAGTAGCTAAAAAGATATTAATAACTTTATAAAATTTTAACTACTTAGTCAGATGTGAAGTTCGGTACCATTTTTAGTAACTTGCACACTTTTTGTTATTTAAAATATTCTAATATTTATGCACCTTATAATGTAATAAGTACAAATAAATTAAATTTAATTATAGCCAACGTGGTACCATTATGCCTGTGTCATAAATAATAATTTCCTATTATAATGTGCAAGTAGGTATACAACTTGCGTAGTGTACGTATTTAGAAACCTAGATTAGCAGCATGAATATATTGATAATCTTATACTATTAGCACGATTACTTTCTTTTTTATACAACGATTTATTAGTATGTGTCGATATCATTGTATGTTTACACCGAACTGTAAACATTACTTTAATAAACTCTGATGTTTGTTTTACAAAGTTATTTTTGCTGTCCTTAATCTTTCGTCATTACCTGATTTAAGAATTTCTACTAAACATAATTGATTCGGTTTAGTTAGTTGGAAGACTATTTCTATATTCAAAAATAGAATACACTAAAATTTCCAGTCCTCCCCTCCAAAATATTATTATCCCATCGCAAGCAAGCAACAACAGCGTCTCCTTTAGATTCTGAACCCCATCACATATCAACACAAATCCTAATGTGATTCTTAGCATTAAGCATCAATAATTGATTTTTTCTTTATCAAAATACTATTGTGTAAAGAAGTTGCTATACATAATAGTATTTTGAAGGCTAGCTAATGTAGCAATTAATTTTAGCCTACTTTAACCCATTCTACCTACCCCATCAATTGCATGAAATGTTTGAGTCTGAGACACTGGACCTCTTTTCTTAACAATTGGAAAGGCTTCTAAGTCTAAACTTTTTTAAAATGTAATTTGTACAGGGCAAAATTTATGGCCTGCTTCTGTTTCATTGATTAATGCTATTGCACTCGTTAGCCTTTACAATCTATCTATTCATATTCTATGAGGATCAATGTGTAAGCTGGCGTACGGCCTCATTGAGCAAACTATTTAAATATAGTAAAATTAATGATGAAATATTTTTAAAACAAGACAATTACCAATATACACAATCATATAGACAACTTACTGTTATATTACTATTATGCTAAGTACTACTGCAAATAATAAGATTATTCTTTAGAAACACGTATCAACAATACTTTTATGAAGGACCGGGGTAATTAACAAAATTAAATGATCTGTAGTAAACCTCAAGGATTGATGAGTAGGGGTGGATCATCCTGGTGTTGGTAGAATTGATCTCGCTGGGCTGACCCCTTCGACACCCATCCCAATATAAAAATTTCTTGTCTCGATCTGAAGGGAGCTACGAGCGACCTCACTCGTGTCTACAGTCGCCTCTGCCAACAGCAGATCTCATCCATGGTCCCGAAAATAATTAAAACAAAAGCATTAGATATGTACTCATTCTTATCATTATTCTTAAAGGGTAAGTCAAATAGTCAACCTAATTATTAAACCTTTGGTCCATATAACATGTAAGTAGGCACATCTAAATTTGATGATTTATAAACTAATGTCCCTGCTAGACAAAAATAAAAATAGTAGTACCTAATCAGGCAGAGTGGAATACATTTAGTAGAGGGTTTTATAATTGCTCTTTTCTAATAAGCTCATTGTAAGCATTATAATGAGATTTACATCGGTAACCATATAATACGTTTTTATTGAGAGCTTCTGCTTTAAATGTGCGATAGACCTAGCCTAATGAACTGAAAGTTCATGATGATAATGATTTACATGTATGCATTAAAATTGTAGCATCACAAAAAGTTTATGCGGCGTCATAGGTACTGTCACCAACATTCCTTATTGCAGATTAAATCGTAATATGTTCTAGGGTTCACTTAACCCTTAGCTCACTACGCACTTAGCCGCTACGCTTAACTACTAGAACCTAGGGCACACTTAACCGTTAGTGCAAAACACACCTTGCCGCTACGTTTTAATACTAAAATCTAGGGCACACTTGACCCTTAGCGCACGACACACTTAGCCGCTATTCGTAACTACTAGAATCTGGGGCACACTTTACCCTTAGCGCACGACACAACTAGCCGCTACGCTTAACTACAAGAATATAGGATACACTTAACCCTTGGCGCACGACACACTTAGCCGCTACGCGTAACTACAAGAATCTGGGGCACACTTTACCCTTAGCGCAGGACATAACTAGTCGCTACGCTACGAGAATCTAGGATACACTTAACCCTTGGCGAACGACACACTTAGCCGCTACGCGTAACTACTAGAATCTAGGGCACACTTACCCTTGGCGCACGACACAATTAGCCGCCCTGCCTAACAATAAAATGTAGGGTATACTTAACCCCAATCCAAATATATTTTAAAGGCAAATATTAAATATTGGACCATAAAACACACAACACATTCATTGCTGATCGTAAGGTAAGTAGCCAAAGTACTTTTGTTATGAAAATCAGAAAACAACGATGGTACCACAACACCCATACCCAAGACAATATAGTAAAGTTCGTTTTCCACATTGACCCTCAGATATAGCAGCGGCGCCATAGACAGTCCGATGAGCTCGCCTCTCGGCTACGGAGGCCGTCTTTTTTTTTGTGGAACAACTATCATCATTGTTTTATTTGTGACTTTTCGAGTTTTTAAACCTAGTCAGGGATGTGACATGTTTTGCGCTTTAGTTTAGCTCAAAAATGTTGCAAAATTGTGTATATTCTATTAAAGCAATAAAATGAATAGTGGCACACATGGCCTTAAATCATTGCTACACGTCACAACTACACGTTAAATAACTACATGTCTCACTGCTCTGTAGCTTTCATCGAATACTCAAAAGCTGGCCTACTCTATTTACACAACTGCCACAAGTTATGGATGCTCCTATATTAATTAGTATACTTAGCCAATCTCTTTTCATATTTTTTTTTCTTTGGTCAAAGACAGACGTACTTAATCAGTTTGACTCCAAATTCCATATACATCTTTATTAAGCTATAACTCTTTAAAACTAAATCAGAGGAACTAACATACTTAAGCGAATTTCGTCAACGAAATCGTTTATTCAGACCTTTTACTAAATTACACATAGTAAGTTCTGGTGCTCCACATTATGTCAGTAAAAGTTTATAATAAATTACCACCATATATAAAAAAAAACATAAAGAAGGATACTAAATTTGACAGAACATTGAAAGAGTACTTGACACAAAAAGTTTCTTTTGGGCATTGTATAAATTTTAATTTACGATTTTTTGTCTCTATTACCTTAAATTGTAATGCCCTAACAGGGATCATTTTGAGGACATGTTAATATTTTCTTTTTTGACCTTATGTACCAAATGAAAGCAATAAATATAAGATTATGATTATGACTACTTAGTTAGCTTATAAATTCTTATTTTCGTTTGGACAGCACACTAAACTAGTCCCAAAAACAAAGATCGACACACTAATCTGCCTCAAAAGAAGAATTAACTTATATACAGATATGCTGGTATTGTGTCGGAGACTACGTACCCCTTTAGTACTCAAACACTTTCGGTAGTTTCAAATTAAGGCGCGTCTAGAATGTGCCAGTATGGGTGGTGATAGTCCCGACCACATGCAAGCGCGTCCCGTTACAAAACCTTTCAAATATCGCGCTACCGATTTCGTTGAAATGATCAGTTGGTAGCCTCGAATAAACGAATATATAATAAGTTATTATGAAAGAATAATTATCTACATTATCGTAATACGAGTGCTTTGAATTGAGTAAGTATCATCAGAAAGTAGCCCCGACCATATACAAGCTCAACACAATATACTAAAAAAACATACGTTTTCAATTATGTTAATACTATCGGAGGGTAACCCCGATCACATACAAACAATTATTAAAACACAACCGTACTCAGTACCGTGCCTGTCATGTCGAAAAGTAGCCCCAACCATGTCCAAACACATTCCAGATACAAATGTGGTTTATCATAAAATAATAATTACATAGGTAGATTAAAATAAATTAGCATCAAATTATGTTAGTATTATCGGAGGGTAGCCCCGACCATATACGAACACAATTTCAAATTCAAACACATGTGCTGTGCATTGTGCCCGTTCTATCAGAGAGTAGCCCCGACCATGATCGGAGCACAATACCGCACACATGAATTTAAAAATTACCCTTCAGACTTAGCTAGCAATTTTTATATCACTCTCTATCTTAATTGTATTAAAAACTTATAATTTCTTTAGGTACCTACATATAATTCAGTTTTAAATAATTTAACATACCTTTGACTTATGTGGGCTGAAGATCACGGTGCCACTTCTGAGATGTGGTAAATGATACTACTGCCGAAGTTCTTACTTGGATTTATTTAACATGACTTGCCATATTAACTTATTACAAACTCTCCACTTCCTAAATTAGAAATTATGTCCCTACATTAATGATTACTTCGACTGACATAGTAACTGCTTAGCAACTGCCTACTTCAAATGCTCACGAGCAACTGACCGAGTAGCGATCTCTACCGATACTACTGCGGTGTTTCCCCACCACAACTCAATTACGTCATGTCTTTTTCCCGGTCGACCAGTTAGTGTTGCCAACATTTGATTAAAATACACCGAATCACGACATTTATTTATTTATATCTGATAATAATGGATTATGAAAAAACCGACCAAGTGCGTGCACGGGTTCCGTACCAATATCTATAAAAACGGCAAAAAAAACATATATGTTGTATGAGAGCCCCCTGAATATTTAATTCTGTTTTTAGTATTTGTTATCAAAGCGGCAACAGAAATACTGTGAAATCATAAATATGTGAAAATTTACACAATGTTTAACGATCACGGTTCATGAGATACATCCTGGTGAAAGACGGACAGACAGACAGACAGACAGCGAAGCCTTAGTAATAGGGTCCCGTTTTACCCTTTGGGTGCGGAACCCTAAAAAGAGCCTATTATTAACTCTATTTGTTTGATTTTTTGTATAATGCTAATTTCACCAAAAATAATTTTAACTTGATAAAAGGGTGCGGGATTTCCTAAGATAAGTCACATTAATTAATTAGGTAAGATATGAAACCTGGCAACCCTATCTTTATCGCATAATTCGCGGTATTACTACGGTTGATTGGATTAGGGTAATTTATTTTCTTATAACTACTTATCCAAATAATATATTTAACAGTATAAATCCATAATGGTTTTATAATTAAAAACCATTTAACTAACATCAAAAGATAGGGAAAGGTTTTTTTTTAATGCAGTATCGATATCAGAAAACTCAAAACGATAAAAAGAACATCCAGACGCACGGCCGGCTACCATCCGTTCTTAGTTGATATACCCATAACCCGCACTAAGCGCTTCTCATCATCTTTTATAATGCGCACAGCTAAAGATTGGAATTCCCTGCCTGCGTCTGTATTTCCGAGTGCATATAACCTGACTCTCTTTAAGTCCAGAGTGAATAGGCATCTTCTGGGCAAGCTCGCTCTATCGTAGATCCCATCTATGCTCTAGAGCAAGATTGGGGTCAAGAGTAAGCCCATCTCAAATAAAAAAAAAAGAAAAAAAAAAAAAGAAAAAAGTGCGTTGTTGTATCCGCGGTTTAACCTCATAAACAGCATGCGCTATCAGAAGTACTGTTTTCGATTCATTTGTTTGCAAGCATTGATTTGTTACAGTTTATTTAACATTGTATCTGTGTTATAATAATGTTGTCATTGTATCTGTTTATTTGTCTGACCAATATGACCCTATTCATAAGGAACACGTGGAACTATGTAGTTGAAATTAATATAAATACTCAGGCACTCTGTAATCGCTTGAAGCTTTAAAAAAAATAAACTTTTCATCGAATTAAAAAAATCATACGCCCGGTTATTTACTATATTTTGACGCCCACATGGAAATCAACAAAACCTACCTACTTACTTCCCGTTGAAGTAAGATGTAGAACAAATAATGAAAAAAGTCAGTAACAAATGATTGAACAAGAAATATGTAATTAGCTAATAATAATAAAAATTGTAGATTTTATTAGGCAAATAATTTACAATGTAAGTTTGTATTTGAAATAAATCATTTTTGGAGAGTCATTATGTCCAATTTGTACACATTTTAAATTTGTTGGCTATTCTTTAGTCAGGGTTTAAATCTAGTTAGTATTTTTATCTAAAGTACTTCGCGACTCTCAACATTACGGTCAAACTTCACCTGTAAGTCTTAATCGTTATATAGTTATGTGTTTTCATAACTTAAAAGTGAGCGTTCTGTATAAACTTGAACTCTGCTAATGCTCGCGGGTCACCGCATGTCGTTAGCATTATGAGCAGCTATTACTGCTGTTATCTCGCCATTGTTTGTTTTGTGCTGTACTTTGTACTGTCTGTGGTTTTATTTTCACATTATCAATACAAATTAAAATAAAGAAATATTGAACAACATCACATACATATTGCTCTGATTATAAAATAAGCTGAAGCACTTCTGTTATAGAAATCAGAAACAACGACAAGAAAAGAAATATTGGTACGGTACCATTAATTCTCTCAAAATTAATAACACGAATAAAAATGTAGAAAATCAGCGCAATGCTATATTAACTAGTATAAGTAGATAGCGTTTAGATTTATTATTGCTATACCTCATATTCAACGTTCTAAGATAACACGCGTTTATCAGTTAACAAATTAAATAAGAGACAGTCACGATGCCGATCCAGCTGTTTTGACTCTCACATCGCAGCATATATTGTCTATTTGCCAGCATAATATTGCTGGTTAAACTTTAGCATAATAACTTATTAATTCCGTTTTCCTATGTGAAACAAAGACTCTCTCGAAAGGCCAACCCATCGAACTCTGAATTCCAAATTGATAGTAAGACGATAGTCTACGGTCAATTTAGTTATCAATCGGGTAAAATGGTAGCCTGGCAACCCAAATTTTTATTCAAACAAAATAATTCAAGAATCAGACGTTTTTATAAACATGTAATAACAGTAAAAAACTTAAGTCAAATTAAATTATCACTAGAACACTCAACCATCATCATCATCAGTTCATCACATCCTGAAAATTCCAAATTTACTGTCTCTAAATGGTGCATTCAGAGCAGCAGATAAACTAAGTCCAAGAACTTTTCTAGTATCCCTAGGAGCGATTATACCATCGTCCCATAACCTCGCGGTGCTGTAATATGGAACTCCTTCTTTCTCGAACTGTGTTTCAAGGGGAGATCTAATTTTCTTCTCATCTTCATCAGTCCAAGGCTTGCCTTCTCTCAGGGTTTTTTCTTTGGCAACTAATGAGAGCACGGTAGCGGCTTGGGGCCCACCCATAACTGATATCCTCGCATTCGGCCACATATACATAAAACTGGGCGAATAAGCCCTACCACACATTCCATAGTTTCCAGCTCCAAAGCTTCCTCCAACAACAACTGTTATCTTAGGCCCCTTGAAACAACTAACAGCAGTCACCATCTTAGCGCCATTCTTGGCAATACCACCGGCTTCAGCTTCCCTTCCGACCATAAAGCCAGTTATGTTCTGAAGGAATATCAAAGGAATTTTCCTTGCTGCGCACAATTGAATGAAGTGAGTTCCCTTTAAAGCGGCTTCCGACTGCAACACCCCATTGTTTCCGATGATACCGACTGGTTGTCCATACAGCGATGCAAATCCACACACTAAGGTCTCACCGTAGAGTTGCTTGAACTCATGAAACCTGCTTCCGTCGACTATTCTCGCTACAACCTCGCGCATGTCAAATGGTCTTTGTATATTTGCTCCAACGATGCCATGTAGGTCGTCTAAGTCATGTAAGGGCTCATCGACCTTAGGAGAGTAAATCCTAGTTTTTTGATCGCCATTCCAGTTCAAATTAGCAACAACATTTCTAGCTAAATGTAGTGCATGCTCATCGTCTTGAGCATAATGATCTGTTACGCCAGATTGACGACAGTGCAGGTCTGCTCCACCTAGATCTTCAGATGAAACCGACTCGCCGGTAGCGGCTTTTACTAACGGAGGACCGGCTAAGAAAATAGTGCCTTGGTTCTTGATTATGATGCTCTCGTCAGACATACTAGGTATGTACGCTCCACCCGCGGTACAAGAGCCCATGACAACTGAGACCTGTGGTATTCCTTCCGCCGACATATTGGCTTGATTATAAAAGATTCGCCCGAAGTGCTCTTTGTCGGGAAACACGTCGGCTTGGTCCGGTAAGTGAGCACCGCCGGAGTCCACGAGATAAATGCAAGGAAGCCGGCATTCTTGTGCAATCGTCTGCGCGCGCAAGTGTTTCTTCACCGTGATGGGAAAATAAGTTCCTCCTTTAACAGTTGCGTCATTCGCAATTATCATGCAGTCGCGGCCTTGAACTTTGCCGATCGCTGTGACGATTCCGGCACTCGGCACCTGTCCTTTGTAGAGATCGGTGGCGGCGAGCGTGCTCAGCTCTAAGACGTCGCTGCCCTCATCGACCAACCGGTTAATCCTGTCTCTGACGAGTAGTTTGCCCCTTTCGATGTGCCTCTTGACCGCGACTTCGGGGCCGCCTTTGACAGCGGTGGCTGTTTTCTGTTGTAGTTCATTTACAAGCTCATCCATTCGCGCTTTGTTGTCCAGGAAGTACGGGTCGGCCCTGTTGGGCTCGCTGCCGATCACGGCGGCCTGGCTGTAGGGCCGGCATTGAACGGCCAACCGCGGAATGCCTCTAACTAGTTTGAGCATTACTGCTGTATAAATTACGAAGCGAAACACGACCGGTCGGCAACTCGCTGCCGCACCACTGACGATAGTGTCCCGTTATCTATACGATTATGTCGTACAAAAACAAATTCTTTGCGCGGGCCCGACCCCCACATTGATAAAAACGCTCATTATGTATGCAATGATAATGTAATATTATGTCGAAGATTTTATGCAATGTATCGTTGACTCGAGATCGTTTAAGTGGATGCTTGCGTCATATTATATGCACCAGATAAAGAGCAGTTACTGGTATTGAGCGAGCTCCTCAGTTTGGTGAGGTCGCGTTGTGAATAGATATTCAATCATTGTAACACGACATGACCCACATATGGCAATACGACAAGATACGTGCGAAGTAAGTAGCGTAAAAGTATTGCAACCTTGAAAGTTGTTATTCAACGATATCTTGCTACAGTTATTCTTATACATAGTAATTAAAAACCCATCTTGTGTGTTTTATTTTCTATATGACGATAAGGCTAAACAAACAGAAATCGTAAGACGACACGTACGTATATCTAATCGGAACGAGATCGCGGGGGCCGGGCGACGCGAGCGCACGGGTGAACGACACAACCCGATCGTTTCACTTTCTTCGACCCGACCGCAAGGTGGCGACACTTTCCTTCCTATGACGTGTGACAGATTAGCTAATTGTCCGGAACTTTGACACAAGTGACGAGATTAACAATGTGGGTGAACTGTTAACCTTTTTAACTTTTTAATTCCTAACATCCGCCATCTTGGATTTTCTGAAGACGCATGAATAGTGAAGACCCCAGCACAGACCCTTGTGACACTTCTTAAGAAAGAATGCTTATAGATACTTAACTCCTTAGCCCAGCAAACCGGGTTACAATATAACTTTAATATTACGCGGTCTTACGCGACCGCTTAGAATCCAATAGATTAATAGTTTTAATAAACACAATTTTTGAGCAACTCTAACAAGCCAACCAGGAAAATAATACATAATAATACTGAATCTGGCTTACATTTTAAGGTAGCGTCACAGGTAGCGTTTACTCATCAATTATTCGTTCATTATAAGCGTAAGCGTGGTCCGCAAATATTTTTCTAAGCGACAACCAACTGTTTCCACGTTTAGTAAGTAATAAGATTGTTTTAATCTGGCGTAGGCATATTGTACATAGAGCCAATGTTTATACATCATCATCTCAGCCTATTGCCGTCCACTGCTGGACGTCAGCCTTCCCCAAAGAGCGCCACAGAGCACGATCTCACGCTTTTTTCATCCATCTACTGCTAGTCATCTTCCTAAGGTCGTCGTTGGTCCATCGAGCTGGGGGCATCCTACACTACGATTGCCAAGGCGTGTTCTACATTCGAGAACCCGTTTTTTCGACAAATGCTCAGCCAGCACACTGAAACTTTAGCTTGCTACATTCTTGAACTATGTCCTCTACTTAGTCCTCTGCCTGATGATCTCGTTTCGGATTTTATCACTTCACGAAATCCCAAGCATCATGTTTATAAAGTCCTAATTTATGAGTTAGGTTCCTTATACGGGAGAAACTGCTCAAATACTTACAAAAACATTTTCTAGGGATCAACAAGATGTCTGTTAGCTAGTCCACAGTTTTGGATAAGACAGGATTTTTTTGTAGAATCACCCCCTCTGTGAAGTTATCTCATAAATTAGGACCTTGTACAAAAAAGCTTTTTCTAAATTGACCCTACCGGGAACCGAACTCGGTTCTTTTTTCTTTTGAAGAAAATCAGTGATTTGAAATCACCGCACCACAAGTCACAACACTCGGTCTCTCAATCAATCAATAACGTCTCGGTCGCGTTCCTATCCTCTACCTTAACTTATACTTACATTTTGTATTCTACCACAAACGTTACAAACTGTGTAATGTGCGGGACAAACAGTTATGATGATTATCTAAGTGTAATGTATTCAAATGCTAGCCAGAACAAAATCTCATTAACCTAGTAAATGTGCAAGCTCGACCGTAGAAAGACTAACGAGCGGTTTATAGCAGTCGTAAAGGAGATTATTACGTTTTAATATTAAATTATTTAATCGGAATAGTTTTGTAATCTGCGGGTTTAGGGTTATGTCTGAAAAGTCTTAATTTTGTTTAGACCCTTGTTTGGTCCGGTTCAAATGTTATCGTTAGTTATTGATAAAAGTCCTTTAATTTGGCGATAAGTTCCTTATAAGAGATAATTTTATTACAATTATTTAAAGAAGATAAAAAATTTGGATTGATGTTAAAATTAAATTACTTGGTAGGTAAGGTAGGTTACATTGAATTGGTTACGTTTAAAGTAATAATTAAAATGAATTGTTTCAATAATCACACCTACTTATTATCTGAACCCACGACTTATCGCGGCGAGTGGTTTTTCTATTTTTTGGAACTTCTTAAAGTTTTTTAGTTTTCTATGTACCTACTTAGTTATGGCCGAAATTATATACAATTCTTGCGATTTTGTATGGTCAATGTTTTGTCAACCCTAGATGTATAACTAATATTCGTTACGAGATTTCACACTCCAAATCGCGGATATTTCGCTATCTTTCAACATGCAAAGCGCAGTCTTGCGCCTGCGCGACTAAATATGAGACATGTTTTTATTTAGAACATTATGCAAATACAAATTTTGGAATATTGCAAATGTTGCTTGCATTAGGTACCTAATCTAGATTTCATATTTCTTTACACACAGGACAGTATGTTATGCAGGCTATGATCGAAAACTGGTAAAGGGTTTCAAGATCGCGGTGATCTTACAAATCCTAACTTAGTAAGTGATATATACTTGGCGTCACGTAAAAAGAGCGGTGGCCAAAATAGGAACTAACATTTTCAGTACTGATATAAGTGTTCGGTGGGGACAAGTAGCGCCACCCTCCAGCGTTCTTTTTATTTGACGTAACAAACAGTAAAACTTTGTCATCTTGGGGCGATAAAGCTTAGTTCCTATATTGATCTTTATTTGTAATTTTGAGTTTGCACCTTAAGATCAAATCAAAATGTCAAGTAATAAAAAAAATGTATATAATTTCAATAATTTCAAATCTTCGCTTAAACGAGTGGGTGACAACAAGGCAAAAAGTTACGTAATTGCTTTCCAAATCGAATTTTGGAAGAGGTATTATTACATTCATCAGAATAGATAAAGTACATATTAGGTTAGAGAAAAATATTCAGAATCTGAATTTTAATTGTTATTTATAGTGGGTATAATGTCAGGTAGTGAGTGCTGCACCTTCAGGTACTAGGTATGTTACTAGGTAGACAGGTGCTTACCTGCCTATATAGTGTTAAAGCAAATCAAAAAAATAAATAAAAGTTAAAAAGGCGATACAATATTTATAATGATCTCTCTTTTCAGGATCGCGATGAACAAACAAAACTGGAAATGAAACATCGGCAGGAGGAAGATGACTTGTACAGAAAGTTCTCGAAACACCGCGAGGAAGAAAACAGAAGGATACGAGACGAAATACAGGTGACTGACAAAATATATATTTTACGAAGTACTCGTACTTGTCGATAGCAAAACGAGACAATAATAGGGTTGTAGACACCAATCACAAATAATTCTAAAACATCATTGATTTAATCTGACTCCTTATTTTAGGCCCGTTAACTTGGTACATTATCCTTTAATCGAAGAATCAGATTTTTGTTTGCTTCAAAACCCATAAAAAGTTAGGCAGTTGAGTCCGGTTAACAATGACGTCAAAGCTTGCTATCGTCATACAAATTATAGGGCAGAGGTGCGTTTTGACAGCACATAAAAAGTATGTCAATTGATTGGTGGTGTCAACTAGCCTATAATGAAATTATTATTATTAGGAAGATTGTTTTTTTTATTTAAAACTTTATTGCAAGTGTAAACACGGCGTCCCTGGGGATGATTCCCGAACTTTTTGGCCCTATGAATGTGGGTTCCATTTTCGACAGGAAAAAGGCTAAAAGCATTCTCAGCCAGTCAACTTTCAACAAAAATCTTCCTAATCTTAGAGTTTACCTAATCTAATTTGAAAAATGGCTTCTCTGATTCGTTCTCTATAGATCCTTTTGGCGTTTCACTTAGGTAATTTAGAATCGCCATGGATATTCAACAACTTACTAATTTGCGTTTACTGTTTTGATTTACATAAAAAAAATGGGAATTAGCGCATAAGCAAGCAATACAATTTTTGGCTAGCTATAGATCATTGGATCATTGGATATGAGACAAACTTATTATGTTAGTAACAAAAGGTGGTGGTAAATCAAACATTTGGTAACATTGTAAATCTATATTTTCCAGAATGAATGGGAAAGGGAGCTAGAACGACTAACGAGCCGGTTCCAGCAAGAGATGCAGGTGAAGAAGCGAAGACCTGACGCTGAGTTGGGCGCGTTGACGCTCAGGCACCAGCAGGAGAGGGAGGACTTGGAGAAGAACATGACGCTTCGGAGAGATAAGAAGAAGGAGAGCCTCACGCGGAAGATGTTAGAGCACGAAAGGTATGTTAAAGTAAATTAATGGAGCAATAACCATCTGACCTCGCGGTATACGTTTGGCAGAGACGGCAAGCGAGGAGTGAAACTGGGCGTCGTATAGCTGATCGTTTACTCTGTCCTCACCTGTCAAGAGATAGTCGAGCTGTGAATTTGTAACTGTGGTAGTTAGTAGTTACAAACAAAATCACAAATATTTTGCAACTATAGGCCCAGCCGTAGCGAATGTAGACGCCCTTTAAGCCCAATGAGTCAGGAGGAGGGTTCAGGTAATACACGACGTATATTCAGTAGACTACGCACGAGTTCGTACTCGTATGCAATGTTGGGCTATGCAATAAGGTTCTCTATTTTGTTTACTAACTTTTTTATCCATAATCTAAAGTCCAAATTTTTTTTGTCCTAATTATCATTTGTCCGAATGATAACTTGCCTGAACTTAATGCCACATAATATTACATGAAATAAAATTGAAATCCCTAAATACAATATGCCCTAAATGTATTTAAAAGACATAAAATTGTTTTCAATAAAAGTTGTAAGTCCTACTTTCAAATTATACCTACAATGTTTATTTTATCCTAATAATGTTTTTAAAACGTTATGTAAAGAAACGGTTTGCAAAAAGCAAGCAAGCAAATGCATGCAAGCAAGCAGCATGCATGCAAGCAAGCAGCATGCACGCAAGCAAGCAGCATGTAAGCAAGCCAGCAGCATGCATGCAAGCAAGCAGTATGCAAGCAAGCAGCATGCACCATGCATGCAAGCAAGCATCATGCACCATGCATGCAGGCAAGCAATCAGCATGCAAGGCTTCTGTCACGGCTCCGGCGCTGCGGGTCTCCGGCGATCCCACGCGTGCTAATCGTCGCAGACGGCTTTCGATTTAAATTACACTCTAGGGGTAGGGCAGACTAGGCTGCTTGGAGTCGGATTTACGGCGATTCGTTTCTGACACTAAAAACCTAATTTTTAGCTATTGTTTTAGGACTAACAATAATTTAATACATAAATGAACATTCGGAATAATACACATTATATAATACAATACTTAGGACATGTGACTTTATTTCATGTAAAATTAGTAGTAGATTAAACTATTACAGTACCTACTCAATATTATAACAGAATAGTTTTTGAACTAAAGATAATTTATAACACAAAATTTCGAATTTTTGAACATCATGGTTACTGACGTTTATAGCTAACGTGTTATGGGTAATGATTTATGACAATGTTAGGAGAAGAAAGGGAGTACCATACAATAAATAACATGTAGTAGTTTTTTTGTTACCAGATGTTAGGATAATGTCTTCATTAAATGAATGAACGTGTAAGGATTTGATTGATTTTGACCAAGATTTTTATTAGGTAAGAATGCAAACCAAACCAAACTTAACCAAACACAACCACAAATTTAGCAGTAAAACATTCGACAAGTTTTCTACACTCAAATAACGTTAAAATAAATATGTTAAGTTAGAAATAACACCTACTAAGGTGTCGGATGCTGTCCACCTTACTCACTTTCTACCTTTTGTTCTGTCAAACCAAAAGTGACAAATCAATCGGCCTTTGGCAATATTTTACACACGCATGAGAGTATCGATTATTGAGTGGACAAATGGATCCTAAAACCTTTAGAAACAAATAATATACTAGCAGATGGTTCGTTAGCCGCAGGTATCTCTAAACCACGAAATATATATTGAATAGAAATACTTATCGGACTTACTCGAAGATGTAAACGGAGAAATGAGATTATAAGTGATTAGAATGCCCATTTTAACTAGGTTTCTTATTATTATTGGTAATAAAAACGAACCATCAAGTAGAGATAAAATAACAAGTTACAACATTGTCTCAAAATCACATCTTAGTACTAATGATTCATTATCTTTTTGTTTTGAGCTACGAGACAACGATTTTTTGGCTAAAACTTTTTTGCTAAATTAACCGTCAGAGGGAAATGTAAGACCTAACTGACGTAGGGGCGTGCTTGACTCAGCACCCTTGATCGTAATGAGTCCAGCGGGTCTAAAACGGCCGCATTGGATGTTTCATTTTTAATCTGATTCATTTAGTAAAATGTAGCGGAAATGATTTGCAAAACGGCCACATTAATAAATGAATCATATGCAATTCATTTCATCAAATGGATCATATTTGATGACGTTAAAAAAATAAAGTGACGCGTCCAATCTTACTTTACGGTTTTTGTGAAAATGAATGTTTTTAACAACACAAAGGAACAAAATGTTTCAAAATACTCAAGTTTTGTGTGTTCTACAAATATCAATACAAAATAATAAAAAAATAACATTAAAATGGTGGTTCACCAATTCGACATTTAATATGAATTACTCTTTTCATAATATGTGGATCATATTACGAATTTACATAAAAAAAACTGTCAAATTAGATGAACTGCAAATATGAAATGTTCGAGGCTCATTTTATGATTCATCAAATAACATTTCATTTTAAGATTTGCTAAATGAAACATATTATGAACGGAATATGAAACATCCAATGCGGCCGTTTTAGACCCGCTGGACTGATTCCTAGTTTGAGTCAGTTAAGAAACGAACTTTTGTCTAATGAGAGCCCTGACTTCTGGGTGACAAAATTAATCTAGCAAAATTAATTATCAAGTACCCATCCCACACAAGGATTTTATTTAAGTACTTCCTTCCATACCGTGGCAATTAGTGTGTTGTCTGCTATATCGTATTTGTTATACACACGACACATGTCACAATAGCCCACAATATTGTCGCGAAGCAGAAATAGGGCTATTATCATCAATAAAACAATTTGGACTCCAAAGTGCATAATGCGGCCTGAATCTTTACAGAAATAAAATTGTTTTTACCAAAAATCTGATCTCCAGGGCAGCAACAGCAGCGCTAGTGGAGAAGCAGAGTCACGAGATGATGGAGCTGATCCAAGAACGGCGCTCAGAGTACATGGCGGCCTCATCTCTTTACCTGGACGGGGAAGAGGCGCCCCCCTACCCAGCGAGGGCCCCAGCCCCGCAGCCACCTCTTGTCTCCAAGTTCCACATCTACACCGACCCGGCGGAGTTTGCTGATGTCGACAAAATCGCTATTTCGGTAAGTTAATCATCATTATCATCATTTTAGCCACGCGACGTCCCCTGCTGAACATAGGCCTCCCCCAATTACTACCAGATTGGCCGGTTGGAAGTTATTGCAATAGTCTGAAATTTCTGCTGTGAAGGCTTTAAGTTTCAGTTTGACGCTCGGTAGTGCATGGCCGAAACGAAACGTTACAGCCGTCGCGGGTTCGAATCCCGCAATTAGCAAATATGTGTGTGATGAGCGCGGGCCATTGTATCTGAGACTTGGATGTTTGTGTATCCGGTATCTACCTACATCTGCTTGCCTAACACTCAGTGGACTGAGGGCCTAACCAAAGTTGCGGCAAGCTGCTGAATGTTAACGGCCGGGAGCCTCATCTCTGTAGCAACTTAAGCCAGCCACGACTAAAATGACGAGAAAATGACTAACCGACAATCTAACTTGTCCGCAATAGTTATTTAATTATTGCGTAACATCCAATGCTTGCTGCTTTCCCACACTGAACACAAATTACAGACTTGCATCTAACGGTCCTGTTTGAGTCAGTTCATCGACATCTCTTTTTTTGCATTTATACAATAAAGGTCCAAATTGTTGGTTCGCAACCCACCAAACGCAAGTAAAAAATGTTGTCAAGTGAAAATACTATCTTCAATTATCTCTTAGTAATCAAATAAATTAACAAAATCTACACAATTGTGTAGACCCCAAACAAAGAAGTAGGTACTTATACTTTTACTACTTAGATACCGGATAAATAAACATATTTATCTATATCTCAGAAATAAATACTCGTGCCCATCATACTATCATTTTGGGCCGTTGTGGCATTCGAAACCGCGACGGCTCCAACGCTGGCTTTGATTTGGGTCACGCACTACCGACCATCAAACAAAAACTTAGAGCCTTGTCACTAGTACTTGCCTAGGACTTGCAGAACCAGTACGGTTCCTACAATGTATAATCCCGGTGTTAGGGTCAGTCGGTACCGGTACTCATACCTCGTCAGTACCGGGATTTTATGGTACTTTCAGAACTGGTAAATCCCGGGAGCAAGCCCTATTATTACTCTAGTGATATGTGAGCGAATTTTAAGGGAGGCGAGGGAACTCACCAGTATGATAACACTTATCGTATCAGACCATAACACAACATTTCTTACTACTGTGTGTTTTTCCTTCCAGGTGGCACAAGAAGACCAAAAAACGTTTACAGATCTAGTCCGCCAGCTGGTGGGGCGGTGCGCGACCGACGTAGAGAAGGCGCGTACCATCTTCCGCTGGATCACAGTGAAGAACCTCAACAACATCCAGTTTGACGATAACCTGAGAGGCGACTCGCCCCTCGGCTTACTGCGGGGTATCAAGCACGGGACGGAGAGTTACCATGTACTGTTTAAGAGATTGTGCAGGTAAGAAACATGATTATAATTCCACTTCTCACTGTCCTAGTGTTCTTTCCCATTTTGTGGCCACTTCAATTACTGGCAGATGGATAAGCAAAAACCAAGCTTTGGACTCGGGCCTCAGTGGCGTTTATTTGGATGCCTAGCAGTGGACGACATATCTGGACTAATGATGACTCTCAGTCTCTCACAAGATCGTTGGCTCAGCCGGCTGATGGTCTGTCTTTCGCTTATCTTTCTGCCTTTGTCTTTAGTCCATCGACCGCCTTCCTTTTTTATAAGTGTTTTACTATTTGAGCTCATTAATAATCTTTGAACTTCCTCCTAAGTCCTCAAGGTACGTTTTATGTCTCTCTGCCTGACTGGTATTCTATAGATACATTTTCTGCTTTGTGAAAGTAGGACACATCGGTTTCAAACCAACTTATTTGCTTCAATCTTCCTTCCCAAAGATCTAACTTTAACACTATCCCACAGCTACGCAGGCCTACACTGCGTGGTCATCAAAGGCTACAGCAAGTCTGCCGGCTACCAGCCCGGCGTGCGCTTCGAGGACAACCGGTTCCGTAACTCCTGGAACGCGGTGTACGTGGCGGGCGCGTGGCGCTTCGTGCAGTGCAACTGGGGCGCGCGACACCTCGTCAACGCGAAGGATGCGCCGAAGCCGGGGAACCGCGGCAAGAGTGATAGCTTGAGGTACGTGGATATATTTTTTTGGAAATTTCAATTCCGTATTGCTAAATAGTAATAATTACTTACTTGTTACGGTTACATTGTTAGAATCCAGTGTGCGGACATAAAACATGGTCAAAAGTGATGTAGGTATCTGTTATACTTTACGAAGGGTTTTAGAAGGCCTTCCTCATATGGTGATATTTTTTTTTATTATACTTTAATGATATTGTTTAGTGTTGACATGCACTCTGACCAGAACCATTATAATCTTGCCTTATCATTCCCTCGTCCTTCGTAGTTCATACCTACCATTATGGCTGAGGCACATTAGAATGGGCCGCACCGCACCGCAAGAAACCTTACGTATCTTCTGTCAGTGGAAGTCAGTGGATTTTTGCGTCGCGATGCGGTGCGGGTGCAGCCCGCCCTAATGTCCGTGAATCTTAGCGGTACAAACTGCAATGGGCATGCGAGGGTATTTTGATCACTGCCTGACATGATAATAATGATGATTCCTGTTCACTCCAGGTATGAGTACGACGACCACTACTTCCTGACGGACCCCCGCGAGTTCATCTACGAATTCTTCCCGCTGCAGCCGGACTGGCAGCTGCTGAAGACGCCCATCACACTCCATGACTTCGAGGAGCTGCCTTTCGTTCGCTCTCTCTTCTTCAGATACGGGCTTTACTTCAGCGACCCTAATACTAAGGCTGTCATGTACACTGACTCCACTGGTGAGCCAATCTTCTTCATAATATTCTTCATTGCTAACCAAATCTGCTATGTCCTCATCTATTTCAGAGGTGCTGTGTGTGGATGAGGTTATGTGTCAGAGAACGAAAGTGACCGAGACAGCTTAGGAGCTGTGCATCTTGTGAGATCCGCACGTCAAAGGTATTGAGATGGCCGATGGTCGTGGGGACGACAAAAGCGTATGTTGGACTCCCTGACGAGGCAGCGCTTCTCACCAGCACACACCAAGTATACCTACCCACTAAAACCTCCGCGTGGTCCATCAAACCGCTATAAGCGGGACGACAAATGATCGCTGCCTGTGGGTGGAGCGGCCCGCACCCACTGGTAAAAAGTCTAATGCCTCGGAGTCAATGCCTCAGTATCAATGAAGAATAACCCAATAAGTGCCTAAACTGCCTATCAAAAAAATGTTTTTAAATTATTGTTATTCTGGTCCCAGGTGCGGCGACTATGCGCATAGCCATGCCAGCACACATGCAGAGCTCGCTGATCTTCCACTACAACCTCAAGTTCTACGACACAGAGGGCGATGGGTTCGACGGAGTCAGCCTTAAGAGATTCGTTATGCAGGTAATGATCCTTGATGATGATTACAGCCCTGTATTAGTTCTGACGGAAATATTCGGAACTTACAATAATAGTATAAATATATTATTAGCCAAATTGAGGTACGTGTTACAACACCTCCCTCCACATATTGACATAAGAATCAATCTATTTAGAGATATCGGGTCAATTACTCGTCATTCATTAATGCCCTCGGGCCTTGCATCTCAGTAGTATAAATAAATAGTTGACCTATAGACTGTTTTCATCGATTCCTCAGGATTCAGGATGTCAGGAACTCAGGATATTGTCAGATGCAGTGTGTTACAAATTGTAAAGGATTAATACATAGTTACACATAAATTAATATTTATGGTGTAAGTATGTCTCCATTTTTGAGATATTTTAAATAAACCTTGTTAAGTTAAAGTATGCAA
This sequence comes from Anania fuscalis, assembly GCA_950371115.1. Lineage (NCBI taxonomy): Eukaryota > Metazoa > Arthropoda > Insecta > Lepidoptera > Crambidae > Anania > Anania fuscalis. The sequence goes on along the minus strand of OX493343.1, from coordinate 12,142,077 downwards.
TCCCTTTCACAGTCGGTAGTAGGCAACGTGGTCTCGTTCCGAGTTCACGCGCCCTGCAGCGGCGCCTTCCTGCTGGACATCTTCGCGAACGCGGTCACGCCTCGAGAGTACCTCACCGGGGAACCGATGAAGTTCAAGAGCGTTTGCAAGTTTAAGGTAAGTCCCACACAATTAATTAGTTAAGTACACCAGAAGCCCAATTCCCGTAATTTTACAGTAGTCGCTACAGTGGCGGGCATTGGTTTTATTTAGAGGTAGGCAGTAGATACTTATTATTGTGTTTTAATAATGAAAATCAGTAGTTTTCATCAATAAAACAAATTTGTAATACTTACTGCCTCATTTCATTTATCGGGTAGGCACTGCCTAATTGCCTATATGCACCGCACGCCCCTGAGTTGCTATCCAGTATCGGTCCGGTCACAGTAACGATCAGAAACGAAACAGTATTAACAGTTCATAATGTAACTGAAAATAAAAAAAACTACTATGAAATATTTTTGACGTGATAACATCTTATAAATCAATGAATGCCGGCTGCACGCACGAAAAGGTGTCACGTTCCGCGTGCGAGCGAGAGCGCGGAACAAGTGATAGAGAAGCACGAATCACAATCGGCCTAAGCATTCGGCTTGTGACACATCTGTCTCTCTTCCACTCCACCAGCCGATGCGTCCGAGTAGCATCAATGTTTTTGTGACATTATCACGTAAAATTAATGTCCGTAAACAGACTTTACAGACAACCTTCCTTCCTTCAACCTTCTTCTCATCACCAGCCGATATGTAGTCCAGAAGCGGTGGTAGGGCTAACTTATATTTTGGGACGAGTATAAGTGGGCACTTATGCGTGGCGGAGGGCCTATATACAGAATAAATAATTCCATTTCAACCAATTCTTTTCTCTAAATTTTATTTGTCAAAAATAAAAGCCCAATATGCTTCTGTTCGATTTGATCCATACTTCCAGGCACACCCTGTATACCTATATCATATTTCCAGATCTGTTGCGCGGAGCTGCAGACGGTGATGGTGCCGCTGCCGGACTGCGCGAGCGGCGAGTGGGGGCCCACGAAGGCCACCAGGCTCTTTGGACTCGTGCCAATCACTCATCAGGTACACAAATTCGACTCGAACTCGGATTTTAGGCAAAAATTAAGCGCGTGGTCATTATTTCTAGTAATTATTGTATTAATACAATCATAAAGGTTGTTAAATATCCACCACGTGGGATAGGAAAGAAGCTAGGAAGAGAGAGAATTGTAAAGGAGAAGGAAACTGAATCTGTCTTTACATCTGAGGGTCGTCCTAGTAATAGGGATAAGGACTAACTTTATTTTTCTTTATCTATAAGGTAGATTAACAAAAAGTATTAGACACGTATTTTTTATTTTTTCACAATCAAAATATTATGATATATCGGGTGTAAAAAAAGGCTTAACGAAGCCGAATACCACATATTCTACGGATTATCACGATCATTTTTTTCTTTTACACTATACCTGGGAAATGACGGGTTACAGAGTTATTGACAGTCAAAGTTACAATTTGTTGTCAAAGATTTTTACAAAATTGACTTCTGTTTGATAATACTAAACTTTTTTACAAAGAAACATGATCCGCTTATACACACACAGGCATAGTCTGTGGCGTGCGCGCTATACATTGCGGGTTAGAAATAAGTAATTTTTTTTTGATACCCAAAAATAAAAGTAATTTCCCAGCAATTATTTTTTTTGCATTCTACTTGGTTTAATGTATAGAATTAGTAGTTTAAGGCTTCGTTAAGCCTTTTTTTACATCCTGTATATTGATTTGAAATGTCGCATGACGTCACGCCTAGGTTTAATATTTACTTAGTGGCGTCACGAGCTTCCCCCGAACTTTGACGCGCTTTATCTATATAATTATTTGGTTAATTGGTTAAAGAAAAAATAAGAGTCCATTATTTTTTGATAATGTAACTGACGGACTAAATCGAATTTCATTATCTTTACCCAGTCGTCATCCCTTCCCTACATCATACTCGTACCTCTGGATTTTTCAGAATTTAATCATTGTTTGTGCTTATTCGACAACGCCATTGTTAACGACACTAAATCCATTGGAACAGTGCCATTAACAATGGCATTGTTTATTTACATTAATATTGTTGGAGTCAAACGACCTTTTCGTTTATCTATTATAGCTAAGTTATTATAAATCACTTTATTGATATAATGACAATGTTTGACAAGGCCAAACATGCCGGCACCATCTGAGATTATCTTCGCCTGTCCAATTGAAACAAGTTGTACCAAAACCCGTGTCTCTAATCCCAACAGGAGGCGCTAGTGTTCGCGGGGCGCGAGCTCGAACTCCAGTTCCGAATGTCGCGCGCGCTCGCCGACTTCATGGCGACGCTACACAAGAACGGGGTAGACGAGAAGCGCCTCTCGAAGTACGTGCAGCAGAATGTGTCCGATGACATCGTGTCGTTCTACATCACTTTCCCTGAAGAAGGTACATATTGTGACTTGTGTTGTTTATTTGTTTCTACTTTATTCTACCTATGGTCACATGAGTAAAGAAACGGAACAGAGACAAAGCTTCTAAAGAGCTAGCAAAATTTATACCTATTTTGGTAGGGTTGGCACAATTGAATAAATTTAAAATATAAATGTTCTTTTTTTTCACATTTTTTATTAAAATAGGTTATTTTTTTTACAAATTACATACTCTAAATATTTTTTTTATTACTTTTGGTTTTTAATAATTTGTTGTGTCTTTTAATCGAATGATAAATTCTAAATTTAATATAAAGTTTTTTTAAATAATCCAATGGGAAATAATCACATGGCATATGAAATGTACGTACAATCTCGCAAACGTGCTAATATGTCATTACCAATATTAACAATTTGTACATGAAGATCAAAATATTCGCAAAATTTTTGCTCAAGCAATTCAACAAATGCAATAAAATTGTCAGGAGGTATTATCACACACAGTACAATGTACAACCATATTTACAACACTTTTTAAAAACTAAAACAAAAATATTACTACGTATTATGTGAGAAACTCGATAACAAAACAAAACACGCACGACATTCGAGCGTCGTGTCACGCCTGCAAGCCCTGAGATTGACCACTGGCTGATCTAGTTTGAAGCGGTTTCGGCTCATACGTGACAAGGGGCCAGTAGTCACACACACACACGCGTTGCACTTGTAGTGATGTACCTATCACAGCGCATTTGTATGTAGCTTTGTCTCTGTTCCGTTTCTTTACTCATGTGCTATGAAACCATTAAAAACCATTAAAACCAATTTATTTCTGTAAATAGGCTTAAACTAAGCGCTTTTACACGTCCCAATATTTTTTTTCCCTACCACTACTTCAGGACAATTTTGGGCTAGCGCCGAGAAGAAGTAGCGCAAGAAACTCGGTCACTATTGTCAGCCTCTTTTTAAATAGTATATATTTTACATTACAAGATAAATGTACCTGTGCGAGCAGGGCAGTATTTATTTCCAAATATTTTTATCGTTTATATAATCATTAACAGTATAATATCCTTTTTTCATTAAAGTTGTTTTAATATGCGATTTAAATTTTAACAGGGGCAGTTCTACAATAGACGCTGGTAATTTATTAAAAAAGCGAATACATTTTCCCATAAACGAATTACCCACTTTATGCAGTCTGAAATTGGGAACGGCAAGCTTATTCTTATTCCGTGTGTTAAGATTATGAATGTCACTTTTCTTAAGGAATAAGGACAGGTTTTTGCGGATGTACATTATATTTTCATAAATAAATTGGGATGCTACTGTAAGTATATTAATTTCTTTAAACAGTTCTTTTAAGGAGTCTCGGGGTCCAAGGCCGTAAATTGCCCGTACAGCTCTCTTCTGCAGTACAAATATAGATTCAATATCTGCTGCTGAGCCCCATAACAATATTCCATATGACATTATACTATGAAAATAGCTAAAATACACCAATCTTGCCGTTTCAACATCAGTCAGTTGTCTTATCTTTCTCACGGCATAAGCAGCAGAGCTAAGTCTTCCCGACAGAGTCTCGATATGCGCACCCCATTGCAAACGGGAATCTAAAGTGATTCCTAAAAATGTAGTGGAACTAGATGTATTAAGTTGTTCATCTTTTACAGTAATATGCGTTGAGACAAGTTTTACGTTGGGCATTGTGAATTTGATGCACTTTGTTTTATTTGCATTGAGCATAAGATTATTGGTGGTGAACCAATGCAATACTTGCGAGAGTGCATTATTTACATCGTCAAATGAGTCTTTACCTCTCTTGATTTTAAAAATCAATGAAGTATCATCTGCAAATAACACTGTCTCACAGAGGTCTTTCTCAGTATGGTCAGTAAAGGAAGCTGAAAGAGGGTCGATTAATTACTTTTAAAACAGTTTAAAAGGCGGATGTGTAAATCAATACGTAAACAACTTGAAAGTAATACGGAATCGCGCTTTATTTGTTTCTTCATACAAAGTAACGCTCTACCTTGATGATATTGGAGCAGCAATTTTTTTTTTCATATTTTTCCCCCCTGACCCATTAATGACAAAGTTTGTTCATAAATTTCGATTTTAATAATTTGGCAACTGTTATAAAGGTAATAATGTATACGAACCACTGCAGGGCTTTGTCAGCTATGAGGTGTGTTTGGTTGGGCTATGCTCCACCACAGTTCAAGAATGGATTGATAGAGGGAGGTTGTAATGCCAGTAACCAGTAACTAAACCTTACTGACAGATTTAATCAAGCTACCTTAAGGTCTCTGACTAGGCTTCACGACTAGTATCAAGCAATATTGCCGGGATCTACTTTTAACGTTTTTAAGTCGCCCTAAAGCTACGGCCAAACCAACGCAGGGGCGAGGGCGTGCGCAGTGGCGTGGGCGTGCAGGCCAGTTCACTCCAAACACGCGGACACAACGCGTTCAGGAGGCCTAGCACGAAAATGTATCTTTTGCTCGGACGTATAAACCTAACAGGAAAGAGATTAGTAGGTTTAAACGTTATTATTTATATTATCATAGTAGCGCAGCATCTGTCTGTTGAGCCTGCCACGTCAAATGTCTTGTCCTCGCGTGCAAAAGCTGAATGTCAAGCTGCACGCCGCCGCTGTCCGCACCGGTGTGAACTCGTCGAAACAAATGCTATGGCACGATCTGAACGCCCACGCCCACGCCAACACGCACGCCACCGCGCACGCGTTGGTTTGGCCGGGACTTAACGACTTTAAGCTTCACGACTAGTACAAGCAATATTAGCCAGGACCAACTTGAACCTTATTCCAATCAACTAAGAGGTTATTTTCCTTTGTCACAGGTCAGTACGGGCTAGACATCTACACCCGGGAGCGCGGTGGGCCCACAGCGATCCACCAGAACGGTTCTACAGAGAAAGAGAAGCATCTCCTTACGCACTGCTGCAAGTACCTCATCAACAGCAGCAAGAGAAATTAAACTTTATCACCTTCTTTTAAAAGCCAAATTGGGTTGTACCCTGTAAAAGGGGGAAAAGAGCGAATGAGAATTTGTATGTTCGTAATTGCAATTAATTTTAGGAGTTCTCAGTGAATTAAGGAGTTCCATGATAGGAATTTTTAAGTTAGATAACACATCTATAACTCTGAAAAAAACTTTTACGAGCGCTAATAAAAAAAAACAATTAGTATAAAAGAATCTCAGACTATATTTTATAAGTCTAAAGTTTGTAGATATCATTCAGAATCTCTTAATACAAAAAAAATGTTCTATTCCATTTTTCAACTGACATTGAAAAGGATGACTTTCTCAGTTCAATTGTTTTTCCGTTTTTGGGTGGTTGTCAAATGTAACCGATTTTGTCGATTTTTTTTTTATTAAATAGAGTTTACATCTGAAGTGGTCCCATAACAATTATTAAGTAGATAGCGGATATCTTTTGTAACAAAAGACAGCCGCTCACGGTTCGCGTAATAAGTACACGCCCTTAATAGTTGAACAGATTAATATGACATTTGGCATAAACATAGAGCAAAGTGTGGTTGTGGAGTGATGTGGTTGTATTTAATTAACATTACTAGGAAAAGAATTTATACCCAAATGTAGATAATTGAAACCTTATTGTGGTAGGATAAATAAATAAACACCGTCCATTAAAATAGCATTATCGTTTATTTTATATTTAATCTTATAGTTACATTCTATGTCACTTGTATATGAGATGTCGGAACATTGATGAAATTATATTTTCGAGTGGTTGTGCAGGAGCAATCAAATTGCTTTCATATAAATTTAAATTAAATTAGACATAATTGTTTTTGTATAAACTTTATAAAGTAAGTCGTAGATTGGTAGTTTTTTGATGTTTTTTTTATAAAATTTATCTATCACTTGCAGTGTTCATAGAAATATCAGAGATATTTACTCATACGCTTAACATTATCGGGACATACGAAATAGATTGCTCTATTTTATTATTTTACAGTCTAATTTTATACACGCACGAAATGAAATACAGCAATTTATGAATTTTAGAATAGTTAACATTTATATAATTACTTAACTTCTAATTTATAATTTTATATTTAATAAACGCGGCAATATAATTATGTAAATTTTATAAAATATATGGCATGTTATTTTTCTAATCAACTTTTCATTTTTATTCATAAGATCAGATCCAATACATTGTTCTCAAAAAACTATGTTTACTGACTAAAATAATGTCAAAAAATGTAGTCTAAATCATTGATAGAGCACCAAAATCAGTGGGACGGCACATTAAATATATTTACTTACACATACTTAGCTAATTACGTTGTAAAACAATTGAACACAAACTGTGAAGAGTTCAAACAATCGCTCAACAAAACCAGAGCTTTCAAAAATTTTCTATCGGCCATTATCATCAATGAAGTTAATAGAAAAAAAAACATATTTATTTAATAACAATAGTTTTACATCACAACCTCGATATAAGCTATTAAGAAAGAAAAAGCAAATTCTAATTGCATAATATCTTAAAATGGTCACTGTTTTTAACCTACTGAGATTCACACAAGATCAAAAAGGGTTAACTAGCAGAAAAATTGAGCAATTCATAATTTCATGGGTTTACAAAAGATTCATCATACAAAAGTATTTCAACTTCATTGAATAAAGAGATGTAATTCCAAAATCCGTTTTTGATCAACGAACAACGTTTTAGAAGGTGAAAATTTGTTACTAACTACGAGCCAGCCCCGCTTGCTTTGTTTCGATAGGTAAAGATCGTTTCAATAACACACCGTGACAAACCATGATATTTTAAGCTTTCTACTATGGGGTCAGTATTTATTGTATAGCAGCTCCCAAGTCACAATATACTTGTCACAATCACATGTTAAAAACAAAGTAAAAAAAAATCATGGCTGTATTTTATAGCTCTAAAATCTCGTGGGGGTAGAATCAAAAATCATCCCCTATTTATAGGTAAAGGCGTGTGGGCTAAAATCTCAATAAGGAGACCAAATTCTAACATGGGTATGAAATTCTAGCAGAGGATGAGATTTCAAAAAGGGTTGAGATTTTAAAACGAAGAATGCAGATGTACGATAATGAGGGGTTTAAGTTAAATTACAAATTTTTAATACCTGTCCAAGGTAGTATCTTCATAAGGGTGTGTTACACAAGCCCTTTAGTGGCGTTAAGGGTGGCTCGCTGTTCTACGCCGCGGATGAGCGAGCCCAGTAGGCCTTCCATTTCGGTGGCCGTCTCGCGAAGCGCTGTGTTGTCGAAGCTGGGGTCTGGGAGACAAATAAGAATAACTTTTTTATCTAACATCATGAAACAGTATTGTTATAAACTCCTTTTTGTTAACACACTAGCTTTATCAGTTTCTACGGTTAGATTTTACATGTAATCTGCTGATCTAGAAATATGTGCAAAAATCATATTTTTAAAACACACAATACACTTTTTTCTCAATAGACCGAGGGAAATATACAAGTAAAAATTGAAACTATTATTAAGTAAATAAGTAAATAAATATATTTTGGACAACATCACATACATTGCTCTGATCCTAAGGTAAGGTGCTAAAGCACTTGTACTATAGAAATCAGAAACAACGACGGTACCACAACACCCAGACCCGGGCCAATATAGAAAAGTTCGTTTTCTACATTGACCCGACCGGGGATCGAAACCGGAACCTCAGAGATGGCGGCGCCATTTAAAGCCCGGCGTGCTCGCCTCTCGGCTACGGAGGTCGTCGAAAGATAACTTAATATTTTGTATTATCTGCTGGCTGTAGTACCTAATGCTTCACGATCAAATCATGACAGGCAAAACATATTGTGCAAACACTTGTCGTTGCTCGTGGCCACACTGCGGATGTCGGCCGCATTCTTCTGTTCCGCATCGGATGTTGATAGGTCACTGTCATTTATCTAATGTGACAGAACTTAACATCCATAGCGAAGTTGTTGCTCAGTATCTGCTGTAAGCGGTCCAGCACTGTGTTTAGGTCTGCGTTGAGCTCTTTCATCTTGTCGTTGCTCGTGGCTACCCTGCAGATGTCGGCCGCTACTTCTGTTTCGTTGCGGATGTCGACAGGTGTCTGTAATATATCTAATGTGACACTACGTACCATCCATAGCGAAATTGTTGCTCAGTATCTGCTGTAAGCGATCCAGCACTGTGTCTAGCTCTGCGTTGAGCTCTTTCATTTTGTCGTTGCTCGTGGCTACCCTGCGGATGTCAGCCACTACTTCTGTTCCGTTGCGGATGTCGCCAGGTGTCTGTAATATATCTAATGTGACACTACGTACCATCCATAGCGAAATTGTTGCTCAGTATCTGCTGTAAACGGTCCAGCACTGTGTCTAGATCTGCGTTGAGCTCCTTCATCTTGTCGTTGCTAGTGGCCACACTGCGGATGTCGGCGGCATACTTTTGTTCTGTTGCGGATATCGACTGGTTGTTGACTAGTCTCGCGGCTTGCGACTTCACTACCGATTCCTGTTCTGTAAAATAATGTTTTAAATTCTTTATAAACTAAAAATTTTTAACTAACTAGTAACATGATTTTTAAAACTTAATAAGTACCAGTAGGGTAATATGCAAAAAAATCAATAGAACCAATGTCAAACATTTTTTTTATTGCGATTTTGATGTTAATCCCACAGCAATGGTTGTTGTTTGAGTAAAATAATCACTACTTATAAGTTACTAAACTAGGACCCTAATTGACTTATGGTGTCGTCATATCTATTCTAGGCGTGACTTTGCAGTCAGAATTGAGGACCACTAGACTTTCAAAGGAATAAAATAATTAGGTAAATTTATGTTAATTCCAAACAATCTATTGTTAATTAAAATCAAACTACTGAGCTGTTTACCAAGTTTTTTACTGTAATCACCTATCATGGTGCGAATTGCGATATAAGATGGCCATGGGTAGCTTAAATTGTAACAAAAGTTATCCAAATACACACTAATTCAAGGAAATTCACCCATTCGCAAGAACGTTACATTACTAACATCTAATGTAAACTTACATTTACATAAGATTTGATTCAAGTTCCAAGATAGGATTTTATATATTCTATAACTTATATTATAGGCCACTTATAATGTAAACAATAATAAACTTAATTATTTTTTATATCTATTTATTTGATATCACTATTTTGAAATAACTATACAATATAAAGTTGTCACTTAAAAATCACATTCTGAACACACCGAATTTACTATCCCTAAACGGAGCATTTAATGCAATAGATAAACTATGCCCAAGAACTTTCCTGGTATCTGTAGGAGCGATTATTCCATCGTCCCATAGCCTCGCGGTGCTGTAGTATGGAACACCTTCCTTCTCCAATTGTGCTTCTATAGGAGCTCGGAATTTTCTCTCAATTTCTTCGGACCACGGCTTCCCGTCTCTCAGTGCTTGTTCCTTAGCTACTAATGACATAAGTTTACCTGCTTGAGGTCCACCTACCACTGATATCCGTGCGTTCGGCCACATGTACACGAAACTGGGCGAGAACGCTCGACCACACATCCCATAGCTTCCAGCTCCATGACTCCTGCCCACTATAACAGTCAACTTGGGCCCTTTGAAACAGCTCACGGCGGTCACCAACTTAGCGCCGTTCTTGGCTATGCCACCGGCTTCAGCTTCTCTACCGACCATAAACCCAGTTATGTTCTGGAGGAAGATCAAAGGAATTTTCCTCGCTGCACACAATTGGATGAAGTGAGTCCCTTTTAAAGCGGACTCCGACTCCAATACTCCATTGTTTCCGAGGATACCGACTGGGTGGCCGTATAGCGATGCATATCCACAAACTAAAGTCTCTCCGTAAAGTTGCTTGAACTCAAGAAACCTGCTCCCGTCGACCACTCTCGCTATAACCTCGCGCATGTCAAAAGGTCTTTGTAAATTTGTTCCAACAATCCCGTGTAGGTCATCTAAATCGTGTACTGGCTCATCCACTTTCGTAGGGTTATTTCTGATTCTTTGCTTATTCCCCGTCATATTAGCAATTATTTTTCTTACTATACTCAGCGCGTGCTCATCGTCCTGAGCGTAATGATCCGTGACGCCAGATTTGCGGCAATGCAGATCTGCTCCACCTAGTTCTTCTGATGACTTTGACTCCCCCGTAGCGGCTTGCACTAATTTTGGGCCGCCCAAGTAAACAGCTCCTTGTTCCTTGATTATAATAAGCTCGTCCGACATACAGCATATGTAGGCTCCTCCAGCGGCGCAGGGTCCCATCGCTACCGAGATCTGTGGTATTCCTTCTGCCGACATAGTAGCTTGATTGTAAAACATCCGCCCGCCGTGTTCCTTGTCAGCGAATATATCAGCCTGGCTTTGTATGTGCGCGCCTCCCGAGTCCACTAGGTAAATGCAAGGAATCTTGGACTCCTGCGCAATGGCCTGCGCGCGTAGATGTTTCTTTATAGTGATGGGTAAATAAGTTCCTCCTTTGACAGTCGCATCGTTGGCTATGATCATACAATCGCGGCCGTGAATTTTGCCGATGGCTGTGACGATCCCGCCGCTCGGAATTGGTTCGTTGTAGAGGTCTAAGCTTGCTAGCAGGCTGAGTTCTAAGACGTCGCTGCCGTCGTCGACGAGCCGGTCGATTCTGTCGCGGACGAGGAGTTTGCCTCTCGCGACGTGCATCTTGATTGCCTTTTCTGAGCCGCCCTTCATTGCTTCGTTTGTTTTCCGACGGAGTTCAGCGACGAGTTCTTCCATTCGAGCCTTATTTTCTTGATAGACCGGGTCGGCCTTGTTAGGTTTGGTGCCAATAACGGCATCGTGGCTGTAGGGTTGACATTGGGCGGCCAACCTCGAGATCCGTCGCATTAAATGCATTGCAACGGTAGGTACCGCTAGTTCCTGTCGCTTCACGCGCTGTACTGTCCAATCATTAAACCATTGGTTTGTTGCTTGCAAATATATGTCAGTAATTAGCACGGTAATAACGTAAGTATGACATTAAACTAAATATGTTAATTTGGTCTTAACAATCGCATCAGACTTTTTTCATTATTCTAATGAAATTATTAACTAACTAAACGTCGAATCTTGGTAATGACGACAGAATTGATTTGGTTTTTAATGTGTATAACTTCTACCGTTTTAACAATTTTATGGCGTGGCATTTTTAATTTTTCGATGCGATATTTGCAGGAAATAAAGGTAGACGAATGTGAATGATTATTTCATGTCTATCATATTTGTTAATTAGAATAATCGGCTCAAGAAACTAAGTCACCTTCGTCAGCTCTTTTACAGGAAACACGGATTGATAGCTCAAGTAGGCTGCACAGCCACCTTCGACAACATCTCTACTAAAGATGCCACGTGAAGTGGAGAATCGTGTCGATGTTTTATGTCGGTGTTGGATACTAACTTTTGCACTCATATTCATATTCCGACGATCGTCTGGTGTAGGGTTTGCGCTCCTGACTACAATACCTGCCGGTTGCGGGTTCGAATCCCGCAAGGGGTGGAAAATGTTAGTGTGATGATCAGGATCATTTGTGCCCGTCATGGACGTTTATAAACGTATTTAAGTATGTTTATCCGTTATTCTAGTCGGCGTAGTACAAGCTTTGCTTAGTTTATGGCTAGATAATTGGTAAGATTGTGGAAAGAATTTATTATAATTTATGTCTCGCATGCAATTTGAGGGAGGGCAGGCGGTGCTGTTTGCATTTGCTCGTATTTGTGCACGGCCGATGGACCGACAACCTTAAGATGGCTGGTAGTGGCAAGTAGATTTACCCACTACCAGACAAGCCACTACTAGCTTTTCAATTGAAAAAACCAAATGTCACGGCAATTAAAAAAAACCGGCCAAGTGCGAGTCGGACTCGCGCACGAAGGGTTCCGTACCATTTTTTATAAAAAACGGCAAAAAAAATCACGTTTGTTGTATTCTGTTTTTTAGTATTTTTTGTTATAGCGGCAACAGAAATACATCATCTGTGAAAATTTCAACTCTCTAGCTATCACGGTTCATGAGAAGCCTGAACGCTGCCTCGCGACGCGTGGGCCTGGGGATGAACTTGGACAAGACCAAAGTCATGTTCAATGATCATGCCATCCCCGGACCGGTCTTCGTCGAAAGCGTGGCGCTCGAGATTGTCAATGAGTATGTCTACCTCAGGCAAGTGATGCAGTTGGGTAGAGACAACTTCGAGCGGGAAATCGCTAAGAGGATGCAGCTTGGCTGGGCAGCGTTTGGGAAGCTGCGTCATATCTTCGGCTCCGTAGGTGGAAACGTGGAATATGGCAGTAAAGCTGGCCCAACGACTACATGTCACTCAGCAAGCTATGGAAAGGTCGATGCTTGGGATTTCTTTAAAGGAAAAATCCGAAATGAGATCATCAGGCAGAGGACTAAAGTAACGGACATAGTCCAAAAATGTAGCAAGCTTAAGTGGCAGTGGGCTGGCCACATCTGTCGCAGAACCGATGAAAGGTGGAGTAAACGGGTTCTCGAGTGGAGACCACGCCTAGGCAAACGTAGTGTAGGACGACCCCCAGCTCGATGGACCGACGACCTTAGGAAGATGTCTGGCAGTGGATGGATGAAAAAAGCAGGAGATCGTGCTCCTTGGCGCTCTTCAGGGGAGGCCTACGTCCAGCAGTGGACTGCAATAGGCTGAGATGATGAGCTATCACGGTTCATGAGATACAGCCTGGTGACAGCGGAGTCTTAGTAATAGGGTCCCGTTTTACCCATTGGGTACGGAACTCTAAAAACGGAGATCGTAACAATTTTAGTGTAGGACGCCTCCCAGCTCGATGAATCGTGCTCTTTGGCGGCTTACATTTAGCAGCAGACTGAAAAAACGTTAATGAAACTTACCATTGTACCAATGTGTGATATCATTCATAGACACTGTTGATATGGTGTCACACGTCGTATGCACCACCACTGGTTTCAAAGCATCTCCTGACACCGTCAGCAAATCAGTCTGCTTCGATGCCACAGAAAAGTTGCCAGAGTCCAAACTGAGGACACGAGGCTGATTCTTCAAATTCTCCGTGACTTTTGACTGCTTCTCGTCAACTATGGGTATTGGGCTGAAGAGGTCGAACGCTTGAGGACGTTCAAGTTTTTCTGCCTTTTGCATTTCCACAGGAAGAGTCTGGGTTGTTGATGATAGGTTTTCCTGGATTTAAAATGAAGTTGTTACAGATGATTCAATTGAATTTAATAACCTATACAGTAGAGAAACAAGGCAAAAGAAAAGTAATAAACAGTATAACGTTTATGAAAAGTGAAAAACAATTTTATAAAATCCTATTTGTGAATTAGCAATTTCGCCAAAAATCTATATGGTTTTGTTTTTTCAATATGTAAGCGTTATATTTCTTCATGTGCGGCAGATTACAACGGGGTGGAGGGTGTTGGGTTTGTCCCAAGTTCATCCCTTAAAGATTTAGTTCATCCCTTAAAGGCGTTTTCCCTGTACAGGGCCCCAAGTCTGCTCATTGTAATTGTTTAACATATTTCGTACTCTGCTACTAATTTAAGACTTAAATTCTGACAAATGTTGAGATCTTGTTTCGGAATGGATTGAAAGATTCTAATAGGTAATTTTTTTGTTTTTAGCAATTCCATGCAAGGTTTAATTGAAGATAAATAACACTTGAAAAAAATCATTGACCTCGCCCGGCATGCGATGCGGACGTGGGTTCGAGTCCCATCTGAGGTCGATGATTTGTGTTATTTATCTTCAGATTCTAATATTATCTGTGTCAGTTTTCAAACGATGACATGCCGAAATTAATGAGGTAAATTAGTAGCAGAATAGCAAACGTGTAAAACAATTACAATGAGATCCAACTGTTATTCAATTATGCCACTTTTAAATTAGCAGACTTGAGCTTCTGATAAGTACAATGACTTACTCTTAACATCTTGAGCCTGCTGATTTGAGTCGATATTTGGGCCCAGTGCGTGTCTACTTTTCCTTTTAGTTCGTCTTCTTTTGGCTCCTTGGATATACTACTCAACTGAGTTGAGATTTCTTTGAGAGCTCTGAAATATAAAAAATGATTTAGGATAGCAAAAAAAAATTACTTTCCCAGCATATAAAAAATTTCGTTGGTTTTCTATGGTATGGCAAGTGAATAAGGTTAAACTATTTTTCCCCTGCCTAGTAACGGCATACTAAGAAAATACTTAAAATAGGAGGTACTCAGTCAGTGTTTGTCTGTGTGTGGCGAAAGGTAGTTTTCCATGGTATTGTCCTAATGCAGACCTCTGACCCAGGGGACTGACGACCTGTGGCTTTCTATAGGGGAGCCCTATTTCCAACAATGGACTGACAAATGCTGATGACGATGCTAATAATGTCAATTACTTACTTGTTCTGCGTTTCTAACTGGTTTATAATATCTTGGAGCAACGAGGCCGGATTATTCGCACTATTCCCAGACGCCTTTCCTACGGTAGAAGTGAACATTGCTGGCTTGCCGTCCTTTTTCCGTCGTATTGTCGCGTGATTTTCGACCTTATCTATGCTCTTTTTAGAGCTCTTTTTCGTCATTTTCTTTTTCTTAGTACGTGTGCAAAAGAAGAAGCGCTTCATGCCTGTTATAAAGCCTAGGCATTGTGCGGGTTTTATCTGGAATAAATAAAGGTAAATGTGCAACTATTACTTATTTACTGGTGTATTTAATCGCTAAGCCGATTTTTTAGTGTTGAATTACTCTTTGCAAAGAAATGACAACTAATTGTATATACGTATTGATACAGAAAGATACACAATTTAATTCACAACAGTGTCTGCTTTGCAGCCTGCGCCTTAAACTGCAGTTATTACGGTACGCGGCATCAATATTGAGCCCTGGGGCAAAGAGTGAGGGTCGCTTTACACATCTTAAGAGGCAATCATCGTATTAGAGCCGCGTGTGCGCGGAGCTAACAACCAATCACGGCCGACGATGCAAACGCGGCATGCAACTAGCCAATCACGTAATCGTAATGGTCTTTTGCACAACTTTCGCCAATCGTTCAACTTACGTGCTGCTAGTTGTAGTACTAACTAGATTTGTATGGGTACGTTTTGTGCACTGAAGGGATGCGGTAATATTAACTTATCGAAGCATCAGTGGGTTGTGATTTCGAATCCCAGTACAAATAACCAAAGAATTTCGCGGAGTGAACTTAATGGGAAATAACATGAGGAAACCGATCAATTAACAATGAAGTGTATCCATAATCAAAACGACTACAGAAATAACCATGGCTAAGGTCAGATGGCAATAGCTCTCATTGCATCTCTCAACCAAACTTGCTTAATCTAGGATCATTTTCAAGCATGCAACACCCCAACTACAAACAAGACTATGTAAAACTTACCTCTCCATCAAGGATCTCGTGTACTAAGTGTGTTTTCTTGTGCCCACTAACAGCTGTCAGATCTTTGTCGTATAAGTAACACTTCTCACATAAATACACTTCGTTACATTTGGAACATTTGAACTTGAGCACCTGAAAACAAGACACTCGGCATGATGCGGTGTTTTATAATTAGCTAGTGATGCCAAGACACTATACATATAACTGTTCTATTTAATATTTTATTATTTTATCTTTATAGGCCGAAAACCTCTCGCCTCTTGGGCGGTAATGGCAATGGCAAGAGAAATCGGCGGACGATGCGTGCGGTATCAAGCACCACCGCCTTCTGCATCTTTGCTGGAAGCGAGCCACCCACGAATCCCAGCCTTTTCAGGTGTACCTACACCTTTATTTTTATTATTATTTATTATCAAGCAATAGAATTTTTAGTCTATAAGAAATCGACGCTTTTGGTAGCAAAAATGTGGTAAATCTATCGATATTATTGAACCTCAATAATTTGCATTAAATACTCTAAACTGATTTTCAATTTCAACTATTGAAAGTAGAACCAAGAATCCATAATTCGACATCTCATCATTCGCCTGCCCTGTTCCCAGGTTATCTAGGGTTGGCGCATAATTCATCATAAAAACCATCCATAATTCGATATCGCTAGTCACTTCCCTTATACACTTATAGCGTTATCTCAGGACCTTACTAGCGCAACTCAAGGCCTTAAGAGAAGAAGAAAAGACAAAATTATTATTTTTTTTCTCTTTTTCATCTCAAAATCTTTCTTTTAATCTTTAGGTGCACGGTCTTAGTGCACAATCGTTGGGATAGGTAGCAAATATGAAGTTTTTTTACGATAGGTAAGCAGTTCAGTACGGATACAGTCTAAGTAAACAGTACAGCAGAGATACAGTCTATACATGGTTATGAACAAAAAGAAAGACGTTTCTACATAATCTGAGCTGAACTGTAAGCCATATACAGTAATCACTTATTTGCTAAGAGGGTAGGTAAATAAACTAATTCACCTGAATAAGAGGCTGCATACAAGCAGCGCAAGTGGCGTTCACACTAGCGCTGTTCCTGCTGTCGTCTACTCGCTGGAGCAGCGGCAGCCAGCGAGCTGAAGCGCAGTACTGAACGCCCCACTCGGCCACTGCGCGAGAACTGATGCCGAGCATACCGGCACTCTGGGAAATGGACGAGACAACACCTTAGCTTTCGTCAATAATCACGTGAAGTTTTTAAGCAACTTTAAGTTAAGGTGATATATGGTAGAATTTAGACTAATCCTTCATTCAAGTAATAATTTAAGTTAAGTATGCCTATTAACGTTCCACTGCAGGCCACAGGCCTCAACTCAACTATGCGGTGGTTTGGGCGATACTCCACCACGCCGGCCCAACGTGGATTGATGGAAGGTTTTGTAGTCAGTGGCTTAACCTTACTGTAAGATGAAATCGAGACGGCTTAAAGCCTCGGACTAGGCTTAACGATTTGTATCCGGCGATATAAGCCGACAGTCCCACACCAACTTTTAAATTCTTAAAGACTTATCACACTAGTAGTGAGTTTGCAAGACAACAGCGCAGCAGCTGCAGAATTAAGAAAAAAGTACATACCTTATCAAAACAAGCATCAACATCACCCTGAAGATTCTCAGTTGTACATCCAAGGAACGTAGGCAATGCAATCACATGTGTCAACAGTGCGACCAGTCTGCGAGGCGAGACGCACCCATTGTGGTCCGCACAACAATTGGCTAGCGCTGCCCATTTGTCTGATGCTGGTTCCTCACTCAGTATAATGAGCAGCGTTTTAGCTGCTAGAACTCTGACAGGCTCCTTTCTGTCTCTGTAACACATTGGACATCAAATAAATAGCTCTCTGATCCTAAGGTAGTTTAAGCACTAGTAGAAATCAAAAAGAATTCTGATTTTGAATATTCATTTTCTACATGGACCTTGTTCACTGCAGCACACGGTAACAGCTTCCACACCATTATTAGAAATGATAATACCTATCAATGATAATAGTAAATGCGAATCACTGCTGATAGATTGCAAGACAGCACTAGCGGCATCTGAGTCATATCACTAGGACGATTTCTGAGCATACCTATTAACTAACAGCACTGCAATAAAAATAAAAATAAAACGCAACTACTACTCCATCGTGGATAGCTTTGGCTGTGTGTTATCATTGTTCCATTGTTGACAGACCTTATTAGAGAAAATATTATAGTTAAAGTTTTGAATTAACATTTGATTAATTGTGTGTTAACATACTTGTCATATACATTTAATAGCAAATTAATCAACAAATCCACTGTCAAATCCACATCTCCATTGAACATGTTTTCCTTTTCCGCAGCGAAGTAGATATCAGCCAGGACAGCCTCCAACTCAGCTGTGTCCAGAGACAAACTGCTCTCAGAGAGGCTCAGTTGGTGACGCGCAAAAACACCAGAACTAATGCGGAGAGGAGGCACTGTAAACAATATACCCATATTCATTCAGTCAGCTATTTGGGAATTCAGATGAAACATGACATTTTTTGAAATATTAAGTGAGTGAGTGCAAGACGCCTTGTAGAGCACAGTGGACACTGCAATTCATTCTCAAGTTTATGGCAAGTAAATAAGCTAGATAAAAGCACTCTCTTTTCTCTTTTATTTTATAAGAATGAGTACTATCCATTTTTAAATGCATGTTTTAGAGTTTACATCCAAATATCAATTCGTTAAGCTTGCTTTATTTTCTAATTTTCTAATAGGACGATTATTTGCCTACTAGAGGATCTTCATGGATTTTTCTCTAACAAATTAAATCTATCCCAAAGGTTACAAAATACGCAAATATGTAAGTCTGTATTTTTGTTCTAGTCTGCTTTCACACGTTACAGAATAATATATTTTATAATTTTCTTACCGCGCAAGTGTTTTTGTAGAGCACAGATCTTGAAAGCTATTTTGTAAGCACTGTATTTTATACCATCATACTCTTCTAATGACTGAAAAATTTTCTGAAACTGTGGATGGTCATACTGTTGCTTTCCGGTCGCTTCACTAAAATCATCAAACAAGCAATTAGACTTTTTCATACCACTTGCAAAAGTTGCAAAGCATTGGTGAAAGTGTACTTTTTACAGTACTCACTCGACATAGCATGGATAACCATCTTCGTTTTCCACCTTTTTCCAATTAATTAAAGCCATTTTAGCGCCCTTATGAAATCATTGTTAAATGCAAATAATATGAGCTTTTTCGGCAAGTTTGGAAAAGAATAAACTTTAATTTCACTTCTTAAAGTTCAACTGCCATAAATTATTCAAAAAAATCTGCCACTTTTCGAAATTCCACATTCCATGATTTGATGATTCCTCCACAAATGTCATTATGCAATCGTTGAAGTAACCAATTAAAAAAGTTGTAAACTGAGTTTAGCCAATTAAGAATCAGTGCATTATTATTTTGATTGGTTCTAAATTTTATAAAGAAACTATAGCCAATAGAATGTCTGCAAAACATGACGCCGCTACGTCGAATGCTAGCTAACCTAAATGTCACAACAACGGTCCGTTTCACGATAATTGTAACAACGTCAAATCCTTATGTTTTTAAAAACAAACAAATTGACGTGTATAAACCAATCAATAAATGTTCTTTAACGTAAATTTATTAGATCCTGCATTTATTAAATTAAAATTATTTTTGTCTCATTTACGATTAATAGGTTATAAAAATAAACGTTGAAAAACGGAACGTTCTATCAAACAGCAAGTACGTTTTCTTTTATCGCTGTAGAGGTGACTGTCGTTTTGGCCAATCACAGTTCAAGTATTGTTGTTTACAATTTCTAGTGACCAATAACCGTAATGGATAATAATGTAATTTAGCCTTCCATCTTCTCCTTGTAAAGGAGACGCCATTTTGCAAGCGTCACTTGGCGGCGTGTGCAGTTTTAACATTTTAGTCAGTTATACCTCCAAGCCAACCATAATATTGTTTTGTTTCTATGTAATATGTCGTATCAGTCTAGTGTAGCACAAGATTCATTAGCTGCGGCACAACTAGAGATGGCCGGTAACCCTAACGCTTTGGCTCTGCGTCGGCCATTCGACCCGGTGGCTCACGATTTGGAGGCCAGTTTTCGTTTGACACGATTTGCTGATCTAAAAGGAAGAAGTTGCAAGGTACCCCAAGATGTTCTGGGTAAACTGGTCGAGTCCCTGCAACAGGATTACTCTCAACAAGATCAAGACCAATTTATGCATGTTGCGATACCGCGCATCGGCATCGGCTTGGACTGCTCGGTGACGCCGCTGAGACACGGAGGCCTCTGTTTGGTACAAACTACTGATTTTTTCTATCCTTTAGTGGACGATCCTTACATGATGGGTAAGATCGCATGTGCTAATGTGTTGAGCGACTTATACGCCATGGGTGTAACTGAGTGTGACAACATGTTGATGCTGCTTGGAGTGTCTACAAAGATGACGGAGAAAGAACGCGACGTAGTTATCCCCCTTATTATGCGGGGATTTAAGGATTCTGCCCTAGAAGCCGGAACATCTGTTACAGGGGGTCAGACAGTCATCAATCCTTGGTGCACTATTGGGGGGGTTGCAACCACTATTTGCCAACCTAATGAATATATTGTTCCCGATAATGCTGTAATGGGTGATGTCTTGGTGCTAACAAAGCCTCTTGGCACACAAGTAGCTGTAAATGCCCATCAGTGGCTAGACCAGCCGGAGCGCTGGAATCGTATCAAGTTGGTTGTTTCCGAGGAAGATGTTCGAAAAGCGTACCATCGTGCAATGGATTCAATGAGTAGACTTAACCGCATCGCTGCAAGATTGATGCACAAATACAATGCTCATGGTTCTACTGATGTTACTGGATTTGGCTTACTTGGGCACGCACAAAATTTAGCATCACACCAAAAAAATGAAGTTTCATTTGTAATCCACAACTTGCCTGTTATAGCTAAAATGGCAGCCGTGGCTAAGGCTTGTGGCAACATGTTCCAGTTGCTACAAGGGCATGCCCCGGAGACATCAGGTGGGCTCCTTATCTGCCTGCCCCGTGAGCAGGCTGCTGCGTACTGCAAAGACATTGAGAAGCAGGAAGGCTATCAAGCCTGGATCATTGGTATCGTTGAGAAGGGCAACCGCACTGCTCGCATCATTGACAAGCCACGAGTGATTGAAGTGCCCGCTAAGGATTAAATGTTAAGACTTCAGATGTTTTAAGGATATTTTTTACATAATTGATTACGACTTCAGAGCTGGATAAATCTTACTTTTTATTTTGAACTAATACATTGTTGTATAATTTTGATGGTTCTCTGCCTTCCTCATACATATTGTTTTTTGTCTTGAAAGTACTGATTTGTATTATAGCAAACAGTTGAATAGTTTTATTGAGAGAATTGATGTAAGCTTTTTAGAGAACTTGATCTAGTGACTATTTGGTGTTATTATTTAGGTAAGATTACACTAATAAAAAATAAGAATAATTCCATTAGGTACATCCGAACCTAACCATTTTTTTGCAGCTTATGAACAATTTCTGCAAATTGTGAGATAAGTCTAATTAGAATAAAGTTATTTTTCAGTCAATTTGGTGTTTTATTTTTTATAGATTATTAACTAACCACCTATTGTAATTCAATTAAATTTTAACTTATTAAGGATAATACTGCTGTATTTTAAAAAATGAAACATTTAATTTTAATCAAGCACTAGTTTATTTATAATTAATTTAATTTGCTAATAATTACACCTAGTGTGATGAGGGACAATAATTTGAAACAAGTGTGGTATTCTTCACTTAAGCTGCTTACTTAATGAAGTAAGCAATAAATATGAAGTTGCAAGAGATGCATAGCAGCATAGTATTATAAACCAAAATACAGAAATAAAACGACAATTTAATTACTCGATCACAACTGTCTTGATTTATTTTGAGTAATTTATATTGCCATATTTAAAAAAGTATTTGAAATAAGTATAATATTTTAAAATACATCAAAGAAAAGTTAAATACTTTATCCTAATACATATTTTTTATAAATTTCTGTGCATCTAGCTTAACATTTTATTATTAATAATGAAATTGTCTGTTAGAAAAATAACGAAATTCTAGCTTCTACTCCATACATTTCAAATGATACTTGATGGACAAGTTTGTGATAAAACAGTGTATTTAGGAATTGCATTGCCTAATGAAAAACACACCTTGTGAGTAACAAGCACTTAAATTATTGAACACATCTCAAAGATTTGAAAATACAACTTTACTTTCACAATCAACTTATTTTATACCATCAGGTGCATATAGTAGTTACATAATGTAAAATTATAAGTCATTGAAAAGCAATTAAACGCTTGCTAGTAGTAATGTGGAATGAGAGCATGTTAAAATTTAACTATGTTACCTATAAAAATGTAGGACACCCAGAAATGGCACTACAGATTTAAATATCTCTGATACCATGTTATTTAAATCAATGTACAGATTGATCTAAATGTTGATATAAAATGTACACTGTAAAGTCTATATCAAGCATAATCTATGCCATGTCACTTAAGTATGATTCAGTTGAGTGGTGAGTTTAGACAAGGCCTCTTGCGTGGCCTGCTCTCATCGCCGTTTTGTTCAATGTGGCTCTGGTCACGTTTCTTTGGAGAAGTGTTGTTCTGTAAAAATAATAGTAATATGATTTATCATTATCTTCATTTCAGCCTATTGCTGTCCAATGCTGGATGTAAGCCTCCCCCAAAGAGCGCCAAAGACATAAATATGACAATTACAAGAATACGATTTATGCTAGGTCTTATAGAAAAAGATTACATCTTCATATTTAAATTTAATAAATACATATGATTGACAGTTGCCTGTAACTTGTGCTCTCTGTTAATATTTCTTTTTACAGTTATATTTTAATAAACCCTATCCACACCTTATTAGATATTAAACAGGAAAAAAGCTAATACTAAAATAAATATAATTACTAACTTTTAAGTTATTGTAGGCCTAGTGGCCAACAGTTAATTTGAAGTATAATGAAAACTTTGTTATAATAATATGAGAGTTATACCTTTTTCTCCCATTGCTGATGTAGATATCTTAATAGGATGTTTGTCTTTTCGGTCACAATTACTGCAAAGGAAACATACATATTTATGTTATAAATTGAATATTAGAAACACAAACTTTACAATAAGTAATTTAGGTTTGTCTAATAAGAAAGTCCATTTAATCTTATCTATCAATTTGTAATGTTTATTGAGAAGTTCTATATTCTAATTGGACATTTGAAAATAGGTTAGATTTGGACTAAGTTCTAGAAGAATTATACTCTGATCAAGATGCTTCATTGAGTGCGACAAATAAAACAACGTTTACTCAACTTTGTTCAGAAGGTATATCCTTAGTTTGTAAGTATATTGACGGCCTTTTCGAACAGTTTCTTATGCCATGATCAGTGTTGAATAATGTGAAGTTATGTTCGTCGTACGACGGCAGGTCCTTCAAGAATTCCATCACCGACTGTGAAAGAAACGATAAAATTAGCCAAACATGTAGAAAGGCTGCCATCATCCAAGGTCCAAGCATGGCATAGCACATAGTAAAATTTACAAATAAAACATGACATTTCAATGACTTACCATTTTGAATAAGAATTATAATTGTGATACCTGCCTATAAATACTTATTACAATTTGCCAGGGTGAAGAATAAAGGCAAAATAATAAAAATAGTAATTTCAACGATCGACCACAACAGCAACCAGATGAGAATGACAGTAAATAAATGACAGCTAGTGTTGCCGATCGATAGACTATCGATAGTTGGACAAAACCGATAGTATCGTATGAACTATTGATATTGTCGATACTATTGATAGCTCAGTGAGATTCAATACTATCGATAGTATCGATACTATCGAAGCTGAATATCGGATGCACAATCGATAGTATCGATACTATTGGTTCTGACTATTGCAACAACAATCGATAGTATCGATTCTATCGATAGTTTTGTCCTATCGATAGTGACCTTTTCATCAATGGTATTGCTAATACAATAAACTATCGAATTTCGGCCTACTATCGATAGCGCAAACATATCGATAGTATCGATAGTTGTTGCAATAGTCAGCACCAATAGTATCGATACTATCGATAGTATCGATTTTGCATCCGATATTCAGCTTCGATAGTATTGCTCTGTGTCGATAGTATTTAATCTTACAGAGCTATCGACAGTATCGATACTATCGATAGGCCTATCGATATTATATATGATTTCCGAGGTGACACTAATGACAGCGGAAATTAGGGTTGCAAGCTTGAAGAAATAATTCCCGCATCATGAAGCCCAAGCCAGCCTTTGAGCTCAGCCCAGCAGGACCACGTTTTTGAGTATAAAGCACAAAATAAATAAAACATGATGCGCATTTACGTACGATATTATTGAGTGCACGGTCTTTATAACCTGTCCAGCTCGTACTTACTACATGTCTTTTATTTCCTGTGATAATAAAACTTAATTGGAGCTTGATATCTTTAAATTTTCCCCTAAATTATGAAAACAAAGAATTCCTGAAAAAGCGCGTAAAAAGCACAAGCTGCTTAAATAACTGGCCGGACTAACGAAACAAAATATGGCAACAACTCTTGCTCGTACAACAACTCTTGAGTGTCTTATAAACGGTTCTATGAACTTCTCAAACTCTGAGCATCCTAACTTTTAAGTCTATTCGAGAGCAAGATTCGAGCTTGCCTTGTTGCCTTAGGGCCTAGCCACATCACCACAACTGTCGCAGGGCACAGTCTCACTGTAAAATGGCATGCTCTAAGCAGCAACTGCAGCAAATAAGTGAAGCGCCACTAGTTAGAGTACTATAAGGTCAGTGGTGCATCCAAGCAAGGTGCATCCTTAGGTGCATCATACAATTTAAAAAAAACTCTTAGTTTGGCGGGAATTTTTAAAATAGTTTGATAAGATTTAACGTTCCCGTGAAAACTGGTAAAAACGGTATTTTAGTAAAAATGTGCAGTTTAGTGAATTCTAATTTCAATCGCACTTATAATCCGAGTGTAAAACATAATGCTTTATCAGATATAAAACGATTGTTAACTTCTCGTCACACGGAAGCGCAAAATAAAGCTTGCGGATATCTTATAGAAGTCATAAGCCGTTACAATAAGAATTCAAATGAACGATCTCGTATGGTAGAATACCTGCTAGATAACGATATAACTGTTTTTCTATGCGAGGCCACCTCAAACTTAGACTTTTCACTTTTCAGGTAAGTACAGTACCTATATAATATAGGCACAAACCTAATTAACATTCCTTTTTAATTTACTGTGGATAATGTTTAGTCTGTCCAGACTTATCATAGAAACTATACAAAACTTCTTTGGGGTGTTTTTTTTCTTATAGAAGGATGATTGATGGGATAAAAAGTTAAGTGATATAAAATGCAAGTACCTAAGTGTTAGTACTCTGTCGCAAAATTATTTTCATTTCCGATAAAGTGAACTGATTCGCGCACTGCACTCGTGGCTTTAGTAGATCTAGATTCAGTAAAATCAAAATAAAGTAGAACCTGGATACAAAATACATATGTATTTAAAATGTATGCTCATACCCTTGTAATAATTAACTAGGTAAATAAATTCATCAAACAATCACACTAATAATCTTAGCAAACCATACCTACTTACTACGACAACCGGGTAACTGATAAAATTAGGTACATAAATGCTTATTTAAACATCTATGACTAAGGGAACGAGCACATACAAATTATATACATTTGGGGCAGTGCCGTAACTAGCCCTAGCTCGCCCGAGCTTGTATACATTATTAACATCGTTATCATCATAATCATTTCAGCCATAGGACGTCCTCTGCTGAACATAGGAGGCCACAGTAACGTTCAGATTGGCCACTTCCAACCTTCCAACCAAGTAGCCTGCATCCAGCGGCTTTCTGTAACCTTTATCTCGTTTGTCCACAAACAATGTGGACGTCCTTCGCTGCGCTTGCCAGTTGCCGATACGTGGCCCCATTTTTTGGAAATTTCTGCCCCATCGGCCGTCAGCACAACGTCAGCCGATGAATACCTATACACTAGTATTTAATTATCTGTGTAGATCAGTGCTATAGAATGCGTGACCTTTACGATTACGTTATTGGTCGCGCTTGGTTGGACTGCGTTTGGTTGTATGTTCCGCGCGCACGCTTCTCTGATAAGGAGATCGTCTCGTAAGATGCCTAAAGCGATCTTACGAGACGATCTCTTTGCCCTAGCACTTTGCACTAGAATTTTATCTGACTGAATTTACGGATTAAATACTAATGTACCTGTACATAGCTACGGCCACCTCTGCTTAAATAATTAAGCAGAGGTGCTTAAAGCTCTGTGGCGGCAGCGCTTTTGTATCGATTACTAAAGTTAAGCAACCAACGCTGCGGTTGTGTGTGGATGGGTGACCATTCCGACCATATTTAGTGACATTTTATCACGAGCATCTCCGTGCTTCGGAAGGCACTTTAAAGTTGGTCCGGGCTGACATCGCTTGATACTGGTCGTGAAGCCTATACAATGTGATATGGGCGGTACTTCTAGCTAACCCCTTAAGGCTAAGTTTAATTTTATCGACAAAAAAAATGTAGTACCGCCCATATCACATTGTATAGTCAGAGGCCTTATGGGGCGGCTTGATTACATCTGA
Source organism: Anania fuscalis (assembly GCA_950371115.1). Lineage (NCBI taxonomy): Eukaryota > Metazoa > Arthropoda > Insecta > Lepidoptera > Crambidae > Anania > Anania fuscalis. The sequence continues at coordinate 12,115,429 of OX493343.1, read as the reverse complement.
CAGTAAGGTTTAGTCACTGGCCTTTCAACACCCCTCCACCAATCCGCGCTAGGCCCACGTGGTGGAGTATGGTCCAAACTACCTCTTAGTTGAGGTAAGGCCAGTGCCCTGCGTATGGACATCATTGGCGGGCATTAGTTTTATTTCGAGGTAGGCAGAAGATACTTCGTAAGTGTTTTATTGATAATAATCAGTGGTGTTATCAATGACACACATTTATTTGTAAGTAGCTACTGTCCACCTCTTTTCTTTTACCAGGTAGGCACTGCCTAATTGCCTATATGCACAGCACGCCCCTGATGGATATATGCATACTTTACTTTTTTTAGATCAGTGCTAGAATGCGTGCGTCTGCTGTGGCGAGAGCGTCGGTTCTTCAGCGAGGAGCACGCGGCTCACGCCATGTCGGCCGTGATGCGCGCTCTGCCGCACTACGCGGGGAGCGGGAAGTGCGCTGCCGTCGAATTGTGCCTGCATTTCTTGTGCGATTTGTTGGACGGGTTAGTGTCGTTACTCATTACACTCATGCTGGGGCTTCACCTGCGTCTAATGCCGTTAATTAGTGCTCTATCTGACGTAGTACGCAGGTGTGGCCGGTCCTTGTGCGCTAAATTGCTTCAATAACATTAGACGTTAGGCAATAGCTCGGACGGCGGTAACTTTTGACACATCAAAGGGATTAAGCGGGCGTCTAGTGCGTTGTTGTGGCTACACCTACTACACTAAACATGTTAAAACACGATCACATTCAAAAACTCTTTGTGAAATATATGTTAAAGTGCATAGTTATTAAGTTAGGATGGAGTAGACAAAATTAGAAAAATATTGAGTTCTTGGAAGCGTTTATTTTTATTTTAAAGACACACTCAGATTACACGCTAACTACGTCGCTAGACGATAGAATCAAACGTCAAATAAGTGTGGCCACGCACTTAGCGCGTAGCTTAATGCTTTTATTTTGTTAACGGTAATCATGCCGTTTTTTGGACGTTAAGCGTCACGCAGGTGAAGCCCCAGCATCAGAGAATATTAGTTAAAAGAAAAAAAAACATATTTATAATGTGTTAACGAAACAGCCGTTTAAAAAGAAAATAGTGGCCATGGACAAGTAGGTAGGTGTTTGTTTGCTAAAATAAGCTGTTCCTGTAGGTTTATTAAAATAATTGAGTTTAAAATGGCATAGGCTTAGCATCTTAGTGGTCTAGTAGTATATATGTACCAAATTGATCATCATTACTACATAGTATAAAACAAAGTCGCTTTCTCTGTCCCTATAATATATCCCTATATGCTTATAACTTTAAATCTGTGCAACGGATTTTGATGCGGTTTTTTTAATAGATAGAGTGATTGAAAAGGAAGGTTTATAAAATGTATAATAATCACTACATAGTATAAAACACAGTCGCTTTCTCTGTCCCTATATCCCTATGTATGCTTAAATCTTTAAAACTACGCACGGAATATAATGCGTTTTTTTTAATAGATAGAGTGATTGTAGAGGAAGGTTTATATGTATAATGTAGGTAGTGTATTTAGTATCAGCATTGCACCCGTGCGAAGTCGGGTCGGGTCGCTAGTAATTCTATAAACCCTTTCAAAATAATTCAGAAACAAACATCAAAAAATAAGAATGTAAAAAGATAACGCGCAATAACAGCTATTTTCCTATCAGCCTTCATGATGCCATTCCATAAGTAGGTATATAACTATATCTCTATCTGACATATTCAAAAGTAGGTTCCTCTTGTGTTTAATATACGTCCTTGTTTTTTTCATCTACTTCTAACATGATCACAGAGATCTTCATCATTTCTAACTGATTAGTTTTCTTATTGTAAGTACGACAACAGTTAAAAACTTCAAAATCTGGTTTTTAATTTTCACAGAGTCAGCGCCAACGAGACCACTCCTCCCCTATCCCACCAAAGCGCTTACAGCGCTGAGCAATTACTAGCCTGTCTAAACTCCTTAGCACCACGTATCAACACCAACCCTAAAAGTGTGATATCCAGCGCTTTAGTGCTCCACGCCTTGGTGTCCTATCAACCAAACAATCTGTCACTTCGGGGCAGTACAGCTGCATCGCTAGCAGAGGTCTTGAAGAACTGGTTTGTTCTGCTATTGGGAGCGCTGAATCATGCTATGTTAGTCGGGGATAGTGGAATCTCAGGAATGGCGTATGTTGTTGTATGCCAGCTGGGTATGGACGCCTTGGGGTGAGTATTTCTACCTTACAATGATATCGCGTAATGTAAGGGAATGAGTGGTTGCACAGGGTACTCCATCATATTCAGCCAACGCCAGTCCTCTGCTGGACATATGTCTCTCCAAATGCACGCCGCTGAGCCTGATCCGAATTCCAGGAAGTTACTAACAATTTTGAATTTAGAAAAATAGGCGATGACAGTTATAAAGATTCGACCTATGCGACCTATAAAAGACAACAAGAGAGAAGAGAAGAGAGAAGCCTCTTCTCTTATCTTTTGTTGTCTTTTGTATCGAATTTATGTCACTTCCTAGCTCTCGGCAGTGATAATATTATGTCTAGCTATATAGTTCTACAACCCGATTGGAGTAGTGGCACGGTAATTCCCGTTGCAACGAACGAGTTTCCGGTTCGATACCCAGGTCAATTCCGGAAAAGATTTTTTCTAAATTGCCTTTGAGTCTGGGCGTGCTAGAAGACGCCCTAGCCAAAGTACATTGTAATTTTGTTAATTCCTTTGAGACTTTCCTCCCTTAAAGAGCGCCAAAGAGCACGATCTCCTGCTTTCAACTAGGCACTGTCAGCCATCTCCTAAAGCCAAGGTTGTCGGTCCATCAAGCTGGGAAGAGTCCTGCGTTTGCCAGGATATGATCTCCAGCAGTAGTCGCGTAGTAAAGACGTAGGTAATCCACTCCTAACCTTTTGTAGGCTAAATAAATGCCTTCACCGAGAGAACCAGAATGTGGACTTCGTTCAGAGCATACTGACAGATGAACATGAGATAAGTCTGCTGAGGGAGAGCGCTCACGAGCTGAACAAGTGCGTCCAGCACATTGTCTCCGAGCTTGTTGTGTTTACAAAGGTAATTATACTGTCTTACCCACTTATTTTAGGAAAAATATGGTAGTTTATGAAAATGTTTGATGCAGTGATGAATTAAACTTGACCTTTCCGAAAAAGATCATCCTGATTGTCGCAGATAATCATTTTGGTGTCGGACTTAAATGTTAATATTTCTGGACCGATTTTCAACTTTTTAAAACGCAGACTTTAATGAAAATTAAGAAAACGAAAAGATTGTAGTACCTAGTTGTTAAGCTATTGACGGTACCTTAATCAAATAAACAGGGTTTCATAAAAAGGGTGTAAAAGCAGGAGTTAAATTGCCTATCGATTTGACTTCGAAAAAAGTATATTTCGCTTAAACGAATAATCCCTGAGATATTTACCTATTTACGAATAAACATTTCACTTGTATGAGCAGTAAAGAGGTCGAGTAATACATGCATTTTCAAGTACAAGAATCTTGCAAGTCTTACCGAGTCACGTGACTTAACAAAAAAGATTTTTTTACTACATATGGCCACGCGTGTATGTATGTAATGTACATGCTAACCGATATTTCAGGACAACCTAAGCCAAATCACGACGGAAGAATACAGCGTCTTTCTAAAGTTCCTATTGAGTTTCTTCTATGAGAATGCGAGGCGGGAAGTGCTGTACGACTTCTGTGACATGCTGTTTTCCAAAAACTATTTGACAATGTTGCCTCACACTCAAATTGCCAGGTAAGTCTTTACAAATTTTAGAGCATTTTATACGTACAATCCTTGTTCATCGACTGAACCAGGCCAAGACTCTTCTTTACTAAGTCAAATGGTCAACTACTTAATACCTTTTTTAATCAATTCGTCATCGAAAAGTACATTAAGGAGAACTTGCGCACCAACGGATTAGTTTAGTACGAGATTAAGACATCATTCTGTCTTTGTCATCGTCATACAAACTGACAACAATAGAATGATGTTTATATGCGCAAAATTTTGATACTCCAAGGTAAATTTTTGGCAGTAGGATTAAAGAAAATATGGCGATACGAAGCTCTTGAAGAGCGAGTTCCACTTGCACTTGGCTGTTTTTTATTTTTATCAGAACTTACAGAATTCTTACTTAGGTCGCTAGGTCTCATTTCTTATAATAAAAAAAGTTGAAAAAAAACTAAGAACCGCCTTCAAAAATAAACTAAAAAGCGAAAATATTATATTTTCTAAAACACACCTAATCAGTTATTTTTGGAGTCTGTGCTAGCCATGGAGAGTTTAAATGTGTTCATTTGCACGGACCCAAAAAATAACTGATTAGTACACATACCTACGATAGGTATACGTACACAAACATACGGGTCAAGCTGGGAACCTTCTTTTTTAAGTCGGTTAAAAAGAGTAAGTCTTTATAACCTTAAAGTCTTGGTATATTATACTTAAGTTAAGTTCTAAACTGTAGGAACGACATGACCATTCGGAAGGTCAGCACGCTGATCCTTGGAGAAATGCTGAAGGTGTTATCCAACAAGTACCTCAATTTCAACGACTCTGATCTGGGGGAAGATAACACTTACTACAAAGACATTCAGGTAAATAAAAGCAAATTATTTATCAAAAGTAACAAAATATTTTGTTTTATTTTTTTTGCAATTTTTTTAAGGTAACCTGAGAGCAAACATTTCTCGAAACATAGCAAAAAGATAGACTAGTGTTGAACACTTGTCTAACGATAAGTCAACCAATTTGAAATGTTTCTTAATCATATGTCTCTAATGTCTGATGTGTCGATATTTCAAATTGGTTGACTAATCTTTAGACAAGTGTTTAACACTAGTTTATTATTACATTATTTATTTATTTATTATTATTCTTTTACAAAAAAAATAATTTAATAAATTGCCTCGCAAACCACTTCCGTGGTTGACTGCGGGTGCGAATCTTTTATTATCTTTTGTAGTAAGCACAATTATGTTTAATTTTCAATACAGGTTAACTTTTTTATCACCGTCCACTTCAACCAACTCCCTAACTCAAAAATAAAATTCAACTGGTCCATATATTTTGGTCTTATTAATATTAATATTTTGTTTGAAACAGCTGTGTTTTTTTGCAGTTAGAGAGTTGGTCCAATAAAAAGAGTTGTTCGTTTGTATCACGGAAGTCTTCTCAGAAGGTTTGGATGGTGATAAAAAAAGTCAACATATGAACCAAAGCTTGATAAAAAAAAATTGGTTGTCTGTGAAGTCAGTTTATGGACGTTAATTTTACGTGATAACAACGAAAACATTGATACCACTCAGACGCATCGGCCGATGGAGTGGAAGAGAGATAGATTCGTCACAAGCCGAACGCTTAAGCCGATCGTGCATCTCTATCGCTTGTTCCAAGCAGCCGGTTATCGATTTAGGTCTTGTTCAGACACGGCGATAATCGCGCGGTAACCGTGACCAAAACGCGCGGTTACGTCTGAACGATTGCGAACATTGATAGGTAAATAAGGCCATGCGTTTACGAATCGCGCGGTTCGTAATCGCGCGATTCCCGCGTGTCTGAACCGAGGCTTATAAGGCGATGTCACGTCAAAAATGTAATTGGCAGTAATAGCAACGTCAAGTACCTATATATGTAAGCCAGCAAAAGTGCTTATTTTGACCAATGTTTGGTAAGCAGTAAACCACTAGAGTAATATTACTATAAGATATACACCGTGAATTTTTAATTACCTGAGAAAATTAACTAACATACTCAGACATCGATATACATCGAATTTGGCGAATAAAAAAAACGGACCGGCGTACGGCGTTGGCGTAATATTACGGGACCAAATTAGGTGGATTTTGGTTCCGTTAATGTTGGAATGATAATGATTACTATTTGAATTAGCAGGACCTTTATGGTGCATATTTTTTAAGGAACGTTAGGGACCTTTCAAATAAATTTCTCATAAAAAAAATTTTTTTTATTCGCCAAATTCGATGTATATCGATATCTGAGTATGTTAGTTAATTTTCTCGGGTAATTAAAAATTCACGGTGTATAGGTCATTCTGTAACAAAATGAACATCTTTTGTACCTGTATTGTGGACTAATGTTACATTATGAAAGTGATTAAATGAATATGAATATGAATATGATAGTCGTTTTGTTTTAGATGGGTTTGGTAGAGCTGCAACACGGCATCGAGAGGCCGCAGAGCATCGGCGTTCAGCTTCAAAAGGGACAACCCTACAGTCTTCTGATTTACATTTACTTCTACTGCCAGTCTTTAGAGAAGTATTGTGCTCTTTGGTTTTACCATTACCGAAAACTTTCAGAACCATTTTTCCTATGTGTAAAAATAATCAGAATTTCGTTATGATTGCCACTGCGGGTGAAAAAAATCTCTAGGAAAAATATTGACTACTACAACGTAAACGATTGTTTAAACGAACAGAGTGGACATTTTTCATCATCATTTCAGCCACAGGACGTACACTGCTGAACCTATGCCTCCCCCAGTGACTCCCTGATCGGCCGGTTGGAAGCGGCCTGCATCCAGCGTCGTCCTGCAACCTTTACCAGGTCGTCTGCCCTCCTTGTGGGTGAACTTTAATTATAGTTAAATCATGCTCATTGATTGTCTTTACTACACGTCTCGTAACTGTATTTCCTTTAATAAAAGCTGACATAGGTGGCCGAGTTTGTTGCGCCGTTTCTTCTCATCACTTGACTAATATGTAGTCTTAAGGCGGTGCTATAAGGAAAATGTGTTTACATTTCATTACATTTACTCGTGACTGCAATAAATTATTGAGTATACTCCACGGGTGTAAGCCCGCGGACACAGCTAATGCAAATCTTTTTTTTTGCCTTTCATATTATTTTATAACAAAATATTAGTACTATATTATACAGGCTGTTTGTTAAAAGGTATAATATCATTTAATTTCTAAAATTTTCATACAAAAAATATTTTTTAGAATCCGATTTGTATGACAATATTTTGTTCAAAATGATGATATCTAAATTCTGACTTCGCCGTAATATTTATATGCATATGTTAACATGGGCTAGTTTAAGCTTGATATACCATTTACCTAACACCCTGTATAATTCGCCAGCCCAGAAGAAGCGACCGCAGCCTTACTCCCATACCTAGTAGAGCACGTGCTCCGACTGCCCGCCCGGTTCAAGCCGCCGCCCTACATCGTGAAGGCGCTGTGGCTCGTCTTTGCGGTAATTATACTATTTTGTTATAATTGAAGATAAATAACACTTGAAAAAAATCATCGACCTCAGGTGGGACTCGAACCCACGTCCCATCGCATGCCAGGCGAGTGCTATTTTGTTATATTTATACTCGGCGTTTTGAAGGTCTGTAGAGTGGCCAAATTGAAGGGGGCTAATAATGTTCTTCATGAACATTATTAGCCCCCTTCAATTTGAAAACCCAAATGTAGAAGGCTAATATGTTAATTACTGCAAAAACTCTATTTAAACGTTTTCAAAACGCGTTTTATTTCGTTTTTCTGCCTCGATAATAATTTAAATGATTGAAATGATGAATTAGTTTTTCACTATTTCGAGTTTGATAGTAAAGGCTGTTTGTATTAATGAACACATTAGCTCCTTCAATTTGGCCACTGTTCAAAACCACAATCTGTATAGTTAGGAAAACTGCACAATCAGATTTACAACAATGAGCAGGAGGAGAAATGGATAGGCGCAAAAATGACTAAACTGCATGTTTCGGATCATGCGTGAATAGATGTTTCCATTTGTTCTAGCTAAGGTCTAAATCTTTGCTCTGCTTTAATTAAACGAGATATGTTGCATCTAGGAACTTGGTCTAAGAACCGAACTAAGCACCAGAAACTCCATTCGTTTACTATGTAGATAAGTCGAAAAAAAATACATAATTGGGTCTGGAGAGAGTGGCATTGCATATGCCATCCAATAATAGGTTGCGTTGCCTGAAAACGCATATGCAAAGAATTTAATATAAGGACGATATAGCTGCAGAAAGTGATGATATAATGTCTCTTTTATAACTGTCGCTATTTTCCTATGTATTTATATTGTACGTTTGTGCGTAATCAATGTCATGAGGCTATGCAATGGTAACTTACTTTACTAAGATGTAAAGAAAACCCAATTTAGATTTCACTTTCGTAGCGCTGCGCTGGGAGAAACTTAGTTAACTTTAATCTATCTATTTACTAGTTTTTGCGAAAAGCACATCGACACTCTACAAGTCCTCTTATCTTACGTTACAAATACGAAAGCTTTGTAGAGTGAGCTTTCTGGTGTCGATCTAGTAATAACCTTAATTGTATTTGATTTACATTAGATACTGCTTGTTGTATCTTACTTAGTTAAATTTACAATAAGCACTCTGCACCACTTTCCCCTTCTTTCTTTCTCTCTACCTGAAAGTTGTCGGGTAGAGATAGCTCTTAGCGAGAAAACAGCTTAAATTGTACATCTTTCTGTAAATATCAACTGTAAATTCCTTGTTTGATCTGCAATAAAGACTATATTCTATAGACCTAAATACCTACTTAAATTAACGATAGAATGATTTGGTCACCCATCGCTTAACCTGTGTTTGTTCACGGGCAGAAATCAATACTTGTTCATTTACGATATGTCACGTATTCTTAAAACGACGAATAAAGGTAATCTAGATACCTATCCATGATAATATGTGTATACAAGGTCGCTTTTTATAAACTGGTGAAATTTTAAGGGCAATTATAAAAACATAAATGAATATTTTTTGTTAAAATAAAGAAAAAAATTATACGCTTGTTTTCGAGAAAAACGCCTAAAACTATTTTGATTTCAACCTTTAATAATCCTGCACAAGATACTCGTTTTAAAAGTGTGCTCATAAAAACCTAAAATAAATATGTTTCCTAAAATTTGAGTTTTCTGATGTTTCGCACAAAAGATGTCCACGGTATCGAACGGGTCTCTAAAGTCACTGGACGAGCGAGTGTACTTAGAGAAGGCCACTGATCGTCTCGTAGGAATGCTGCACCCAGACCCCTCAGTATACTACACACACAACCCCGCTATACTGCTGTGGGCGTTCACCTCGCAAAGAATCCCTAACTACGTCAGGATCCAAGTGGTAAGTCATCAATTAGTTAGATTTAGTCCAGTTCCGGGTATAGAACAGGTCTCTAAAGCCACTGGAGGAACGAGTGTACCTACCTAGAGAAGGCAACTGATCGTCTTGTAGGAATGCTGCACCCAGACCCCTCAGTATGCTACACACACAACTCCGATATACTGCTGAAGGCGTTAAACCCGCAAAGAATCCCTAACTACGTCAGGATCCAAGTGGTAAGTCATAAATTAGTTAGATTTAGTCCAGTTCCAGGTATAAAAAAGGTCTCTAAAGCCACTGGAGGAACGAGTGTACGTACCTAGAATAGGCAACCGATCGTCTCGTAGAAATGCTTCACCCAGACTCTTCAGTATACTATACACACAACCCCGCTATACTGCTACTGTTCACCTCGCAAAGAGGGATAACTACGTCAGGATCCAAGTGGTAAGTCATCAATAAATTATATTTAGTCCAGTTCCGCGTATAGAACAAGTCTCTAAAGCTACTGGAGGAACGAGTGTACTGTAGAGGTTTATAGCCCAGCGAGTAAAACCTCTACGTCTACCGAGGTATGTTCGAAATATAAAAGTTGCTTTTGAATATTTTTAAACGTCGTTTCGTAAATAGTGATTTTTCTATAGAAATAATACGCTGCCCCCGTCAAATAAGCCGGCAATACTGCTATTTTGGCAGCACCGTTCCAACCATTGAGGTCAGATATGTATAAAAATTGTTTAAAAAATTCGGCACAACTGCCAGGATGCCCATTATACTTTTCCGCCATTATAATAAATTAACTATCTACGTTACTTATCTTTCAAAAAACTGTAGTCTTCTTCCGTTGTATATAATATCCTCTTCTTTATCCTTTGGTTTATTTTTGTTATCTTAAGGCTCCGTCTCTTCTTCTTATATTGAGGTATAATGTACTCGGGTCGATCTCCAGAGGCATTTTATTTCGTGTCGGACGGGATAAACCTATTTTCTAATCGAAAGGCGTATTTAAAATATTTTTTCATAGAGAGTTCGGTGTCTTATCTACATGGTACACAGCTAATTTTATGCATAAGTTTGTTTTAAAAATGTTTAAAAAAAACATTAACCCAAAAATCCTGATCGCTCTGGGTTGACCCAACTCCCGATTAAATGAAAAAATTTTTTTTTACTTTGTAATGTGAAGGATCAATATTAAACAACTTACTTAAATGGTATAACAAATAGTTAATCTTTAAAGCAATAAAATATTTTTAATTATATTAACAATACTTCGGCCACAATTTGAATTTAAAATCGTGACCGGGCCTTTTTTATCATCGCTCTGCGCCGAGACAAATCGTCGCGCACAATCCTAGTTAGGCGTTATAGACCCTAAATTTCCCTCCCGCGGGGGAACGCCAGTAGTGGACTAACCACCGAGGAGGACACCTATGTTTTACGTTCCCGCGTTCCAACATAACGAAGGTAAGTTTATGATTGCTCTGGTTTTGGTTCTCGAATTTTATGATTGCTATTGCACGTTATTTAAATTCGATAGTAAGTTTGTGAATGTGTTTGTTATGTGAATTAAGTGATCGCAATGGTGTTTTTTATGTGACGTAATCACAACTTTCTGTTGCTTTTAAATTTGGCTATATTTATGATTTTGTGACTTTATATGATCGCTATGGCTCTGATTGCTCTGTCCAAAAAGACCAGAGCGATGATATTTTGCATTAATATTACATTATTAAATCTGTTCTAAGTAGTATTACCTGACTGTAACAATGACAAACGATGCGTATAGAAATATACCTTTCATCATATAAGCCTGTTGCAGTCCACTGCTGGACAAAGGCCTCCCCCAAGGAGCGCCACAGCACACGATCTCCCGCCCTTTGCATCCAGTCGCTGCCAGCTGCCTTCTTCAGGTCATCGGTCCATCTAGCCGGGAGGCGTCCTACACTACGTTTGCCTAAGCGTGGTCTCCCTTCGAGAACCTTCCTGCTCCACCTCTCGTCGGTTCTGCGACAGACATGGCCAGCCCACTGCCACTTCAGCTTGCTACATTTTTGGACAATATCAGTCACCCTAGTCTTGTGTCGTATGACCTCGTTCCGGATCTTATCCCTTAATGAGATCCCCAACATAGACCTTTCCATAGCACGCTGAGTGACGTGTAGTCGGTGGGCCAACTTGACTGTCATGTTCCTCGTTTCGGCTCCATAGGTTAAAACTGGTAAGACGCATTGGTTAAACTTCAGGCACTGCGGCAGTGTCGACGTGAAGATATGACGCGATTTCCCAAATGCTGCCCAGCCAAACTGCACTTTTCTGGCGATTTCCCGCTCGAAGTTGTCTCTACCGATCTGTAGTACTTATGCAAGGTAGACGTACTCTTGGACAACCTCGAGCGTAGTCCCTCGACGGAAATTGGTTCCGGGATGATATGTTCGTTGAACATTACCTTTTTCTTGTCCAAATTCACCCCAAGCCCCCCACGTCTCGAGGCAACGTTAAGACTGTGCAGCATTTTTTGCAAATCCTGCAGCGATTCTGCCATAATAACTATGTCATCGGCAAAGCGAAGATGCGTAAGATATTCGCCATTTACATTGATGCCCAGCCCGTTTCAATCCAGCGCCTTGAACACATCCTCCAGTGCGTTGGTGAACAGTTTCGGAGATATAACATCTCCCTGTCTAACACCTCGGAGTAGCCGGATGGGTTTTGTTCGGTGGTTTTGTACTTGGATGGATATTGATGCCATACTGTACAGGCTTCTTAGCACCTTCACGTACCTCCAATCGACTTGGCATCGCTGCAAGGATTCCAGAACAGCCCAGGTTTCGACCGAGTTGAAGGCTTTCTCATAGTCCACAAAGGCTAGGCACAGGGGCTGGTTATACTCTACGGACTTCTGTATAACCTGCCGCACCGTGTGAATGTGGTCTATGGTACTGTAACCTTTGCGAAACCCAGCCTGTTCCGGTGGCTGGAAAGCGTCAAATCTTGCGGACAGACGGTTTGTGATGACCCTCGAGAACAGCTTGTAAACGTGACTCAGGAGCGTGATTGGCATGTATAGTTTTTCAGGAGACTTTTGTCTCCTTTCTTGAAAAACAATGCCACCACGCCCACTCCACACTTCCGGAGTTGTCCCATTGGCTATGACGGAATTGAAGAGCCTCTTAAGTTCACCAAGCACAGGTTGGCCTGCAGCTTTTAAGAGCTCAGATGTGATACAGTCTTCGCCGGGAGCCTTCCTATTACTAAGCTGTCCGAGGGCCGCCTCAATCTTATCCTCCTCCACGTCTGGGAGATCTTCAGTGAAGTGGCGTGTAAGCTTGGCTCTTGGGTCGTTCGCGTCGGGCTGCGGCTGTAGGCAATGCAATGCGTACAATCAGCCATAAAAGCCTTCGATTTCGGCCAGTATCTCCGGAACCGATGAGACGATTCTGCCACCCGAGGTTTTCAGCTTTGCCAGGTGACTTTTTGCCAGTCAGTGAAGACCTCATTTATATCATCTTTTTATAAAATTTTGTTTTCTTTAATTCCTTTTTAAAAGCTACGACTTATGTAACGACTTAATTAGTCTAAATCAATTTTATAACTTGAAAGACTAATATTAATAGTTGAATTCAATAAGACTTTTACTTTTGGCTGATTTATCTAAAAGTCATTTGTGATTTAATTAAGTCCAAAAAAAAATGATTTTTATAATTATGTTAATTAGTTATTGTTGCTATTATTTCGTATAAAATATTCCGTATTTTTTAATATGTATAAATAATAATATGGCTCGGCCTCTTACGTGTATCATTACTTTTTGTCACACGTATGATGTGTTTGAGGTAAATGTGATTGTTTTAGTTCTGTTCTGATTTTTTAGTAAATAACATTTATGATACCTTAAAGGCCTATGTTCTTTTAAAATCAATAACTAAAACAGCTAAATAAATAACATTTTATCAGATTCATTTTTTGTTTCACTGATTTCACCATTTATGATCTCTCTGGCACTAATTATGATTGCTCTGGACGCGAATTTTTTAAAACTTAAATATTTTTATAACGGTTTGTAAAAATTGAAGGCCAATAAAAAAAATATACTATTTGAACATCTCACTTTTTAATGAGATGCATAATTCCCATCGAATATTAATATCTGAAAAGCACCAGAGCGATCATACGAATAAGCCCGTTTTGGAGATCCACCCACTCTTCTTATCTGCATTCGTTTATTATTTTTTTGTTTCTGAAACCTCTGTTAAATCGATTAATAACAGGGCATCTTCGGGTGGCGCCTCCACTGTGACGGGGATCGTAGTCTCAAAGGTTGAAATAACTTATACCAATTATTTCGGATTCTCGTAGTATATTTAATCAAACTATATTCTAACACAATACACATCACAACTATACTTAGCTCTGTTATTCTGCAGGCTGCTTTCAATATTTCTTTACATTGTTATTATTTACTGTTTATGTATTTATATTAATTACTTTTTGATTATTTTTCAATTCTTATCATATATAATTCATTGTAGCATCATAGCATAATTCATTGTTTTTCTACGCGTCACTCAAAAAATATTCAAAAGCAACTTTTATATTTCGAACATACCTTGGTAGACGTAGAGGTTTTACTCGCTTGGCTATAAACCTCTACAGTACCTACCTAGAGAAGGCAACCGATCGTCTCGTAGGAATGCTTCACCCAGACCCTTTAGTATACTACACACACAACCCCGCTATACTGCTGTGGGCGTTCACCTCGCAAAGAATCCCTAACTACGTCAGGATCCAAGTGGTAAGTCATCATGAATATGTAAGATTTAGTTTTTATTTGCGAAAAATTTATTTCACGACACCTTGAAAAAAATAGTTAAGAAAATGTACTGCAATAATACCCGTGTAGTATTAGGTGTAAATCAATAGTTATAATAATCAGTTCGACAATGGCTAGTATTTAATTTATATGTTCAGGGCCGCCCAACGGGCTATGAAGAGAGCTATGCTTAACATTTCTTTGTGAATAGATCCGAAACGAGAAGAGCCGTAAAGAACCAAAGTCATCGATATAGCTTTATAAATCACTTGACTTGTTTTTACTTTTTAGTTATCCCAATGGCTTCAAGACGAAGACTGCATACCAAGCGAGCTGACAACCATCCCCACAATGTGGGAACTACTCCTAACCATTCTAGTCCGCGACAAGAGCGCAACAGTTGTGGAAAACTGTACCGAGGCGCTCCACACTTGTCTTGAAGAAGCGTGCGTAGAAGACAAGCAAACGTTTGCTGCTATGGTGTGGACGATGCTGCCCAATGCGTTATCTAAAACTTTAATTGACTATGAAACTGAAATAGGTACAGCTGAATTTCCTCAACAGATTTTAAGTCGAACAAGTAGAGTTTAATATTCATTGAGAACGGCGGAGTTCTTTCCATTTTGCTTTCTTGCATGCCATTTCTTTGACTTCCTGTTGCGTTACAATGCCAATTTTTTTTTCAACTGGCCCATGTATAACCTTTAGATCTACTTTTCTTCCTTACCCCTTTAATGATCATTCTTATCAGGCCATCGTCGAGATGCATCAATTGTCCTAACATATTGTTTTCATATTGTTTTCTTTTAAAAAAAGAAAACAAGTTTTTTATCTCAGTGCTAATTTTAAAATGTTTGACTTATTAATAAAAGAAGATACTTAAATATTCTTATTATCTGATAATCCATTATACTAAAGTGGTTACCGAAAATATTAAGTACTTTAAGTACGTATTTCAGACCCAAATATCTGTCACTTGCTGGACCTCGCCACCACACTGCTGCCTTCAGAAATAGACCAAACCGTGTGCCTCAAGACAGCTGTTCTCATAACGACTATCTTCTCCAAAAACCTGGAGTTTTCCAACGAGAGTGTAGAGTCCAAGTTCTACTATGACTACGTGTGTTTGAAACTCAGTCTATATCTACTAGGATTGGCTGACAGCAATAATGATAATAGAGGTATGATTTCTGTCCAATATTCCCAGATTAATAAGTGTTTCCCAGATTAGTGGATTTGGATTCGACCCCAAATATCATAGATAACTATATGCACCAGACATTATCTTAAGGTCATAGTCTAGAAGTAAGGAATTCAGTAGCATCCTTGTGTTATAAGGCACCAGATAATGAATTCTGCTAGAACGTTTCCAGCGCATAGGAACCCGAGTCAGTTTTATTTTTAACAAGTTGGTTAAATTCTGAATTCAGAAAACCCACTTTTCTGACTTCAGAAAATCTCGAATCCAACCCTAGAAACGAAACTAGCATTCTAAACCTTAACAAAAAAGGACAAAAGAACTAAGATATTGAATTCAAAAGCTTGCTTTTTATCCCACAACATTCAGTACTCCTAACATTCATAAACCGCGCGGGTTTCCTACCGAGCGTGCTCGCGGCAGCCAACAGTTCCGACGAGCGCGTCGCGTGCGCAGCCCTGCAGCTCCTCTCCTACATCGTGCACTACTTCACTAGGAACAATTATCAGGTATCATCATTCATCACCATTTCATCCACAGGACGTCCACTGCTGAACATAGGCCTCCCCCAGTGACCGGCCGATTGCGCGCGGCCTGCATCCAGCGTCTTCCTGCAACCTTTACCAGGTCGGCTATCTACCTTGTGGGTAGACGTCCCACGCTTTGTTTGCCGGTACGTAGCCTATTAGATATATATGAGTAATAAGTCTCTGTCTAGGTTTTTGCGATGCAATTTGCAGTCCAGAAGACTGCAACTGGTTGATTCCTGACAGCACCTTCCTTATTTGACATTGGCAGGTACATGGATTTCGTCAGCTATACTCTTCCATTAACTCTAAGAATCCCAGCTATGTCACAGCAGAAGCTCTATCTGCTAGCTTGGCTTTCCTGACCCTTAAAAATTTCCTCACATAATAGTTAAATCAATCACAACCTCAATTTTATCTTTACAACATAAATAAAAACAAGATTGAAATAGAAAAAGAAGAAATCTCAAATACATAAAGTGTATTCCATCTGCTCTTATCATTCCAACACACCGACAACAACCAGAAACTTTTTCTACATTTACCCCAATCATTATTTTCCGTTCGACTAACAAGAGATACCACAGAATAATCTGACCTGTATTTAATAGAAGTGCTACTCTATCTCTCATTTCAGCCAAAATCAGTCCTACAAATTCAAACGCATTGCATACTAAAATCCCTGCGCCAAGACAGCAGAAGCGAACGTGGTGCTTGCCTTCTTCAGCTCGTGTATACGGTTCTAAACTCTGGAGCTAATACACCGCTTGTTCTGGCTCAAGATTTGGACTTGCAACCCTCCGTGGGTCAGCAATGTAATGCGCTCAGGGCATTGATGTTCCGGATTCAACTGATGCTTTGCTGCAGGGTAAGCATTTACTTTATTTATTAGTCTTCAAAAACTGAAGGGTATATATTCGCGACCTTCATGTATGGCTGTTTGTCCATTGCTTCTGATAAAATGTTAGCCAGACTTTTCTGCATGCATTTCTAGATTTCACTCTTTTTTCTGCTTATGCTTGACTAGTAGTGAAACCAAGCACTAAGAGGAAATAAGGTATGCTTGGTTACTGAACCCTCTTTTAACACGAATGTTTATGTTTGTTATTCCACAGGATTCTGAAACTCAAACACTTGCTGGCTGGAAGACCTTATCATCAATATTTAAATACGCCATCGTGTCTAAAAATGACACAAAATTAGTCGTTATTCTCACATCTCAGCCCTGGACTCACACTCTGATACAATTTCAACTGACGCAGAAAGTCACTATTGAATTTCTCACATTCACTCAAAACTGGCTGACTCTGCTTAAAATAACCCTAAAAAAGAGTCAAGGAGAGAAGAAAAGACATCTCTCAAAAGAGAGTCTAATCGTGAAAACTTTATTGTTGTTGAAGAGGAATCTAAAACAAGAAGATGATATCCCAGAAGTGAAACAGAAGACTCTTTGTATTATTAAGGATATATTAGAAGATTCGGGTATAATACGACTCAATTAGACCAGACCAACCCTTGATCCAAAATAGAAACGATTAGTCTGAATAAGAACGAATAGCCTGATTATTAAGAAGTTTAAATTACAATAAATCATATCAAGCTAATATATAAGGGGTTTTATAAACATTTAAATTTTGTTAATTCATTTAAATTTATGACACTATTCATCATGATGTAAAAAATAAGTTTTAAGCTTTAGTAAATAAAAGAGTCCAACTAGATTTTTAAATTTAATCTCAGCTGGTTATATTTTTACATTTAGATACAAAAATAATATGTACATTTTATTAGCCTAAAAATTAGTTTCGAGGTTTAGTAAATAAAAGGGTCCAACTTGATTTTTAAATTTAAACTCAAATGGTTAGGTACATTTTTTTCCTTACATACTAAAGTAAATACATTTTGTCAAGACCGACATCTATACCCTCAATAAAAAACATTGGTTATTTCACGCAATGTCAATAAAAAATTAGATACACATTTACCAAGGTTTTGATACGAGCTCCCTTCATCAGATTAACAATGTTGTATTTTAAAATGTTACAATAACAGCAATGTTAACAAATCTAACTGTATGTTACACATAATAGTTATGCAAACTTCTAATTGACTTTCTATTTTATCGGTTGCCCAAAAAATGCCGGAACGACTTTCCTTGCACTTTCCAAAGGACGAGTGAAATTATATCGCCTGGGCCTGTGTCGATATGCGACGGGCGCCTGATCCGCATCCAAATCGTATGGAAAGCAAACAAAATAGATATTAATTTATTTATCAATGCAGAAGCTATGGAAAATCAACTATTTGAAATGTAAGGTGGACTCGCAATGACAAACTGTCATTGATATTATTATTTCGTCCGGGCTCGGGTATAACCTAACACAGCCAAGTGTAAAGTTTCTAGTAAAAAAACCGGACAATAGTGTGTCGTGCCACGCGCAGTGTAGGGTTCCGTGGTTGCTCGTCGTAACCACGATATATTTCAGCAATTACTTCATATAAGTCACTTTCAATGTTTTCCTATAAGGAATTTTTGAACGACTAAGTTGAGTGTCTTTTACTCTAAGTTGAAACAAGGTTGAAAGTTCGCAAAAAGCAATATTATCATGATTTTTTCCAGAATTTTCAAGTCAATAGTTTATAGCTTTTGGAGCGGGGGTACGCCCTCCTCGTACAAAAACAAAATAGGCACTTTAAAGTTTAACATTTGGCAAACGGACACTAAATCGAGAAACAGTCTTAGCAACCCCTAAGTCACTTTAAAGGTCCTATTCAACGATATCCCACACGATGGGGAAGACGATGAAAAAAATTCATCCCTAGGCTACATGTATGGGAGCTACCCTAAAAAAAAATTTAATTGTATCTACCACTTTGTCGGCGTGATTGATTTATCTCCACAAAATTACAGCTCTCTATGATTAACAGTCTCCAAGCAAAACCTCGGACGGACAGACATACAGACAGACGGACACATGACGAAACTATACGAGTACCTATACCTTTAAATGAAACTACTTTTACGGATTATTTCGCGATTTATTAACATTTTATTTAACCTGACGTTTCGAACACTTTACAGCGTTCGTGGTCACAGGTAGACTAAGGTGTTATTCGTCTTTACAATATTTTGAAAAAACTATAAACTACCGTCACTCAGTTAATATTAATTTGTGTTCCTATCTACGCAAAAAGAGCTAACTGTATCTAGAGGTCTTGCAGTGCGGGGCCTAGCATGGGATTTCGTTAAAACAGGATCCCATGCTGGTGGTATTTTCCAACCATCTTCTCTGTTGAAATTCGGGTGTCTTCTAATTTCAATTGCCTCCCGTAACATGCGAGGAACAAATCGTCGTTCTCTTGCAAGGACTTTAGGCTGGTCAAATCGTATGAAATGGTTGGGTGTATCTAAGGCATGTTCACACACTGCACCCCGCACTGCAAGACCTCTAGATACAGTTAGCTCTTTTTGCGTAGATAGGAACACAAATTAATATTAACTGAGTGACGGTAGTTTATAGTTTTTTCAAAATATTGTAAAGACGAATAACACCTTAGTCTACCTGTGACCACGAACGCTGTAAAGTGTTCGAAACGTCAGGTTAAATAAAATGTTAATAAATCGCGAAATAATCCGTAAAAGTAGTTTCATTTAAATGTATCGTGTTCGCGTAAATAAAAGACAACAGTATGAGTACCTATACCCTTTCTTAGCGTACTGATGATGCCAATAATTATATTATCCGAAACCATGAAAGCACTGCTATGAACATTCAAATAAGGTATCCCTAAGCAGCAACATGAATTGTTCAAAGCGAAACAACAACACATTACATGTGGTGTTGCATGTCAAATCACACTCGCTGGCCTCAATAATAGAATAACATTGGCAATTGTGTTAGCAGTAAGTAAAGCCATAACAGAACTTGCTTACAAAACGTCTTGCATCAAAGAATGAGTTTTATTGGAATCACGTATGTGCTCCGAAACCCAATTTCAAAATAGTTAAAAATAGTTTAAACGCGCCTTTTACGGAAGCGTGTTACAAGTGATCGAGCGATTACGGCACTTACGGTGCTACGCGAGTACTACGGGCCAATGGTTTACGGCAACAGTAGTCAATAGTCAGGGCTGTCTACATTTATTTAAAGCACTATAGCTAGGTACACATAAAGCGGGGTCTGCAGCGCCGTGTTTTCGTGTTTGCATACACGATAACTTTGCTTGCTAACCGAATAGGGACGTGGCCCCGGACCCAGCTTTAAAACGGGTATTAATGCAAGACATACCTTTTCGTTTCGGCTTAGTTGCATAGACTGTGGTCGCGGGATTTATTTTTTATTTTTTAGTTAAAAATGCAACAAGCAACTTTAAAAAGTTATACATTGATTTAGTTTTTAAAAACTCCCTAGAACCTAAGCTTAATGCAGTTAAGTAGGTATCTGTAAAGTCATAATCGATCAAGAAAATTAAACAAATAGTTAGTGAATAAAGTGGTTTGGAACAAAAGCCAATTTAAGAAGGTGAATGTGTTCGTCAATACAAACAACTTTTAGTATTGGGTTACCATTAAATTCTTGACAAAATTGTTTGCCGCTTCATACATTATCAACGAGGTAGAGCGTCAGTTTGTTTGAGAAACGAAATAAACGCGATTTCGATGCTGACCACCATGAAAAGTTTCTTCACAACCACGCCCTCTTAAATTGAATATTAATTTAATGAAAAGTCAGATACTAACTGGTACCTGGTGTAGAAAAATGTTGCAGGTAAAATATTGTCAAAATTTTAAAAGTCATTCAGCAATCCAGGTTAAAAAGCGACTTTCTTTTTGAACTTGTTTAATACAATCTGGAAAGTAGTTGTGTTGTTACAAAGATAACACTAAAGAGATTAAAGTTATTATCAAAATAAAATAAACGAAACACTTAACGTGAACCATAGGCTATTACTTAGCCTATGACGTGAACCATCGTATTCTTTACTTAAACTTAATTTACAAGTACTCTTTAGTTTAAAGTCATGCTTATTTGTAAACTTATTATAATTAAAATTATTTTAACGCTCAAATTAATTAATCTTTGCTTTGAGACCAACAAAAAAAAACACTATGTTGAAAGTGATTCTGCGTATTTAATTGAGATCTAATCATAAAAAAAAATTTAGCAACTTATGCATAATGTACAGAAGAATATTCAGAAAACGCGCTACCTCTATGCTATCGCTCCAAATTATTTTTCACGATTAGCCACACAATAATTTATGCCTAGCAAATGTCACAGCCCTAATATTGCTACAGAGAACCATTGACGGTTTTAGGGCCCTGCAGCTTTTCGTCTGTCGTCCGTCACACCACGACCGCCGCACGTACAATTTCGGCCACACATGTTATGACAATAGTGTTGTGCAACCCACACGCATACAAAATTGGCCCAAGATACGTTGAGGGTAAATACCGTACTGAGCCTGAAATGGGCCTACTAATGATTATTTTGTTTATTCGTTTAATAATATGACAACTTTATATTATCATTGTAATAATAAAACATTTAAAAATGAGATCGGTAAAAGGGCCAATTTACTTAGTAACCAAAAATTACATTTATAAAACTTGCAATTTTTTTCTATAATATTTAGAGAATAATGCCCAAAAGAGTTTTGGCATTGTTGATAAAGCTTTTTACTAAAAACAGGATGTTAAAAATAAAGTAATCAGCCTAAGTTTCACGGATCATTCAGAATCAAGTAAAAGATAAAAGATTTTAATAAAATATATAAAATTTTAAAAAGTCCGACAAAATCATTAGCGTTACAGTTGATTGAAACATACAGTCCGCATCGTTCGATTATAAATGGATACATGTTTTCATTCGCACGCTGATATTGACTAAGGAACTTATTTTTTTTATTTTTTTATTTATAATGGAATTTCTAAAATATTTTTCTTATATCCAGTAGGATACAAATATTTTAGTAAGTATACTAGGTTCGATTACCTACCCCTATTTTTTAAGAAATTATGATCAAATGGATATCATTTGATCATAATTTCTTTAATAAAAACTTAAAATATTGTAAATATAATTTGTGCTAATAAATGTTGAAATATTGGGCCGATTGTGTCCAATAAAATTGCCCTGCGGTTTCATTTATTAACCTAGAGATACCCAACGCAGCCAACTGAAGGGTAAAATAGAAAGTACGAGTAAATTAACTAACATGTGCTACTGGCCACTATGTATGCAATATTATAGCACTCCCGAATACACAGAGAAAGTTTCAATAACGAAAAAAATAATGACATAAGTTACCGTACAGTCAAACCCACTACCCCTGCGTATAGTTTCGGCGTCTGAAGCTGTGCGGGCGCAGCCAGTTGCTCGGCGAACGTTGCGCGCGCCGCATAGTGACGGCAGACACAGTGTAGTGACGTGATGTGCGTTGATTTGTGATTAAACATAAAATATGAGGACTATTCGAAGTGCGAAAATGTATGGTGAGTCGTTGATGTCTTTTACTAGAGGGTTTTTGAATGAGATCTTTTTTGACAGATTTCTAAAAAAAAGTTTAGTTTTTTTAAATTTTAATAGAACGTAAGTTTAATAATAGGCAATAGTCATCAACTTAAAATGCATGGCTTCTAACTTTCGAGTCACTATATAATCACTGGACCAGTGCATCTGTGCATGCTACAGTGCCTTTGGTAGACATGCCAAATGAGTTAAGTATAGTAAGATATTTTCTTTTTGTTTTATTATCCGTTAATAAATTAAGAGTAACCTCCTTTTTGCATTCAGTCAAAACAATAATAGAAAAACATTTGTAAAATACAAATATGTCAATGTTTATTTTATTACGCCTAAAATATCAGTTCAAAAAAATGTAAACAAAAAAGTGAGATTATTAATTAAACAATGTGAAAGTAAAACATATGAATATCTTAAAATAAGATATCGTAGATAGCAAAGTATGATAATCTGAAGATATAATCTCAATTAGGTTTCTACGCTCGTTAAAATTATTGTCATTATAATGCGCATATAGCTGCTCTAAATGCAACAACTGCAGTATGTTACGATATCTCCTTTCAACTGTAAGACTAAATCTTATTTTAATATAATTAAGCGTCATAATTAATTAATGTGTATAGTATTTAAGTATATTTATCCGTTACTTGTCTAGTCGCCATGGTACAAAGCTTTGCTTATTTTTGGGCCTGATATTGGTATGATTGTTGTTACAAATTATATTGTATTTTTTTTTTGTTTTTAGCAATTCCATGCAAGGTTTTTATTATTAAGGTTTTATTAAAGATAAATAACAAATTATATTATTTAATTATGTAATAATTTAAATAAAAATACTTAAAATATTGAATAACATCACATACATTGCTCTGATCCTAATCTATCTTAACCGAAACCTCAGAGATAGCGTCGCCATGCCCGCGTTTGCCTATTGGCTACGGAGATCAAGGGAATATTTGAACCAAACGTCTTCGTTAACTTAATTTCCATCCATCCATCAGCTGAAAGACGTCCACTGCTGGTCATAGGCCTCCCCCAAGGATTTCCACAAAGATCGGTCCTGTGCCAACTTAATTTACTTATCACGAAATGATAACTATCAATTGCTATATTATAAATGCGCAAGTGTGTGAGTATGGATGTTTGTTACTTTTTAACGCACAAACTATTGAACGGAATGGATGAAATTTTGCACACATATAGAATATGATATTGATGAATATATAGGATATTTTTTATTCCAGTTGAATGTTAAATGTGTAAAACTAAAGACCACGCGAGCGAAGTCACGGAGAACAGCTTGTAGATAATTTTTTCAGTTTGTTAGAACATGAATGAATTGTTGTTACACCAAAGTTAAAATCATTATACCACAAACGAAGGAGTTTCTTTGTAGAAATTAAAAGATTTCGCTAGAACCACCGAAAAATCATTTCAAGATACCCGAGTGATTTTACTGTGAAACATCGTAATCTAAATTATGAATAAACAAGAGTATGTGCAGTACTTGAATACAGTAACTTTTTCAATGTTTATTTTGTGTGGCATTTGTCAAACATAGCAGCCATATGATTTATAAAAAAGTTCCACCTTCACGACAAAAATACGAGTATACATAAAAAAATAGTATATAATATATAAATAAATAGTAGTATACAGTAAAATAAAACTTGGTTATTATGAAGATTTCAAAGACTAATAAATAAAAATAATTATTAGCAGAATTTAGTTCGAAACATCCTGTACACGGATATGATAGTCCACGTGGACAGTGCTGCACGCGTGGAGGCGGCAAGGTCAAGGACTATGCATTGTTGAAACCGTAAACATTATAAACTGGATGATACATTACTATCTTAAATTATTTCTTATTTTTTATTTAAAAAATTTTTAGGTGATATAAAAAAAATACTTCCTAGAGGTTTCTTAACATGGTTACATAACGTGGGCTTCGGCTTTAAGACGGTTAAAAAAGCACGTTGTATAAAGAAAAAAAAGATAAAATATGAAGCATAAAATCAGGCTTATGTGTTCTAGAAGCGTCACGATGGCGGATGAGACCTACTTAACGGGATTAATATTATAAATCAATGCACAGCCTTATTACGGGTATATGGAAATACTATCTTTTATGTGTAACAGAATAAATTTTATACACAGTTTGCTTAGAGATCAATCATAGGCGGAATAGAAAGTAGAGATGATTGATGTCCTGTGCACAAAATAAATTGAAAATCATTATTGAGTCAAGTTAAATCACAAACATATTTTTATTTAACATATCTAGATACTTGAAAACATTTAACGCAAAAAATCATCATTCAATCGTTTTGTAAACTTGATTTCGAGGCTTTTGTACATGGTTGCAAAATGTATGATAGGTGTACTATAAAAAATAAAATAACTATATTAAAAAAAATGGCAGATAAAATATGTACCTAATAAAGAAAGCATAACGATTTATCAGTTTGTTATTAACTCCTCGATTATTTGTATTGATGTGTAATCTTTTTTAATACTTGAAAAAAATCGAACGCCTCGGCGGGGCCCGAACCCACGACCTATTGTGCAATCCTTTAGCAAAAAACGTTATATCCCTATATTACACAACATGCAACATGGGAACCTTCAAAATTACTATTAATTACGAGGACAATATTGATATATTGTCTCGTAATTATTTGTAATTTTTGGATATTGGGTAACAGTGAAATAAGCGATAAATAGCATAATTTTAAAGTTCATCTTAAAAGGACTCATTTGGTATTTGTCGTGGCCTTCAACCTATTATTTTTATTCAGTGACTTCGACCCTGGTTTTCATTTGCCCCGCAAAATGAACATCGCGGGTTTGCTTATTAAAAGCGTTACGAAGCAACATAAAAGTCCCGGTTGAATAAATAAGCCTATTCATGTTAGTGGTGTTTATGAATGATGTATATGGCCTGCCTCACCCAGAGACCCGGTTCGAAGCACCGAGATCTGTTATCGCACCTAGATAAGACTAGTTCTAGTCTTAACTTTATAGACATTCAATAAAGCTTTCTTCCTTTGCGTTTTTGCGATAGAATTAAACTATAAAACTAAACAAATATTTAGAAAATTCAAGATTGACTTGCAACCAATGCAAGGATGATTTGATACTTAGGTATAATAATAGATAAACATTAACAATAAAATTGTCGTGTACTTAAAATCTATTTGTCTTATGGGTACTTTGCATTTCTTTACAATAAAAGTAGAAAGCAAAGCGTGATCGATTATTTCTTTTTCACTTTGATTGTTCTGTAAACTGTCCAAATCAGATCAATGTTGTCGCAGCTCTAACCAAGATTTCTTTAATAACTGCTCTTAATATTCTTTAATGGGTTATTTTGTCGGCACTGAATACTATTATATTTTAGGCAGTCTCTTTCATAGTATAATAATACGGATGAGCAAATACATATTACAAAGGAATAATAGAATATAGTTTATTTGTGTTTAAAAGGGTACACTGAAGCTCTTACAATTAGTTTAATGTTCGGACCATTTAGCCATAAAGAATAGCATGCATATGTTTCTGAGCATTTATTAAGGCAGCATTATTTACTAGTGTTACTAAAAAAAACGTTCAACATGCTAATGTCTGCATGCTTGCATGCATGCCTGCCCACATGTTTATAACCTTGCTTGCTAGAAATGAGAGTAAAAAGCATGAAAGTTTTTGCAGTAATATTTGCTGAGAGAAATAATTAAGCCCAAATTTAATTTCCGAATAGATTTATGCGAAATGAAGTATAATATAATTATGAAACCTTAAAAAAAAATGACCTCATATAGTAATAAAAAATAGAAATCAAACTCTAAAACAACGTTTGTGCAAAAATACTAACATTTTCCTTCCACGCTTAAAAGCTACATGAAAGAAAGTACCAAACCTTTTCTGAATACGAAACAGTAGGATTACGAAGCCAACTGTAATAAGGATGTCCGGAAACAGAGTTTCAAACAAATTTACTATATTATAGCTAAAGGTAGCGTGATAGGCAAAACAAAATCATGTGTAAAGTAACCCGATTGTTACATAGACGGAACTAAGAAATGTTACGAGATATTTACTATGCAATTATAGCAATAAAAAGTTTTGAAATACAGTATGTATATAGTAGTTATTGTTTTAGATTGAGTAATGGAAATAGAACAAGTCAATAACCATAATCGAACCTAGGTACGAATGACTAGTCTAGAAATTGATATTTTTGCTGCGGTATAATTAAAACGCAAACGCTGCATTTAGGCATTTAGGGGTAAAAAATTGAGTAGGTATGCCTAATGCCTATACATATTGGTCTATTTATCGATTTAGTACAGTACTAATCCTTACTAAATATGTGTACTTTGTATGATAGAGAACTGACCCAAATAAATCAATTCAGATAAAATATGTGCCCCAAGAAAGAACCGGGCTTCTTTTTGTTTACGTTTTATGCTCCAATTCTATAGAACGCCATAATCAAAAAGAAGCGTGCGCTTTTCCGCTAAAAGAAAATCTCGTGTACATCTCTCCTTCACGGTAGCTGAGCGTTATGGCCCGAGATGCTTTAAAGGGCTTTTACACGTTAAGATTTTTATAAAATAACAGATACACTGTCTACTGTCAGAATATAAGAAATAAACGTTATGGCTCCTACATATAACGTATTTCAACACAACAGTCCATGTAACTGCTGGATATTGGCCACTCCCAATGCTCATCACTAAGCCTGGCCATTTGTTCTACCGCAGCTAAACACGATTTTGTATGTTGCTCTCATAGTAAAAAAGTTGTTGTATATCAGCAGCTGATCGCGTATTTTCAAGAAGTGGTCTATAGTTTTAGACAAAAGTATACACGATACTTTTCTTTCTTTTGCAAAGCGTTATTGTGCAAAACTGCATTGGTAGTTACTTGTTAGTCGTCCTATGTAAAGGCCTCTAGCCAATCGTAGTGCGATGTTAATCACTGCTAACTGACTGGCCCGCGCCTTTCTCGGTCACTCATTAACTTTCGCTGGGAAAAGTGCTGACGCCTGATCAAAGAAGTGCAGGGCTAAATATGGACCTGTTTTGTAATGGATAGCTAGCTCTAGACGATACTAGAACGTATATATGATTATGTAAGTAAAGTATCCCTGTGGTGCCATACTAGACCGCATAATATTGGATGTTATTGTGTAATAATATCGAGAAAGGTCAACAGCGTCCTTTTTTGGAAGTTTTATAGGTACCTAACTTACACTTGCGGAATCGTTGGTACGTGTTAGAGTGAGAACACTGACTCTAATTACAGTATCAGTATTATATTAAGTTGTGAGACATAATCGTTTTTCAAGTTTATAAAATGTAGGTCAGTAAATTGGTAACTTACATCCAATTTAAGAATTAAAGTTGTTTTAAATTAGCTATTATTGCGTTTTTATATTATTGTAGATGAAGGAAAGATATAAAGCAACACTATGCATTAAGTCCTAAGAACATTGGTCTTTAAATCAACATAAAATAACTTCCCTTGAATGGCATTTTTTTAAAAGGTTTTTTGCTAGGCCTAACAAGTCTGCCAAACCGTGACCAATCTACGAATCAATGACCAGTAGTGTCAAAAACAATCGAAACGAAAGTGCTCGTAACGCAGTCGAGTCACGGTCGAGGAAAGTGGTGATGCCATCGCGCCATTGGGATTCATCGAAGGTCACGGCCGCAGTCAAAGAGGATTGGTTACGAAATCGAATGTCATTGCAGTGGGTTCGCGATTTTCACACGTTGGTGCCTACTTCGAAAGCTCTACGGGTGCCTTGATAACTATAACAGCGATAGTTATCCCCATTCTATAAGTTGCTTCAAAAGCAAACTAGAGAACCCTATTAAATATTCAAATGTGCACATTTGAATATAATATATTAAGGGTTCGGTTTAGGGATGCGTAAAACGGAATTTTGAACTTCGTGTGAATTCATTGTAAGACCTAAGTGTTTTTGTTAAGAAGTACTCACCTAGTGCCAAATCATTTCGGATATATTTATTATTTCGGCAATATCTTAATTTCTCATACAACAACCTGCATTCAATCTGTTTTGGAAGACTAGTCTTTCGAAAAAGTGTGTGTTGCCAGTAAGGGGTAAATGTAAATAGTATTAATAAGTGAATATAATAGTAAAATTTTCACAAAAAATGCATTAGAGGCGCTCAAATAATTGTGTTAAAATTGTGAGCTTTTCAGAGTCGATATCAATAGCACGTATAAAAGACCTACCTACCTCGCAAATAATTGTACATATTTATGTTTATTTTTATGACTAAAATAGCAAGTCATTTAAAATTGATGATTGATGCTTTTACTCGTACAACAGTACCGATAAACTGCAATTATACGAGCTAAGTAGAAAATGGAAAGTGTTCGTCATAGTTGGGATGCGCCGAATGTCATGGGCGTAGTCAAAACACGCTACCGAATTTGTTGTAAAGGTGCGTTTTCACTGTGACGTATTGTATTTGTCATACAATATTTGTGGACATGTGGACTTATGATTATGAGTTTCAACTCGAGTTAAAATGCGATTGAACTCGAGTTGAAATATAAATAAATACATATTGGACAACATCACATAAATTGTTCTGATCCTAAAAGTGCTTGTGTTATCGAAATCAAAAACAACAACTGTACCAGAACACATAAACCCGAGATAATATAGAAATTGGTTTTCTACTTTGACCCAACCGGTAATCAAACCCGGAGCCTCATAGATGACGCCGCCTAGTCCGTCGTGCTTGCCTCTCGGCTAAGGAGGTCGTCTAAATATTAAATCATTAGCCCAAAATACATTTTGTGTTTTCTGGGTTCGTAGCCAATGGGCAAGCTGTATGTTCGTTCGTCCGCCCGTAGTTGATGTGTTTTTAATTTTAGCTTAGACATATGACAGTTGCAATATTAAAAAGCAGATACTTTTGGCCTTACTACAAAAAGATAGACTAGTGCTGTCACTTGTCTAAAGATTAGCTAATCAATTTGAAATGTTTGTTAATAATAAGTCTCGAATGTCTGATGTGTCAACATTTCAAATTGGTTGACTAATTTTAGACAAGTATTTAACACTAGTCTATCTTTTTTGTAGAAAGGCCACTTATGTTGATCGTTGAATTAAAAACAGAATTTATAAACATAGACATTTCAATTCGAAAATGCCATAAGTTCCGAAGATTTCATGTCATCTTGTCATGCTCGTTGTGATCTGTCTAGAGCTATTAAATAATGTAGAAATATTATGTGTACCTTTTTATAACTTCAAAAATAACAATAAACGGAGACTTCTAGCTAGAGTTGCCAGTTCGGCTTCGGGCTAACACCAAATATTCTACTTTAATCATAAAAATATTTTATTATCTAAATTCAACAATGAGTTGATAACTAATGGTTCTGTTGCGGAAAGATAGTTTGTTGTATTACTTATATGAATCTACGTTTATTTATTTTTAAAACCATGTGAATAAAGTTTAAATAAATAAATGCCTGTAAACGCACCTTAATTCACTCGGTGCGAATGACTGCGATGTTGAAAAAAATAATAACGCTCATTCAAATTTTCGTGCACCGATCGTGTTGCATGCGTCTCTCCTAATTTGCATGCAATCTTTATTTCTACACGTTTCTATAATCTAATATTCAGTAGGAGAAAACAATTAAGAATATCTAGCTATGATTAGGTGTTAAATGAATCCTTCTTATAAAGGTTTAGTTATATTTACAATTAAAAGTTAATTGTATAGGAAAAATTAATGCGTCTGGACTACAAAACCAGACTTTAGTGGGTTCGAACTTCGGATCTCGCAATTTTTGTGTGATGAACACGAGCATTTGCATCTAAGTCATGGTTATAAGTTAATGTAAGCATTTAGTTTTGTGACTATTCTGTGGCTATATCTGTTATCTAATCGTATAGTAGACAACCACCAACAACCATAAATGCTAAGGCATCGTTTAAGAACCCTTTGCTGTGTAAAGTCATTTTTAGGGTTCCGTACCCAAAGGGTAAAACGGGACCCTATTACTAAGGTTCCGCTGGCTGTCTGTCTGTCCGTCTGTTACCAGAGTGTATCTTATGAACTGTGATAGTTAGATAGTTGTTTATTTTCACAGATGATGTATTTCTGTTGCCGCTATAATTATTATTATTAAGCTTTATTTCCCGTATAATATAATGTTTTGTTTGCCGCTATAATAACAAACACTAAAAACCAGAATAAAATAAATATTTATGGAGGCTCCCATACAACAAACGTGATTTTTTGCTGGTTTTTATAGATAATGGTGCGCGAGTCCGACTCGCACTTGACCGGTCTTTTTTATTCGTTTGTATCGTCTTCTAAAATTTACTTTTCACTTGCGTATACGTTTTATAATAAATGTTATCATTACTTGCGAGTAGAAAGTGTTTCTACGTGTGTAATATCTAAGTGACTAGCAAAATTACCTACTGTTACTAGAAGGCTTATAAGGAATTATATGCTTTCGTTTAGATTCTCTGAATCATTCTTTTCATCAAAATAATCGTCACTTATATTCGTAATCTTAAAAGGAATCATTATGTATCGATTGTGTAAAGATTTTTTTTTATGAAAGTAAGCCTAAGCATGTAAGTTTTACTATGAACGTGATACATTAAAAATCTCGGAACACCCGGGAACGCCCGAGCGTTCTACGGTTGTGTCCGTGGGCAAGTCTATGTGTGTGTTGCTCGAGCGCAGAATGGTTTCCTTTTATTTGTTCTGTGCTACAGATTTCAATGTTCAATAATTAGCCTCTACTGTACACAGTATTCATTATTTTTATCTCTAACACCTCCAATACAATTCTGTTTTCTATATGCTGAGTCAGCAAAATCATACATCTGGACTGTAAAACTATTTGATCCCTGATATAACCGTAGCTTAGATACTTAATTCTAGTCGCTAGTTTATCTCTCTGTCCTATTTTATTTAAAATCTTGATATCCTCATTGTACTGTAGAGGTTTATAATCTATAACCTGGCATATATAACCTGGTATGTTCGATGAAGAAAAGTTTTTCGAATATACCATGGTAGACGTAAAAGTTTTACTCATTAAGTTATAAACCTCTACAGTGCCTTACGCTTTAGGTAAGCTATACCTTTCGGTTCTGGATTGTCAAATCGTCATGTTTTACTTGAGCTTACTTATTTGGTCACGTGATCTTGTTATTCGCTACTTTTTTGTTACCTACCTAAATGATGTCTTGATTATAGGGTATGTATTACATGCAATTACATAGGGCGTGCGCAACGTTTTATTGGATAAGCGTTACTACCGGACATGGGAGAAATTACAAGCGTTGAATAGCGTGCTATTGTGCAACAGACAACAAAAAGATGTATTATGCAGCGATTCCTGCACTCTAGCGGTAATTACATGTACACCCTAGGCAAAAACACAACCGTCTTTTTGCAAACTCTGTCGAACAAATCCATGCAGAAACTCAGTTGCACACTGTACTGTACATGTAAACTTTAACCCATGGTCACAATGCAGCGTAACTTTTACTACAACAAAACACTGATTTACGACAATAGATTTTGTTCCCACTAACTCCAAAGGAGCGTTTTTGTGGAGACAATGAAAGTGAACGATTTTGCGATGAATGACGCGTCGCCAATCGATTGTTCAAATTGCCGTGAGAAATTAACTGGGTCATTGAACTTTCCATTACTTGCTTATGAAAAATTAAACTGAGACTTCTTTCTTTGGTCTCACCTTTTCCCGCTACACGGGGTAGCCTTTTCCTATCATGCGACGCCACATGTACGTCTTTTTCCTTCTGACTCAAATCCTTTATGTCCCTCTGGACAATTGTCAACCATGCGTTCTGAGGTCTGGTAAAAATTAAACTCAGGCATTGTAGGAAAATAAGTACCCTTTTCATTTTTCTTCTTCACTGAGAAAAAGCATAACAAATAATCTAATACCTAGTGGATTACGTCGAACTATGCAAATACTCATTTTTGGTAGTCTTGGAACTTGGAAGGCTCAGATAGATGGTCCGATAGACATTAAGTATTAGTACCTAATTATTACAAAAACCAAGTTAAAAACAATGTGTATCACAAACAATGCGTCGCTTGATTATAAATTAGTTTGCCTTAATAAGGCTACGATTCAATCTCTCCTAAGTGATGGTCGTCAATCGTCCAAGATGGATTTGCAGCTTGAAATTTTTTTATGCGTACAGTAAAGTGATGACTGATGATGCTACTTATGCAACGTACTTGGGGCATTTATAACGTGTTAGTTCCCATGAGTATTCACCCGGAAGCTTATTATTTTGCGTGATGCAAAATACAGGGTGTACAAAAGAATGTGACACTTCTTAAAACCACGTGATCAGCTGGTCATATACAACAACTTTTCCTATGGGAGCAACATCAAAATCGTGATTTTACTTTCAGATGCTCCATACACCATACATTATCATCGAGGTATGCGAGTAGGTTTGTATGGAGAAGCTGATAAAAAATTCTCGATTTCGATGTTGCGCCCATAGAAAAAGTTGTTGTATATGACCAGCTGATCACGTGGTTAAGGAGTGTCCCATTCTCTTAGACACCCTGTATAGGAACGTGTGCGTCCTATAAGAAATAGGGAGGTCTTATTCTCGCTAAAAACTAAAAAAGCCCTTACGACGAAGATACGGAAAAGGGGCACACTAACACTTGGAACTATTGATGACATCCGTAGCCAAGAGGCTAGCATGCCGGACTGGGCGTCGCCGCCATCTCTGAGGTTCCGGGTTCGATTACCGGTCGATTCAATGTGGAAAACCAACTTTTCAATATTATCTCAGGTCTGGGTGTTGTCGTACCGTCGTTGTTTCTGATCTCTATAACACAAGTGCTTTAGCTACTTGCTTTAGGATCAGAGCAAAATGTATGTGATGTTGTCTAATATTTATTTATTCATATTTATTTAATCCAGTGTCTTCAATCCACAGCTTAGCTCTACTTTTATGCAAATTTCACTTTCGATATTGTTTTATAACTTAGAAACTGGACGCGGCAAAGCTATGGGAAGTGGTAACCGACCGCCATCGGCCATCATAGACAATCAGTTCCGTTAGCTGCCACTTCGTCTCATTACCTCATTTGAGCCGTTTCCTGTAGTCGAACTGCTTGGTATACTTTCTTATTTCACGCTTAAGTAATTGACCAACAGACTAAATAAAAGCCATTATATGGTGTATGTGACATGGCCAATTCGTAGGTGTCATCATCATTATAATCAGCCGACGTTAGTCCACTGCTGGACGTATGCCTCTCCAATTTCATGCCAGTTCAAGGACTCATATCAATTAATCATAGGGATTAAAAATAATATATTTTTGTTACATTGATGAAAAAGTTATTTGACTTAGCAAAATAAAACTAATGAACCCAAAGTAAGGGTTCACTAGTATCCATTTAAGAGTTCTAATATCCACCGATTAGGTATTGTTTTCCTTCCGCATTAGAACTACTTTTTGCCATGGATGTCCGACTCACAGTACATGCGTTTTGTGGGTTTTCGCTACTCCACCACGAAATGCTAATATATATTATATATATATATAGCCTTTACAAAAAAGTCCCATAATACGTTGTGTGTGATAATAAATGTAATTATGGTACAATTAAAATGTAAGAATTTCTCCTATTACTAGAAACAGGAGTAAATTATTTATACATATTAACGGACTTCGTAAGTAAGACATGATATTAGTATGAAATGTATATTATTCGTTAATTTTTCAGGAAACGAAACTTTGCGACCGTAAACAGGTCTACCATAAAATGTTTCAGGCAGACGAAGTAATCCAGCTACATCATATAAACTTAAATAAAACTAAAAATATTTTTATTGGTAGAAAAAAAAAAATTATTTTTGCATAATTAATTGCTTCATATTTTGCAAGATTTCCTAAATTAATATGTTTGTTTATTGTTTATTTACACCGAATTTTCCACCCGGTACTAAAAAGATATTTTTTGGGTCTATACGAAATAGAAGCATGCCCAATTGCCCACAGACTAGGTAACATTATTTTGATGTTTTAAATTCTTCATTATTGCTTTGTGATAATAGACGCAACAATTAAAAAATTATTATTCTTCTTATTCTCTGCCAGAGCAATACACATAAATAAGTCCTTTCCTTAGTCTATGGTCATCTTTCGTTGATCAGACTAAGTATATCAGTGTAATTCGCATTAGGTGCTGCTTTTAGCTCCAGTCGTTAAACAAATAGCCGGTCTGCGATGGCTACCGTTACTCTGCATAACGAACCAGCAATCAATTACATTTACATTTAATCAGGAGCTTCGTGATCGAAACCTGTGCCGAGCTGCGGTCGTGCGTTGTTGCCCGCCCACTTGCACGGGAAAAGCACTTTTAATTTCAAGTTTACAGAATGCATTTTTACTTGCGGATCTAGCAGCGTGTGTGGTGTTTTCTCATGCGAGATGAGAGCATAAAAATGTGCGGATGATGTTTTCTCGAAGCAAATATCTGGAGTGAAACGTGCGGTCGGCGCGGCGAGGCGTGACGCCGGCTCGGCAACGCACCCTGCTAGAATATACCCACAAAGTATAATTAAAAGATTCTGGCTGTTAATTGTTTAGCTAATAAACAGAATGCGTCACGATCGAGGAGCGCCGCGCATTGTAATCCGTACAAAGACATTTCTTAACGCTTGATTTATATTTCACTGTTTGGCACACACGCAATAGAGCATGTTTATGTAAAAAAAGTAATTAGAACCGTATTAATATCAAAATAATTTCAATATATTTAATGAGAAGGAAGTAGGCCTATGACATTTCAAGCTTAAATAAACATATGCAAAAAGTAGAGCAAACAGCAGCAACGTAGTTTTAAAAATGCGGATACTGAACTCACGACGAACGCTGACTATTTCAAGTATAAAAGCTTGCCATAAAAACTCACTTATTTGTTAATTAAATTTTGCTTGCAATGGTAAGTGTACAAGTACCTAAAGATAATTTAATTTGCC
This sequence comes from Anania fuscalis, assembly GCA_950371115.1. Lineage (NCBI taxonomy): Eukaryota > Metazoa > Arthropoda > Insecta > Lepidoptera > Crambidae > Anania > Anania fuscalis. The sequence continues at coordinate 12,080,169 of OX493343.1, read as the reverse complement.
TCTAGAAATAAATACAGAAATTCACGCATGATCAAGTACGAGCTAAAGTGCCTGAAGGCCTACTATGAAAATGTTTCGTGCGTTTGGACGTATAAACCTAACAGAATAAAATTACCATTACCTTTGTATCAAACCTTTGTCAATATATGACCAACTCAAACTAGGCGTGTAAAAAACACGACCGTTTTTAATAGTTCACAAATTGTCAAATGTTTGATACAATTGGTTGGTTGGTTATTTTTATTTGTAAGGTTAATACGTCCGAACGAACGAAATACTAGATAGTAGGCCTGCTGCATCGCAAGCGGTCATTACCATTCTTCGCCTAATCGTGCACAATCATCTGCCATTATTCATTAATCACTATGAAAAGTTTTCTTTGTACCGCTGTAAATACAACTTCTTTTTGACAGCTAGTTTACATTTTGCATGTAGCGGAGCGTAGCGAGTCTTACTTGTTCTGTGTTTTGCATCAATGAATGCAATACAATTCTAATCTAGCCTTAGAACTGCGCTGCGATACTTCTGTTCTGGGCAAAGATCTATAGAGTTTTCGTGTCATGCAGCACGAACTTATCACGTTAAATTACATAATAGACCTTCATGATGTTGTTATATAGACTATAATAGTCCTTATTAAATTATACCATATATAATTATTATAGATATTTGTATGTAAGTATATATATTTATAGCATATTTCTATATATATGTATGTATTTATTATTATTTTGTTGTGTATCTATATTATTTATTAAAGTATATGTATAACATATTATATATAGGTCTTTAGCTAGAATAAGTTTGTGGAACTATTGTTGCCTTAATTAACTTTTTTTTCTTCTCTATAATCTACCCCTACCGCACCCTTTGCAAGCTTTCTGCATGATCCAATGTTTGACTGGCAGAGAATGCTTTTAGCATTATTGTAAGTTTGTGCAATAAAGTTTAAAATAAATAAATAAATATACCTGTGGATACCTATTCCTACGTAATATTAACAAGTGTCCCATTCAGCCAAACACCCTTTTTGTTTAATTTTACAAAATAGTGTGCAATGATTTCCGGATGAGTTTCTCATTTAATATTTAACGCATAGACTTAGTATTAGGATTTAAAATGTTGGGTACGAAATGTTGCTCTTTAAGATTTTTAAAGGTAACAGGCAATTTGGTATTATTAAATAAATATACACTAGAGACTAATTTATTGTCATGCTCTCGTAGTAGAAACCTTGTATTACGAGGTACTACATAATGGTACCAATGGTTTCTCCAGCACATCTAATTGCCAATTTATAAAAGATCGTTTTCCGAATTTTCTCGAACTGGAAAATAACCGTTAAAGTTGAATCAGGGCCACTAATACACTACGTGACGTGTGTGTAAAATAAATGTTTTTCTATATCTATTTCTAAATGTCTGAATGTAGTATGTTTAAAGATTTGTACTCATTAAAATGTAGGTTTACGTTTGAAGTGCAGAAGGTTCTTGCGCTTGCGACAATAATACTACCTCTACTACTCGCGATCGACATAACTTTTCAATGATGTTAGTCAGCCATTGTTTTGCTCGGAAATGGGACCGTGGCTTATGTAAACGAAGATGGAGTCAGTGACTTCAACTGATGGCAGGCACTATGTACGTACTGCAAGCATATAGTAGGCTAAACTACTTTGAGAAATACGTTTAAGGATTACTTAACTTTCTTTATGACGGCGATTATTGTGTTCAAAACACTTATGTGACTAACTATGGAATCAGCATCGCAATCTGAAGAAAAACAACTATTTTGTACAATCAGCCTATAACGTAGCTGTTCGGCTATTTAGTACGGGAAAGTGTTTGTTTGGATATCTATGACTTGTTGGTTACCGTGTAAATTTTAAACGGTATCATCATACCCTAAAATGAAGTTAAGTAATATTAGACCATAATACAGTCTTTTTTTAGTTGCTGACAAACAGCTGACGCTCTCACTTAATAACAATGCCTCAATTGGTGTAAATCAGCCCTTGATCTCGTGATTTAAGTCCTTTACCTGCCCCTCCTACCATAAACGTAAAATTTCCTTAACCGCGAAATGATAAGCTCAACGCGTAGAGTTCACCGTCAATTTAGGTGTTAGAGAAGTTTCGAGAATGAACAGCTGACTGTTAATAAATAACCCATCTTTCTAGTCCGGTCCTTTGTCAATCATGAAAACATTTGCACTAGACTTTTCAATATTAAGTGATGAGAAACCATTCAAATTTTCATAATTTATTCAAATAGATGAGATTAGTATTTTATCTAGTCAATTTAAGTCAGGAAATCAAAAATCGAATATCTATCTGAATATTAATTAGCTGAAATCGTAAAATATGTTTTAATTCGTTTGCCAACACCCGTAATCCATACATGAAGAACAAATTAAGGCCGTTACTTAGCTAACAACTTGCACTTTCTAGTCCCATAAATTCATACCTAACTGGACATGATGAGATCATTTGCATTCAATGTCACTTTATATAATTTTACGACTCATAAAACATTTAATACTGTGGTGTTACATAACATGCAACCTTCTCTTCCTATGGGTGTCGTAAGAGGCGACTACAGGAGAACCGTCATAAGAAGACGGGCAGCAGCGTCTCCTCTCCACCATTGGCTAAGCTGCGATCGCCAACCCGCCTGCCAAGCGTGGCGATTATGGCAAAATCCTCCTCTTGGAGAGGCCTGTGTCCAGCACTGGACTGATATAGGCTGGTGATGTGTGTATTACATGATAACAAATACGGGGTATCCTAAAACAGCGTGAAGTGGATGTCATAAGCTAGGAGAATCTCCGCCATGTATGATCCGAGATTTGTTGTAGTTTTACGATTAATTTTATTTTTCGTCAAGCCTTAACTTCTCAAGAGACATTATTGGTAACAGAGACATGAATGATGGTACTACTTGTTATTTTTTACAAAGGAGGTGAATACAGTGTGTCATTCAGCCACAAAACAACTTAGAGTCGATGTGATAACAATTTTCGGACTTCCCAATTTTTTTTTTAATCTAAAGGATAAGTATTTAAAAATCAAATCTCGAAAACTCCAAAACATTAAGGAACAAGCTTTGGTAGATACTGTATCTCTAGATTTTCATGCCATGGATGCCACTATATTTTTTTTTAAACCTATAAGCTGTTTTAAAAATATTTTACTAAAAGAGTTTAGTTGCTTTTCGGAGTAGTAATTTGTCTAAACCTAAACTAGTAAAAAATATTTTCGCTAAAATAATATATCACTGCTATCACAGAGTAAATATTATACTATGTAACTATTACTAATACTCTATATTTTGCTAATTGAGTATACGTATTGCTAAATCACTGCTTGCCTGATAATAGATGATAAATAACCGAAAACCAAAGTTGCTGACATCGGTAGAAAGATCGCAAAATTTAGGCAATGTTCTTACCAAATTTATTGTCCGTCGCCTCACTAGCTCACTGTCAGCCGCAGAGTAAACGTGAACACAGACTGCATTCAAGATGATATCATACCTGAAATAAAATCGACCGCCTCAGGTGGGACCCAAATCCATTACCATCGCATACCAGGCGCGTGCTTTTCCAACTTTAATACCGAGACGTTAGCTGAACTGACGAAATCTTTTAAGTGTTTTATTTTAAGTATTATATTATCATCTTGAATTAACCTAGCATGTAATTGTTAGCAATACCAAAACAAAATGTAAACATACTGCATTGTCAGAACCGGTCTGACAATGAATTGCAGCTTCAGCGAGTAGCCGCCCTCAGATTGACGAAGAGAGGCGGGCTGAAGATTATATTACGATCACATACCTACCTAAGTACCTTCTAATTAGCTGCGCTGCGCTGGCGAGATAAACTGCACCAGTCCTTTTTACAGTAAACAAGTTGACGAGATAGTTTTACATTGTATTGAACTTACATCACCCCAATATATGTATAACCTAATCTCGGTAGGATAAAAAAATCTTTTACAAACGCCGAGACGATAAGCACTTTTTTCTGGGACTAGCAAGCTTTGTCTGGCCTTCATTAGACGTTCCTTTAAATTCTTTCTTAATACCGATCAAATAAATCGTTTTTCTCTTTTAACACTTGACATTGTCGGAATCAGTGTTCCAGCGCACAATTTTGGCCATTAAAACAGAGATTAAATTAATAAACACAGCACCAAAGCTATGAAAAGACGTATGTGTTGCATTAATATCCGTCCTGTGTATAATGTTAAGTTAAGAAATGTAACAACAAAGTTTAAAATGTTATAGAGATTAAATTAAAACTAGATGAGATTGAGAATTGATTGATTGAGATTCCTTTGACATCTTGGTCCTCTAACTCCCGTTTTTCTCAGCAGTAAGATAGCAGACTTATTAAAAAAATCTGTCAATCTTACAGACAATATTATCTCATGTTATCGATACCCCAGGTATATATACAATCTAATTAAAAAAAGTATAGCAGTAAAACAAATAGTCACCACAACGATGACCGCTGCGCAAACGTAGCGATAGAAAAGTACGTGACTCAGCCTGCGCGTACGCACACAGCACGCAGCTAGAAAGTGACGCCATGCCGAACACGCCTTTCTACACTTTTCCACACAACGTCCAGTGGAAAATTATATGATTTATTTATTAGACATGTTACAGATTAGTTTGGTGACGTCAGGTTTTGAAAGTGACCAAATGCTTTCTTTTACGACCCTTACAAAAAACTGCATAGATTATATCCGGCATAGTAATATGATAGTGCCCTTCATTTACATAGAATTCACATTACATCAGAAAATTATTTTTGAAATCGTCTGTTATTTCATCATCATCACCATCATTTCAGATACAGTGAACTGAACATAGGCCATAACGTAACATTCTATTATTTAGTTCTTATAAACACAAAACATATTTTCCTGAAAATTTGTCGTTTTGCAGTTACGCCCCTTTTTGGAGAATACGACAATATAAACCTGTTCCCTTTTTTGTTGTATTTCGTATCATGATTAAAGATTCAAACAGATTAATGAATCAGAGCCCTGTGTATTAGCAGTAAGGCGTGGGACTCTATCACGCGGTCAGTTGGTTCTGCTCTACATATTTTCAACTGCTCTACCGTGGCAGGAAAAGCCCTTTTAACTTTTTCTTTACGATATTTGATAACTATATAATGTTGAATTAGTTTCGCTTCTTTCGTATAATACGTTATTAACCTTCATCCAAGCAAAGTTAGAGAAAAGAAATTATAATGTCGTCCGGTCTCATAGCCACCGCGCGCTCGGGGTTTTAAGAGTGATTCGTCAAGTTATAGATGTTTAATAATATGGATGCAGAGATTGTATGCGCCAATTACTTTGTCAAGACATAATTTATAACTTTAGTGTGAGTAGAATATACAATCGTGTCATCGCTATTTATGAATTTTCATTTATTAGAATAGTTTGTAACGAGATTGCTACCATGTACCTTATTTTTGAGTTCCCGATTATACGAGTTACAAACTATTCTAATGTTAGTGACCATGAAAGTTTAAAACAATTTTCATTTAATACCTAATAGGTATTCATAAATAGCGATACTAGGCTGACAGAGTAGTATCAATAGTTAGATCATCCACAAAATCTTGAAAGTACCGCAAAATGTGGAAGTCAAATTACTACTTAGATATTAAAAGCTAATTTCAAATTTTAATAGATAGATTGATATTCTTTATTGCACACCAAACAAAGAAGTTACAGTTGATATTTACAGAAAGATGTACAATTTAAGCGGGCTTATCGCTAAAAAGCGATCTCTTCCAGACAACGTTCAGGCAGAGGATAATTACAATTTAGAAAATTGTTTTCTGAATCGAATCCGGGACTCTTCGCGTTAAAGCGAATCACCTGCGCTACTAGCCCAATGAGGGTCGTCGGTAATAACACCTACCAACTACTTAAAGTTTTTCCATAGAAACTAAACCAACCAAGCAATGCTAACTAAAATTCAAATTAAACTCACAAATAGGCTTACCATCATTCAGGGCATGTTTCACAATGTACGTATACAAAGCCAAATGACTATGTAATAGATAAAAATATGTAGAGGAAAAAATTGCTTGAATAAATGTGTCATATAGCGCTATTTGACGGCGGTGAAACTCAAAAATAGTGTTTTTTCTAAAGATAAGTAACAAATAGTATACAGAACGTATTCAGAACTTATCCGTACATTGTGGAACTCTGAATCGTCGCTTCTGTAGCTAAAACACGTTTTTATTTTTCTTTCTAAAACTGACCTCTGCCAGTAATGATAGATAATTTTGTCGAGTGTGACTTGACAAAAAACTTTTTGTCCGACAAAGTAAATTATCAGTAATGTAGGGAAAGAAAGTGTGACAGTGGTTATAACAGTTATTAGTTTAAATTTTGAAGTCAAATGATAGAATTACGTGGACAATATCTAACACACACAATAAACACTTAATGAAGGAATTACTGACTTACCGTATCACCAGTCACCGTAACCTCAATAATTTTCCACATGAATGAAAATTCTAGATTTACTTGGTATCATGATAGACGGCACTATTCTAGGAAGCCACTTAATAAATAATTTTACGTAGGACTTAATTTGGGTTTTGATATCACTTCCTGAAAAAGAGTTATGACTATTCTAGAGTTAGAAATTTAGTGAATTTACATGGTTTCGTTTTAATTTTACGGTGTTGGTATGGGTACACGCGTTACTTCCGCCTTAATCACAGTTGAAAATGAGTGGGGTGGTTAATTGGAACCATGGACTAAGTAAAATAGCCTTTGTTAGAACTAAGTGAATTAATGTAAAACAAAACCGAATTATTGTTTATAATTAATTCAATGTCTTTTTTTTAAATATTGGACAACATCACGTACATTGCTCTGATCCTAAGGTAAGTAGCTAAAGCACTTGTGTTATAGAAATCAGAAACAACGACGGTACCACCTCAACCAGACCCGAGCCAATATAGAAAAGTTCGTTTTTCTACATTGACCCGACCGGGGATCGAACCCCGAACCTCAGAGATGGCGGCGCCATTAAAAGTCCGGCGTGCTCGCCTCTCTATGACATATTGCTCTGATTCTCATACAGCGAATCCAATTAACCTTCAACTAACTGTAACCAGATTGTAATGTAAAAACTCGAACAATAAATATATTTCTAATTCTGCCACATCTTATTCTTTTTTCTTTTCAGGGGCACGATTATGGCTGGCGGCTGCAGGTATTCAGTTGCTGCTGCTGTCAGCGAGCTGTGCCAGGCACCATCGGCGCTCGATGCCTACCCAAGCAGTAAGCATTTCCATATACATTTCTCTAAATAAACAATGAGGTCATCAACATAAACAAATTTTCTCTTTTCAGACTTTACCAGTATCCAAAGGTGGCTGGAGACCCGTCATAGGTTCCGGAGGACTGGTGTACGGATCATACGGTACCGCCTCGCTCCACGCTCCAACGTACAAATACCCTCTGCCAGTGTTGGATCTGTACCAGTCGTCATCACGTCCACTCGTCGCGAGAGACTCGGCCAAACTGACGTCGATAGCGCAGTCCTACCGCCCGACTACCCTCCGCACGGTACAAACGGCACAGCCCGCCCCTCCCGCCAACCAGCCTATCAACTCCTACCACAACCCGTTTGTTTTCACCAACAACGGCGTTTCGTACAAATACATACAGAACTACCCAGGTGACAGCATCGTAATCAGAAACCCTCAGAACCCATATGCTGCCAGACCGGTGTATAAATACTCAAATAAAATCAAACAGCAGCCTATGCAAAATACCGTGCTGCAGCAATTGACGAACGTTCAGCCAATCCAATTCGGACAGTATCAGACTAATAAGCCGTTGGATGTGTTCGGTAAACCGGTGGAAGGTTATGCCAGACCTACAGAAAACAAGCATAGTCAATCAGGAACTGAGATATACAAGCCTGAGGTATACAAGCTGCAGGACAATGAGCCGGCGCCACAGCAAGTCAGCCAACAGGTGAAGACCGCGCAGCAACAGCAGCAGCAGCAACAACATCAGCAGCAACAACATCAGCAGCAACAACATCAGCAGCAACAAGCTTTGATTGGGACACAGAAGACACCTCTAAACCCATACCCACAATATACTTATCAAAATCCTGTATTTCCCCAAAACATATTAGGTAAGATTTCAAAATTTTGAATAAAATCTATTTTTACATTGATCTTCATTCAAGGTGGTTTTTTTATTGTTTTCAGGGACATTTGGCTCCTTCGGTTTACAATCATTCAAAGGAAGAGATCCAGTGTACTCGCCGACAAAGACCACATACCTGCCCCCTCAGCCGAGTAAACAAACCATATTCAACTCATTCAGTTACTCACCATCCTTTAAGACCACACCAACCATCTTCAGTACCACCACTCCAAAATTACAAACCACAGCCAACCATATTCAGTTCGTACCTACCATTATAGATTACAGTAAGAACACACCTACACAACCAACAAAACTTTCCAGTCCAGCAAAAATCGATCCTAACGCTGGAAATAAAGGCTCTTTTAAAGCCAGTCCGCAAGACCCGTTCATTAACAAACACTACCAGAGTGACTATAATAAAATAGCTGTGACCACCTATAACCCCGCCCAGACTACAACAGCTGCAAGCAACCACTATGATTACCCATCGCAACAAAACGCTCAAATACAAAACTACTACGACCAGCAAACTTCGAATTACAATTATCAAAAAAAGAAACAGAAGATTCACGATAGTATCGCGGCCGGCGTCAACCAGGCTACTCAGCAGTATGCCTCGCCGCCACAGTCCAGACCTACTTACGAAGTTATTGAAACGACAGAATCTGACGACATTATAACACATGCACCACCTCAAGCCTGGAACCAGCAAACGTACGACAGTAATCCGAAGACGACTGAAGAGACGGTGACCAAACAACTGCACTCCGACACAGGGTTCGGTAAACAAACGACGACACCCGTTGCCGATCTACCCGAAGAATACGCCATTGTGACCGAAGCCGAGAAGGGCTATGGAAACTCTTTGGGTTACGACAGCGAAGTCGAATCCCAAAGTAGGCGGCCTCTAGGCGACGACTTCGAACCGATCGGCAAGCACAAACTCAAGGATTACTACTATAAAGTATCAACTCCCTCATATGAGAATTATAGCACCTCGAAACGAACGAAAAAGCCAACTGAATCGTCGAGGCTTTCAGCTCAACCAGAAGTTACTACGTATAGTTTAATTAAGGAGACTGTTGATGACAATACTGAGCCTTTACCAACACTCTCGCCTTTTAAACACTTTAAGCGACCATCGACCACAGACACTCCCATCGACAAGGATAAAATTCGAAAGCGGAATAAGAACAGAAGACGCCGCCCTCCACTAGCTAATATTAACCAAAACAAAGAAGGTGGTATCAGTACTCGAAAGTACTACACATCTACGACAGAATTACCACAAACTACAGAGTCCGATGAGGTTCACACCATAAGACCAAGAATCAGGCCCGCAAAACTAAAACAACAACCTAACTTGACCACTCCTAGTGTATCTACTGATTCGACAACCAGCGCGGTCCCAACAATCTCGCCAACAGCTCCAACAATTATAAAAAAGAAGCTAGTTCGTCGTCCGTTAACAACCGTTACTGATAAAATTGAAACTACCTCACACTCTTTCAAAGACGATGACACTCTTAAAGATTCTTCTATCATGAAAATTGCAAACCGTTTGCAATATCCAAAATATGACGATATTCAAGACTTTAGTCACAAACAGGATGAAAAGGATACTCCAACTAGTGACGTAGATGTCAGTTTAGAATCTGTAAAATCGAGTGCAGAGGCTGCTAAATCATTCGCATTCCACAAGGATGTGAAACCAATTGAAGCGAAATTAGAAACTACAACAGAATATTCCCGGGTGACCAATGACGTGACTGAATCGACTTCTACAAGTCGGTCAGAGACAACATCAAGTAATGTTGGTAAAATACAAAGGCCTAGACTAAAAAATAAGTTCAATCGCACAAGATTTAGCGTTAAAGATTACAGAAATCGTTTGAGTTCGACAACTAGCACTACCGAAAGATCGACTGAATCAACCCCTAAACTAAGATTCCCTCATAGGAAAACCACAACTGATTTTAATAGCGAAAGTGAAACTACAACTGAAAGGAAGAAATTTATGCCGAAAGATTCACGACATAAGATAACAAATGGTTCAGAACTAAATGAAGAAACTGAGAAGGAAATTCATTCCACAAGACATTCTGCAAGACAGAGAACGACTACTGCAGAAAATGCCGAATCGACTACACAAAAGATATCTTCAAGAATAAGAAATGGAATCCGTAGACCAAAACCAACTGAAGAGACCACTGAAACTTCAAGCCCAACTACAGTTCACAGCAAAAGGCCTCTAAGAAAGAAAATAATTGATTCTGAGCTAGGGGAATCCGTTCAGGATATATCTGTGACTGACAGCACGGTTAACTACGATCACAAAAACGACATCACATCAGAAAGGACTCGATCTGAGAGCGCCATCATGAAAATAGCTGATAAAAAGCATCATGACCACCACATAGAGCATTTGTTCGAGCATTCCAAACGGGTTTCTGACCTGACACTTGCCGCGAGCAAGGATTACAATACTCCTGGTATGTTCAAAACTGTATCTTCGAATAGCAGAAGGATACCGAACTACTTCACAATAGCTACCGACGACCCGATTTTGCCTATCGAGGCTTTCTTCCCTCAGCTAAACCAAAAGAAGGAATCGTAACGTTCCTAAGTAGTTAAGTGTGCAAAACCAAATCCTTTTTGACTGCCAAAGTTATTAAACTTCATCTAAGTTATTGTGTTACTGGGTGTATTATGTTTTAACGTTAATTTTCATTCATAGACAATTAATTTTTGAAATTTAAATACAACAAAAAGTGGAATAAGGCTATGAAATCGTAGATCATATTTTTAACAATAAAGTTTTTGGAACCCAAAGTTATAAGTATGACAGAATCACTAAAATCTAGCCAGACCGCGTTGTATCAGATTGTGTCACATTACATTGTTTTGATAGACCATGATCAACAACATACCTACATATTAATGAAAATAGAATGTAGTAAGTTATATTGTACGCTTTATTTGAGATTGAAATGTATTCTCAAAGTAATTTTCTATCGAACACTGTACTTATGTAGTTTATTTATTTCACATTATTATGTAAGTAGCTATATCGGGTGTAAAAAAAAGCTTAACGAAGCCAAATACCTCATATTCTACGTATTATTACGATCATTTTTTCTTTTACACTATACCTGGGAAATGACGGGTTACCGAGTTATTGACAGTCAAAGTTGCAATTTTTTTTCAAAGATTTTTTACAAAATTGACTTCTGTTTGATAATACTAAACTTTTTTACAAAGAAACATGATCCGCTTACACACACAGGCATAGTCTGTGGCGTGCGCGCTATACATTGCGAGTTAGAAATAAGTTATATTTTTTTATACCCAAAAATAAAAGTCATTTCCCAGCAATTATTTGTTTTGCATTCTACTTGGTTTTATGTATAGAACTCGTGGTTTAAGGCTTCGTTAAGCCTTTATTACACCCTGTATTTTCACTATTTGTGTACTATTTCAGACTGTCCTCATAAGTCGGTGCTCATAGTTATTAGTATGTAAGATCATTGCGTATTTGTGAAGTGATATGAATGATTGGCCAAGTTTAAATTGATTAGTTTAAATCGTATTAAATCATAAAATGAACAATGTAATATTGTGAGGATGGCTGCGTGTGTGAAGCGAGTGTATGGAAATAAATATTTATGTTAAACCTTAGTTATTAACTGTGTAAATAAACGACTTTCGTAACAATAATGTGCTTTATTTGCTCTTAAGATAATATAACAAGTATTACGAATACATTTTAAATTGGTATCATAATTCACTTAAAAAGTTGCCAGTTGTCTGCAATTACAAGATTAGGTTTTAGGACATTACAGCTATTTTAATGTTTGCATTGCATCAGTGTCAGCTTTCAAATTGACTAAATCTTGGGCTGCCAAACATTTGTCAGAGACTATCTTGGACATCATTCAATATTGTAAATTTTTGTTTTTAGCAATTCCATGCAAGGTTTAATTGAAGATAAATAACACTTGAAAAAAAATCATCGACCTCAGGCGGGACTCATCGAATCCACGTCCCATCGCATACCGGGCGAGTGCTTTACCAACTAAGCTACCGAGGACGTCACGTGACAAGATGAAATTCCTCAAGTGTTTTTTCTCGCTGTCAAAGCCAGCGTATTCTGATCAATGTTGTAGCTATATGTATAGCTGAGTAGTATACTACCGTCAACACCTACTAGTACGGTTTTATTTGATATTTTAATAGTGATTAATCAGGCGTTATTACTATTTTTATTCTGTCAAAAAGCTTCTTTATTAATGCCGACATGATGTCCATTGAAAGCACACTACCTAAGTCATGGACAGTGGTATATAGGAAACCAATTTATATTAGGTAGCAATGGGCAAGTATCAATTACAAAATAATTCAGAATTCATACATAAGGTATTTTATTTTTGAACTGACAACGATTACGATACAATGAAACAAAATAAATACTTTATATTAACCAGCGTTAGCCTCCTCAGCCTTTATCTTGCTCATCTTCTGGATACACTTCATCGCGGCGTGGTGGATATTTTTGTCCAGAGCATCTGTGGAATAAACAGGTAATTATTATTTAAGGCAATCATCTGTCAGGAATTAGTCGAATGGCGATGGCGAATTATCACGCCCACAGAACTAGTAAGACTTGCTACGCTTCCCTGTTCTGTGATCACGCCGCTAAACCAGCCGGGTTGTCAAAAAAAAAACATCAAAATGCAATGCATTTTTTTATAATCTTTCCATATAATTATAATTGAATTTTTTGGATGCTTAATGAGTTAATGACATATTGTAATTAATTAACTTTCCTTTAGACTTATTTGCATGCTATTGTAGATGGGTAAAAAGGTGATTCATAATATTATTTTTTAACATCGACTTGGTATTGTCTCAACCCTAATTAATGGCAAATAAACTATTTGTATTAGTATTTCCAATATCGTCCTTATCACTTGCAATAAAAGTTGACTCTCATTATTACATACATAGGTACATTAAATTAACATTATCAGAACTACTTACAAATCTTATGCTGCCCTTTGATTGGGAACCGGAGGCGCAAGCTGATAGGGTTCGAGCAAATGAACACATACGGACTGTCATTTTCTCCATCCGGATACCTGGCGAATACAAGTTATATAAACATTTAAAATTAAGAAACAATACAATATGAATCGCAGCCATTACAAACCGGTAAATGGAGATCATAGAAGTCATATTTTGGGTCTGTCTTTTTTATTTGAAGGGACTTTTACACGTTTAGTATTTTTTCAGTCCAGTCCATTAATCTGGTAAGAAAAGATTTGTCAGATTATTTGATATGATGTCACTGGCGGTATGATCAGGGAATTCTGAGACTCCAGTGATGCGTGTAGAACTGCGCAGAGAAATAGATAAAGATTTCTAACCATAATCGATGTTCAATGGAACGGGTTTGACTTGAATTTGGGTTTGGTTTGACGCGATTGCGACCGTATAGACGTGCCCGTCGTCAGTATCATAATCAGTTATAAGGCTGGCTTTGGCTTATTATATCAGTTATAATAAGCCAAAGCCAGCCTTAATTCTGATAAAGGTGGTTTTGTTTGTGTGTCTGTAAATGGTTTTAATTCTTGATGTAAGGGCAAGTTTCTTGATGATCTATGATCTTGAAAGACTTGGAGACGTTTTTTTGAAGCATTCGAAATGAATCTTGAATTCGAACACGAATACGATTCGTGTGCGAATTCTATTTCTATCACTCCCAATTTTACGCATTTTTGAATCACTCGAATTCTGTGTTCCTGTTATGGTAAAATTCTTTAACTATTTTCGTTTCACGCAGAAAATATTTAAAACCGGAATGCAAAAACTTATTATTTTAAAAACCGGCAATGAATCGCATGGAACGGAACGAAAAAAAAAGTTTTTAATCTGTGAACCATATGTTTACTTGTCAAAGTCATACTTCTAAACTTTCTACTAGTAGAATCGAAATACAAGTGGGTCGGACCACTCGTTGCAGAATTCACAAAATGAATTTTCAAAAATAGCGATTTTAGTCATTCGCATGCGAATCTTGCCATTTCGTATTCGAATTGGAATTCGCATGATTCAAAAATACGTCTCTTGATCAGTTTGTCTTACTTGGAGTGTAGAACGTAATTCCGAATCATGTTTGACCGATGTAATTTTTCACAGAAACTGTTGACAGACATAGAAAGCACGCTTCGTCGAAGCGCGGTATCTTGTATAATGTATCCCAAAAATTTGTTTCGGCTTACTCAAACCTTAATGTTGTATAGTAAAAAAGCTTTTGTCAAAGATACTTTCTGCCGACCGCGCTTCGACGAAGCATGCTGTTTTGTTAGGACAAATCATAGCTAAATAAATAGTTCATAAAAGAGTTCAAAAACAACCGCTCAGACAGCGACAGCGCCCCACTCCCTCCACCGAAGCGGAGGGCGAACGATCATCGAGGGCTGACAGTGAACCACTGCCGCCCGCCTCACGCTCAGGGCGCCGCGCCACACCTCATCAACGCGGCTGTTGGGACCTCACGTAGTGTGAAAGTCTAGCGAAGAGCTTACTATAGAAATGATCCTATGAAGTAAGGTCTTGTCCAATCGAGCCGACACCGGCCGGGTCATTCTCCGGAAAAATACTTACACACCGCGATGTAGAGTTGGATAGCGACATCTATTGACAGTGTTTGGCAACTGACACAAACAATGTGCAATGCATCTTTTAAATGCGAAGCGGGATTAAATAACTCAAAGAAATTTAGAATTATTAAATTACTAGCTGTAGCCCGCGACATCGCTCGCGTGGTCTTTAGTTTATTCAATTTATCCCACGGGAACATTTAACCGTGATAAAAAGTATCATAAATGTTAATTCATATCATATTCTATGTGTGCAAAATTTCATCCAAATCCGTACAGTAGTTTTACGTGAAAGAGTAACAAACATCCATACTCACAAACTTTTGCATTTATAATATTAGTAGGATTATTAAATAGGTAAATAAACAAATATATCCTACTAGAAAACAAAAAAAAAATAACATGGTCTAGCTAGATTACATCGAGCTGTACAGCAGAAATATGGACCATCTTTCTATGAAACTAGTAAGTGATTTTTCACTTACATTGATTGAGAATGAACTGACAAGTCATGAAAATTCTTGCCCATACTAAAACAGTACAGATACAGGTTAAAAATTACAAAAACATTTCTCCTCTTTGAAGTCCAATCGATGGAATTTTATTTTAAGGGGAGTTTCACACCATAATCATTTCATTAATTAATTAATCAGTATTTATGGGTTCGATTCATTAATCAGGTAAGATAAATGTTTGATTGTCTATGAAATGCGATAACTGGCGGTCCACTGATCTGGAATTTAAATTTAATTTTGACGACCTCCGTACCCGAGCGGCGAGCACGCCAGACTTTATATGGCGCCGCCATCTCTGAGGTTCCGGGTTCGATCCACGGTCGGGTCAATGTAGAAAACGAACTTTTCTATATTGCCTTGGGTCTGGGTGTTGTGGTACCGTCGTTGCTTCTGATTTTTATACCACTAGTGCTTTCGCTACTTACCAAAGGATCAGAGCAATGTATGTGATGTTGTTCAATATTTACTATATTTATTATTATTAAATTACTTATGACCAATTTTTAAAGTGCTATGTAACTTTTATCCAACGAATAAAATTTACGGTTCGACATATCATATTCTATACGAAAATTGCAACATTTCAAACTACGTCGCATAATAGTTATCTTTTTTTTTAATTTGAGATGGGCTTACTCTTGACCCCAATCTTGCTCTAGCTAGAGCATAGTCATCTGGCTATTAAAATTGGGCCTTAATATTTCAAAAATATCGCAATTCAAGTCCAACATTTTTGAGCGAACACAGAGAACACAGAAACAATCCATTAATATATCTTTATATTATAGCTTTTGTTACTTATTAATAAATTAATTAATTCTGTAAACGGAGGCATATAGGTATTAGTGTCGTTTTTAAACTGAATTAAGTGGTTGTAATTAAGCATCGCTTCGCTGTGTTATTGATACTTTCAATGGTATGGGACTATGGGTTGAAAAGATGCACATTGTGCTAGTTTCAAAGCGCTGTCAAGAGATGTCGCTATCACTTTACCGCTTCAATCCTACATCGCGGTGTGTAAGTATTTTTCCGGAGAATGACCCGGCCGGTGTCGGCTTGATTTGGCAAGACCTTACTTCATAGGATCATTTCTATAGTAAGCTCTTCGCTAGACTTTCACACTACGTGAGGTCCCAACAGCCGCGTTGATGAGGTGTGGCGCGGCGCCCTGAGCGTGAGGCGGGCGGCAGTGGTTCACTGTCAGCCCTCGATGATCGTTCGCCCTCCGCTTCGGTGGAGGGAGTGGGGCGCTGTCGCTGTCTGAGCGGTTGTTTTTGAACTCTTTTAAAGATACTAAAGTCATGGATGGATATCCATTGTCCATCAAACTTGGCTAAATAGTGATTAACGGACACATGTTTTCGGTCGCAATCTTCTTATTAAGGTGATCACCCATCTATGAACACTGCAAGACCACTGCAACCATCCGCATTATGCGACCGATGCGCTCGCTGGTCGCGGCTAGGTGCGCGAGGTTCTTTACGGTTTCATACAAAAAATTCTAAAACGCAATGACTCCGGTGGTAGCGGGTCTTGCAGTGTTCATAGATGCGCGGTCATCTTATGCGGACATGTCATGTCTGTGGATTACAAAAACAGACAGTAATATAAGACAAGATCATTAGACCGCCAGTTACAGCATACCACAAACAATCTGACATCAATCTCGCCTGATAGAATAAAATCAGCCCTCCCAGCGTTGTTATTCAGTAATTTTAATACTTAAATTGTCATCGTCTCAAAGTAAAGAATTCACGTCTTTGTGTTACGAGTTATCTGAAACTGATTTTGTTTGTCTGTCTCTTACTACAACACCCAGAAACGAGCAAGTTAAGAAAAGTTTATTTTCTCGATTGAATCTTACCCCGGCGGATATCTTGGGCATGCATTTAGGTTAAAAATATGGCTTTTTGTAGCGAAATGTCACTTTTATGATTTCTATGATTAATAATTTAAATGTTTTATTGACAATTTCTTCTACATCATTATGGCCTTTAATTCAAGTCTGTGTTGATAACTCTAAAATGTGTTATATTAGTTAGCAAATGTTCTTTACTCACAAAATTAACGCAATCATAATTTAGGTACAAAATCGTTTCGACCGGGTTACACCGACGTGGTCACAGGCTGACTGACCCGATGTAACCCGGTCAAAACGTTAGGCAAAAAAGGTAACATTTAGTACCTAATTTATGAGTGCGTTAACTCCCCTTTCATTGAAAAGAAATTATTTTAAATTATGCCAAATAAAGGCTTTTCATTTAATTTTATTTCAAATAGAATGACTAAAGTCTTACTTCTTCTGATACTCCTCTTCAGGCAGACAGTCGTCGACGTTGACGCAGCCCAGCAAACAGCCAGTCGGGTAGAACGATGGGAATTTTATCTGCTTGTCTGGAATTAACATTATTATTCATTATTATTTTACATTATAAAAATAACTAATATAATGTATTATCATTCGTTTTCTGTTGAAGACCGTTTGTTGAAGAAGTTGATCGTTTAACCGTTTTTAAAGATAATGGTACGGAACCCTTAGTGCGCGAGTCCGACTCGCACTTGGCCGGTTTTTTATTTTAAATACTTTTGGTAGTTTTAGTGACTTAATTACATATTTTTACCGACCACAAAATTTTGTTGCGACGTCGAATACATTATCTGAGATTTTATGTTTTAATTGCCCTGTTTATAACTAAGTAACCATTGGAGCATAGTAAACTAACTTTCTAAATAAAATGACATTAGACTTTATACTGGGTGTACAATAGAATAGGACACTCCTTAAAACCTCGAGATCTGATGGTTGAACTTTTTGTATAGGAGCAACATCGAAATCAATAATCTACCTTCTTTCATAAAAGATTTAAAATCATATAACAGCTTTATTTAAAAGTCCGGACTGTCTCATTATATGTACATATAATTAAAAATCACGAGCTTTAAACTGAAATTATTTTTTCTAAAGTTAAGTTTATTATACTAACTTGTTTTTATTTTAAATTTCATTTTCATGTTAGTTGCTCCATACAATCTTACTCGTATAATGTTAGGAGCATTGGAAAAAAAAACACGATATCGATGTTGGTCTCATAGGATATATAGTTGATATCAGCAGCTGATCACGTGGTTTTAAAGAGTGTCCTATTCTCTTGTACAGCATGTATACCACGGTTTATGAGATACAGCCTGGTTACAGACGGATAGACAGACAGTCGGAAGGACAGCGGAGTCTTAGTAATAGGGTTTTACTCTTTGGATACGGAACCCTAAAAATAGTGTTGTCCTACCTGGATACAGCACGCGGTACCGGTTCTCGATGGTTCGGATGACTTCCTGGTCGGGCGGCTTGGCGGTGGACGCGATCCACAGCCGCCCACGGTGGCTCGAGTACCAGACACGACCCTCATGCCTGCAAGCACAAAATAGTTCATGATGAATATAATTCGATAAAATAATAAAATTAATATTTAAATATCAAGACTAAATAATAATACTAAGAGTGTGCTCATGAGCTGCATGAGCTCATACCACCATCACCTTTCTTCCATCGGACATCCAGACGCACGGCCGGCTACCATCCGTTCTTAGTTGATATACCCATAATCCGCACTAAGCGCTTCTAATCATCTTTTATAATGCGCACAGCTATAGAGAGGAATTCCCTGCCTGCGTCTGTATTTCCGAGTGCACATAACCTGACTCTTTTTAAGTCCAGAGTAAATAGGCATCTTCTGGGCAAGCTCGCTCCATCGTAGATCCCATCTATGCTCTAGAGCAAGATTGGGGTCAAGAGCAAGCCCATCTCAAATAAAAAATAAAAAAACTAGAATTTATCATTATAGTACAAGTCAGTCGCTTCTATGAAAACGCGCGGTTTGGACAGGCACAAGTAAAGTAAAAGTATGCCTCCCTTTCTTATAAATTAAAATATAAAAGCACTAACGGCCTTACTACAAAAAGATAGACTAGGTTTGAGCACTTGCCCAAAGATTAGTCAACCAATTTGAAATGTTGACACATCAGTCATTCAAGACATATTACTAACAAACATTTCGAATTAGTTGGCTAATCTGTAGACAAGTGTTTAACACTAGTCTATCTTTTTGTAGTAAGGCCATAAGTTTAGGGATTAAATTAACTGCCATAACTACAGCAACTTTTTATGGGATCGATATTAAAATCTTGAAAAATAACCTTATGTAAGAGATATTGCGTAAAGTAAACAAGAAATAACTATTAATAATTTAATACGAGGTTATTAAAATTAGCTTATCTGGTTTAGTTTAGGGACCTCAAAGCAATGAAATAAAAATAATGGCCTAATTCTGGTGCTTATTATAATGTTTGTTACATTTCACAATCACGAACTATGGGCAAGCAGGACATCGTTGGAATACTCGGAATCTAAATACATAACAGACTGCATGCATATTAATTTTAATTCTATTATTGTCCTATTTAATAACAATAATTTATCCGATCCAATTATTTTCGATTGGATTCTAATTTGAATTAAAAGAGTTCAAAAACAACCGCTCAGACAGCGACAGCGCCCCACTCCCTCCACCGAAGCGGAGGGCGAACGATCATCGAGGGCTGACAGTGAACCACTGCCGCCCGCCTCACGCTCAGGGCGCCGCGCCACACCTCATCAACGCGGCTGTTGGGACCTCACGTAGTGTGAAAGTCTAGCGAAGAGCTTACTATAGAAATGATCCTATGAAGTAAGGTCTTGCCAAATAAAGCCGACACCGGCCAGGTCATTCTCCGGAAAAATACTTACACACCGCGATGTAGAGTTGGATAGCGACATCTCTTAATAGCGTTTTGAAACTTAAAACTAGTACCGCCGCGCGCACGCGTCATTCTCCACGTGGTGATTAAAGGTCGACGGCCGCACGCGCACATGTGTGTGACGTCACAGTTAGCTGGCATTGAGCCAAAAATTGTAAAGAAATGATATTACGTATCATCGCGGCCCATTGAGTACAGACAGAATTCTATGAATTTCATCAATGTCGAGGTCAAGCGGTTAGTTATTATCACAGATTTATGAGACGCAAAGTCTATTATTATTGGTAAGACTGATCCTTGGAGAGTTTGCGAAAAAAGAATTACCTATCAATATTATAAATATGAAAGGACCATCACGATTTATTTCACACACATAAATTGATATTGGTCTAACACATAGGATTAATAATAGGATTTTTTATCCCTTTTTGTGTTCACGTGGAATGATTATTTATTTATTCCTCTTTGGCTCAGTTATGCGGTCTTATTCCCGTAGTTTATAAGTAGGTAGTCAAAATCCAATTTCGATTTGTTACATTAATTTATAAAACTAACATAACTTAAGCTTTAAATATGTAGTTAAACTGACAAAAAGTTCAAAATGCTCATCAAAATGAAAAAAGAAAAATCTTATTTCAGTTTAATCCATTTTCAGACGCATTATTACGAGCTAGATGATTTTTTTAGTTACCTATACCCACTTACCGTTTATGTTGCGTTGCCTGTTACAACATAATCCTAAATTTTTTGGACATCCTGTATTTACTTTGTTGTTTTCTGAAAGTTGGAAGACCTATCTTACCACTGTACTATCACAACGACCTTAACTGCAACAATCAAATCATGGTGATGTGTTGTCTTTTATACTCCAGTGCCAACCCTGGTGGACTTACCATAATATACATGATAACTAGAAGATATGTTCATGATAAAAAAGTAACTGAAGTCAGGAGGCCTAATATGAAAGCGCATCGTTCGGGCGGTCGTATTATCCGACCAAATGAAAACATCCATTTCCCCGTATTAAAGGTTTGACAATTTATGAACAATTGAAAACGGATGTGTTTTTTACACGGCTAGATTGATTTGGTCATATTTTATCAAAAGATTGACACATGAGACCATTTTAATTTGTTAGGTTTATACGACCGAACTAAAGATACACTTTCGTGCTAGGCCCCCTGAACTTATTAAATTGTATCGTGTATATACAGTCTGTCCGGGTTTTGACCGGCGATAATTTAAGGGCTTTTAATTCATCAAATTTTATCAACAAAAACCCCCCATCTAGGGGTATAACTCTCCCCCATTTAAAATGGCAGCCATTTTTTTTTATGGTATAGCATAACAACACCTGGAATTAATATGGATTTGAAGGTCCTAAACATTATGAAAAAATATTTATTAGAAAGGTAATAATATCGCCTATGAAGTTAAACAAAGATCAATTTTAAAAAAATAACTGTAATAGAGAAAAAAAAAATAAGAAACTTGCTGAAAAATTATCTAAATTTTTCCAGTTTTTTAAACGTATTAGAAAATCTCATAATGTATCACATAATACAAAAATAAAGTACATTTATGGGGCATTTATAGTTTTTGTAATACGTTTAAAAAACTGGTAAATATAGTCAATTTTGCAGCAAGTTTCGTATAATTTTTTTTTTCTTTATGACAATTATTAATTTTTGAATTGGTCTTTATTTTATATGATAGGCAATAGCATTGCCTTTCAAATGAATCTTTTTCCATAATGTTTAGGCACAGATCCATATAGATAGTATTTTTTTGCATGCTATACCATAAAAGTTTTAAAATATTGAAATGGCTGCCATTTCAATGGGGGGGGGGGGGGGAGTTAGAGACAACATGAGGGGTTTTTTTGAAATGGCTGCCATTTCAAGAGGGGGGGGGGAGTCAGAGAGACAACATGAGGGGTTTTTTGTCGATAAAATTAAATGAATTAAAAGCCCTTAAATTATCGCCGGTCGAAACCCAGACACACTGTATATACCCTAATTTTCCCTAT
The DNA here is from genome assembly GCA_950371115.1 of Anania fuscalis. NCBI lineage: Eukaryota > Metazoa > Arthropoda > Insecta > Lepidoptera > Crambidae > Anania > Anania fuscalis. Next base: position 12,057,957 of record OX493343.1, on the reverse strand, counting down.
TTTTCTTTAATAAAAGCTAAATACTATCTTTAATAAAAGCTTCAATAACTTAACTAATTTGTAAACAGACTATAATCTATCTTTAGTTATCAACAAGTTCTAGTTTAATTTATGTATTACTTATTCTCGGCAATGTTTGTCTTTCTGCATAATTACTATTTAAAATGACACTGTTTATTGAATAACTATTTGTGCATTTATAAAACAATAAGAAACCACCTCAATTTATTAAAACAATAAATAAATAAATATTTTTAAATAAATAAAAAAATAAATATAATATTTGCCAAAATAAAACATTTGCCGTGTTAAATTTTGTCTTAATGAAACTTCATCTACATCACCAGCTTATATCAGTCCACTGCTGACCACAGGCCTCTTCAAAAGGAGGATTTTGCCATAATCGCCACGCTTGGCAGGCGGGTTGGCGATCGCAGTTTGGCCAATGGTGGAGAGGAGACGCTGCTGCCCGTCTTCTTATGGCGGTTCTCCTGTAGTTGCCTCTTACGACACCCATAGGAAGAGAAGGGGTAGTGCTATTCTTTTAATGTGCCGGCACCACACGACACAATGATATATGATGATAATGAAACTTGACGAAGTAAAATTTTGCCAAATGATAATTTGACCAAATTAATAAAGTACTTACATTTTGATCCCCTCGACCAGCAGCGAGGCCCAGGGCTGGTGCATGGACAGGCAGCGGCCCGTGTCGCTCATCTCCTGCAACTCGGGGTCCTGCACGCGCGGCGCTTGCGACAGCATAGCCGAGCCTCTCAATGCAGCCACGTACCCTTGCGGTTCGACCGACGAATCGAACTGTTCAATAAGTAGTTTGTTTCACGTAGGATAAATAAATCAGTTGGCTCATTAGCAACCTTCTTTTATGTCCCATTCTGTTAAACCACGACAACGACAATGCACCAATAGTGACACCATCATACCATCATAATCAATCATTACCATTATCAAAAACGTTATCATCCTCATCATAAAAACAATCATCATCAAAAATCATCAACATTATCAAAATCACAGTCATTATCATAATTAAATATCATCAAAAATCATTATACGAAGAAACATTATCAACCAAAAATTATCATCATCATCAAAAATCATCTCGCCATTAAAAAATTGACAGAATACCATAGACACGAAAAAAAGAGAAAATTTTACCTAATTATAATAATCCCTAAATTGTCTATCTATCTGTAAACCTGACCTGAACCATCCGCAAAACGACCGAAACTCATGGGTACAACGTTAGCCGGGCTGTTATGTTTATTAATTGTTTGTAATTGTATGGTACGCCGAAAGACGAAAACGGCCCGTGGTAAAACGGGCAAGCCACGTGCGCCATAACCAAAATTTAAGATAAATGTGGATAGTCTCATGAAAATACAAGTACGGTACGGTACGTTTTTTTTTATTGATTCATAATCAGAATCGTTTACTGAGCTATCTCCTCAATTTACCTACGCGCTGCCACTTACATCCTGTATATTAATACTAATGTACCTGCAAGATATCAGCGTTGACGCCGGGCGCGACGTCCCTATCACTAGCGCCCGAGGTCAGCAGGTCGTGGTTGAGGAACTGGCTCCCCGGCCTAACGCCTCCGCCGGTCATCTCGCGGATCTTGTCTTCATCCACGTCGTAGTCTATGGTGTTGTCTTCCACTACTTGGCGACCTGGACCAGAGATTAAGCTTGGTTTTTGCACCAAAGCATAGATCAGTGCGTTCTTTACTTATGAATGGTAATTAAAGGTAAGAAGAGAAAGGAGAGGATTTTTGGGAATCCCTAGCTAGGTAATTCCGCTATTTTATACGCCCGGTGTGTCAGTACAAACTTCTTAGCAAGTTTATTAGGTGTATTTATTTATTCCTTTGTCCAAAAATTAACCTATAGGAAACTGCCAATGTGACATTTGACGTTAGTTTCAAGAGTACCGCGCGCCAATCTAGCTAGGTGCAATGCACGGCACGGATGTTGAGCGTTCGAGGGAAGAGTAAGGATCACTTTACGCATATTACAAGTCGATCATCGTATCAAAAACGCGTGTGTTGCTCCGCGAGCAACCAATTACGGCCTCGGTGGTGCGGACGCGTCGCGCGACTTTTATACAATCACGTAATCGTAATAATCACCTGTAAACCTTTCGATTACCGCTCAAGATCCGTGCCGCTTGTTGTAAAGCGTTATAGCCTCTCTAAGATATTTGAGCCGACTAACATCTGGTGACCAAAACACTAATAATTTAAAGTTATATTTGGCTAACATGTGACTTTGATGTAGGTTCCTGATATTTTCCTTCGGCACAAAATACCGTTTATTTGTATGTACTGTCCTGCAATAGAGTCGGTCTCTTACCAGCGAAATCAAAAGTCATCTTCTTCGTAAGCCGGGAAGCGTGCTTCTTCTCATGCAGCGACTGCTGGTACTTCTCCAGTTTGTCCTTCTCTGCCGGGTTGAGCCACACGCTGCCCGCGTTGAAGTAGTCGCTGTCGTCGTCCGTGACGCGCGTGCGACGCTCGCTAGAGAATACGTGGAACCGTCAAGTAAAGTTGGCCTACAAATAATGTTTAAATATCTTCAACCGATTTTAAACTTTAGGTCGTACCCTTAAAGTGTTTTATAAATTGAGGAAAAGTAGAGAGCATGTCCGTGTTTTTGGGAGAATTGGAGGTTGGTGTTTTTTGGTACTTCTCCTGTTTGTCCTTCTCCGCCGGGTTGAGCCACACGCCGCCCGCGCTGAAGTAGTGATGCGCGTGCGACGCTCGCTAGGGAATATGATGCACCGTGAAGTTTGTTCTAAATATTCAAAATGTTCTAGTGGCAATTATTTCTTCAGCCGATTTTATACTTTAATGCCTACAGTTAAAGTTTAGTATCAATTGAGAAGAATAAAACTTACAACACAAATATAGTTTAAATTAAAAAAGGTTTTACATTACTTTTGGCTAAGGGTACGCTTTTTTGTACAAATGACAGTTAATTTTGTGTGTCAATTTGAAACGGCACGTGCTAATGTACCGGGAGCTAATGTTTGACGTATACTGCTTAGGACAGGCTGTCTTGCGGCCATTACTTATTTAGGTTCCATGAATTATTTAGTACTCCAAGAGACTCAGCTTGCGTATCATTAATGCGAGTACCTGGTGCGGTCAAACTACAAGAGCCTACCGCGTGCGTATCATTCATGAGAGTACCTGGTGCGGTCGTACTCCAAGAGCCTGTCGCTTGCGTATCATTAATGAGAGTACCTGGTGCGGTCGTACTCCAAGAGCCTGTCGCTTGCGTATCATTAATGAGAGTACCTGGTGCGGTCGTACTCCAAGAGCCTGTCGCTTGCGTATCATTAATGAGAGTACCTGGTGCGGTCGTACTCCAAGAGCCTGTCGCTTGCGTATCATTAATGAAAGTACCTGGTGCGGTCGTACTCCAAGAGCCTGTCGCTTGCGTATCATTAATGAAAGTACCTGGTGCGGTCGTACTCCAAGAGCCTGTCGCTTGCGTATCATTAATGAGATTACCTGGTGCGGTCGTACTCCAAGAGCCTGTCGCTTGCGTATCATTAATGAGATTACCTGGTGCGGTCGTACTCCAAGAGCCTGTCCCGCTGGTTGAGCGCGGCCTGCCAGCCCCGCGGCCGCGCACGCTCCATCAGGGACTCCTTTAACTTGGCACTAGATTTCGTCTTCGCGTTTAACTCCTTCTGCTCTTCCGGGGTACAGACCTGACAAATAATAATGTATTAATAAATATTGAAAAACATCACATATTTTGCTTTGATCCTAGAATGAGTAGTGAAAGCACTTGTGTTGTAGAAATAAAAAAAAACGACGGAACCCCAACACCCAGACCCGAAAGTATATCTATTATTCTAGTCTAAATTAACCCACGCTTTTGTATATTTAAGATTACTGTATTTTTTTTTTTAATAATTACTTCAGGAAAACAAAACATTTTGAAAACTTAAAAAACCAAAAAGGCAAATCCATTTTCCCCTTTATCTCACACCCGCTCCTATAAATTTTGTATTAAATATGAAAGGATTGGTGTTGTGTATATCTAGCAGCTAATGCATCACCAACCAGGTTTCCGCAGAAGAGACAGGGCCCAGAGCCCTCCTGCTTGCAGACGACGCGGCCGCATTGCAGGCAGTTGTTGATGAGCTCGTGCTTCGACGCCTGGCAGTCGCAGTGGTGACGGCCTGCAAAGAGTCAGTCTGTAGTAAACCTCGTTCTGGCATACATTATCTCTAAACTTACAGCTTTATATAAAATAGTGGATATATTGTCTCCAGCACTGATCCTGAGCGCTCGGGGAAAACTGGGGATCATCTTGCGCAACTCAAGATACGATATCGTAGCAGAGAGGGGTATGCGCAAAGCTAGCAACCAATCCCGGCCGGGCAGTGAGACGCGTCGCGCGTGCGACTATACCAATCACGCAATCGTAAAGAACCTCTTCGCATTTCACTCAAGATCTGTGCCACTAGTTCCACTCTTCACATTTCGTACGTTCACATACTTAATGAGATAGACCAGATATAAGTTTAGAGTCCACCAGTCAACCAAATCAAATCAAATATCGTTATATGCCATTAACTAGTCAACTGACATACTTTCAAAACGCAAATATCTACATACCTTTTTTTACAATGAAAGTTCATAGTTTTTAACGTCATTTCTTAACTTCTTCAATCATTTCTTTGCAATATTTTTTGATTTCAAAGTTTACTTATTTATTAATTAAATGCACTAGTTTTCAGACATTTATCATAAGATATCATGGAATTATTAAAATTAAGGCCCAAAAATATAGTGTAGCCATTCTATAATGGGATAAGAAATAAAATTAATATTACTTCTCAGAAAATACTTATAGTCTTGGTTTTATCACAAAAACTGTATAAGTAAGATCTGTAAGATTTGTACCACATGTCCATTATTATTCAATTGTTATCTATTTTCGCTGGGAGTTGAATGGTAAATAGTAATAAAAGGTTGACTTTTAGCTTGTTTAAAGCTTTATAATAAGTTTTTAAGTACATTTAGTACATATTTTTATTCTTTACCTTTTAAAAGAACCACTTGAACATTTTTCCCTTCTTGGGAGTAGAGGTTGACGAACTTAGTTTTCTTCTTAGACTTGGAGTCAGGCTCACTCTCAACAGGTGGTGGCTCGACTGACACAAAGTCTTGGGTCTTCTGCTGCTTGTTGTTCTTAGATATTTTCTTTTTTTGCTGTTTTGGAAGTGAACTTGCTGAAATAAACAACAATTTTAAAATTAAAGTACCTGTGTGGCTTTTGTGGTGTGGTTTATTTTTATTTATTTATCATGTAGTTCTATGGTATATTTCATTTCTGTAAAATGAAGCAGTTAATGCAATACATTGTATATTGTTTATGTCTAAATCTGAGATTAGATGTGACTTCTGAGTCTTTTAATGTAAAATTCTGTACACTTAAATAAATTTGTTAGTACAAAGTTTAGAAATCACAATGCTTAAGGTAAGCTTAAAAAAACTAATAAATAAATTGTTTATAATATTAAGGTAAGTAATAGGTAAGTATGTCACAAATTGTGCAATATGGTGTGTTTGTTATGGTGTTGCTGGAAAGGCAATGATTAGACAATGTGATTTTAATAATATATTAATATATGATTCTTATTGTAGAAAGTTAACCTTTAATAGTGTTATAAGTTTTAAGAACTAGCTAAACTTACCTCTGCTGGACGTGGATGGGAATTTCCTTTTTACTAATTCAGACACAAAATCCTTATGTTGTGGATTATCAAAATCAAGAAGAGTCTTCAGATACTCGTTTAAATCACCCTCATTTTCAATGGACAAAATGTATCTAAGGGATAAAATAAAAGGTAAATGAAATAATCATACGATTAAGGCAATGTAGTCGGCGTAAATAAGCAAATAGAACCTTATCAAATCGTCAGGAACTTGAAAATCTAAGATTCGGGATAAGCCTTCTGTTAACCATTCTTCCATTGCTAGCGATTTATATAGATTCGTAGTGTATAATTTAATAAAATATGTTCGCAAAACTTTTTTCGAACTCCACGAAACAGCAAGCAAACTTGATTGACTGACACAGGCCACAGCTGATTTTGACATTTGTCATAATAGTGTAACATTATCAAAACGTTTTGTTGACTTGTATGTGCTCATTAGCTAAGCAGCATTGTGTTTTGTTGATATCTTTAGCAATAAATCCAACACAAATTTAAAAGCATACATTTACAAACTGTGTTACCTTCAACTTAGGCCCATTTTACTTTTTCTTTCTAAAGTTGTGAACGGAGCAGGAACGAAACGCTAACCGTCAGCTGTCTGTCTGTCTTTGTCAAATGTTCAATTTGATGGTGACATTTTGACAAAGTAAAAAAATATTTGTTTGATTTCGAAATTAAAACCATTTGAGGTAAGCAACTTATATAAAGATTATATGCATGCGATTTCATTTGTTTACATTATCCAGTTTTTAAATATTATATAAAATCCCTAGCCATTGTTTCATTATTTGTTGTTTACGTAATTTTATAACCTCTTCGATCCGATTTTAAGGATAAACAATGTCGATCTCCCCGTTCCTTCGCATCCCTGTGACAGACATCACTGGTGGCATCGTATCGCACCAGATGCTGGGCAAATGCCAGAAAGAGGAGGCCCGCTACATGGAGTGCCTGGAGGCCTACGGAATTGACCGTGGTACCGCTAAATGCTCCCACTTGTTCGAAGACTTCCATGAATGCCAGACGATGACCAAACAGTTTAAGAGGTTTATGGTAAGTTTTATTCACTGTAATAATTATTGATAAAATTGTTATTAATAACATAATAATAATTTATCCATAAATGAAAAACTTGTATTTATAAGAATAAGATCATAATAGATAGCAGCACAATGATTCGCCTTGAACGCAACAATCCTGGTTTCAGGTCAATTTAAAAAACTAACTGAATTGGCTTGCGTCTGTGTATTTTGTGTGCTCCTGGGTGCCTAGTACCAGTTTTACAAAACAACCAAGTCACTTAAATCGAAAAGTAATACAAATTAACATTTAAAAAAATGTAGGTGACGAGGGCATTTTGTTGCATTAGGCCCTTTGGCAAAATTAATTGTTTGGTAGTTTAAGAAAAGGTTGTTATCTTCTTCCTTCAAGATGATGACTAAATTTTTGTCTGGTGGAGCAGACAGTTCCTTCAAGAGTTTATCTTAGCCTCAGTGTACTTTGTAATAATTCGAAAGCCTCTACCTGATGTATAAAATAGTAACAATTCCTAATAAGCAAAATAATTTTATTAGATTTTAAAGTAACTTGAATAAACCAGTGTAGTATTATTTCTAACTTTCTAGGTTAAGCTTAAGAGTTCATTAAGATCAAATAAAAGGTATGACTCTTAATAACACATTTACAGTCCTCATTTAGAAAATTCATATTTTATTTACGAGGCTATCTAAGCAACATATCAAGTTTTATATTTTCCAACATATTATTATGGTTAAAATTGCATTGTTTCAGGCTATGAGGGCTGAAAGAGACAAGCAAATAGCTGAAGGCAAGCTCAAGGGTGATGCTAAATACCTAAACCCGAAGATCGATAGCTTTTAAATTGGTGTAAATCATGTATAAATTATATTTTAGTTTGTTTTACAATATTTAAGTCAATAAATGTTCAGGTAATCATTTATAAATCAGGTCTTTATTTGTTTAAAAAAGCCCTTCTTTAGACTAGTTCTGTGTTCAGTGTTGCGAACTATGATTTAAGAAGGAATCACAAAATAAAATAGAATAAAATGCATGTAAAATTATGGTACCTAGGTACCTACCTAATTTTTAACTTCAAACAAAACTTACAAAATGAAACACACTAGACACGTGAAAGGAACGTGCTTACACGGCGCTTAAAGCCTTTAACTCATCATTGGTGAAATACATGCGATTACTAAGCACCCTGTATAAATGTGTAACATAAAATTAGTTAAAAACTACTTTGTTTGTGTTCTTTATTAGCATTTCATAACTGACTGAGTTATTTACAAAAAAAACAATATGACAGTGGTTGACAAGTCAATAAACAAAGCTGGTTTATTTCGAAACATTGTCTTACAATAAAATAATATTACAATGCACATATCGCCATTTTTTCGCTCTCCATTCACGGACCTCACTGGCGGGATAGTGTCCCACCAGCTCCTAGGCCGGTGTGCCAAGCAAGAGATGGATATGATGGACTGCATCGAGGCTTACGGGCTGGACCGCGGCATCAAGAAGTGCACAGAGCTGATTGAAGACTTCAAGGAGTGCCATACTTTGACTAAACAGTTTAAGAGGTTTATGGTAAGTACTCATTCATTCTGCAATATTATTTTACTCCTAAGCACATTGAGGTGTACATTATACCTCAATGTCTAAGCATGTAAGTAATGAGAATAGGGTCAAGTAGAAGTCCATAGATTCTCTACCCGAATGTAGCCTATTTTCCGCGATTTTTTGTAGTTTCGTTTATTTTTTTTCAATTATTAAAAAAAAAAGATGGTGATTTGAATACCTACATAATTATGTTGTGGCTCTATCTCTGGTACAGCGATCATAAGTCATGTTTTTTTATATAAGTTTTATCAAACATAATTTACAAAAGTTGAGGGTTTAGAGTTTCTCTATATTAATTTATTCTTTGGTTTAGTTTTGTTTGATAGCTTGTCTATCGATCAATAGAAAAATAATCGCAAATTATAATAGTACGGATTTCGTCTTCTCAGGCGCTGCCTGGCGATAGATCAACTATGACTAGGTACATCAACCAACCAACCATGTTCTTCCGTACAAATCTAGGTTTCCGTTTTTATCAAAGGCTATTGATTATGTACTTTATGATTCATAAAAGTTACTTTCATTAGCTATAGCTAGTCCTACTGAAATAGAAATACGTAATTTAATAAACTGACTTCAATCGGATCGAATGTTAAAATGCTGCGAGCTGCAAAATTGCCTTGAAAAAGTAAAAGGCACCTTTTAGTTCACTTGATTGCTCCCTCTGACTAAGTCCACAAACACGAGACAACCTAGATGAGTTTTATGTCTGAAGGGAATAAAACTATACAATTAAAAAAAAAACCATTAAAAAGTCAGAATATAGAGCCCTTGTGTTGTTTTAGTTTTGTTTGTCATGCATGGCCCTTCTAATAAGTAATGCTTCAATCCACTTCATTATAAATAAATAGAATGTGTATGTACCATAAACGGTAACCATATTTCATGTTTAAAATCTTAGTTACGAGATACTAAGAGTCTATTATATATAATATACTGCACATCCAGATTTGAGCCAATTTAAAATCTCTTTTTTTCTGAATTAACGAACTAGGAATTGAACCAGTTAGGTTTTGCGACCAAGGCAAGCGCCTACTACGCCAATCGTAGGTATAAATAAAATGTATGTAATTTTCTAAAAGTCCCTGTACATTTTCAGGCGATACGCAGTGAACGCGAAAGACAAATCGCAGCTGGAAAACTGACTGGTGAGAACAAGTATGTGACACCCAGAATTGACAGCTATTAACATCTTTCTTTAAATTATTTATGGCGGCTAAAAATGATTTTATACGTTTTCTTTGTATTTCCGACTTAAAATATCTAGAAAATAAAGTTTGGTAAAGCCCAATTTTGGCTACAAAACTTTCTTTATTTATAAAAGTGACGCCTATTTAGTTTTTTTTTGGGTTGAAAAAAAAAACTTGTTTACTGACATAACATTATTATTTTATTAAAACCTTTAATTAATATTATTGTCGTCTATTTCTTGCGTCGAATACCTCGCGTTTTTTTATCCACCGACCGAGTCACGGCCGGTCGACTGTTTTTTGTTCGGAATTTTGGCGCCAAACTATTCATTTACAATCAATCATCTAATCTGCCACACGATCTTTAAGGAATCTATGTGTAATGAGGTAGGTACATTGTTATTTGCTTGCGTAGTTTTGCTCCAAACGTGTCTTGTTTTTAGACGCAGTCCATGATAGAAATGATGGACGACTTCGATTCAAAATTATCGATGTATGTTTTATATCGAAATGAAAACACAAATGTTCGAAAACTTCGATGTTTTGGGTGGCAAAATGATAAATATAATAATTCGTTCATTAGGAAAACATTTTTGGTAGGTATCTTTTAGTTGGGGCTTGGGGTATGCTGCAAATAACCTTTAATGCTGTTTCTTTGTTGACTGACAAATGTTGCCTAGCTTCTGAAATAAATATTTAATAAACTGGCATCTAATAGAATCCATTTTATTAAATCAATTACTTGCATATGGAAATCAATATAGTATATTAGTTTCGATTAGTCGGTGTTTTGAAAAAATATCGATGTAATAAGACAAATAGAATATTATAATCATTAAAATCGGCTTACGTGTTTAGTCTCTACCTAGAGCGCTACAAAGGTACAAACAAATTTAAGCTGATAGACACAATACCCTCATAATTTTATGTTTTGTAGTCGGGTATAAAGGTAACGTCGATTTTTATCTAACATCATCAATCGTCGATCATCGATAAATATTCGCCCATCCCTAGTCCACGATTTACCCTAGCTTGGATTTCGTTTTATTTATGAGGGGCCTGAATAGGTGAAAATGTAACGGAAATGATTAGGACGGCTGTTCTCTGTTTCTGACACGGTTACATATTCCTCGGAACAAAACGACCCGTCAGCGTTTGTTTATTCCACTGGGACTCACTGGGTGATAAAAGATAGCAAGTCAATCGATATATTCTAGGCTAAGGGCCTGTTTCACCATCGAAATGTGAGCCTTGCTCAAGGAGTAAATAATAAAGAACCAAATATGTATGAAGTAATTGGCAGTTACTCTAACTAAACTTTACTAAGCGATTGTGTAGTCAAACACATTTTATGATAAACCTATTTTTTATACAGGGTGTACAAAAGAATAGGACACTTCTTAAAACCACGTGATCAGCTGGTCATATACAACAACTTTTCCTATGGGAGCAACATCGAAATAGTGATTTTATTTTCAGATGCTCAATACATTATCATCGAGGTATGCGAGTAGGTTTATATGGAGAAGCTGAAAATAATTATCGATTTCGATGTTGCTCCCATAGAAAAAGTTGTTGTATATGATCAGCTGATCACGTGGTTTTAAGGTGTGTCCCATTCTCTTGTACACCCTGTAAACATTACATAAAAATACCAGACCAGAGTAGAATAGTATGTAATATTAGTATTAGTAGCACCCACCACGATATTGGTAAGGGATTTCGGTCATGATGTCAAATAAGTAGATTACCTATTTAAAAGGCTTTTATTTTTAGCCCACAATAGCGAGCAGCAATGAAGGTAATATAAACTTCTTCAAATTCCTCAGGTAAAGCTACCAATTGATTGGATTATAATCAAATATTTCTAACATTCCGCAGACATCCATCAAGCTAGATTTGACCCCATTGAGCGAAAATGTCGAAGTGTCTCGCAAAAAATGGTGGACCACATTCCCACAGTGGCAGGTAGCTGGTCTGGCGGACAATCGCCAGATCCTTGTTTAATTATAAATTGCAAAATAATAACGCGACCGCCGCTCATTAAGTTCGACGACCTAAGTGACGAAACACCTCCGAAGGTTGTGAACGACATGCCAAGGTAAACGCCGATCGGTGCCCTCTGATTAGAGCAAAAAATCGCACCTTACGGAACTACGCAGAGTTCCTCGACCCTAATGAGATTTTTGAACCAATAATGGAGCTAACGATCTTTTTTATCCAGGGTAGGTCGACACGTAGGCATAAGGATTAGTGGATTTAGAGGCCGTAGACCCCACGGTCTTGGTCCTCAAACTCGAAAGAATTCGGATTAGGTACCTACCTACAGACTTAAAAATTGATGAATCACGCACGATATCACGAATAATAAAAATCAATTAAGTATAATTTATAGTCCTAAGATGGCCTCTTTTAGCTCTAAATGTAATATTAACTACGTTACAATAATGCAAATAAAATGTAGCTACCACAACCGGAAGTTGTGCGTATGACCACGTGTGTTGTGCGTAATTACTTATTGTAAACTCAAACTGCCTTGATCTTTTATCACTTCGTTATTAATTTATAGAAGATTGATGAGTCCTCTTTATGAGCTAAAAGGGTAAAGATACAAAAATAAATTTGAAATTAATAGATAAAACTCATTGCTCTTAAGTTTAATTACTGGAGCTAATGTCATGTACTTACCTACTGAGTTCATGACATTATATGTTATTCTTTGAATAGATTATTATGTCTATGCTAAGTGTATTTGCATAAAAAAATGATATCTAAATGTTACTGATGTATTTTTTGCCCTAAATCATTCGATCAACTACCTACTTGTAGGTTAGCGAGCGTGTTGTTTAGTTAAGTAGCGAAGCAAAGGCATACGGCCAGACGAGACGAATTTCTAGTGATTCTCAGGGATAAATGTCGATTAATCATGCATGCGCCGGCGCAGGCCATTTGACACTCGATCGTTCGACTACTGCCTGTTATAGTCATCCTCACCACTAGGTACTAGCATCTCAGATTATTATACAGGGTGACTGTATATACGAGGGAACAAACAAGATGTTCTACCCGTTAATATGAACATTGAACGATTTTCCGTGGCTAAGTCGCATGATGAAAATTACTATCTGATGCATTACTCCCTTAAAATTATCGTCGAGGTCGAGTTGTACCCTGAATGACTATTTTGTATGAAAATGTGAACTTTTTTCTTCCAGCCTTAATAATTCCACAACCTACATTGCGGTCTATCTTTGTTAACTAAATAAAATAAGGAAATCTTCAAGTTCTAATATTTTTTTTAAATATCACACATATTATTGCTCTGATCCTATAATGGTAAGTAGCTAAAGCACTTGTGTTATAGAAATCAGAAACAATGACGGTACCACAACACAACACCTAGACCCGAGACAATGAAAGTTCGTTTTCTACATTGACCCGACCGGGGATCGAACTCGGAACCTCAGAGATGGCGACGCCATATAGTCCGGCGTGCTCACCTCTCGGCTACGGAGCGGAGGTCGTCGTTCTTCGAGTAATAAAAATAACAAAATGATTTTAGAAAATACTTAATTGTTACAGAAAAAAACAAAAGATGACAGCGCTCAATTGACGTCTTTCATTGATAACACAGAATCTATGAGTATTTGCACGGAAATATATTTCTGTGAGTATTTGATACAAACAATGTAATATCTTTAAAGCGATTATTCTGATAGGTAGGTACCTACTTAAAAAAATGGTATCGCCTTATTATTCGCGGTCAAAGCGGTCGAAGCATTATAATTTCAAAATCAACTGTTTTTTGTTGATGCCCGGCGTTCCGTATTTACATGAGAACAGATATTTTCAACAGACGTTATGTAGGTAGGTACTATGTTTAGTGATCGACCATGCCCATACAGTTGCCCAATGCGATGTATGAATGTTTGTTACTCTTTTACGCAAATCACTGAACGGATTTGGATGAAATTTTGCATAAATACAGAATATGATCTGGATTAACATATAAGTAGGATATTTTTTATCCCTTACATGTTCCTGTGTGTATTAAATAAACTAAAGACCACGCAAGCAAAGTCGCGGGCAACAGCTAATATTATTTTAAGGTCATAGGTATCTGTTACCGAACCTTTTTTTTACGGAACCAACATCAAAATTAGAAAAAACTCCACGCAACAGTAACGGTCGGCGGTTTTGTTTGGGGAAAGTATATTTTTTGCGATTCATGTTAATCGCATAAAAATTAAAAGTTGTCGTAGTTAAGTGGCAGAATCACCCTCTAAAAGGAAGTAAACTTATGAATTAGGAATAATTAGTTAACGCCACAGTCCCATTATGTATTCTTCATTAAACTTAAATAAAGTTTACTCTAATAAATAAATTTAAAAATGAAACCTTACTACATTTAAAAAAATTTGGGTGATCAAAGTGACAAGTTAAAAAAGGCAATTTTATATCCTGAGAAAATAGGAGTGAAGTCGTGTCAAAAAGCGAGTCACAAAATGTGTCAGACAGTTTTAAAAAAATATCAAAATATTGAATTCATTCTAGTCATTTATCGGAATTTTCCACGCCTTTCAGAGCCTGTTTGAATACATTTATTCCGTAGCCCAGTTTTATGTTTTTTATGATACCTATTTATAATATTTTCATGATATTTTTGGTAAAACAAACCGATAGGAAAATTGTCAAAAAAAATATTTTATTTTTGTCTAGGGAGTAAATACAGAGTTACATAATAATAAAATAAATAAATATTGAACAACACCACGTCCATTGCTCTGATCCTAAGGTAAGTAGCTAAAGCACTTGTGTTATAGAAATCAGAAACAACGACGGTAGCACAACACCCAGACCCGAGCCAATAAAGTAAAGTTCGTTTTCTACATTGACCCGACCGGGGATCGAACCCGGAGCCTCTCGGCTGAGATCTTCAGATATTTGTGTAGGTACAATTACCTTTATCTCTAACTAAATCCTACATAAACCTTTTTTGTCTACAACTGTGTGCGCGACGTGAGCTTAAAGGACTACTCGAAAGTACCTAGGTAATACAGCGTGTAAAATAAATGGTCAGCAGCTGAGCAGACCTATTTTAGGATATGGTTTTGCTCATTGTGGATAACATTTTTTTTCATATGGCAAACTTGTTTTTAACATGATGAGCACGACTAATATGGAAATCTGTGGTACAACCAAATGCTGACTGAAATTAGGTTGGTAAACCTTTTATTACAGCTTGTTTAAATGGTGTTACTTAGGTAGACGATAGACTTCCATCGATTGTTTTTCTTATAAAAAAATGGACCAGTGGTGAATCGAGAAAAAGGGAAAAGTATCTACATATCGTTGTACTCAACAGCTTTCTTTCTAATCTACATGAATATGAAAACGTAGGAAATTTTACTATTTTTGCATATATAAATCACATTTACTTGACAGAAAACATAGTTACATGGAGTTTGATTGATAATGCAGTAAACTGAAACGAAAATGT
This sequence comes from Anania fuscalis, assembly GCA_950371115.1. Lineage (NCBI taxonomy): Eukaryota > Metazoa > Arthropoda > Insecta > Lepidoptera > Crambidae > Anania > Anania fuscalis. The sequence continues at coordinate 12,042,861 of OX493343.1, read as the reverse complement.
GATGAAGTTTTTAATAATCCGCACCCGCCATAGTGACAAGCCGCATTTGTGTATTTTATTTCAATTTGGCGTCGCATGATAAATCCTAAGAATATAGATAGAGGACACTAAAATAAACAAAAAATGACATTTATGTAACATAACGTCCTAATGTCGTTTCGCTGCAAATAACACGCAAAAATTTACATAATCCTAGTGAATAGGCTACGGAAGAATAAAAATGAACTGGTTAGGTAAGTATAACCATTTCTGACAAATCGTCAACACGTAATAAAAAAATGTTTAGTAAATAATAAAAAATCAATCTTTTTCAAAAGAAGAGATCCGATAGTGATATGTTGATTCTTTTTCGGTTGACACAGTTGCTGATTTAACCCTTAACCTAGTGTTGTAAGAGACTTGAGTCCTAAAGTCTTATAATAACTTGAGTTCTTTTTTCGTGACTGAATTCTTTTTAAGACTCGAGTCCAAGTCCAGCTCAAGTATTTGAGTCTTTTAAAATAGACTTGAGTCATGACTACGAGAACTCGTGTCGTGACTGAGTCTTTTCGTATGAACTTGGGACTGACTTTAAGCCAGCTTTCGTTACCACACGCCAAAATAAAAAAATACCAAAAATTATAAATAAATTGATTATGCACCCTATCAGGTCAGTACGCATATTAATATGTCAGACGATCATATAGATGCAGTCAATTCAACAACCTTTTTGGGAATTACAATAGACTCCCGACTGCAATGGGGTCCCCATATAATTGCCTTGTCAGGAAGGCTCAGTTCGGCGGCTTATGCTGTGAGGAGAATAAGGCTTTCAACTGATGTCGAAACGGCAAGACTAGTATACTTTAGTTATTTTCATAGCTTGTTGTCGTATGGTCTATTGCTATGGGGCTCAGCTGCTGATATTGAGTCAATCTTTGTGTTGCAGAAAAGAGATGTACGTGCAATATACTGTCTTGGGCCTCGCGACTCTCTGAGGGAGGTCTTTAAAGATATTAAAATATTAACAGTAGCGTCACAATACATTTTTGACAATATTATGTATGTTAGAAAAAACCTAAGTTCGTTTAGCCTTAAATATGATTCACATCATTATAATACTAGAAATAAAAATAAACTTGCCGTTCCGAGCTTCAGATTACAGAAAGTGGCTAATTCATTTTTGGGGAAATGTATAAAAATCTTCAATAAAGTACCACAATCTCTTGTTGACTTACCTGTTTATGAGTTCAAAAACCACATTAAAAATCCTTATGGAAAAAGGATACTACAAAGTTGAAGATTAACTTACACTATCTTGTAATTGTATTTCCTGTAATAAAATCAGGCTGACAAAGTTTGTTGCGCCGTTTCTGCTCATCACCAGCCGATATATTGTCCCAAAACGGTGGTAGGGCTAAGTTATATGTTGGGACGTGTAAGTGCCCGGAAGAGGGCCTATATACAGAATAAAGAATTTCATTTAATTTCATGTCATATCTTAGCTATAAGGACTCAAAAGACTAAAAGGACTGAAAAGACTAAAAGGACTCGAAAAGACTTAAAGGACTCAAAAAGACTCATGACTTGCGAGACTAATTGTCTCGAGTCATGCAAAATGACTCGAGTCTCGAATTTAAGACTGAAGAACTCAAGTCTTTTACAACAGTACCTTAACCAGGCACTGGTAAAATAGGGACCACAATATTTTAAACCTTATTCACCTAACTTACGAGTGAAAACCAATCAAAAAATTTTACTACTAAGGCCTTATATTAAGGGTTAAGCCCTGAAAAATGTGCAAAGCAAATAATAAATCTTACTTAGAGGCCCTAATTAATAGTTAATTTCCATTGCTTCTACCTGTAGTAAAAAATATGAGATGTAGTAGGACCTTCTAAAAGAAAGTTAACTATTAAAATATATTTTTCAGAAATGCTAATACTTAGGTGAGTTTAGTAAGTATTCCATGTTCAGGCTACATAAGCCAGTTTAATAGTTTTTGGGTTAGATTTTAAATAGTTATTTCTCGCAAAGCTATTTAAATAACTATCATCGTTCTTTTAATTGACTGCACAAAAATATTTGCTTCTGTATTATCATAAATACCTATCAGTTGTAGAATATTAACTACTTAAGCAATTTTTTTGTTGTTTTGAATGTTGAATCATTAACCTTTTGCATTTTGCAAATCTTAAAATGCATCGACGACCTTTCATAAAAAGTTTGTCTATCTGTGACCCGTGGCTAACATTTAGAATGCTACGCTATTTATGAGGTTTTTGTCCTGTCTTACTATTGTCGAGTAGGTGATATAGTAGTAATAATATCTAGCATTCTTACTATTATTTCTATATTTGCGCAAATATTTAAATGCTGATAACGTTTTGAGGTTTTTTTAATATCGCAAGGACTACGTTTGTTACGGGGTTTCTTCTCATCACTAGCAAATAATAGGTGTCTAGGTAAGTAGGTAGGGCAAAGCAATATTTTTGGAGCCGGTCTAAGGTTTATAACTCCCTTAATATAAATGTGAAAACATGGATGTTTGTTATCGTTCATGGTTTAACTTGTAAAATCGCAAGCGGTGCATTACACATTTTTTTCTTTATTGTCTCGTTTCTAGCTTAACTATACGATAATTTTCATCCCGTTTTCCTATGATTAAATCACTACTATAGAGTCAGAGACAGGAACAAAGTTTTTCATTAGATCAATCCCAGAAATGTGCTATCTCGCTATCGGCCTAGTGCCGGTGCAACACAATTGCCAACTTTTTTCGAAAACAATGGAAATTTGTATCACATTTTGATCGATTTAGGTGACTCGGTTGATTTGTGCAACTCGTACTAGGCACCCTGAAGGTCCCTCACACCTGGCCACACAGAGTCACTTTGCGCCGAGCTGTCTGCGCACGCGCCGTTAACCGCGTAATGCGCGGGACCAGGTTATCGCCCAATTAACGACTCGGCATTAAACTCAGTCTCGTCTCGTACCTTTGATTATCCTACTTTGCGACGCCGTCGAGCGCGGTGTGGCCTGATCCTCTATGTTCGTGCGTTTGTTTTCTCTTAGCGTCTAGAGGCCAGGCGCTAAGTGAGGCATTCAAAGGATCGTAACGTAACCATAGATTTTATCATCATCATCTAAGCCTATTTCAGCCCACTGCTGGACGTAAGCCTTTCCAAGCGAGCACGAAAGAGGGTCTTACGCTTTTTCATCTAGCTATTTTTCTAAGATTGTCGGTATATCGAGCTGGAGGTCGTCCTGCACTGCACTACGTATGTTAAGATGTGGTCTCCAGTTGAGAACCTATTTACTCCATATTTCATTGGTTCCGCAAGCATGTGGCCGGGCCCGGTACATTTTTAGACTTGAATGTCCATAACTTTGGTCTTATGCGGAAAACCGACATGAAGTCGGTGTCAATCTTACTGTTATGTCCCGCTTTTACCATCACTTTCCTTATTCCGAACTACCTTGTTGTTTTTAAAATTTTGAAAAGGGCTTCCAAAGAAACTTGCAAACAGCACATAAATCTAATTATAGTCGACCCTTTGGGTGACGACTGACGAATATCCCATTATTAGATTCCATGCAGCTCAAAATGCGTAAGCAAGCCATTGCAGGTAAAAGCGTGACATTAAGCCACCGGAAAGATTAGTTATGTACCTAAATAAAAGGTCCTATTTTGTAAATATCAGGGGATGATATATAACATGGATCATGGGGAAAATATGACAGCTTTCCCTGAGGGACCACCACTGAAAACCCAAAAAATGAATTACCTTTCAGTTCTTCATTCACAATTACTTAACCATAGCTGATTTAGGATGTTTAAGAATAAAATACATGAATAAAATATTTAATTATTTGTAAAAAAACATACTTAGTAAATGATTTTTAGAATACGATTTGCATAAAAATATTCTTTTCAAGAATGATGATAAGAATTATATTTCTGTCGTGGCCCGATCTTATAATTAATATTAATCACTGCATGATTTTTGCCAACTATTTCATAGAATGGTCGTTTTTCATGATGCGACACAGTACCCGCTGGCCACATCATGATCAGAGATACGCTGGCTTTGACAGCGAGAAGACACACTAGAGAAATTTCATCATGTCATGTGACGTCCTCGGTAGCTTAGTTGGTAAAGCACTCGCCCGGCATGCGATAGGACGTGGGTTCGAGTCCCACCTGAGGTCGATGATTTTTTTCAAGTGTTATTTATCTAGGTGGTTATTATGAAAGTCACTCGAAAAAGAGGCTCAACGTCAAAAGTCGTGGAGTTTGACACGTAATTTGGGAGGTTAGTTAGGTTATTTAAATCTTTTTATTTATGAGTTTTCTTTAAAAACTGCAAATATTTATAATGTTATACTTTCTATTGAGAAAAATAATATTCAACAAATTCCAGTAGCTTGTAAACGTATTTATACCTATTTTAATGATATGGCCAAACGTTGATTAACATATCATCAAACGTTGACGTTTAAACGATAAGGCCGTTTTATGAAATACGACCATTTTATGAAATGGCCGGCCACATCATGAAGTGTTTAATTTTAAGATCGGGCCACGACATTTCTACTTCACCTTTACCATACTATTTATATAGTCAAAGCTAGTGTCGGCTTGACCATTACCATTAACCTAACACCCTGTATAAATATAACCGACCAATGCTTACTTTGACACCCTTTCCATACTCATCGAGCGAAAGAAGTAAGTGCAAACTTCAAAAGGACTTAACTACAAACATCCTGCAATAGGGACTTGACAGAGACCGAGTTCGTAGAGAGCGCATTTTTAGGGCTCCGGCGCAAAGGGTAGAACGGGACCCTATTACTAAGATGTCTGTCTGTCTGTCTGTCTGTACGTCTGTCACCAGGCTGTATTTCATGAACCGTTTTAGTTAGACAATTGAAATTTTCACAGATGATGTATTTCTGTTGCCGTTATAACAACAAATACTAAATCCCAGAATAAAATAAATAATCAATCCAATAGTGCTCTCATACAACAAACGTAATTGTTTTACTCGTTTTTATAGATAATGGCGCGGAACCCTTCGTGCGCGAGTCTGACTCGCACTTGGCCGATTTCTTTTACTCTGAAAAAGCTGTTCTCTTCGAGACTCGATTCCAGTTAGGGATAATCAATAGATCAAAAGGTTTATTTTAAACCAATAAGTTGTAACAAACTCTCGGTGTGCGCCAAAAAGTGTATCGCAAAGATTCTGTCACCTCGGGATGGAAACATCGACAAGTTCACTGCCGTCGGCCCTTGAACATGTACCGGAAAGCTAAAATATGGTAATCCTGCCGTCTGGGTTCGGGTGCATCATATTTTTAAATGCCTTTTACAATTCAAATTATTGTTTTCTGCAGCAAATGTAATTTTCTTCACAAACCTTTACGTTGAGTGCTGGCAGTATTTTCAAAATGAAAACATTAAAATTTGTTTCTACGAAAATATTTTACATTTGCTGTCCCCACGGGCCACGGTAGAGCCCCGATAAAAATTTGCATTGATTCAAATTTTTTTGGCAACCAAACAGCGATCTTCCTATGATATCACTAACATCACTCGGGAAATTTGTTTTTTTTTTCGTGAAAGAAAAAATAGCCTTTACCTACCCTGAAGATTAAATATTATGTATTGGTCAAAGAACTATTTAGGTTTAGATTAGACTAGATTTTAAATCGAGTGAGTCATTCCGGAAATAACATCCTACACTTTAACTTACCTCCTTATAATATAATATATTAGTAGATACGTTTTTATTCTATTTTAATAATATAATCAATTGAACAAATTATGAATGAATGTATAAGAGTAATACCTACGAACTATTACACGAGTCTATTTGACGAGCCTCATAAGCCAAGTCATTATTTCCGATGTGTTAGTAGAGACAATTTTAATAAAATGAATTAATTTTGTACTTTCATTCATTAATAATGAAATGGCTTTTCAAACGTGTTTATAGTGATTTAGTATAATGTTGAACAACGCAAAGACAAACCCGGTAACCCACGCTTAGGTACACCTTTTAATGCCTTTAACATAAATGCCAATCAAAAATCGTCTGACTCTGATGCAAACTAAATATGTAAAAACATGCCCAGGTGTGTGAAAATGAATATTAAACTGCAATAAAATATTTCAAGATAACACATTTTCGAATTTATAATTGCATTCTTTATAACTAGGAATTGGCTAATTTACATTCTCGTCTCGGAGCGAACGTCTCGCGGGTATGCGAGCATACCTATGGGTAGGCCTTCTCTACTAAAGTGACGTATTATTGCAAAATTATTGACCGGTGATTCATTACCGGCTCGACAATTCTAGGGACGGAGATTAACGTAAAATTAGTAACTTGAAGTAACCTGATTAAAATAAATATTAATATGCACTAAACTTCTCTACTTCTTTGTTTTCATATCCTCATGATTGAGGGTCTTGACCACTTGGGGCAGCACGATCAACCAGCGATCTCCAGGCTGCTCTGCGCTCTCCTAATAGGCGAAATGATGCTTTTACGAATACGTTGGAAATAGTGTAAGAGATAACCAACACCAACGTGTGGGTTTCACTCTTTCCATACATCTGGACGGCGACCTACTTTACACCTTCAGTGTTCATAGTTCAAGTTGTCTGATTCTCATTCAATCCAGCGACCCTTAAGGAATATGCACGCACCTGCATGCATGAAGATAGAAGATAAACGCGTCTTACATAACGCCAAGTTTGGCTAAAATGGAAACATCACAAACCTGCATGTAGAAATTATTGGTTTTCCGATAATCCGTGGGAACGTAAGGGCGCTTTCGAGCGACAAATCATCGAACGCTTACTTTATCCACGAATAGAAAGCATTAGGATTCAATACGGAAATACCTATAAAACAGTTTTTGTAGTGGCAACAAAAATCTGCAATTTGTTTTCTAACAAACTGACATTCGTAGGAAAGCGCCCTAGGCCATGCTACGACAAAGTTATCTAGACCTGCCTACCTTGAGCTCTAAACATTCGATCTAACGCAACGCAAAAAAGCGAATCGTATAATGTAAAAGCGATCTTGTGATGAACACTAAAAAATATTCGAGGTATCAAAAGAATTTATAATTTTAATATTGTTTAATTATTACGTCAATAGGATGCCCAACAAAATTTGTCTCATAAATTAAATGGATGACGATACGGAACACCTGACGTGCGTGCGGAATTATTTTCGTAATGTGATGAAATATTGGTTAATAATGTCATTAATCCGTTGATGAGTCGTTTTTAAACTTTATCATTGTGCATTGGGTTTGGAAATTTACGTTTGCGTTTTAAAAATCATATTTTGTTGCAACAGGCATACCCACTTATATTATTTAGGTACTTCTTAAAGTTTACAGGCGGGACATTTAGATTACCTAATTTTATATAAATAGTGGGTCGTTCTTCAAGCCACGTTTTTTAAGCGGCATCACCTAAAAAGAATGGAAATCGAAAAGCCAGCTAGCCACTTTTTTTTTCGGGTATACTTCCACTCCTCTCTTAACTGGGTTATTGATTATTATTCAATTATCTTTATATTTAATATCATTAAAAAAATAAGACACACCGATTCTTTGATTTTCGTGGAGTGTCCCAAACCCCGATCTGGTCACTTAGTAAATTATATATTTGAAACTAAACGGTACATGCTTACCAAAAAAAATATACTAAGTCATAAGAAGTTGACAATTCTATGAAAAATGAGATCGTCGTTCTAAAAGAAATACATTATCTAAAAAAAATTAAAATGTGACTGTCCAGGGGTAGTTACTGATTTGCGTGGATCATTATAAATTCACTTGCAAAACCCTAATTACGCGACCTGATTTTGCGTCATCCTAATTCACGTTAAAACTAGTCGCGCTCCGACGGCCGGGCAGAGTACTAGTCTGACGACGCGTCGAGTTTCCGAAAAATTAAGGTAAGAACCTCGTTGCATGGGTATGGTTTCTCAAAAATTTGATTTGTGTGGTACAATTTTCTCCGGTGTCTGTAAATTTATTTATTGAATAAAATTTTGTAGCGATCAAATAATAGGTTACGTAACCTATATTCAAAATACAGTTTATTTGCATAAAAGGTTTGTGTATATTTTCAGGATAAAGGATTTATTTTGATTTTCGTGGTCGTGATTTGCGTGGTTTACGTGGCAGTTTTGACCCACGCAAGTCAATTATTGGCTATGCAAATGAAATAACTTTCGGGTTTTGTAATAGTATAGTATGATCATTTTAATTTTGAAATGTCAATACGTTTAAATCACAATTAAAATGTTGCAGTTGATGGGTTTCTAATTTTATAAGTACCTTATTATAGTAAAAATAGTGTCAGATAAGCTACCTATATTAATAAATAATAAAATTGTCATCATATCATCATCATATCAGCGTGTTGCAGTCCACTGCTGGACATAGGCCTCCCCCAAGGAGCGCTACAGCGCTCGATCTCCCGCCCTTTGCATCCAGTCGCTGCCAGCTGCCTTCTTCAGGTCATCGGTCTATCTAGCCGGGTGGCGTCCTACACTACGTTTGCCTAAGCGTGGTTACCATTCGAGAACCTTACGGATCTTATCCCTTAATGAGATCCCCAACATAGACCTTTCCATAGCACGCTGAGTGACGTGTAGTCGGTGGGCCAAATTGACTGTCATGTTCCACGTTTCGGCTCCGTAGGTTAAAACTGGTAGGACGCATTGGTTAAACACCCGGCTTTTCAGGCACTGCGGCAGTGTCGACGTGAAGATGTGACGCAATTTCCCAAATGCTGCCCAGCCAAGCTGCACTCTTCTGGCGATTTCCCGCTCGAAGTTGTCTCAACCGAGCTGTAGTACTTGTCCAAGGTAGACGTACTCTTGGACAACCTCGAGCGTAGTGCCCTTGACGGAAATTGGGTCCGTGATGACATGATCGTTGAACATTAACTTTGTCTTGTCCAAATTCATCCCAAGCCCCACACGTCTCGAGGCAGCATTAAGACTGTGCAGCATTTTTTGCAAATCCTGCTGCGATTCTGCCATAATAACTATGTCAGCAGCAAAGCGAAGATGCGTAAGATATTCGCCATTTACATTGATGCCCAGTCCGTTTCAATTCAGCGTCTTGAACACATCCTCCAGTGCGTTGGTGAACAGTTTCAGAGATATAACATCTCCCTGTCTAACCCCTCGGAGCAGCTGGATGGGTTTTGTTCGGTGGTTTTGTACTTGGACGGACATTGATGCCATACTGTACAGGCTTCTTAGCACCTTCAGGTACCGCCAATCGACTTGGCATCGCTGCAAGGATTCTAGAACAGCCCAGGTTTCGACCGAGTCGAAGGCTTTCTCATAGTCCACAAAGGCCAGGCACAGGGGCTGGTTATACTCTTCGGACTTCTATATGACCTGCCGCACCGTATGAATGTGGTCTATGGTACTGTAACCTTTGCGAAAACCAGCCTGTTCCGGTGGCTAGAAAGCGTCAAATCTTGCGGAAAGACGGTTTGTGATGACCCTCGAGAACAGCTTGTAAACGTGACTCAGGAGCGTGATTGGTCTATAGTTTTTCAGGAGACTTTTGTCTCCTTTTTTGAAAAACAATGCAACCACGCCCCCACTCCACACTTCCGGAGTTGCCCCATTGGCTATGACGGAGTTGAAGAGCCTCTTAAGTTCGCCAAGCACAGGTTGGCCTGCAGCTTTTAAGAGCTCAGATGTGATTCCGTCTTCGCCGGGAGCCTTCCCATTACTAAGCTGTCCGAGGGCCGCCTCAATCTTATCCTCCTCCACATCTGGGAGATCTTCAGTGAAGTGGCGGGTAAGCTTGGCTCTTGGATCATTCGCGTCGGGCTGCGGCTGTATGTAGGGAATACAATGCGTACAATCGGCCGTAAAAGCCTTCGAATTCGGCCAGAATCTCCGGAACCGATGAGAAGATTCAGCCATCCGAGGTTTTTAGCTTTGTCAGGTGACTTTTTCCCAATCTTTTAGTGAAGACCTTCGACCCCCGATTCTGCTCAATCGCCTCCTCTATGAGGCGATTATTGTAGCTGCGTAGTAATAAAATTGTAATGAATAATTTTTTAGACCAAAAATGCCTAAACATGAGAGGAAAAATTAGAAAGAAAGAACGATAACTTCTTTCTTTCTAAGAAAGAAGAAGAAGAGAGAGGCTTAAAAAAAATGAAGAGTTCAAGGTAAAAAACAGGGCGAGATATTATAAAAGGTAAGCCGAAGGAAAAATACTTAGTATTCATTACTTGAACCGCCGCGAACAAAAAGCTAGACGACATAGAAGTTCCAGGCCTGGCCAAAGACTACGAAGAACTGATGACTACAAAAACTACTAGAGCTGTGATCTCTTGTCTTAACGACGAAAACTCAAGTGACTCATGTCATGTCTTTAAATAAATAATGCTCGATTGATTCTAATATAAATTTAAATAAAAGCTTAAAAAAACAATTTCTGTGTTAGTTACTTACCTATTCCTTCAACTGAGAACATAATAACTTAATGTATATATAAAATAACATTTAATAACTTATCTAAGAAATTTAAATAAATAAGAAATCATTTTCGTGGAGTGTTTTGTGATTTGCGTGGCCTCCAATTTTTTGACCTCGATTATCTCTGTAAGTATATCGCTCTATTATGTGCCTTTTCCATAAAAAACATTACTTTTACGTATATTTTAAGATACAGAGGTCGATTTATAAAATATATTAAATTTGAAAATTGCCACGCAAATCACCAAATAATGCCTTGCTCGAAGAAGCACCCTAGTATGTACCTATTAAATTAAGATTATAATTGTAAATTTTTGTTTTTAGCAATTCCATGCAAGGTTTAATTGAAGATAAATAACACTTGAAAAAATCATCGACCTCAGGTGGGACTCGAACCCACGTCCCATCGCATACCGGGCGAGTGCTTTGACCACTAAGCTACCGAGGACGTCACGTGACAAGATAAAATTCCTCAAGTGTTTTTTCTCGCCGTCAAAGCCAGCGTATTCCGATCAATGTTGTAGCTATATGTATAGCTGAGTAGTATACTACCGTCAACACCCTATAGGAATATTTTTACAAATATTTGACTATTGGTTAAGATCAGAAATGCTTAAACATTGTAAATTTTTGTTTTTAGCAATTCCATGCAAGGTTTAATTGAAGATAAATAAATTAATTCGAGTCCCACCTGAGGTCGATGATTTTTTCAAGTGTTATTTATCTTCAATAAAGATTATAATGTTTATTTTGTTTTTAGAAATATCTTCTTCGAACCCATAATAGTTTTTACCTTAGTGTCTTCTTTGAAATCATAAATAAATTTTGACCTATTTCGGATATACCACAGTATTTTTTTTTTGTTAGGTTACATATACATTTTTGCCGTTTCGAATTATTTTTTTGTTTAAATCACACTAAAAATATTGATCATAAATTAAACTAGGTAGGTAAGACTGAAGAAGTAAGCTCGCGGGTCGGCGCCATAAAGCTCGGTGGCGCTTCGCGGTGCCCCAGTTTTGGCCGAGGAGCGGGCGCGCGCGACACCACCGCAAACAGCACGCGATTTCAGCGACACTACGTGTTTCAAATTGAATTTAGAACGTTTTCTTCCTTTTTACTAACCGCGCTTTAGCGACGGACTGACAAATTGTTTTTCTATTTAGCCGGCCAGTGTGCATTTTAATTGATTTTTAACAGTAATTTTAAATGGAAACAATTGAATGAAACTATGTTCCAACAAAATAAAAAACATTATTAATATCAATGAAAATGTGGGTAGAACTTGACGCATAATTTTGCAATAAAAAATTGTTTTATTTTCAAGTTAATATTCTTTTAATTAACAGAAATGTATCGATTATTACTTAGGACTTTGCTTATAGTAGTTTTACATAACATTAAACAAGTGTACGGTGGATATTTGAGAACAATTAAAGTTGATAAGGACAATCTACAGCAAAAATTGGATGCGGACGGAACTATCGTGTTCCAGCTATCAGAGAGCGTCTGTTATGATTTAGAATATTACAACACCATCTACAAAAAGGTACGTTTCTTAATCTTTTGTTTACCAGACCGAAATAAATTAATATTTGTTAGTTTTATACTAAAAGATTTAACTTATGTTCAAATAAGCTAAGACATGATTAACTAGATAATTCATTCGACCAGAATATTCACTTTATGTCAAAATTAATAAGGTAAAATCCATGTTTGATTTTGAGAGCTAAATTTTGTAAATTAAACTTCCATTAATCTAGCCTAAACCTATGCCTAAACTTAAAAGAACTTAAGAAATAAGTAGTAGATATTATGTGTATGTATATATGATATACATTTAATGATTCAGGAAGGTACAAATGCTCTAAACATCACTAGACACTTGCCCTTTGCGGTGTCCGAATCCGAACCCAAACCCGAGTCTGAAAAAACCGTCCAAGTGCGTGTCATTCATACACGCGCAGTGTAGGAGCACAGAATAAAAGGGGTCCGTAGTTGCCCGCGTCGTTGCCACAATATATTTCATAAGGAGTCTTTATTGTATTTATTTATTAATTTTTAGGGTTCCGTACCAAAAGGGTAAACCGGGACCCTATTACTGAGGCTCCGCTGTCCGTCTGTCACCGGGCTGTATCTCATGAACCGTGATAGTTAGAGAGTTGAAATTTTCACGGATGATGTATTTCTGTTGCCGCTATAACAATAAATAGGTACTAAAAGACAGAATACAAAAATTATTTAAGGGGGCTCCCATACAACAAACGTGATTTTTTTGCCGTTTTTAAATGGTACGGAACCCTTCGTGCGCGAGTCCGACTCGCACTTGGCCGGTTTTTATCAAAGTCATTTTTAATTTCAAGTTTTCTTCTAAGGATTTTTTTATAGGTAAGAAATTTCAAAATACATAGTTGAACAGCTTAATTCTGAGGCCTGTTCAAAGTTCGCCGGATCAGCTAATAATTAATAAAATTCTCAATTAAGTATACATTTAGTATCGTTCTGTAAGGATTTCCTAATAGTATGGCAGATATTGAAAATCGCCTTTCACATGGAAATGTAGGTTACTTGGGTAAGTTAAAATTCAATAAAGTAGTAGGTAATCAAAAAGTAAAAGTAGGTAATCTCGGTCATTATCTCAATCAAACAGGCTTTCTGATAATGAAGTTAATAAGATAAAAAGACACGCAGATACTCATTTTTAACAGCCTTACCAAATAAAAAAAACACTGAAAGTACCTAATTTTGGTTTAGTTCCTAATTTAACTTTTACTTAAACTTTTCAACCTACTTAGGTAGGTACATGTCGGGCCACGGGCACAATTTGCTGTATTTCCTCTCTGTGTTTTAATCATAAGTTTTCTTCTTCAAGTAAATACGTTTCACAAGATATTTCGGTAAATCGTAAAGCCTACCTAGCTGTGATAGTTTTGCATTTATTTTCGTTTGACTATTATCGTGAATATTTCCACATTTCTTAAAGCAACCATTTCGCTAATTTGACTCGGACAAAGAAAAACTTTTAATCTTAATTTTATGCAAATAAGTCCATGAATCGATATTTTTTTAACAACCTATAGTCAGCGATAGAAAAAAAAACATCCGACTTTACGTGTACCCTAAATTTTTAGGGTTCCGTAGCCAAATGGCAAAAAACGGAACCCTTATGGATGTCTGTCTGTCTGTCCGTCCGTATGTCACAGCCACTTTTTTCCAAACTATAAAAACTATACTGTTGAAACTTGATAAGTAGATGTATTCTGTGAACCGCATTAAGGTTATCATCACACAGAAATAGAAAAAAAAAACAATAAATTTTGGGGATTCCGTATATTTAGAACGGAAACTCATTTTTTTTTATCAAACCCATACTTGTGTGGTGTTTAGGGATAGGTCTTCAAAAATGATTTTGAGGTTTCTCATATCATTTTTTTTTCTAAACTGAATAGTTTGCGCGAGAGACACTTCCAAAGTGGTAAAATGTGCCCCCCCCCCCCCCCCCTGTAACTTCTAAAATAAGAGAATTATAAAACTAAAAAAATATATATGATACACATTAAAATTTGCAAATTGTTGCAGCTTGCAGCAGCATTTATAATTAAGTGTATTATTTATTTGTCTCGTTGTTGTTAAACTAATTGGTTTTAATTTAACCTTTGAAATAATAAAAAATACTTCTATTAAGTTTAGAAGTAGGTACTTAGACGCTTTCTTTATCAATTTTGACGGTGTAGTTTGACGAAGTAGAAAACGTAAAGTTTTTTAATAAAAGCCTTCTTTTTGCACTACCTGCTTATCGTAAATATTTTTGAATTAACTAAACAAGCAAATTAATGTGTTTTTATCCACAATATGCGTATCCTAATCCTACCTACTTCAAACACGAAATTAATTCCGGTCGATATCAAAATACAAGTATAATAATATTGCCTCAATTAATAAAATAAATCCCTAATAGGTATTATTTTTAAAAGCTTCTGTTCGTTGCAATATGAGCTATTAGATTGTAATTTCGCACTTATGGATAACGGCCTCTTAATAAAAATGGCGTTATTTTTTGTATTAATGACGTGCTTTTTAGGGTTCCGTACCCAAAGGGTAAAACCCTATTACTAAGGCTATGCTGTCCGTCTGTCTGTCTGTCTGTCCGTCTGTCTGTCCGTCTGTCGCCAGGCTGTATCTCATAAACCGTGATAGTTAGACAGTAGAATTTTTCACAAATAATGTATTTCTGTTGCCTCTATAACAACAAATACCAGATAAAAACCAGAATCAAATAAATATTTAAGGGGGCTCCCATACAACAAACGTGAACAAAATTTTTTTGCTCGTTTTTTATAGATAATGGTACGGAACTCTTCGTGCTCGAGTCCGACTCGCACTTGGCCGGCTTTTTTTTAATATAGTATTAATGAGAAGTGAAAAAAAAAAGAATTTTTGAACCAACAAGCTGCCTAAAGGTACAGCAGGATATCGAATTTCATTTCACAGAAAACTATTCCATGATTTTTAATATCTATTTTTCTTAATTATTCGAATAGTTATTATAACCGTTTTATTTATCGAACAAACACTAATAAAAAATGATTTAAAGTTGTTTTGGTTACTAGATAAACGGTATATCGAACTAACATTTCATATTAAGTATTAACTTATCGATAAAACTATTAAAAACATGTTTCAATGTAACGGTACATGTTATAATTTTTGTCTAACAACTTTTAATCGCAGTAACGTTTCATCGAACGATGCATGCACCTGTTGACGATAAAATTGTTTTAAGCAATCATGCAGCATGCGAGCAAGTATGTAACGAGCATACAGCATGCAAGCAAGCATGCAGCAGCATGCAAGCAAGCATGCAGCATGCAAGCAAGCATGCAGTATGCAAGCAACAATGCAGAAGGCAAGTAAGCATGCAGCATTCAAGCAAGTATGCAGCAAGCATGTAGCATACAGAAGACATGGTTTCTGTCACGGCTTCGGCGCTGCGAGGCTCTGGCGGTCCCACGCGAGCTTATCGTCGTAGTTCCACAACCACTTGCTCCTAAGCACGCGGGACGCCTCGCCCGTCCGCGCTTACGCGATTTTAAATTACACTCTAGAGTCTAGAGGTAGGGCAAACAAGACTGCGTGGCGTCGGGGTATGCTAAGTCGATTTAAATACCTTTTTCAATTCATGCATATTTTGCACAAAAATGATTAATTATGTACATGAAAATCGATGAATTTTGCAAACTGAAACTAACGTGTAAACAAAGTTATGGGTAACAAAACTTTAATGCAACATTATTTCGCTAAAATTCATAAACATTGAAAATAAATAACGATGGACTGATTTGTAAATATAATATCGAGGAAATAAAATTGCGATGTTACCTGATTCTAGGATTTGTAAATATTGTATAAAAAGATCTGCGAATAGTTCTATGGGAAATGAAAATCGTTGAAGTTAATTACGATAAGTGATAGTTTTACGTAGTATAATTTTTTCT
Organism: Anania fuscalis; assembly: GCA_950371115.1. NCBI lineage: Eukaryota > Metazoa > Arthropoda > Insecta > Lepidoptera > Crambidae > Anania > Anania fuscalis. The sequence continues at coordinate 12,026,843 of OX493343.1, read as the reverse complement.
CTATGGTTATAGGTTCTTGGTAAAGCACAAATTCATAAGAGTGTTACTTTTCGACACCTTTGATTACTCGTACAGTGTCAGTTCGGATAAGGCGATATTGTTTGCGGTCTCTTATGGCGAGATTCGTAATCGCAAGATTTCCGCGTGTCTGATATAACCGAGATATATAGCTAATTGGCAGTGCCAGTGTAAATAGACAGTTTGTCATTTCGTAAAACAATGCTGCCAGATTTATTCTACTAGTGTTTTTTTTTCTCTATTGTAGTACCTACTTACATATAAAAGCTCTTTTTTTCTCATTTCCGTTTTGTGTATGACCGACGCCATTACGTCTGTCGAATAATAAACACTTTTCATAAATCTACGATGATTTATTAAAATATGACAGAACCTATTGTTTGCTATGAGTGTAGTGTATACTACCCACGGAATAGTTAAAAACATGTCTTAACTATTTCGTGGTACTACTACTACTAGGTGCACCCACCCACCCACTCAGATTTTGCTGTCTAAGTGAAATTTTTGGCGACATTACGGGGAAAGTCTAAACTAATAATGCTGTTAATACCAAAAAGAAAATTTTATAGGAAATCAACAAAACTGCATAAGTACCATTTAAAATCACGTGCCAAACAAAACAAGGGGAGTTTGGTTACCAATTAGGCTTTGCTGTCGCCTATTCTTCCTGACAATATAAAATTACAATTGCTAGTAACTAAAGAAAGATTTTTTTATGTTCCTAAAGGTAACTGTGATTTTATTATTGTTAATGGTTTAAGAATACACTAGATATATTTCCTGCTTACCAACTATGCCAATTAAACTTACTCCGACTTGTATTAATTATTTGTAGATTTTACCTGCAACCCTACTTGAAAATTACCGATTTTATTTTGAAATGAAAGAATGGCGAGCATTCTTAGAATGACAATAACACTTATTTCGGTGGTGATGTTGACAAACAGCGAGGTGCGCACGAGTCAATCGCATGGGCTTGCACGCGGACCTCGTAAACAGAAGCTCATGACCGAAGATAGCTCTTTGCTGCTGCCAAGCAACTTTAGATTCTAACTTAGATTACTACAGTTCAAACTACATATACCTGCATTAGAAATTGTGCACTTTCATCGATGTAGGTATACCTGCATAAATAGTAAGCTGATGATTAAACGATACCTACCCATTGCATTCTCTTCCTTGGGCTCAAACAACACTTGGTGGAGGCTTCGCTATCTAAAAAAAAAAACTTTTTTTATGATACATGTTACTTGTTTAGTTCCATACATTGTTTCTGAAAACTGTTCGTTGTCTCGTCCTGTATGTGACCATCCATAGAGACAACTCTATCGACGTAGTGCCGCGGCAGATGCTCGAACGCAAAGGGTCCCGGGTTCAGTTAATTGTAGTTTTCTAAATTTGCTCCACTCGGTATGGAGCATGTATTCTTAAACGACTTTAGCAAAGTTTATGGTCTGGTATCTCCTAAGTATCACATGAATGTTTATTCTTTTAAAACCATGGCAATAACTAACTTGTATGGCACATAACTATATTTAAGTATCTAATATCATACATGATATTCATATAACGCGAATACCTACAGTATCTTCGTGAAGAATTAGAAAAACGCATTAATGATGGGGAGTCAGACTTAACCATTAAGTAGGTAGGTATATACATGACCAGCCAAAGATTGTAAATCGTCGAGCCAGTTTGGGTGCTTTTAAAGGAGAACCACCCGGCGAACTTCCAACTTTAGATCCATGCTGCCGAGTCACAGAGAGATTTCATTTACAAGCGATAAGGTACAAGCCGCTATAAAAAAGAAATGAAACCAGATGGTTCACAAGGACCTGATGATTTCATCCCACAAGGGTAACTCCCACAACAGCGACTTGCTTAGACAACATTTTTTGTAATGGCAATGTAATAAATAAATCTATTATAAATTGTCTAAGTTCGGACCATAGTGGACAAAAGGCATCATTTGTGCACCATCAAGTCTCAAACATAGTACAGGCTGTTTATAGGCCAGTTACTGTAAGTAGGATAGACAGATTTAAGGAGAATATTAATAATGGTGTAGATTTACTAAGGCCTAATAATGGACATAGTGTTGATAAATTATATGAAGATCTTTTTGGCTTAATCAGAAACGAATTTGATCAGATTTTTACTCAAAAGCAATTAAAAACAAATAAGCTGAACTGTAAGTTTAATGACTGGGCAACACCTGGTATTTACAAAAGTAGAAATACTTTATATGATTTGTATGCTGCAAAAGCAAATTCTCAGAACCCACTAGTCATAGAACATGTCAAAAAGTACTCAAAAATATTCAAAATTGTATGTGCCAAAGCCAAGTCCAACCACCTTCGCAGCTTGATTTCAGGTTCTGCTAATAAAGTAAAGGCCACATGGAATATTATAAATAAAGAAACATGTAAGCAAAAATCAAGGGATCACACTTACTCTCTCAAAATTAGGGATAGGCAAATCAGCTCAGACATAGGAGTTGCAAATACTTTTGAGACATTCTTCTCAAACATAGCTACTTCTACAACTAAAGATCTTGCTTCGTCTGCTGAACTAGCTGAATCTCTTCTAAAATCATGTGTTGACGAATGCAAGTCCCCATTAAATTTTAGATATATAAATCCCGATGGAATAATAAAAGCATTTAGAGCATTAAAACTGAAAAGCACAGAAGACCTATGGGGAATCTCTGTTAATATCATTAGTACAATTATAAATACTATAGCCCCATATCTTACAATCATTTTTAACAAATGTATTGATAATAGAGAATTCCCAACTACAATTAAATTTAGTAAAATAATTCCTTTATTTAAATCTGGTGATAAAAGTGACCCCTCCAATTTTCGACCAATATCTATCTTACCAGTTCTTAGTAAAATATTTGAAAAAATTATGTTCAATCAACTATTATCTCATTTTTTTCTGAATAAATTACTACATAATAAACAATATGGTTTCACGAAAGGTAGAAGCACAACCGATGCTGGAGTTGCACTCTTGAAACATATATTTGATGCTTGGGAGAGTAAGCAAGACGCTTTAGGTGTCTTTTGTGATCTTTCAAAAGCTTTTGATTGTGTAGATCATCAAACTTTACTTAAAAAACTGAGACATTATGGTGTATCAAAGAAGTCTTTAGATTTAATAAATTCATATCTCACAGGTAGAACGCAAAATGTATGTATAAATAGAGCTGAGTCTTCCGGATTACCTCTAACAATGGGTGTACCGCAGGGATCGATATTAGGACCGCTGTTGTTTCTTATATATATAAATGACCTTCCTTACTTTACAAAAGATCTATGTGAGATGGTATTGTTTGCAGATGATACATCAATAATTTTCAAAATCAAAAGGGGCCAAGAATCTTTCGATGATGTCAATTATGCCCTCTCGCAAGTATTGCATTGGTTTACTACCAACAATCTTTTGCTCAATGCGAACAAAACTAAATGCATTAAATTTACAATGCCTAATTTGAGACAGGTCTCAACGCATATTATTGTAAAAGATGAACAACTAGATACGACTAATTCCTCAACGTTCTTAGGAATAACTTTAGATTCCCGTTTGCAGTGGGGTGCTCATATTGAGGCTTTATCGGGAAGACTTAGTTCAGCTGCTTATGCCGTGAGAAAGATAAGACAACTGACTGATGTTGAAACGGCAAGATTAGTGTATTTTAGTTATTTTCACAGTTTAATGTCATACGGCATACTGTTATGGGGCTCAGCTGCAGATATTGAAACCATATTTGTCCTGCAAAAGAGAGCTGTTCGGGCTATTTACAATCTTAGACCCCGAGATTCGCTAAGAGAACTATTTAAAGAAATTAACGTACTTACAGTCGCTTCACAATATATTTTTGAAAATATTATGTTTGTTCGCAAAAATCTGCACTTGTTTACTAAGAAAAATGACATACATAAGTATAATACCAGGCATAAAGATAAACTTGCCGTTCCAATGTTTAGATTGCACAAGGTAGGAAGTTCTTTCATGGGCAATTGTATTCGTTTTTTTAATAAATTACCACAATCCATTGTTGAAATGCCTGTATATGAATTCAAATTGCATGTTAAAAGGACTCTAATGAAAAAGGGCTATTACACCGTTAGTGATTATATAAATGATAAAAATGTGTGGATTTAAAACTGCTTAGCTCACAACAAATCTGGTAAAATATTTATTTATTTTTAAAAGAGGCTGACAATAGTGACCGAGTTTCTTGCGCTGCTTCTTCTCGGCACTAGCCCACAATAGTCCCGAAGCAGTGGTAGGTAAAAAAATTGGGACATGTAAAAGTGCCTTTTATGGCCAATTTACAGAAATAAATGATTTTGATTTTGATTTTGATTTCATCAGTAATATTAAATAATCCTTTCTTATCATTTTTTTTATAGATCCGGTTTAGTTTCCATTTTATCTGCATAGTCCTTGCACCTAGCGGGTGCTGGTTTTGGATGTATCTTCTCGATAGTGCAGGTAGAGATAGTACCTGCTAGGTGTAAAAATCCCAACTCAGTATCATATCTCACAAGGGCCGCTTCGTGTTGGATCTGTATCCCCACGAAAGCGTTCCAAAAGGACTTTCTCGCAGAAGAGATCTAAATATAATAATAATGTTCTAGTAAAATAACCTTCAAAATCCGGTTGATTTAAAAAACATTGATTACAGCGTTTGACAACTTTTAAACTTGAGAATAACAAACAGCCTATTGAGAAGTCCTATCTTTATTTATTGATTCTGAATATGTTTCGATCGAAGGTGCGGTTAGCATTAAATTTTTATGAGATTTTTTTTCTGTTTCAGTTTATGCCATTTTCAGTAGAAGGCTGTCGAAGTAATTTTATGAGTAAGTATTTTTAAATTACTTTATTTTATTTTATTCGGAACACCAACAGCATTGATAATATCTATGAGTACAGAGTTATCATATAAGGCCCAATGGTGGGCATTGGTTTTATTTCGAGGTAGGCAGTAGATACTTACTAATGTGTTTGATTGATGAAATCAGTGGTTTTCATCAATAACACATATTTGTAAAGTACCTACTACCTACCTCATTTCATTTATCAGGTAGGTACTGCCTTATTGCCTATATGCACTGCACGCCCCTGACGTAGCCATTGACAGGTATTCGCATATAGAAATGTGGAATGTATAGGTACAGACCATACAAGCTAAATAAAGAAACAGTCAAAAACACAGAGAGAAAATAAAAAATATGAAAACAATTACGAATTTGCTGCACCTTTGGAGCGGGGTCCGAAAAATTCAGAATTTACAAGTTATATTGTCATTCAAAAAATATGTTGGGTTATAAGTTGTTATGTTTTTTAATGATGTCGAGTTCTTTTACCTTAATTTAACTACGTAGATTAGTAGATGCGGATTCATGAGAGAATACTGGAAACATAACTTAGTACTTATTTAAGAAGCTCTTTTTATATAACTTGGTTTAATAAAAAAAACAAACATTCGTCAAACATTATTAATTATATTTTAAATAATAATTTAAATCACTTAGTTGCTTTGTTTTTTCGCCTTCAAAATATAAGTAGCCCACGTCAGTCCACTGCAGGACATCTTCAGTTCTTGAATGACGTGCAACTGTGTAAAATATATTAAAAAAGGCAGTAGGCACTATGTTAGTAGTAAATGCAAAGTAAATTTTATTTGTCTAAAGTTTCTTATTATTTCTAGGTTCCACTAAGAAACTGGACAAGATACCACCAAAACCGCAAATAAGACGCGTGCACCAGTCACAAGTTGATTATGAGATAGCGCCTATAGACGATCCTGGTGTTTATAGACTCCTAGTCCTCACTCCGACCAACGCTCCGGCGACAGATTATGTGAGTTTCCTTCAATCAACAGGGTACTGTAGAGGTTTATAGCCGAGCGAATAAAACCTCTACGTCTACCAAGGTATGTTCGAAATATGAAACTTGCTTTTGAATATTTTTCTTTGACGTAGAAAGAACTTTTGTTTTCGGGAGTCATTAGAAAGTCTGAAGTCGATGAAAAATAATAAAAATCTAGACCAAACCTAGATATTGGCAATTGAGAAAAACGATTCAAAAGTTAAGTATTTGCTGCATTCCTCATGTAAAGAACCTTTTAAATAATATAATTTATTAAGTGAAATAATTTGTTCTCGATCAATTCCCAATAGTCAATCCCAGCTTCGGCCGTTGGCCGGTTACAGTACGTTACAGAACGTTATAGTACCAACAACACTAAAATTATCTTCTAGATTAAATGCAAAAGAGAATTATATAAGTACTTACTTGCATTATTTTGCATATATAATGCAAGGAAAAACTATGTGTAATAGAAAAAGCACTTCTAGGACCTTCGAATCATCATCATATTTTTTTTATTTTTTTGCATTTTATCTAGCTTTAGTGTTAAGACTTTTTAAATGATGCAATAATTGTATTTATGACTAAGAGCCCGCACACTACGGACGGACACTTTGAACTTTTGGATCGGCCGGTATGTACTCTAGGCATACCTACTATTATCTACCTATTTCGAAATAAAACAATTTTAATAATTTATGTAGGTATAGTATAGACGCCTAGACTAAAAAGAGATAATGTATAGGTACTTGACTGGTAAATTAACTAGTAAAGTTTTTGCATAGATCTTTGAATTGCTCTACATGTCTATTATAATAATATCTAACTTATCTCTTACACAAATAGAATCGATGCCGCTATAGTAGGCACAATTTTAACAGTTTCTGAAGCATAGGTAGGATATTTCATTAGACTAGAAATAGCTATGAAAGTCGTAAATTACTTTTCACAGCAATACTTCACGCATAACTGCCTAGATAGTAGATATGCTTAGTACCCGCATTTAGCGCGTTTTCCTACTATCCACAACTCTTGTCTCCAACCTATCACAAATCACTTTCACGTGGCACAATGGTGTAGTTATTCTGACTTGTTAAACTTCTAAATATCCAATAATAGATTCGACGACCTAACTAACGCAGTGTCTGTGTAACTCGTCTTGAACGAAATTGGGTTCGATTTCCGGTCATCAACATATAATTTCTATAATAATATAGGCTATAATTTACGTAAAGTAAGATTAGGTAATCTAACAAAATAATCTATTGGCTTGAAATATTCCCCATATTCAATAGGGTTACCGGCTGTGCTTCTTGAATGGTAAACCTCAAAAACATAGGCAACTTTTACTTTGGAAGCGTTCGTTTAAAACCGGAATAGCTATGTAGAAGCCTAGTCCAGTGATTTTCCAGTCACCCTGTATAAAATAATTGTAAACTTTATGACAGTTGCAAAATATTTATAAAATGAATCATTTTATAACAGTTTCAGTTGCCGTACGACCTGCTTGAAGATAACAGCATGGAATCAAGCACAGTAGACATTTCCACTGGAGAATACCAACTCTGGACTACGTTGATCTCCATGGATGGAAACCATTCTCCTTGGCTCAAAGGGCCAATCGTTTACTCCTCTAATCACAAAAAGGAGGAAATCGAGACCTACACAGTTCAGGTGAAGACAGAACATCAAATTGTAAACGAGAGTTTGGCGGTCGAGGCTATTCCTGGATTTAGGGGACCAACCGTTCACTCCTCAAACCGAACAGAGGAAGAGAACAAGACCTATACAGAAAAGATAAAGGCAGAACACAAAGTCGCGAACGAGAGTTTGGCGGTCAAGGCTGTTCCTAGACTTACAGGGAAAACTGCTTACTCCTGGAACCCTAAAAACAAGGAGAACAAAGCGTACACTGAACAGGAAAAGATAGAACAAGTCGTGAATGAGAGTGCGACAGTCAAAGGGTTTAGAGAACCAACCAATCACACAAAAGAGAACATAACCTACACAATACAAGTTGAGACAGAACATCAAGTGGTAAACGAAAGTTCAGCAGTCAAGGCTTTTATTAGCTGGGAGAATTTTGATGGTAAGTTATTACCGACATTTTGTAACAAATTATTTACAAATTAATAGTTTTGATACAAACATCAAAAGATTTCATAGGCAACACCACAATTTTAAAATAACAAACACTTAATCATTTTTTTCGACAGAGCCTTGGCTACTTTGATACAATCAATTAGCGGATAAAAACACACACATAATATAATATACTCGTATAGTAAGTAGATATTATTATTTGAAAATTAATTATGTATATTTTTTGTTCTAAAGGTGGTGACGATTGTTTTGATTTGATAAACATTTGCGACGCCGAAAGAACAGAAATTGAAATAAGGGTGAGTTTTTTTTTTACATAATACACAATAACTTCAACCGTTTGATTTACTTAAAGTACATAAAATATTGTGAAAAAATAAAATAAATCAAAACATATTAATTACTCTTTCACAAAGGTAATAAAATGAAAAACACTAACATACCTACACAAATAATATTTCCTTTGTGATAGACTGTATCTTAATTCTTATAGACCCAGATACGAAATGATATCAACTGAGAAATATTTTTTCGAAGTTATTTTATAGTAGGAGTTATAAAGGAATCATTCAAATGTAGTTTTAACTCTACTTTGTTCAAAAACCAAACAATACGACTCAAAAAACTTAAGAAAAATTTCCGAAAATAATGTGAGTATTGAATGCAATCCTGAAAAACTATAATTTAAAGTCAAAGCGTTTATTTCAGACAAAACAGTGGTTATGCAAAAAATAATAATATAAGACAACATACACGCTCTGATCCTAATATAAGTAGCTAGTAGCATCAAAGAAAGCGAACCATCATCAAACAATAAACAAGAGAAAACTTGTACATTTTAGGCAAATGACAGTACGAGTTGGGAAGTAAGCGGGTTGCCGATGGGCGAGGACTGTGAGGTGCAGCTGATCGGCAAGTACGGAACCGCGCGGCACTCATACCGCACTCCGGACTGTCAAGACTTGCCTGCTTGTGTTTGTAAGTTCCTTTTTAATTGATTTAAAAATTAAAAAGTTCCTACGCGTTGGGAATTGAGCGGGGATTGCCGATGGGCGAGGACTGTGAGGTGCCGCTGATCGGCAAGTACGGAACTACGCGGTACTCGTACCGAACTCCGGACTGCCGCGACTTGCCTGCTTGTGTGTGTTTAAAGTTATGAGGTTGTCAATTTTATAACAAGGATTTCAATGTTACGAATTCTACTTATTTAACCCCTTTGCGTGGGCGCAAGGCCCAGCCCAACACGAGTTTTTGAAATTTTTATAAACCTATTCCACTATAATTGTTCTTATCTCACTTGATCTGTAATTATTTAAAGTTTTGGTTTAAATATATTGGATTCGGATTACATTTTAGATTAATCAAATATGGTAGCAGGCGTAACAGGCGTAAATAATGTAGCATTATGCACTAAAAACTCAGAAAAAACTACACATGGTTGACAGGTAGAGAATGCCTACGAATTGAGTCCGCAATTTTACTTTTTTATGATTTGTGCCAATAAATAATCAACTCTTCAAGTAACATATTCATTTTATAAACAGATTACGAGAAGCCCCACAATCTGTCCCTAAACACCCAGCCGGGCGCCCACGGGTGGGATGTGTCCGTGGGCTGGTCCTACCTTCATCAGCCTCTCTACTTCGATGTCACAATTAAGTACGAAAACGTCACGAGAAGCATGCAGTTGCCTGGGGTAAGATATTTTTATAATGTAAGGACTTCGTCCTTGATTGTCTTCTCTGTCCATCATTATCTCCATGCCCCGCTAATACCCGTATGTACGAACTAATACAGCGCATTGGCCATGATTGGTCCAAAAATATTGCGTGTGCTGTAAATTGTTAAATATTCACCATTTCACCAGTTCAATATTATGTCAATCTGCAATGAATACCGCATTTTATCATTTGTTAAACTATTTGTTGGTCCTTCGAGCCGGATTTCGAATGTATCCTATGTTTTTCTTATTCACGATAGAATGTGACTGAAGCAGTGTTTGAGGACGTCGAAGGCAGCGGGTATTATATCGTGGCTGTCGTCTCTGTGCTAAAGACCAGGGCAGCCCACACGAGCAGCAGAGCCCAGTTCCCTGGTGAGTGTTTTTTAATGTGTACTATCATCATTTCTCGCTTCAGCATCATCATCAATAGCTGTCAAGTCATACCGTGAGTGAAATATATTAATTGCATTAACAGCATTTCCATTAAGTTTCGGTAAGATTGGCAGATCATATATCTATTTCGTCACGCCATATTAGAGGTAGGTACTGTAATGTTTACCTCTATTAGCTAAAACACATAACGCTTAATCATCATCATCACAATCACTTTTATCATCATTCCAATGTATTTTATTCCAACCGGGAAGTTGCTACCTGAATAAGTAAATCAGCGTTTGTTGTCGTCTGGAAAATCATAATGACATAGTCCTATTGACGGTCAAGTGCCCTCTTATGTTGAACGTGTAAGCACTAATTACTTTTAAACTTTCGCGTTGCATTATTGTGGTGCGTGCCGTGTGGTGCCGGCACGTTAAAAGAATCGCACCACCCCTTCTCTTCCTATGGGTGTCGTAAGAGGCGACTACAGGAGAACCGTCATAAGAAGACGGGCAGCAGCGTCTCCTGTTCACCATTGGCCAAACTGCGATCGCCAACCCGCCTGCCAAGCGTGGCGATTATGGCAAAATCCTGCTTTTGGAGAGGCCTGTGTCCAGCAGTGGACTGATATAGGCTGGTGATGATGATGATGTTGCATTATTTGAAACTCAATGAAACGGAAATTAACGCGATCATAAAAAGAGGCAAAAGAGGTAACATTTGTTCCAAAATTATGATCGTGTCTTAGCTTCGCCATTGCAAATCTGTCCAGTAATTAACTTACAACATTTGTTTTTGAATCTCTACATCAAAACAGACACCAAATTGACTTACTGTCAATTCAGCTTTACCCACTTATTCAGTAAGGTGTCGAAATGTAAATTTTCAGACGTATAAAATACTTTACAATAACTTTTGCAGTGGCAAATTGCGCACTATAAATGGCTTATATGTATGTTACGGGGTCTATCAATCATCATGTTCTAATCATCAGCTTACGAGGTAAGGTGGTTGCTTCACTCATTTTGCTGGTCGCCAGTCAGATATACGTATAAGTATACCAACATTCCGACATGGTCAGTAGAAGTGGCAGGATGGCGGCGCGTGACGCAGGCGCTGGGCGGCGCGTGGGGCGCGCTGGTGTGCGCGGGCGCGGCCGCCGCGGCCGGCATGCTGCTGTGGCGCCGCCGACGCGCGAACCACCTCAAACACATCTACTTTCCAGTAACTATCAATAGATTTAATTTATTTAAAATTTATTGCACAGATTTGGAAATAAATCATACAAAAGGCGGACTTAATGCCATGAGGCATTCTCTACCAGTAAACCATTAGGCTAAACAGAGATGTTTTGTGGGCGGTGCGATATAGACACACAATTAAAAAAATAGATATATATTTAACTAATAAAATCATAAACTACATAAAAATGCATAAACTAAATACGATCAGTATTTAGTATACCTACACATAAACTAAATACTATCATACTTAATTAAACTACATAGACATTATGATACATGTATACATAAATAAATATGACGACGATAAGTAAGAGATTAAAAGAGTTCAAGTGGATGATTGCAATTGACGAAGAAAATGGGCGCGAACACGCTTCTTGAAAGAATATTTACATGGCGCTCGTTTGATATTTTCGGGAAAGGAGATCCAAAGCCGAATGGATTGAAGGACAAAAGTGTTGGAAATAAAGCCAGTGCGGTGGGAAGGGTGGAGATAGATATATGTGCGCTAGACAATTAGGAGGCTTACCATGCACTTACAGAAAAAGAACAGCTTTTCCGAGCAGTCCAAAAGCAGGCCTGCTAGAGCTCATGGTATATTATGGTCTCAGTACCTAACACCAGTTGTCACGGTCTCAAAGTAATTAACATCCTTTTGTTAAGAGGTTTGCCCAGCCAAATGTTTTTGCCTAGACAAAATATCATAGTATTAAGTTTGTGACTTGAACCAGGAATCTAACCTGGGACCCAAGGTTTAAAGTGAATTACCGCTAAACTACACCTAGTAAATTATAAGTGAATTACTTTTGTATGAGTTAAAATTTAAAAAATAATGGTTTAAATCCCTAACATTACGATATGCATAGTGTTAGCACACACGTTTTTCGGCTTTGTATGGTTTTAAACTAACACCCTGTTTACCAAGATGTTATTGAAATAACGGTATAATAATCAGTAGCACTACAATCAGTCCCTGAGAAGATTTGCGTTTTTTTATTACACCTTGTATAAAAAAATTGCATCTCAAAAATTAAACAAAAGAAGACTAACTATCCTTCTAACGGCATTGTACCTATTCAAGCAGGAACCATCCGACAAGCCGTATAAAGAGTCTGACGAAGCTGTAGACGCCGGGGATATGGCGAGCGAAGACGTCAGTTGGGAACTGCGCTCTGAGAAGCTGCTTCTACACGAGGTCATAGGAGAGGGCGCCTTCGGGGTCGTCCGGAGGGGCACGCTGGGAACGGCGAGGAAGGAGGTCGCTGTCAAGATGTTAAAAGGTACGGTACACTTCATGTTAATTTGGTGTCGTCGATGGCATTCGTCCTGTAATATGTCTGCGCGTGTGCAGCTGCCTGTATACGCGGGAGATGAAATAAAGTTGCCCAGGGCTATTGGAGTGATTCCCCTTAAAATCCCCACAATCGCAGTACTACTTATTCTGAGAGGTTCTTCCTATACGAGATCATGACAGAACGCATTCGATGTAGGCGGTAGCTGTCATGATGCCGAAAAAGGTAGAACCCCGAACCCCATTATTATGCTAGACTTCTAATGTAAAAGGCTGCCTGTCAAATAAGAAGACAACCCATATCTGGCCTTCGCGTCAGGTCTACAAGCCATGTACAAAGATACCAAAGATCATTCAAATAGGAAACAATCCAGATTTTACCTATTCCACTCCTACTACTCCCCCGATTGTTCCTTATAGCTTAAAATAAACATGCGCCTACGCCACTTTAACTTGTTTAGCGACCCATTACTGCAGTTCCGAACGACTTCTCATACGTTATGACTTCGCAAAACCTAAAAAACGAATAGCCCTCGATCTTTTATGAACACTGATATTGGCTAAAATGATACCAATTAACTTCTTTCAGATTTTCCAACACTTGATGAGGTCAGGTCATTCCGGGCGGAGATAGAACTGATGAAGAGTGTCGGCGTGCACCCTCACGTCGTAAGCCTGGTAGGCTGCTGCAGCGGCCGGCGACCTTTTATCGTCGCTGAATACTGCAGTAGAGGAGACTTGCTTAGCTACTTGAGGTATGTAACTACTTGTCTCTTATAATAAAATGAATTTGATAGTTCCTGTGTTCTATCAAAATTTGATCAAGTGTAATCTCATAGGATATTTTGAATTCTGTTAAGTTTCTCGACACCAACATTTGGATCTGTATGTCTTTATAATGTCCGACACTTTCTAGATGCTCCTGGGACGTGATGGTAACAAAACTCAACGCGAAGTATTACAACAACAATATTGAAAGTACCGACTACCGGAACAACCTGCTGAAACGTCAACTTCAAGAAGAACAGACTAAGTTGGTGGTCAACAAGCTTTATGACCTCCAGGGCTTAAGCGACACTGATCTGACCACAAAAGACCTTCTGTCCTTCTGTCGTCAGATCGCTATGGGCATGGAGTTCCTAGCTTCGAATAGATTAGTCCACAGGGACTTAGCAGCGAGAAATGTTCTCGTCACGAGCGATAGAACACTGAAAATCGCAGACTTTGGACTGTCAAGAGACGTGTATGAAGAAAACATGTATAAGCAGAAAGGGAATGGGAAGATGCCTATGAAGTGGATGGCGCTAGAGTCCCTGACTCGAAGGATTTACACTTCTCAGAGCGATGTGTAAGTATTTGTTTGTAAATTGAAGCAAGGTAACATAACAACAACAACAAAAAGACTCTTTTAAAAACTTCTTCTCTTCTTCTTTTCTATGAAACTTTTTCTGCGCAACTTTCGCACAGTTGAGAAGACGCAAGATATAAGATATATAAGATAACGTGATTGATTGGCTTGTCGCACGCGCGTAGAAGTTAGCCCCACGCACACGCGCCTCTGGAGGCCCTAAACGAAAGCGCATCGTTTGTTCGGTCGTATTATCCGATCAAATTAAAACATCCATTCCCCCGTATCAAAGGTTTGACAATTTATGAACAATTGAAAACGGTCTGGTTTTTTTACACGGCTAGATCGAGTTGGTCATATTTTATCAAAGGATTGACACATGAGACTGGCCATTTTAATTTGTTAGGTTTAAACGTCAAAACGAAAGATACACTTTCGTGCTAGGCCTCCGATACGATGATCGTCCTGTAAGATGCGCAAAGCGATCCCCACTCTTTGCCCCAGCGCTCAACATCGATGCCGCGTACGTAGTTATGCGTTTGATTTACTGGGGCCTAGTGCGAGTGCACAAAAATAGCCGAGTCGCTTACTTTTTTGGTAAAGACAATTTTAATTCGGGTTCCTTACCCAAAGGGTAAAACGGGACCCTATTACTAAGGCTCCGCTGTCCGTCTGTCACCAGGCTGTATCTCATAAACCGTGATAGTTAGACAGTATTTTTTTTACAGATGATGTATTTCTGTTGCCGCTATAACAACGAATACTAAAAAACAGAATGAAATAAATATTTAAGGGGGCTCCCATACAACAATTTTTTTATGCCGTTTTTATAGATAATGGTACGGAACCCTTCGTGCGCGAGTCCGACTTTTTTGTATTTGGTATTACTTTTCGATCGATTTATGTGATTTGGTTGTTTTGTGCAGCTAGGTACCGTGATACTTACCGATGCGTTTGTCCAGATGGTCGTTCGGCGTGGTGATGTGGGAGGTGGTGAGCGTGGGCGCGAGCCCGTACGCCGGCGTGGCGGCCGCGCGCCTGCCGCGCCTGCTGCGCGCCGGCTACCGCATGCCGCGCCCGCACAACTGCTCCAAGCCGCTGTACGTATACACTTAACCCCGTAACCGAATGGTGACTAGACCGCGTAACTGTTCCAGGCCGCTGTACGTATTCACTTAACTGCGAAACCGAATGGTGACTGATACCGCGTAACTGTTCCAAGCCGCTGTACGTATTTACATAACTTTATAACCGGATGGTGACTGAGATCGCGTAACTGTTCCATTTTAAGTATACTCAAATTTACGTATACACTTAACTCCGTAGCTGAATAGTTAAGGAGACCGCGTAACTTCTCCAAGCTGCTATACGTATTTAACTTAACTTGTGAATAACATGGGCGCCGCCAGGATTTATTTCAGAAAAATGTATCTGCATCTACACTATTAAAACGAATGGAGTAGTGTAATAATCAAATTTAGACAGCAACCTAGACGCCTTCAGTTTTATATTCAAAAGGTAACTTACTGAAAATAAAATTATTTTCTTTCTTGCACCCTTCTGCCGGCGCCCTTCTTGCGAAACCGAATGGTGACTAAGAACGCGTAACTGCTCCAAGCCGCTGTACATATTTACTTAACTCTGTAACCAAATTGTGACTAGACCGCGTAACTGCTCCAAGCCGCTGTACGTATTCACTTAACTCTGTAACCAAATTGTGACTAGACCGCGTAACTGTTCCAAGCCGCAGTACGTGTTCACTTAACTCTGTGTCTGAATGGTGACTGAAACCGCGCAACTGCTCCAAATCACTGTACGTATACACTAAACTCCGCAAATGAATGGTGACATAGACCGCGTACCTGTTTAAAGCCGCTATGCGTATTCACCTATCACCGTAACCGAATGGTGACTGAGACCCCGTAACTGTTCCAAGACGCTGTACTTACTTTTGACTAATTGACTTGTGAAACCAAATTGTGACAAATTGATGACATTAGCTGTACCCACCCTAGTTGTCTCCGCTAGTTGAAGACTGGATAAGTATCTCCGCAGATACGAGTTAATGCTGTCCTGCTGGCGCGAGCACCCGCGCGCGCGTCCCACCTTTAGCGAGCTGCACGCGCGCCTCGACGAGCTGCTGAACTGCGCCTGCGCACACGACTACCTGTCCCTGCAGCCGGACAGCGACGACGCGCCGCCGCGTATCTCCCCGCAGAAGTGCGTCAAGATGTACCTCAAGTGAGTCGCTGTACCTTCATACCTACTATCCTGCACTACTACTAGGCAGCTGCACGCGCGCCTCGACGAGCTGCTGAACTGCGCCTGCGCACACGACTACCTGTCCCTGCAGCCGGACAGCGACGACGCGCCGCCGCGTATCTCCCCGCAGAAGTGCGTCAAGATGTACCTCAAGTGAGTCGCTGTACCTTCATACCTACTATCCTGCACTACTACTAGGCAGCTGCACGCGCGCCTCGACGAGCTGCTGAACTGCGCCTGCGCACACGACTACCTGTCCCTGCAGCCGGACAGCGACGACGCGCCGCCGCGTATCTCCCCGCAGAAGTGCGTCAAGATGTACCTCAAGTGAGTCGCTGTACCTTCATACCTACTATCCTGCACTACTACTAGGCAACTGCACGCGCGCCTCGACGAGCTGCTGAACTGCGCCTGCGCACACGACTACCTGTCCCTGCAGCCGGACAGCGACGACGCGCCGCCGCGTATCTCCCCGCAGAAGTGCGTCAAGATGTACCTCAAGTGAGTCGCTGTACCTTCATACCTACTATCCTGCACTACTACTAGGCAACTGCACGCGCGCCTCGACGAGCTGCTGAACTGCGCCTGCGCACACGACTACCTGTCCCTGCAGCCGGACAGCGACGACGCGCCGCCGCGTATCTCCCCGCAGAGGTGCGTCAAGATGTACCTCAAGTGAGTCGCTGTACCTTCATACCTACTATCCTGCACTACTACTAGGCAACTGCACGCGCGCCTCGACGAGCTGCTGAACTGCGCCTGCGCACACGACTACCTGTCCCTGCAGCCGGACAGCGACGACGCGCCGCCGCGTATCTCCCCGCAGAAGTGCGTCAAGATGTACCTCAAGTGAGTCGCTGTACCTTCATACCTACTATCCTGCACTACTACTAGGCAACTGCACGCGCGCCTCGACGAGCTGCTGAACTGCGCCTGCGCACACGACTACCTGTCCCTGCAGCCGGACAGCGACGACGCGCCGCCGCGTATCTCCCCGCAGAAGTGCGTCAAGATGTACCTCAAGTGAGTCGCTGTATCTTCATACCTACTATCCTGCACTACTACTAGGCAGCTGCACGCGCGCCGCGACGAGCTGCTGAACTGCGCCTGCGCACACGACTACCTGTCCCTGCAGCCGGACAGCGACGACGCGCCGCCGCGTATCTCCCCGCAGAAGTGCGTCAAGATGTACCTCAAGTGAGTCGCTGTACCTTCATACCTACTATCCTGCACTACTACTAGGCAGCTGCACGCGCGCCTCGACGAGCTGCTGAACTGCGCCTGCGCACACGACTACCTGTCCCTGCAGCCGGACAGCGACGACGCGCCGCCGCGTATCTCCCCGCAGAAGTGCGTCAAGATGTACCTCAAGTGAGTCGCTGTACCTTCATACCTACTATCCTGCACTACTACTAGGCAGCTGCACGCGCGCCGCGACGAGCTGCTGAACTGCGCCTGCGCACACGACTACCTGTCCCTGCAGCCGGACAGCGACGACGCGCCGCCGCGTATCTCCCCGCAGAAGTGCGTCAAGATGTACCTCAAGTGAGTCGCTGTACCTTCATACCTACTATCCTGCACTACTACTAGGCAGCTGCACGCGCGCCGCGACGAGCTGCTGAACTGCGCCTGCGCACACGACTACCTGTCCCTGCAGCCGGACAGCGACGACGCGCCGCCGCGTATCTCCCCGCAGAAGTGCGTCAAGATGTACCTCAAGTGAGTCGCTGTACCTTCATACCTACTATCCTGCACTACTACTAGGCAGCTGCACGCGCGCCTTGACGAGCTGCTGAACTGCGCCTGCGCACACGACTACCTGTCCCTGCAGCCGGACAGCGACGACGCGCCGCCGCGTATCTCCCCGCAGAAGTGCGTCAAGATGTACCTCAAGTGAGTCGCTGTACCTTCATACCTACTATCCTGCACTACTACTAGGCAGCTGCACGCGCGCCGCGACGAGCTGCTGAACTGCGCCTGCGCACACGACTACCTGTCCCTGCAGCCGGACAGCGACGACGCGCCGCCGCGTATCTCCCCGCAGAAGTGCGTCAAGATGTACCTCAAGTGAGTCGCTGTACCTTCATACCTACTATCCTGCACTACTACTAGGCAGCTGCACGCGCGCCTCGACGAGCTGCTGAACTGCGCCTGCGCACACGACTACCTGTCCCTGCAGCCGGACAGCGACGACGCGCCGCCGCGTATCTCCCCGCAGAAGTGCGTCAAGATGTACCTCAAGTGAGTCGCTGTACCTTCATACCTACTATCCTGCACTACTACTAGGCAGCTGCACGCGCGCCTCGACGAGCTGCTGAACTGCGCCTGCGCACACGACTACCTGTCCCTGCAGCCGGACAGCGACGACGCGCCGCCGCGTATCTCCCCGCAGAAGTGCGTCAAGATGTACCTCAAGTGAGTCGCTGTACCTTCATACCTACTATCCTGCACTACTACTAGGCAGCTGCACGCGCGCCTCGACGAGCTGCTGAACTGCGCCTGCGCACACGACTACCTGTCCCTGCAGCCGGACAGCGACGACGCGCCGCCGCGTATCTCCCCGCAGAAGTGCGTCAAGATGTACCTCAAGTGAGTCGCTGTACCTTCATACCTACTATCCTGCACTACTACTAGGCAGCTGCACGCGCGCCTCGACGAGCTGCTGAACTGCGCCTGCGCACACGACTACCTGTCCCTGCAGCCGGACAGCGACGACGCGCCGCCGCGTATCTCCCCGCAGAAGTGCGTCAAGATGTACCTCAAGTGAGTCGCTGTACCTTCATACCTACTATCCTGCACTACTACTAGGCAGCTGCACGCGCGCCTCGACGAGCTGCTGAACTGCGCCTGCGCACACGACTACCTGTCCCTGCAGCCGGACAGCGACGACGCGCCGCCGCGTATCTCCCCGCAGAAGTGCGTCAAGATGTACCTCAAGTGAGTCGCTGTACCTTCATACCTACTATCCTGCACTACTACTAGGCAGCTGCACGCGCGCCTCGACGAGCTGCTGAACTGCGCCTGCGCACACGACTACCTGTCCCTGCAGCCGGACAGCGACGACGCGCCGCCGCGTATCTCCCCGCAGAAGTGCGTCAAGATGTACCTCAAGTGAGTCGCTGTACCTTCATACCTACTATCCTGCACTACTACTAGGCAGCTGCACGCGCGCCTCGACGAGCTGCTGAACTGCCCCTGCGCACACGACTACCTGTCCCTGCAGCCGGACAGCGACGACGCGCCGCCGCGTATCTCCCCGCAGAAGTGCGTCAAGATGTACCTCAAGTGAGTCGCTGTACCTTCATACCTACTATCCTGCACTATTACTAGGCAACTGCACGCGCGCCTCGACGAGCTGCTGAACTGCGCCTGCGCACACGACTACCTGTCCCTGCAGCCGGACAGCGACGACGCGCCGCCGCGTATCTCCCCGCAGAAGTGCGTCAAGATGTACCTCAAGTGAGTCGCTGTGCCTTCATACCTACTATCCTGCACTACTACTAGGCAACTGCACGCGCGCCTCGACGAGCTGCTGAACTGCGCCTGCGCACACGACTACCTGTCCCTGCAGCCGGACAGCGACGACGCGCCGCCGCGTATCTCCCCGCAGAAGTGCGTCAAGATGTACCTCAAGTGAGTCGTTGTACCTTCATACCTACTATCCTGCACTACTACTAGGCAGCTGCACGCGCGCCTCGACGAGCTGCTGAACTGCGCCTGCGCACACGACTACCTGTCCCTGCAGCCGGACAGCGACGACGCGCCGCCGCGTATCTCCCCGCAGAAGTGCGTCAAGATGTACCTCAAGTGAGTCGCTGTACCTTCATACCTACTATCCTGCACTACTACTAGGCAGCTGCACGCGCGCCTCTACGAGCTGCTGAACTGCTTCTGCGCACACGACTACCTGTCGCAGAAGTACGTCAAGATACCTCAAGTAAGTTACGCTACCCTACCTACATAGTAGTGATTCAGCCACCGGCTATGGCTCACCTACTATCCTGCCCTTTGTGTCTTCATGCCTGCACGAGGGATGACAAACCGAACGAAACAAAATAGCGTGGAAGTCGCCAAGTATGTCCTTCAAAATAGACAAGTGAAGGCTTACAAGGTACTCATTAACTCTCCTGAGTAACGAACATACGAAGACGTATTTACTTAGCAGTACCCTAAGAGACAACAGATTGTAAAAAAATGTTTAATTCCACATGCTTTTACAATCTGATTACGATTAAACTTTCATGAGCTGTTTTCAGCAACACCGCTAAGGTTTCTAGATTGTAAAACATTAAAATCACGCGAAAGTCGCAACAACAGCTAATTCTAAACAAAAAATGTTTTAACAGAAACAAGCTGGGCTGGTCTCGCGAGGAATCGTACGAACGACCGTTCCCGACTGCACAAAGCAACCACTACTCCACGCTGCCCGCCTCCACCTACAAGTTTCAGTCAGTGTCGTCGTGACAAAATAAAGATACTTAGTTAGAATATTTAGGCGCTTATGTAAACGAATACGAAACAATTCGCAAATACCTAGTGTATAATGGAGTCATACAAGGATGTTTCCATTTTTATTCTTATGACGATGCCAATAAGGTTCAAATGCACCTATTTTGTTCTTCCATGTTAACTATATAAGATTTAATAATTTTGTATGTTATGGTTCCTACATACTATGCCGCCTACTTTTTAATAGAACGTTTTGAACTTGCACCAAAAAGTTACCATTGTGCCAATTTTTTGTTTTAATTTTCTCTATTTTATGTCATTCAAAAAGCAAATAAATCGCTTTTTGCTTTTATTTCTTAACGATAAGAGGAAGTAAGGATGAGGCTTGGAGTCTAGACTAAAATTTGATGATGATGGAGGTTATGAATTGTCTTTTATGCTTTTTAGTACATCGGTACATGTTTGATTAAGGTATAAATAAGTCGTGAACGAGTGCCTTCGAAAGGCTGTGTATTGTAAGAAATTAAATGTGATAATTAATTATTTGATAATTTTTTTTACTATATTAATTTTGATTATCTTTTAAGGCATAGCAATAAGTTAGTCCACAGATGTGACCAATAAAATAGTTACTTAATTATAGCTATAATTAGATCAAGCCATGACATCTTTGTAACTGTTTGTAATATGTACTGAAATAAAAGAGGTTTTTTTTCAAATAGATCGTATTATATTATTATTATATATTTTTACAATGATATAACTTAGTGCTAAATACAAAAATATCCATATTCATTAGTACATTCGTTAACATCACGTGGTGCCTTCAGACCATATCCATTCTTCGATTGTGTGTTCACAGCTTTATGCAAAATAATAATTTGAATATATGATGTGATGATAAAATTAATAAACATAGAAGCAGCTAAAGCGCAGAACACACAGACCGAAGACCATAAGCGAGCCCTTATTTAGTTATAATACCAGCGCACACAGGACGCACTCAAATGAGCAAAATAAGAGCGACTTCTACAACACATCCTAACTCTATCTACCTGCTTCTCTTCATGATATGGCTAAAAATCAACAATCAAAGGGTGTATTTATTCATCTTCAGTATCACACTAAATATTTATTTACATAACATGAATAATATCAGACCATTTTGGAATATTTTAATAGAATCTTTACAATTCACTTGTTGATATATTTTTATAATTATTATTTTTGCCCAAAATTCACTAGTAAACGTAACCCTAAAATCGATAAAGCGTGTTTTTTATCGTGTACCGTGCCCCAGAATAAGCGATTCTGTAGATTTACAATATATTTTAATAAGGTCGTTTTCTAAAATTTATTACAAACACAGTTTCTACTGATAATGTAATGAAGGATGTTTCAAATTTAACCATATTGTCCATAGATTTTAACAGTAGGATCTAACACAGACGAAATTGATAAAAAAATGTAAAAAAAATCTGATAGTTAAGATTTGGCATTTATGAATTAAAACTTGCCAACTTATATTACATTTTCATCGATTCTAATCAATTTGAACTCATTGCAGGGTGCACGGTGACGGTCATGGCCTTGCTACTTTCGATGATTTAATCGATAATCGATGGCTAATCAAACACACTAGTAAGGGCGATTGGCTAAAATAAGGGTATATTTAAAAAAATCTTGGAAAACAAAATTTCCGAATTTTAGGACGCTGATGCCTTGACCACTATACATATTTAAATTGATGAGTATGATCGAGGAACAAACATATTCTTTCATCCTATAGTGTCACATTAATACTGTGACGTAGCAAGTATTTAGGAATGGCAAGACTAAAACGAACATTTAAAAATTAAATTATGTAAAAAATCATAATGGAGTTACCCTCTCTGGTAAAAATAATATATTTAAAACATTTATGTACAAAGTTTAACTAATAATGATCTAATGCATAAATTTGTTGGAAATCTAATCATCGAAAAACTGGTTGTTAAAACTAATTATAATAAGAAAATTTAACTTCTGACGAGAAAGGCCGTATGAGCCAAACGAATGTTAGTAAATAGTGCATGGAAAATGAGAAGCTAAACAGATTTAACTCATGCGTGCACATTAGACATTAGTAAAACCTTATTATATAATTAAAAAAACTCAATTAATTGTTTACAACTGATCAGTCGCGTAGTAAATCAGTACCGTTAATTAAACTCGAGGTAACACCGTATTTTGAGATTTGAAACTGAACAACTGTCTTCTATTCGACAAACTATTATATCATAGAAAAGTGCGAATTCTACTCGTATGAATATTATCTTAGATCTACTGCATATAGGATTACATTGTTACAGTCTAACCTGCCCACTTTAAGAGATCAAAGCAGTTAGACGAATGTTTTGGTATTTCAAATCATAATACACAATTTTCATAGATATTTATAATAATAATTATAAGTAGATTATGTAATAAACCTAATTTATCGATGAGGGTATTTTCAATCTTTATAATCACCGAGTTTCCATTATAAAATAAATGAGTACACAAACATAAGTATAATACATAATCGACCTTTGGCTGAAAATACTAAATTTGTATTATATTAATGGTGTCATAACTAGTATCATAATTATGTTGTTATAAAATGACCAATACTTTAAAATCTATACATAATTTTTACATAAGTACACGTTGTGTGTTTGCATTCTATAAAATGACACGGATAAACAAGCTTTCGATCGAGTGATAACAACAAATATTTATAATTCTGAGTTATCTTTTAATACAGTCTGATTTAGTAATTTATATATTTATTCTAATGATTGATGATGAATTACCATTGCCTATGAGTATACTATAATATAAGTTTTTACACACCATATGCAAACACGACAAATTTGTGTAAAACAAAATATATTTTTTTAGAATTTAGACAAATCATTCAGTCACTACTAGCGGCACGGATCTTGAGTGCTGAACAAAAGGCGCGCCGAAGACTGTTACGATTACGTGATTGGCTAGTCGCGCGACGCGTCTGCGCCGCCGGCCGTGATTGGATAGGATGATCGTCTCTTTTGAGACTTTTGGATGCGGAAAGCGATCTACCTTCTTCGCTCGAGCGCTCAAGATCCATGGAAGGGACTGTATAAAGGGGCGTGCGGTGCATATAGGCAATTAGGCAGTGCCTACCTAATAAATAAAATGAGGTAGGTAGTAGGTACTTACAAATGTGTGTTATTGATGAAATACACATAGATAAGTACTTACTGCCTACCTCGAAATAAAACCAATGCACCCCACTGATTTGTATAGTACTAACGTGAGGGCGAGACGAGGTGTTGCGGTCAGTCGACGGGCGGCGGCTGCGCGGGGATGTTGGCGGGCGGCGCCGTGAGGTAGCCCGCCGTGTGCGGCGCGCCTGCGACAAAACAGAGGAATAAATATACGCCAGACTACCTGCCACTTGTCATAATCTCGATGTAATGGAGAATGTTAATAGGTATGCCAAATCGGTTAAAAGTTTGTTACAGTCAAGCTTGTTGTAGTCAAAAATACCTATTAGTATTGTTTTTACAAGCATCTAAACTTACGATAAATATCAAGTCCCGCTAACAGTCACGTGACCGCAAGTGACGTCAATTTACAACGCTCCGCTTAGTAGCAAGTCGCCAGACACCGTGCTGATGAGAGTGCGAGCGGACTGAGTGCGTGTTGTGAAATGACGTCACACCGTCACACGTTTACTTTTATAAATCGGAATCTAATTGACGTATCGAAGTAATTCTTTCACTTGTATTTTTTTTTGACAAAGAATATGGAGAGCTAATATATATAATTTTTACATCTATGTGTACTTTTAATAACGGGCAAATGTTCTTGTAGAGTAATTTTCTTTATTTGAACGTTTTGCGTTAGCATCATACCAAACATCCTGTAGTCCACGCAAACGAAGTTGCGGGTACAGTTAGTTTATTATTAGAACAAGTTGCCATCTGGGTACCACACAAATTGCCGATCAGACGTGCTCAATCTCTAGCTATACCTCCTAGAATATACACAAACTATCGTCGCAATTTTTTCTTTGTCCGAGCGAGTAACTCTTTTAACGACCTGTCTAAAGGCAACGACGAGCTAGAATTATTTCGGACTAAACCACCAACTATAAACAAATTGTACGATTCTGAATTTTTCGACCTCCGCTCCAAAGGTGCAGCAAATTCGTAATTGTTTTTATTTATTTTTCTCTCTGTGTTTTTGACTGTTTCTATGTATAGTTAGCTTGTATGGTCTGTACACATTCTACATTTGCACAGGGTTACATTGCAAAGGGGTGCCAAATTCTAAAAATAAGATCTAGAGGTGCACTGCTTATAGTATTTGTTGTCAATTTGAACCGCTGGTATACGCGGACGCTCCTCCTGTTAGAAATGTTCCCTACATCGAAAAGGCTAAGGTTTGTTTTCGCGCGCCATTGTGACTATTATTGCATTGAACTTTGCAGTTCTAGGTTGCACAGAGATAGTGCGTGCGTATTTTTTATGAATGAGACAAGATTATCTACTCGTAACATCTTTGAACAAAGGATAGAGAGAGAGAGAGTAATAAAAAAATATTTTAAAAAAAATGTATTTAGATCGTTTATATCGTAAATCGATTTAATTACTGATTCTGAGTGGTCCCTTAAAAATTTGGCACCCCTTTGCAATGTAACCCTGTATATGCGAATACCTGTTAATGGCTACGTTTATATGATAGCTCTGTACTCATATATTGTATTAATGCTGTTGGTGTTCCGAATAAAATAAAATAAAATATTTAAGATAATACTAACCCGCGATGGAGTGGTGGTGCGTCGCGTGCGTGAGGAACAAGTCGTGCCGCTGCGCCGCGTACTGCTCCCACACGCGACTGCGCGCCAGTATCCCGCGCACGCGCTCGCCGTGCGTCGCCGAACGCGCCATCGCCTTCAACGCGTTAACTAGCTGAGCCGCCGTCTGCCCTTCTAGTCTTGTCTCGAGGAGTGATAGCAGTTCTGTGATAAGATCCGTTTCTATCGCCTGAAACAGAAACAAGTGCGATGAGATACAACGCCACAGTTGTGCGACTGGCGCACGGCAGACTCGCTACTTCTAATGACTTCTAATGTGTAGAAACGCTGCAGTGGCGCCATTGTATTGCTGCAACTTTACTTTTAGGTATATAAGTGTATATGGTCTGTCTCGCATCAATCGAACGACGATGGCACGTCTATAGACTATTGACTACTCCACGCCACCAATTTGAAGGAGGCCTTATTAGTATCCGTTAAAATTTAGTTGTTTGCACTTCTTTCCATAACCAGGCCGTCGCAAATTCAAATACCGCAAAGGGCAAGTATTTGTGTGATGAGCACGAACATTTTGGTACCTGAGTTATTGGTGTTTTATAAAATATTTAGGTATGAATACCTTTTATCAAAACGGCAAAGAAGAAGCTCTACTTAGTTTGATTGCGGAATTAGAATAAGCATTAAAAAAACATTTGCAAAAAAAAATTTGCAAACACAAAACATCACAAACACACACAAACACAAAAAAAAAACAACAATCCTAAAAAATGGTTTCTTCAAAATTCCTTTTGACGAACGAAACCTCAAAAACAGTGATTGATAATAACTCAACTGATACAAAAACACGCGAGAAGGTAAATTGCCGACCGAGTTTCAAAGCCAACGGTACATTTATTCATTGATTGGGACAACAAATAAGATTTTGACTTTGACTATACATTCGCACGTTTCCCAACATACCTGGTGCACAAGGCGATCTGTATTGGCTCCGCTGTTGAAAATAGTCGCGAGCGCTTCGCACGCCGCGCCCAACACCTCGCGACACGCCTTGATGGCCGCCTTTAGGCCTGACATCACGTCGGTAGATGACAGCGCCACTACGCACGACTGGGTACAAATAGACAAACGATTTGTTGTTACTGGACTTATAGTTGTGGTTGAGTGGATAAAGATAAACCTGGACGTTGTAAATAAATAAGGTTTAAATTAAAGCTGCAGGCAAAAGGTAGGCTTGAGTAAATCGAATGCCAAACTCTTAGTTGCGATACCGTATTTTTTTTTGACAAACGTTGACTTGTCAGCCATTTTGACCACACATGATTAAGATACATGCTTGTTTTTTTATCGAAATTAGTTAATTCTATGCGTTATTGTAATGAAAATGTAATGTACTATTGCACCATAAAAATAACATTTAAACCCTAAAATTATTTAAAACTAAAAATGAGATGAGTAATTCAGCTTCGCCAAGGGGTGCTCTATTTTTGGACTTCCGTGGCATTCGAATCCCGGTTTACATCATTGTAGAAAACATATTTTTTATTAAAACGTAGTGTAGGACATCATCATATCAGCCTGTTGCAGTACACTGTTGGACATAGGCCCTTTGCATCCAGTCGCTGCCAGCTGCCTTCTTCAGGTCATCGGCCCATCTAGCCGGGGGGCGTCCTACACTACGTTTGCCTAAGCGTGGTCTCCATGCGAGAACCATCCTATGAACTATGTCCTAAATAAATGCTAAATATGATAAAATTACAATACCTGTGTATGTACGAGTGCGGCCAGTACCGGCACAGCGTGTTCCGGGCAGGCGGGCAGTAGTCGCGCCAGCCGCGGCATCTCGCCCAGCGACGCGCACGCTTCGCCTAGATTCGGTTTAGCGCGGACGAGCGCCGCTAGCGCCGCTGCGCAAACTGTGCCGCGGCTTCCCTGGGGTTGTGAAGTGTATGCTTTACATTATATAACCTTCCTATCCCAACTGGTAACTTTCTAATCACTTAACTTGTATGTATTACTTTTAGCAAATTACTTTGCAAATATTGTAGAATACATATTTAAATTAGAAAGACAACTCGTCCATCCCGGAATTTGAACCCTAATTTCCTGCTTACCGCGCAGGCGCTTTACCAATTAAGCTACAGGGACATATACCGACCGGACGAAATTGGCCTTCTCAATTAATTGGACAACATCAAATACATTGCTCTGATCCTAAGGTAAGTAGCTAAAGCACTTGTGTTATAGAAATCAGAAACAACGACGGTACAACAACACCCAGACCCGAGGCAATATAGAAAAGTTCGTTTACTACATTGACCCGACCGGGGATCGAGCCCGGAACCTCAGAGATGGCGACGCCATTTAGTCCGGCGTGCTCGCCTCTCGGCTACGGAGGTCGTAATTGATTTATCACACTAACGTCATCTAGGATATGCTGCACGCATTATTCCATTTGTTTTCCTTTATGATCGTCAGGCATTTTAATAAAGGTTGCAGGAGGCTAACGAAATCAGTCAGCTATGGATCGGTCACGCTCCAAATTAATGAGAGATTCATGACAATCAATAGGCCTATAGGCTGAAACGATGATGATAATGAAATCTACCAGTAGACTTTCAATATATGAAAACAATATCGCTGGCGATTAAAAAATAATCTCTAAAGAATATTAAAAATAAACCAAAAATAAAATGAAAAGTTGAATAATTGCCTTTTATCATGTAATTGTAATGTACCGTTATGTCTCTTAAAACAGGACGAATGGTGGATCAAATCAGTTGACTTCTCCATTGGACCTAGTAAAAGTTGTTCATGGTCACGAGTAGAAGACTGTAGAAGCAAGGCACCACCAGTCTACTTATAAAAGTGCCGTAATCTAAAAAATCGGGCTAAAAGCTAACAAATATCGACTTAATGCAGAGTATAACCATTCATAAACTCCTTTGATTACTTTTTTATATTGACGTACAACATCGTCAAACATTTATCCACATAAAGGCTTACCTCCGTAGAATCCTTGGAGAGTGCACTGAGAGTTTCCGTAAGCAGTTCTTGTAAGAACCTCTTAGGGCTCCGCAGGTTCCAATGCGGGTGTTGTAGGAATAGTTTAAGGTAGACCCCGCCTACGACTACTTCGCCGGGCGGCGCCCAAGCTTCTTCGCCAGCAGAAGTCCTTTCAAGAGTCTCTCGATCTTCGAAGTTAGAGTTTGAGTCTCGGAGTTGACTGCTTTGGTGTCTGTTAAGAAACGTTTTGTTTATCAATCATGGCGTTGTGGCGTGGAAGTTGCTCCTGCTGGAATATTTTTTGGGCTCGGCTCGAGTGAGATATATTGATATACTATTTAATGCAACCAACACTAAAATAATGTGATAAATGAATTATATTTAAGGATGCACAATTGATGCGATTTTCTAGGGATCAGGAAGCAGCGAGCGCGATGCAAATACTCCGGCAGTGGCGTGGAAACATTTGAAAGGATCCACGGCACTATTCGTGGTGTTCACTGCCTCTGTTGCTTCCCTTTGAATTCGCTCGCAAATAGATAGTGTGATAAGGCTCTTAGAACAGCATAGCAGTTTCATCATAGAGAACATTTGTACTAGATAAAATCAAATAAAAAATCAATATCATTTATTTCTGCAAATTGGCCATTGAAGGCACCTTTACACGTCCCAATAAAAAAAATCCCTTCGACTGCTTCGGGATAATTTGTGGGCTAGTAAGAAGAAGTGGTTACGTACCTATCCCTGAGGCTGGCGAGGTGAGTGGAAACGCTTCTCCTGGTGTCGTCGCTCCACACCAGCTCGGGGTGTTCGTGCTGGGCATCGAACATGTGAACTGCGCTGGCGGCGCCACCTTCCCGCATCGCTTCCGCGAACACGCCCGGCACGTACCGGGATATCGTTAATCGGACCTGCACCAATGGCGTACTATTAGATGTGATAACATAAAGAGTACGTCATATGTAGAGGCTCATCATCACTGTGGCGGCGTGTTGTGACGATTGCCACCAACACCTGAAGTGATGACCACAATCACTTTGTCAATAGTGATACCGACAAAGAAGAAGAAGAAGAAAGAGTACAAGACTACGACGATAAAAACTTCTACGAGGTACGACGTCTGTCAAGAGGGTCAGGTCGATACTAATGCATTAAAAACTCTTGAGACCGCACTACGTCAGGCACCTAGCAAGGCCGCCGATACAGCCTTGTCCCACACCAATTCATAGTGGTGCTGTATGTCAAGTTCATAAATTACATGTAGTTGGAATGAAGAAGATATATGATTGCATATTGTTGTTACCTTCGGCCCATGCAGCTTATCTGCCATCATGCGCGCGAGCAGCTCGACTGCCGCCTCGCGCGTCTCCGGCAGCTTACTATTGCAGAACAGATCTAATAAGTATATCACAGCACCTGCGGACACGTACAACGACACCATCAGTACTTTATTCTGATAATTGTGGAGATTTAGGGCCTGTTTCGCAATGTACGGAAAAGTTAAGAATAAGCTATATATTACTTATCTGAAGGATAAACACGATTTTTGCATTTCACGACCATCAATATGACACATGAATTCAAGCACTTTTATCCTCTACATATTTTTATCTTTTACATAACTTTATCCGTACATTGTGAAACAGGCTCTTTGTAGAACTAGCTATCAAAACTAAAGGTAAGTGGAGCTCTTTTTCTTTTAATTCAAATTCAAATTCAGTTAGCCATGAATGGCCCGATAAAGGAATGTGGCAATAGAATCGATTAATGTGACGTCGTCGCCAGTTTAATTGGTTGCCTAGCACACTGGATTTAGCGACATAATCTCTCGAGGGCCCAGATACGGTTCCAGATCAGGTCAATAAAGAAAAGTAGGTTGAGCAATAGTATTCCTACGCTACCCTGTTAGCTTGGTTGAGTTTTTATCATCGTCATCATCATCACCAACCAATATCAGTCCACTCCTGGACACAGGCCTCTCCAAAAGAAGTATTTTGCCATAATCGCCACGCTTGACAGGCGGGTTGGCGATCGCAGTTTGGCCAATGGTGGTGAGTTTTTATACACTGCACGAAATCATACCTTTAGTCTTTAGGCTTCGTTGAAAGGGCTGCTAGCCGACGCAGCATCGGCGCAGACAGGGCCGTTATAACTTCCAACCCTTTCTTGTACAGAGGATTCGAACTCTCCAACAATGCTGTCGTTTAGCTGAATGTCTACTGGCCTGAGCCTAACCGTATTTAATTATTACAAATCCCACCTCTTGCTTCTTTTACTAGAATATTGTTGGCCAGTAACGCGACCAAGGCCGCTACTATGTCCAAGACGTAGGGGGCGCCAGAGATCCCAACTCTGGCCAGTCCGGTCACTGGCTTCAAAGCCACTTAGTATTTAGTTTCCTAGTACTCCGCTAGCAGTTATCTTCTACACATTTGCTGCCTAACCAGCCTCTTTTACTAGAGTGGTATTGGCCAGTAACGCAGCCAGGGCCGCTTGGACGTCAAGACTTCGGGTGCCCCAGGGATCCCAACTCTGACCAGGCCGGCCACTGGCAGCAAAGACACTAGATGGCCGAGTACACCGCTCGCAGTGATATTTTACACATTTATTGCTGTCTAACATAGCTATAGCTAAATTCTTTGGATAAATTACATATCTTACCTTTAGCTACAGCCTCTTTCACTAGAGTAGTATTGGCCAGTAACGCGGCCAGAGCCGCTAGGACATCCAAGACGTCGGGTGCCCCAGGGATCCCAACTCTGGCCAGGCCAGCTACTGGCAGCAAGGCCACTAGATGGCCCAGCACGCCACTCGCGGCCACATCTTCTACGCATTCCCTGCTGCCCGCGGTCGCCCGCACGGCCTGTAGAGCTGCGTTCTGGAGACGCGGCTGCGACCGCGCGGACAGCATGCCGAAGATCAAACCGAACTGGCCGATACATTGGATCTCTACGCCTAAACAGTTGTAAAAAAAATAGATTCCATAAATAAAACACGAATTCCACTTATTCGGATTTTTTAAATTCTGATTTGATATATTTTGTGTTCCATACGTGATTGACAAAATTTATGTAAAACGGATAGCAAAATGTACGTTAAACAGTGCAGCGCGTATAGAAAACTGATTTTCATATTTTTATTGCCTTCGGTAAGCCGCGTTCTTAACCGCGGCTATCAATGTAGTACGAAATTAGTTATTCACATCTGCTTGCTATTTCGTCCACGTGGCATTTGGTTTGGCATAGAAATTATTGTTTTTACATCTTCCAATTGATCAGCAATATCTATTTGATTTATCTCTCGTATCCCTCAAGATTTTTTGTGTTGTTTTACAATCAGATTTGTTACTGATTTTTGCGAGAAAGAAGCATAAATATAGATACAAACATGGTTACCAACTTCAGGTATTGTTTGGTTGTAAAAATTACGTCAATCGATTGTCATTCTCAACTACCCTATTTGTGACGATAGAGGTTAATGCGTACCTGGATTCTTGATGATGACATTGGCGACGGCGCTGAGCGCGAGCGTGATGTGCTCCACGCGGTCCGGCGTCATGTCCAGCAGTATCTGCTCCTGGATGAACTTCAGCAGTTCCAGGATAAACTGCTGCGGGTTCTATTGACAAGAGAATACAGGGTTCTACTGTGAATATTCGAACGGTTTAGTTATTCAAACATAATTATGGCTACAAAGGAAAGAATTTCAACTGTCAATATTCGAAGTATTTAACAATTTTTCAGACCTTATTATTGCTGACATATTTGCGAACACTAAAGCATGGAACTTTGATAAAAAAAAACAAAGCAACCGTAAATTATTATAATATTTAAGATGTAACAGCATCAATTGATATCCTTTTAAGGGCTTAGGACGAAGTGACAGAATAGTAAGAGCTACCACAGGCGGGAGGTCTCGCTGTACAGTTAGTCGCTAGTAGTTAAAGAATAAAATACTACGCGTGTAATAATATTTCTTTTTGATGTTTTTGTGTCCAACATCCAAGACATTGATTAAACAATACTAGCATTCTAACACCTATAAACAATTGAAGATTTTCATCCAATATTTGGGTCAGCCGAAAGCATGGCATTAAGACCACCTATTGTATGTTTTTTTCATCTGTGCAATAAAATTTAAATACAAAAATAAAAAGTAATGGGTGCGTTAAAGGTCCCTTAAATATGTCATTTATATTTACTCAGTAGCTCAGTTGGAAGAGCAGTCACTCAGATAGCGAAAGAATTGAATCACACCTGAGAATTGAATTATAAAAACAGGGAAAATATTATCCTTGTACACTGCGTTTGTCCTTTCAATTTAAGACATTACCTTAATTGGGAATACAATGTAATACTCACCTCAATGACAAATTCCGGTTGTTCATTATAAATGTGTATATACACGCCCCCCACACACACGAGGCCCTCGTGCGCGGAGTAGGCGAAGGGGTCCACTAGAGGCGCGTCCTCGTGCTCGCTCAGCCGGCTGTCGCGCAGCATGTCGCGCAGCTCGGCGCGCGTGCTGTTGTCCCACACTAAGTACGGCGTGCGCCAGTTCGATGTCAGGGTCTTTAGAAGCTGCACAACAATACGTAGACAATTATTAAGGTGGGAACATTGTTAGTACAGATGCGGTTTTATTCTAAGCATATGTCTTTAGTAGCTGCACACCAGTTACATAGGCAATTATTGAAGGAAGTATGGATCACTGATAGTACAGATTTGATCATATTCAAAACATAGACAATATCATGGTGTTAAATACAATAAACTAAAAAAAAAAAAAAAAAACTAATGAATTAATTATGTTGAATGGTATCTTAGAAAGTACATAAAATTAAAAACAAAAGTAGTCTCCGTTAGTCTTCCTTTCTAGGCAAGGTACTACTATAAATGTCTATTCTATAGTCTCCCTTTGTTGGACTAGGGTTATAGGAAAATTACGCATAAAATGATCGTTTGAACTTGTAAATCGTTTCTAGCTTAAAATTCAAATCAAATTACCAAATTAAAGCAACCCAACGTAAATGCAACTTAGCAAATCCTCGTATGGAGTCCTCCGACAAGGTAAAGTCATGATATACGCACAGCTGCTGGCAATTAATGGGAAAGAATACCCCAGGGATTAGGCATTGGGAGAGGTGTTATAAATATGACGATAAAATTAAATGTTTCCTTACCTCGTGTTGATCGGGCTCGGCGAGTCGCTTACACAGATAGGGCGTGAGTAGCGTGTGCAGCGCGTCTTGTATCCGCGCGTCGAAGGGTGTGGGCGGTGTGTGCGGACCGTACATCGCCGCGAGCGCTACTACGCATTGCTTCGCTAGCTGATTCGCAACCTCCTGTCGGATACATGACAGGGTAATGTATGCATTAGAAATCATTAAAATTAGTTATTACCTTATGTTAATTTGTCGAAGCCCTTATTTGACTCTTTACGATACGATTTCAAATACAACTGTTTTTACTCACTACAAGGGGTAACGTAACAGGTTCTTTGACAGGGATAAATAACGCACAAAGAGCTGACTTTGGTCAGGTCAATGATATACATCTTCACATCAGTGAGGAAGAAATCATATTCTAAGCGCTTAATTTTTTTTTTAACTTAGCCATAATTAAATGTTATGAAAAGGTTATTTTATTCTCATTTTGGATCTTTAAAGCTTTATTCTTATATATTATCGTCAGTAAATAATACTTGCCTGACAATAAGACTGATTCCACCAGAGCCGTGCAAGCTAAAGAGGAATTGTTTAAGGACTCCGTTTGGCTTATTATTCTTACACACATTAACTCTTTACCTCGCATAGCTCTAGTAGTAATCCCACCTTAACTGTATGTACCTGTTTGTTAGCCTGCGCGTCGGACTCCACCCCGGACTCAGTGAGCGTGTAGTCGTACTGCAGTACTGCGGGCAGTAGCGCGTGTAACGCTCCTGCGCGAGCGAGATTAGCGCGACACGTTCCTTCACCCGCCAAGGCGGCTACCGCTTCTGCGCCCGCGCATGCTGTGTCGCCTAGGTTCTGTATACAATTTACAAAAATAATCAGAAAAAACCGGCATAGTGTGTTTTGGGCCACGCGCAATGGAGCGTTTCGTAGTTTCGCGTCACAATATGAGATATTTGCGAACGATTTTGATGCTCCTCGCGTGAACAAAAAGTTAGTTAATCTCATAAGAACTTTAGAATGACTGAATAAATTTGGCTGTTTTGTTATGTAAGTTAAATAGTAAAAGTGTCCCAGAAAATCCATTTCGAGACAAACTGAACGTCCTTTTCTGTATAGGAATTTTGATCGGGCGCAAATGTTGTTCATTTGATGGCTGTCTAATTTTTACGCGACAACTTGAACTTACCTGTCGCCTCAACAGCGCTGCAGCGGTACCAGGTTCGACGCAAAGCTATTGTGATGTTATAATTGTGTCGTTTTTTTTTTTTTATTAATGTTAGTAACCCGCAATCCAAAAGTCAATATAAGTACTAAAGAGGACATGTAAAAGGGTTTCCAATGGCCTATTCGCAAAAATAAATTATTTTGATTTTTGACTCACTGACATTAGCCAAACGGTACCCTGATTCCGTATCTTGCAAAAGCAATGCGATAGCGAATATTGTCCAATTTATTCCGGCTTTTAAATCGCAAATTGACAGCAAAAAACATAAACAAAGGAATCTACTGTCAGTGCTGCCTATAAATTTTGACACTGACCATCAATCGGGCGATGACTGCGCGATTATAGCTGATTGCTAATTTTTAGGGAATAAGGGTACAGGTAATCACTGAGGAAGGCCTACGTTCAGCAGTGGACGTCCTGTGGCTGAAATGATGACGATGATTATGATTATGAAGGCTACGGGTGTTTTATTGGTCATAAAAATAGAAAAGAACTCACCGGCCGCCTCAACAGCGGTACCAGATCGACGCATAGCTGCGGCATCTCCGCGCAGACCTCCCGGCAGGCCTCGAAGCCGGCGGCGACGGCGAAGCAGCGGGCGCAGTGCGCGCACACCGCCGCACTGATGTCGCCCGGCTTGCTGCCGGATAGTACGGGCACGCAGCGCGACATGGCTTCGTGTAGCACCTGGGTTAGAAAGAGATATCTAATAATAGATTGTACCACAAGTATGTACATTACACGCTAACGCCAAAAGTAATACACTCTACTGTTTACTTCGAATGTAAGGAAATTAAACATCATTAATGCAAAAATAAACATAATAATTTCCAAATTGCACCACAAAGAAAATACACAAGGACTTCCCGCCAATGTACTTTTTGTATACGTGGCAGTGGCACGCATAGGTCATAGACAATCCTTTACTGAAATACTTATTTCTTAGAAAACTCATTAATATTGCCTAGTTTTATGAATTTAGTATGGTTTATGTATAAAAATAAAGAAACAAAATGATATAACAAACAAGTTTGTTGAACAAAGTTTAATTGTGTGTGTGGATGTTTAAATAACCACCTTTGTCTTAGAGCCTGAGACTTAGACGAAGGTTTTATATTATGCACTAGCTAGAGCATAAAAACCGATTTTATGCAGCCTATACCTGACACAAAGATGAACTTTACGAGCACGAGAAGTGAAAAAATGATTTTTATAAGTGTTATAGAATAGAGAAGATAAAAGGACGGAAGATAATATTTAATAGCGCAAGCTTATTTAATCTTGTCCACCATTGCCAACCAACGACCACGTAAATAAGACACGAATTCACGAAAAGCAAGGTCGACGTTTCTGCACTACGTGAACATAGAATGGGGAAGATAAAAGCATGTATGATAATCTTTAATGGTGCAAGCTTGTTTGATCTTGTCAACCATTGTCAATCAACGAACACGTAAATAAGACACGAATTCATGAAAAGCAAGGTCGACGTTTCTGCACTACGTGAACATAGAATGGGGAAGATAGAAGCATGTATGATAATCTTTAATGGTGCAAGCTTGTTTGATCTTGTCAACCATTGTCAATCAACGAACACGTAAACAAGACACGAATTCACGAAAAGCAAGGTCGACGTTTCTGCACTACGTGAACATAGAATGGGGAAGATAGAAGCATGTATGATAATCTTTAATGGTGCAAGCTTGTTTGATCTTGTCAACCATTGTCAATCAACGAACACGTAAATAAGACACGAAGAGAAAGGTCGATGTTTCTGCACTACGTGAACAGGCCTTCAAGCTCGGTCATCATTGCAGCTCTTGTTGTCCGCACTATAAAGGTTTCTGCCCACCTTGAATATCAAGGGCTACAATGTAAGCATGGAGCTGCGCTCAATAGACGCTTATTATTACAGCCTACAGGGTTACATTGCAAAGAGGTGCCAAATTTTCAGGGACCACTCAGAATCAGTAACTTAATCGATCTACGATATAAACGATCTAAAAAAAACTTATTTTTTTAAATTCCTTTTATTACTATCCACTGTTCAAAGATGGTACACGTGGATAATCTTGCCGCATTCGTAAAAACTACGCACGCACTATCATTTGCAACCTAGAACTGCAAAGTTCAATGCAATAATAGTCACAATGGCACGCGAAAACAAAGCCTTTTCGATGTAAGGTACATTTCTAACAGCAGGAGCGTCTGCGCATACCAGAGGTTCAAATTGACAACAAATACCATAAGTAATTCACCTGTAGATTTTATTTTTAAAATTTGGCACCCCTTTGCAATGTAACCCTGTATAGCTCTATCTCTATTAGAGCTCGCTAAATTCAGCGCTGCCTGCAAGTCATTAAAGACCGCGGCAGTAGTGTACCTACTAAATCTTCGACCAGTTGCTCCGCTTTCGTTTCGAGTCGCGTAGTTCGCAACAATAACACAAGTAGCCATAGGCAACGAACCTGTAAACCGCTTACCCTACGCAGTTCTTTAGCATTGACTACGTAACAGACGACAGTTCGCCAGTTCCACAGTAGCCGACGAAATGGGGCCACTCACAGCTAGAGCTATGTCTGCTACCGATTAATGTGCAGTGTGCAGTTGTAACAATGACTGTTACCTGTTGACACTTTCCATGCGCAGTCTTTAGCCTTGAGAACAAAGTAGAATATAAAAGCGTGCACTGCTTGTACGCCACCGGCAGTAAGGCCGGGGCGTCACTCTGCGCGACAGTGACTAGTTACTACAGGCCACTGACCTGCAAGCCGCCTTCCCTGCGTAGCTCCTCGGCATTGAGCGCGGAACAGGCCACGGTCGCGTGCGCCAGTTCGCAAGCGGCCGGCAGTAAGGCCGGGGCGTCACTCTGCGCGAACAGTTGCTCCGCTTCCGCTTCGAGTCGAGCCGTGCGCAGCAGTTGTGGGTAGCCCGCGTATTTGTATGGTGCTAGCACTGCAAAAGTAATCTCAATTATAAATATTTACGATATAAAATGGCAAGTGTTTTAATAAGTGAATATACACAATAGCAGCTACCAGAGACCCTGTACTAATTCTTTACTTTTGGAGTTTGTTTATTGTATACAATAATAGGGCTTTATTCGGTAGACCAATGTTATCGATGTTGCAGGAAGACGAGAAGGAAGACATTTTGAATCCAAACGGCCTAGAGTCACTCGATGTGGCGCGTACATGCTGATGATGATGTGATAACGGCAAATTATGGAAATGGACCATTTATTTTCATGTTATTACGCGTACATTCAAGGGAAAGGAGACTAAGTGATGGCAGATCAAAGAATATTCCTTACCATCGGAGTATCTTCTGAAGAGTATCGTCTGGGTGCGCAAGATGAGCACGATGTTGTTGGCGTTGGGCCCGTCTCCCGTCCACACGTTACGGCTGCATAGAAACTCGTATGCTTGGTTTACGGCCTCGAAACGATCCTGCCAACACAATGTTATGTACGGTAAATATATTATAAAAATTCCCACTAATATTATAAATGCGAAAGTTTGTGAGGATATTTGGATGTTTGTGACTCAATCAGGCGTTAATGGCTGAACGGATTTGGATTAAATTTTACACACACATAGAATATCATCTTGATACACATGTAGGATACTTTCTATTCCGGTTAAAAGTTCCTGTGGGATATTTTACTACTACTAATTGATCTTTATTTGACCGGTTTGCGTTGTTTGTCATACCAAAAATCCTGTAGTCCACGCAAACGTAGTTGCGGGCACAGCTAGTCATTAATGACACAAGTAACTACTATTAGTGACAAGCAAAACTACTGTTACTATGAGTTTCGTAGTATTATTCTTTCTCTATGCTATGAGAAAAACGTCGAAAATTTCGTAGTAAATATGTCTAGAAAGTCTTACTGTATTTATGATTCTGCGTAAACCTCGCGTGCTATTAAGGGTGAGGTTTTCAACTCTAATTATCTGTGGGGTGACATACACAAGTCCTCAACCATAAGTTAAAG
Source organism: Anania fuscalis (assembly GCA_950371115.1). Classification (NCBI taxonomy): domain Eukaryota; kingdom Metazoa; phylum Arthropoda; class Insecta; order Lepidoptera; family Crambidae; genus Anania; species Anania fuscalis. Next base: position 11,987,915 of record OX493343.1, on the reverse strand, counting down.
ACTATCAATGACATTAGTTGGATTATTTAGTAAGGAACAGTGAATCCTTGCCAACTGCTGCTTTGTTAAGCAACAGTATAGATCTCATTTTATTACACACTTTTTTTTTGGAGTACCATAAACAAGTTGAACACAGCTGTGACACTGTGTTTGTGAATAACTTACCCGTCCTTCTGGGTTCTTGTCTGGATGGAACTGTTGAGCCAGCCGGTAGTACGCTTTGCGGACTGCTGCTTCGTCGTGCTGGCTGCCATTAAGACCTAAGACAGCATACGCTTCGCTTGCTGTCATCGAGGGCGGTTTCTTTTCTACCTCTCGTCGCCACGCTTCTAGCACGTCTTTGAGTAGACCCACCTAGAAAAATAAAGCTAATAAGTGTGTGATTTATTAAAAAAAATGGTTATGAAAAGTATTTTCTGTAACGATCGAATACAAAAACTATTTTTATCACTTTTTGCAACGTCAGTCGAAGCGTTAGACAAATCTGGATGATCTGATCGATTGGTGCTACAAAATAGAGGGTGTTATATTTTAAAGCATAAATCGGTACGATTTGAGACTCAAGACATTATTAATAACCATTAATTTTACAATAAACGGGCTCACCAACCTAGTAAAACGACAAATATCGCTAACCAATATTCAAGTTAAATAAAATCAAACAAATACAGTTAAAATTAAAGTGATAATTTTACGTTCATTAGTAAGATAATGAGCCGGTGACCACACATATTTATACTAAAAAAAGTTCCGTTAAATTTTAGATATTTTGGATGCCATGTCCCGGTATAAGGCATAAGTTTGTTCCACCCTGTGGAGTTTCAGTATAGTGTAACAGTACAGTACCGGCTCCGGTATCGGCCAGTCGGGGAAGCGATGCGTGTCGCACAGGTGGCGCAGGTAGAACATGTTGCAGAACAGCTCGGCCTCGAGGTGCGGGTAGCGCACGGCGGGGATGGCGAGGTAGGGGTAGCGCGCGGACACATGCGCCCGCAGGCGCGGAGTGAATTCGCCGATGTGGGCCGCTACTTTCATAATCAGGATACGTCTGTAGTAATTAATACGACACTTGTATATATGACAGCGTATATTTAAATTGATAGGATTTATTGGATCACGCGTTTTCACATAACAGCCAGTCGAGTTTTAATAGAATTGCAAAATTCGTATACCATTAACACGGGGATAGAATGTGCGTATTCGCGAAAACACTAGATCAAATTCGCGTTTTCACAATAATAATAGATTTATGTCGCAAAAATCAGTAAGATCGCGTAACACGGCTATCAAGTTTTTTTGCGAATTACGCGAGAATCGATTTAGGCGATCCTACGCCGACATATACATTACCACAGTGGGCTGAACGATTATAGAAAGGCGGAATTTAGGTAAGACTGCACATTCATCTTTAAGTTTTCTAAATAAAATTTTGTGAAAATGAAAACAAGATCATAGTGGGATCAATATAACTATACTAGTCACACCTAAGATCATAATCAAGCGTACTCCAACTAAGAAAAAGCCAAGGCTCAAGTACGAAAAACTAGTACATACTTAGTTCTATGAATATAATAAAACTTGATTCACAACTAACCTCATCTCCGAGTTCCATATCGCCTCCGGCGTGTCCCACTCGCCGAGGAAGATCTGCGCGAACTTGTCCGCGCCATGGTTCTCTAGGTAGCACACCATCGCTTCGGGCAGCAGTTGCCCTAGTATCGACCGCTGCATTATGTCGGAATTCGTCTATGGACAGAAGAGGAATCTATTCAATACTCTGCTCGTCACTTGAAAAACGAAGAGGTTGATCTAAGTAAGAACAGTGTGACAAGTTGTCAACCTCATAAGTTAGGCACTAAACAAGGATGCTGAAACAATTTTAACGGCTATGGGCCGTTTTTATTCAGCGGCTTCCAGTCATCTCAATTAGGTTGTCAGTCCACCGGGTGGGAGGCATGCCCACACCTCGATTTGTAGTTTGTGGTCTCTTTCATGGACTTAAGAAACTTTCCGTCCCAACGATTGTCAGCTCAGCGAGCGATGTGACCTGTCCGTTGCCACTTTGGCGAAGAGCTTTGTCGGTTACTTATGCTATTTCATGGATATTTTAAGTTTAGATTTGATTTCGGGAAGAAACTATTTATATATAGATTTTTTTTTGAAAGATAAGAGAAAAAAGGAGCGAGAGACACATACGAGTATGTAAGATGATGGTTGCCAGTCCTAGTTTCAAAACTTTGTTAGTACTTACTTGATCAGCCCTGAACGCTTGCTTCATATACCTATGTAAGCCTCTTACGCCTAATCTTACGGATATATTCATTTCGGATCTTATCTCGAAAATGAACTCCAAACATTTAGAAACCGGCCAAGTGCGAGTCGGACTCGCGCACGAAGGGTTCCGTACCATTATCTATAAAAACGGCAAAAAAATCACCGTTTGTTGTATGGGAGCCCCCTTGAATATTTATTATATTCTGTTTTACAGTATTTGCTATAGCGGCAACAGAAATACATCATCTGTAAAAAAAACAACTTTCTAACTATCACGGTTCATGAGATACAGCCTGGTGACAGACGGACAGCGGAGCCTTAGTAATAGGGTCCCGTTTTACCCTTTGGGTACGGAACCCTAAAAATGTGGGGAGATCGGGGAGAGAGACATGCACGACTGCCAGCGAGTAAGTCAGCGGTGATGATTTTGGCAGCCAATCTTAGTTTCCTAATCTTGCTAATACTCACTTGATCAGCCCTAAACGCTTGCTTCATATGCGTGAGCCGTAGGAACCTCGCGATGGGCAGCAAGTTGGAGCCGGTGTACAGCAGCATGAAGTAGAACACGCCGGTCAAGTATAGCTTCGATATCTCCGGGTTGTCTTGCATCACTTCGTATAGCAATGTTGCCACCTGGGAATTATTGCTAATGAACACCTCTCATTTTGACAAAGGAGCAGAAACTGATTTTGAAAGAGTATAAATTGTCGAGTGTTATCCCTTTCCCATACTTACAAGTTTTTAACACTGTTCTAGACCGCCGTGTGATAAATTATACTTAAAAAATATATCTTTATTTATGAACGAATACAGAAGATCTAGTGATAGTAAAAAATGTTTAAAAAACTACAATACTTGTTTATAAGAGGTTTTTTTTCGTGTGTTCTGACCGCCAAGCGAGCATCGCTGAGCAACTCTCTGTGAACAGTCAGCGATCAATTATTAAAATATGTATCACTTTTATTTAGACAAGCTTTTTCGGACGTTTCTTGAGCGAGAAAATCGTTTACCCTTCGGCGGTGGGACAGTTGCCTTTAATGCATTGAACAATTGTTAACTGCACCAGGCTTCTTGGTTTTTTTTTCCAGTGATGGTATTTGTTTGTATAATAACAATTTTAAATTAAAAAGCTAAGAAAAAATTTAAGAAATAAACTTTATTTTTACCCGACTACGGCGAAGCCAAAAGGAAGGGTAATAATTTTGGCAGAATTGGCAGTCTATGTATGTATGTTTGAATGTTCCACCCGATTTTAATGAAAGAGGTGTCAAAAGATTCGTAATAATAGCCCGGGTGACATAGCTATATATTTTTATCAAAAATGTATATGTCGGAATTTGAAACTCAGATTCTAACCTCGAAAAAAATTACTGAGATAATCATTACGTATTTTGTGTCAAAATAAAGGTCTTGTAAAGTATGCCTTTAGACGTCTCACTGCAAGGCACAGGCCTCACCTCAACTATGAGGTGGTTTGGGCCATACTCCACTACGCGGGCCCAGTGCGGATTGGTGGAGGTGTTGGCATGCTCCCAATTGTTGTTAAATCCTCCTACCTTTTCCACCAGTATGGGGTCGAAGGTAAGCAACAGCTGGACCACGTGCGCCAAGCACGCCGGCTCCGAAAGCACCCGCTTCACTTTGGGCAGCGGCCGTATTACTGCGTCTTCTTCGTCTCTGGACAAGTTATTATTTCGGTCAGCATCTTTGGACTAAAATTATTAACAGTGACAAACCATAAAGCGAATTTGCGTGCTGTTTGGCATGATCATTTTATGAAAGCTTAATCGTTTCAGCCTGGACAAATAATAAATAAATAAATTGTTTCAACAATTACACCAATTATCTAGCCCCAAACTAAGCAAAGCTTGTGGTATGGCGACTAGATAATGGATAAACATACTTAAATACGTTTATAAACATCCATGACTTAGGCACAAATGATCCTGTTCATCACACTAACATTTGCCCCTCGCGAGATTCGAACCCGCAGCCGCCAGGCATTGTAGTCCGGAGCGCGAACCACTACACCAGACGACCGTCAAAAAATAATAGGTACATAACATCCGCAATTAGCGACTTTTAGACTAAGCGATATTAAAATATCAGTGTTTTATCCACCAAATTAAAGAATTTTCTGTCATACTTTCTAATGACGAAATATTCACGATGTATTCAAATGTAAGAAATGCTAATGATATAAGGGTGAGCGGTCGTAAAAATTCCGTGCAATTCGCGTTCGATAACTCCGGTAAAATTGACGCATCGTAAACGATTGCGCGCGAGTCTCTAGTTTGGTAATATAGTTACATCTAACACTCAGACGCATTTTATTAAATGTCTCCCGTAATTAAAATCCCTACGTCAAACTTACCGGCTAGGGTAATACCGCGTGCAGGTGATTAGCAGATCCAGTATAGTAGCGGCCAGAGCACTCTCGTCCAACACCGGGGTCCCACGCGCGGCCAGGGTCCATTTTAGCTGAGGGACTCCACCCACGGCGCGCCAGCCTTCCATGCTGTTCGCCCAGCATTTGGTCTTGTTGTTGATCTCGCCAGACTTGTATAGGTCTTTTAGCTGTGAATGTATTTTCAATGTTAAAAATCGAATGAATTTGCGTTACCATAACTTTCTTACTTGCACCATAGCTTATTGTTCTACTTACAATGTAACGAAATTGTGTAAGACAAAAAGATAGGCCAAGCTGTGCTAAAATAATGTATGTGCAAATACCCCAAGACAACAGATAGCGGCACGGATCTGGAGCGTTGATCGAATGATGTGCAGAAAATCATTACAATTACGCGATTTGCTAGTCGCGCGACGCGCCGTCACCGCCAGCCGTGATTGGTTGTTTGTTCCACGCACAAGCGTCTCTGATACGACGTCTCGTAAGATGCGAAAACCGATACTGTATTGTAGTTCGGTGTTTGTCGCGTCAGTGGCGCGACTACGGCAGGTCTGCGGTGCTACCTTATGCCAATAATTCTAAGGCTGGTTTCAGTCAGACTGTCGACCGGCGGATCGCTGTGAAACGAGTTTTAGTATTAAGCGTTTCGTTGCAGTGACCGTCGCGACGGCGCGTTTGAACGGCGTGACTCTGAAATGCGACTACTATCTAGTGTTGTTACAAGCGCGCGCGTCTGGATGGCGCTGTTCGAACGCGTCACTCTGAAACCAGCCTAAGTTCAGGGATACTAAGGTATTTACCAGGTAAGGTAAGGTGTTACCAGTGATAACATACGGAACAGAAACGTGGCCTCTTACTAATGGGCTATATAAAGAAGCTCGAAGTTGCACAGAGCGCTATGGAAAGGGCTATGCTCGGCGAGATCAAATGAGGAGATCCGTGAACGAACAAAAGTCGCTGACATAGCCCGACGGAATAGCAAGCTGAAGTGGCAGTGGGCGGGGCTCAAAGGACGTATAACTGACGGCCGATAGGGCAGAAAGGTTCTGGAATGGAGGCCACGTACCGGAAAGCGCAGCGTGGGACGTACACCCACAAGGGGGAAAAACGACCCGGTAAAGGTTGCAGGAAGCCGCTAGATGCAGGTCGCTTCCAACCGGCCGATCTGTAAGTCACTGGGGGAGGCCTATGTCCAGCAGTGGACGTCCTGTTACTGAAATGATGATGATGAAAGTATCCAAAGTCCACGTACCTGGTGGAAGCTGACCGGCCCCACCCTCTGCACTTTGTCTGCCTGCTCAAGGTTGTAGTACCACTCGCGGTCGCCGGCGCCGGCCGCCTGCGCGGGCGCCTCGATCACGTTGCTCTGCGCCGGCACGGTGGCGCGGGATGTGTGCAGGTGGGCCAGGGTCATCAGGTCTACCAGTATTCTGGTACGACGTAAATTGGTTACAACATAAAAACTCATTAGTAGACAAGGTGTTTCTTGAAGTATGGATGAAATAGAACAGATGCATAGCGTCATTCCTGAGCTTTTTTGATCTATGAGTCCAGTTCCATTTTAAATGGATAAAAAGTTGTGATTAATCCTTAATTTTTTCATGTTTTCAAACAAACTATGAGAGACAGTATTTTTTGTTTGGGATATTGTACAGTAGAATCTCGATTATCCGAATATCCAATTATCCGGACTCATTCTTCACGGCCCTAAAGTACTGACTTAGAAAAGATTTGACGGTGCAACGCGACATGTTACGACAAATTTATTCCCGCCTCTGATTTTTTTAAAGAAAGCAAATTCACTCCCTAAAAGGAAGTTAACTAATGAAAAAGGACCATAAATAATCAGATACTTACCTAATACCATTCCATTCTAGTATTTCGCTAACATTTCTTCTATGTAAGATTAATTTCGCGACAAATTGTACTAGTCTATCCCTTTCCATTCTGTCACATGTCTGCGAAAGAAATATCCTTTTTAAATAACACAATACACATACAAGCAAAATAACTATCAATTTAATCCCTGGTTTAAATAGAAGTTATTTCCTTACCCTATCTAGCATTTGTACAATATATTTGGTATCCGCGAAAGGGCCGATGTCCTCGTAGTACCTCCCATAGACAATACTCATGGCTTGGAGACACATGCATTTCATTTCGACCTTCGGCGTTGAGAGAAACCGGTGGTAGAGGTCGTTGAAGAATTCATATCTGAAAACATAAAAAAATAAAGCTTTTTTCAATGAATTAATCGTCTTCCTTTCTTCTTTAATAAGAAGACTTGGAGCGTTGAACTGGATGAAACTGGCACAGAACAGTGACAAATGACGATTTTTGATGACAAAGGCCCAGGAGACGTATTTTTGAAGCATTAGAAATGAATCTTGAATCCGAACACGAATACGATACGATTCGTGTGCGAATTCTATTTCTAATGCTCCCGATTTTACGCATTTTTGAATTATTAATATTAATTTCGAATTAAGTGTTGCTATTATAGTAAAATTCTTGTTACTATTTTCGTTTTACGCAGAAAATATTAAGAACCGGAATGCAAAAACTAATTGATTTTAAAAACCGGCAATGCATCGCAAATAACAGAATGAAAAAGTTTTTAATCTGTAATACAATGAATTTAAAAAAATTGTGAATGAATGTCATTCGCGTGCGAATCTTGCTATTTCTTATTCGGATTGGAATTCGTATGATTTAAAAAAACATCTCCAGATCTATATAGGGTCACTGATCCAACTAACTATTCATTGTTAAAAGAAACAACGTTTGTCTGTTTCGACGTACGTGTACTTACGACTTGCGTATCGGGCTGTCATCGCTGTCGCGCTGCTCCAGCAGTATCCGCAGGTAGTAGACGCCGATCTTGACCTCGTTCTGTAAGCACTGGTAGTGCACCTCCATCTCGGCGGGGTTCCACTTAGGGTCGTTGAGCTATCGAACCGACTCACTGAACGAACTAACTTGTTCTTGCTGTTCGTCTGTTTTGACGTACGTGTACTTACGACTTGCGTATCGGGCTGTCGTCGCTGTCGCGCTGCTCCAGCAGTATCCGCAGGTAGTAGACGCCGATCTTGACCTCGTTCTGTAAGCACTGGTAGTGCACCTCCATCTCGGCGTGGTTCCACTTAGGGTCGTTGAGCTATCGAACCGACTCACTGAACGAACTAACTTGTTCTTGCTGTTTGTCTGTTTCGACGTACGTGTACTTACGACTTGCGTATCGGGCTGTCATCGCTGTCGCGCTGCTCCAGCAGTATCCGCAGGTAGTAGTCGCCGATCTTGACCTCGTTCTGTAAGCACTGGTAGTGCACCTCCATCTCGGCGTGGTTCCACTTAGGGTCGTTGAGCTATCGAACCGACTCACTGAACGAACTAACTTGTTCTTGCTGTTCGTCTGTTTCGACGTACGTGTACTTACGACTTGCGTATCGGGCTGTCGTCGCTGTCGCGCTGCTCCAGCAGTATCCGCAGGTAGTAGTCGCCGATCTTGACCTCGTTCTGTAAGCACTGGTAGTGCACTTCCATCTCAGTGTGGTTCCACGAGGTGAGCGCGCCGCCGGCCGCTTCTCGGTCGCACATAAACGCGCGGAGTTCGCTCTCTAACGCGTTACGGAGTTCTTCACGAGTCTGTTAAAGATTATACTAGTTTACACGCGTACAAGTCAAACTATACAAAGTGTTTTTTTGTACGCTTATGTGTATTTAACTATTAGTAGTTCGCTCTCTAACATGGCATATGTCGTGGCTAGATCTTAGAATCGATTACTTCATGATGTGCCCGACAATTTCATTTCATTATGGTTGTGTTTCATTATGGCCAGCTAAAACTGACCATATCGCTAAAACGTCAAGATTTGACGTCATAAAACGATCTGTATTAATTAATCTGGACAGACTACATCATGATGTGGGAAGAGTGTACTGTTCTGTTTCATGAAATATCACTATTTTATGAAATGATCGGTCAAATTATGATGTGACCAATTTCACGATTTGACTACGACATGTACACGGATTCAAGACAAGCTTATGCATAGTGTTTATTTGGCACGCTTGTGTGTGTTTTACAATGAGTAGATCGATAGCACATAAGCGTGCGGAGTTTGCTCTTTAACGCGTTACGGAGTTCTCCTCGAGTCTGTTTAAGATTAAACTTGTAAACACGGGTACAAGTCAAGGTTATATGTGTTCTTTTTAACGATTCATGTAATTTTGCATTAAATTAAAGTTTGTAACAATAATTTCTTGTCGTTACCATCATCATCCTCAGCCTTTAGAAGTGCACTGTTGGACGAAGGCCTCTCAAGCGTCTCCCCGCAACCTTGACTGGTGATCATTAATGTAACACCCGTTATGTATGTGTACGCCGTAAACTGTAACCGCGCGTATTGTATACCCCTTACCGTATGATTCCATATAAGGTTAGGCAGCGCATGGTCCCTATGGAACTGGTAGTAGAACAGGGGCCAATTCGCGGTACTCTTGAGCCTCTCTCGCCGTCGCCGCAGCACTACGGGCCGCTCTCGCGCCTCGCGCCCCGCCCCCGCCGCGCCCGCGCCCCCACTCGCCCCCGGACCGGCCGCGCCTCGCCCCGTACGTTGAGCCCAATGTTGAAGGGCTATCGCTGCGTAGTGCTACGGGCAATAGGAAACTTGCAATCTATACTTATACAGGGTTACATTGTAAAGTAGTGCCAAATTTTCAGGGACCACTCAGAATCAGTAACTAAATCAATCTAACACATTTTATTTTTATTTTTTATTATTACTCTCCGCTGTTAAAAGATGGTAAGCATGGATAATCTTGTCTCATTTAAAAAATCACGCACGCAATATCTCTGTGCAATCTAGACAGCAAAGTTCAATGCAAATAGTCACAATGGCGCGCGAAAACAAACCTTAGCCTTTTCGATGTAAGGTACATTTCTAAAAGCAGGAGCGCTTGCGCAAACCAGAGGTTCAAATTGCCAACAAATACCGTATGCAGTGCACCTCTAGATCTAATTTTTAAAATTTGGCAGCACCTTGCAATGTAACCCTGTATAAGGTGGAGGCAATCAAACGATGTTTAATGAAAACGCAGTTTTAGTTACAGAAATTACCTTAAATATAAACCTTAGTTTACCTTAAACTGTGATTTTTGTTACGTTTAAAAACCGACTAAGATTCACGCCGTATAGGATAGCAAGGATGATATTAAAATTTTGTTTTTGAGCAATTACCACGCTAGGTTTATCTAAGATTTTTAAAATAATTGTGGGTTCGGGTCCCACCTAAGGCGGTCGATTTTTTTTAAGCATTATAAAAAAGGATGATGTTTATTACTTCCTCTATTTTCGAAACTGTTTATTGATTTTTTTATTAACTAATATTGTCACGTTGTTTTTTTTTCTACATTATAGGATATGTGGTGTAATGGATAGTTGCATAGACAGATAATTAGATTTTAACCATTTTAAAGTTAGGCCAATAGCTAGGTCAATGATGGACTGGCGTATATATGTGGAGGGGTTTGGGGTATGTGCACACCTGTTTACTCTCTCGCTCGGGAGAAAAGATGACTCGCTGCCGATCCGGTTGGTACATGTTGAACAACATTATGTTTTAAATTTATTTATCTTTATGGTGTAAGTCGTAATGTATTACTTAGTTGTCCAACAAATCCAAATCATCTAGAAATTGCCTCTCTTTAAGTGAATTTCTGAACTTTAACTAAGGTGGTGAAATGAAGGGTCGAAGTTTATACCGACAATTAGAAAAACGCAGGGATTTCCTAGGAAGCTTTAATTATATCTATCTGATCCATGAGAGTGAACGATTATTTTATTAGTGACCATCCAAATTAAAACTTTTTTCTAGATTCACTGGATAGCTTCTGATGAGAACGTCAATGCTAATGTGTATGGCATCCAGAGTAGCGCTGCCTGGCGACACATTAACGAAACCATTAAATTATGCAGAACTACGCAAACGCTTTCATCGCAACATTCTATAGAGTAAAACTCAGAATACGAGCTTCGAGTGAATTTTTTTAAGCTTCATTGCAAAAGTGATTTTAATTTATTGGCGTACTTAATACTGCACAGGAGAATCCTGTATATACAATGTAATAGGGGCGGTACTTCTAACCCGTTAGTGCTAAGTTCGGTACCTAATTTTATTGACAAAAAAGTAATTTGGAGTCGAAACAAATCTGCAAAACAAATTCTAATCGAAAATAATTTATTTTCTAGCCAAGGAAACCCTAAACACTAGAAATGAAGTTTATGGTCAGTTACTCTGTTCTTTTAGCTATCTTGTGGTATTTCATTCATGTTTTTACGACACATAAAACCTTTGTTGTTGCCATAAGTGTCAAAAAAACATAATGGCCGCTATTCATAGGGGGTGACCCCGCAAATTATTATTTTTGTCGATATAATTAGATATCGCACTAAGCCTTAACGGTTTAGAAGTACCGCCCATATCACATTGTATATTTACGAGTTGAGGAACCCAGTGCCAAAACTGTTGTGTAACCAACTTACCTCGATGTGTTTCTCCACGTATTTAACTTGTCGCTCTAACGCTTCCCAATGCGGCGCGCGCGCCTTCACCGTCGCCTGCGCAAGCTGCAAGTTGTCTCTTTCTTCCATTTTATCTTCTTCTAACGCCGCCGCTGGGGGCGCTTCCACAGATTCCAAGAACGCTAGAAGACCTGATGGCTGCAAAACAATAGGTAAAAGATAATTTAAATAGCATAAATAGAGTCATTTACATTCCAGGACAAATCGTTTTCATAATAAAATCTCAGCATAAAATTAAAAAAGTTAGCACTATTGAAACGAACGAAATGTCACCTATCCTATTATTATGAAAGCGCCATCTGCACCACTCTTTTTTAAAACAACATTTTTGTCTGTGGTTTGTCTAGAAAATTCTTGTCAATAAACTAATAAAAAACCGTTCCAGTATTTAAATCATTTTTTTATTGTGAGGATTTATCAAAAAACCACAAAATAAAGCAAATTGCACTAAAACAATGTATTTATGGATCGTGGTCAACCAACCACAAGGTCGCTTAATGCCTTGCTAAGTGTCTATGGCGCATGCAACACCAACAACAATGTCTGGGTAGGGCTGCCTCGGCTAAGCGTAGATGTCAGTCAATATAACGTATAAACTTACCAAAATCCTCGTAAGCAAACTATGGGCGGGAGCGTGATCAACCAAACACAACGCCACCAAATGCCTTGCTAAGTGTCTATGGTGCAGTCTGGCCGGTGCATCCAACGCCGACAATAAATGTCTCGGTAAGGCTGCCTGGGCTAATGCTATGTCTCAGTCAAAATAACGTATAAACTTACCATAAGCCTCGTTAGCAAACTATGGGCAGGGGCGTGAGCCACCAACCACAAGGCCACTAAATTCCTTGCTAAGTGTCTATGGTGCAGTCTGGCCGGCGCATACAACGCCGACAACAAATTTCTGGGTAGGGGTGCCTCGGCTAATGCTAGGTTAGTCGAAATAGGGCATTTTCACTTTAAATGGCAAATTGCTGTTTCCGACGTGTCCTTGTACATAAATGATTTTATTAAAAATTCAGAAACAATTACTGTAATGAATTTAGCTTAAACTTAAATTAGACATGATGGTTTTCCCTAGTTTTACTAATATATAAACATACGGTATTTAATTTTACGTAAAAAATGTATTTGAAATTATGATAATTATCAGTTTCATACTGTCCCGTTTCTAGGTAGCCAACTTGGCCTTCAGTTTTTGACGCGTTTTAACTTGGGGGTTAATAATGTAATAATCAAATTTGATAAAGGTACACTTGTTTTTTATTTAAATACAAATTTTACCAAATCAATCATTATAATTAAACTACAATTAATTTGTAAAGCTTGTCCCATGCTTTTCGGTTTTCCGGACATGTCTGGTTTTGTAACGCAAATATCCGATCCATTGTAGAAACTACTGAAGATTATGTTTTTTTATGCCTTGTAACCCTGACTACTTGACTTAAAAAAAGCATCGGTCATATTGAAAATAGTGTCAGAACTTGTAACGTGGGATGGACGTATCTTCTGTGCAATTTGTGGTTCCTGTTTTTTCTGGTTAGTAACGTATTTTTATTACATTTTACGGCGTAAATTTAGGCTAATTAGAGTTCAGCACATTACTTAGAACATGTTAATTACAAATACATGATAGCATGAAGGGATTGTTGCAATTTAATGGATAAATTTAATTTTATTTCAAAGCTCATATATTTTTGTAACGTCTTTTTTGTAACGTTACTACATGACAGACAAGAAACGTTACAAAACGGACAAGTAAAGGCTTGTTTAAACAGGTAAATGTTTATTGTTCGGCAATTAGTTTCAGCGTAGTTTGTTGTACGTTTTGAAGTATGTATACCTATACATTCACACAGTCAGGCTCTAATTAGTCATTGAAGTGATTATTTCAATTGTTTGCTCAATTGTTAACATAAAGATATTTAATCCTAATGTTTTTTTATATTTTGTCACATTGAGGACGACACCTTATAAATTCGGTTTTGTAACATGTCATGTCCATTTGTAACTGTCCCGTTTTTTGTTGATTAATCTTTGTTAAATATTTCGAAAACTTTCCCATTAATAGTAACATATTTTTTATCTTTCGTAAAACAAATTCAAAACCCTTTTAAATAAATCTCACTACATTAGAAAATTATCAGAATTAAAACAGCAACTTTAAAAAATAAATTTCGTTTGGCGCAAAATGTTACAAAACCGAATTAAATTACAAGATTGTTATTAAAAATTCAATAATGTTTAGTTATTCATGTTGATGTTAAGTATAATGTTTCCTACACTATAATAAATGTCATGATTGCAGATTTATTTATTCCTTTTATTCATAGAATAATTACTTTCATTTTTGTTACAAACTAGACAATTTTTCAACACCTTCCTGACAATAATAATGTATTTAAGGATAAATATTGATCAATTTGATAGATTATTATATAAATCCTAAAATACATTATATTTACTATAAACTTAAGCAAGTTTTAGCAAAAAAATACAAGTTTTGTTAAAATTCATCAAAAATAAAATCATTGCACATTAAAGTGAAAATGCCCAATACCGTATTAACTTACCAAAAGCCTCGTAAGCAAACTATGGGCGGGGGCGTGGTCGACCAACCACAAGGCCACCAAATGCCTAAGTGTCTATGGTGTAGTCTGGCCAGCGCATACAACGCCGATAACAAATGTCTCGGTAAGGCTGCCTCGGCTAATGCTAGGTTAGTCCAAATACCGTATGAACTTACCAAAAGCCTCGTTAGCAAACTATGGGCGGGGGCGTGGTCGACCAACCACAAGGCCACTAAATGCCTTGCCAAGTGTCTATGGTGCAGTCTGGCCGGCGCATACAACGCCGATAACAAATGTCTCGGTAGGGCTGCCTCGGCCAAGGCTAGGGCTTGCATTCGGGACCCGACGGTGCCCCCGCCTTCTTCGATGAGAGCGCGCATCACTAGACCCGCGCCTTTTACTATGGCCATTGAAGGATGCTGTTGGAATAGTAATTCAACTTAGTTATCTTAAGTTATCTATGCCTAGACAATCATTTTTGTAACGTTGCTGAAATTCGGGCTGAAACTTTATTTGATGACACAGGCCTTACGCGCCATTTATACTACGTTTATGCTATGTGAGTTTATTAAAATTCTGTACAAATTCACGTATAAGATCACACCATCTACATTTTGTTCTGAAGTATACCAGGGGCAAGAAAAATATGATATCGCTTTATTTGTTGTGATGATACATTGATTGCATTAGAACAAGTTATGTTTAAAAAAAAATGTGACAGTTTAATCGGTAATAGAAAAATATATTGGTATAAAACTAAATTGTCAATAATTGTGACATACATCTGAAGCTTATACTTACGTACTATAATACTTACTCTGTGCTTATACTAAGTAATCATTTAATTGTATACTATTTTTTTGATTACAAGAAACCGTTTTTTTATCGCACATGTAGTTCTATATTTCTTGAACATAATCGCTATGTAATTATTATAAAATACTTATGCCACATTCCTAATAGCATATAATTATTTTTGGTAAACATTCGAGCACATACCTCAAAGAGCTTGAACAGGATCCTGCCCTTATTAGCAACCATTTCGAGCAGCTGGTCGAACTGCTTGCCATCAGTCGTCTCACTGTACGGCACGCACAGAGCGAATGTTAACATGTCCAGCATTGCCGCTACTACTAGCGCTCCGCTGCCGGACGTCTGTCCACAAACACGAGTATGACACGCTAAAAAATGTATTCGGGGATCGTTTTGTTTTAGTCAAACACACAAGCAATCAGGTGATAGCGCGTGTTTTAAAGGATTTCTTGATCAGTAATGGCTTAAGACTCATTTGAATGATCTTTTTAATAAAGCTATTCTGGATTCATGCTATAACAAACGTCTTCCTTCTAGCGCTTTATCCCGTTTCAAGTCGAGGTACTGTAAACGTGATCCTAGATGTGGTGCGGTAAATCTAGCTATGACATTTAAAGCGTTGGCAATAGGACATCTTCATTTCTTAACTCTTTAAAATGGGGAACAAGACCATATTGAACTATGGCCAAACATCCAATGTTTTCTGGATGTGCAAATTTTCTCATGATGTTTTCTCAACACTAACTACTACTACGGAAGGTGCATGGGCTGCACAACACTACTCACCACATGCTCAGCCCACATAGCCAGCAGCCCCTCGAGGAAGGTGGCCGAGGACAGCATGCTGGCCTTGTTCAGTTGCTCCTGGCGCAGGTCGGGCTCCTGGTGCATGGGCTGCATGAGCGCACAGACAGCGTCCAGCGCCGCGTGCGAACAGGCCGGCGACCCACGCCGTAATGCCGATACTACTGCCGTGCCGATCCACTCGCGGAACCTGGCGATATGGTACAGCTTTGGTCATAAAGTAAACAGGTACAATCACGAAGCAATGCCTTTAATCCTGTATGAAAAAATTTTTTGGTAAGCATTGGATCACAGGGTTGCTCAGCAGACACTTCTGCCGATCCATTTACAGAACCTGGCGATATGGTACAACTTTAATCATGAAGGTATTGGTCCTATTATAACAGACAGACACTGCGACTTTTAGGATCAGCGGTCTAAAATGAAACTATCACTAATAATCAATCGCAATTAAAGTCGCGAAATCTTCTGTCAGACAGTCGCCAAGTCGCAACTCGTGAATACTACAATCAATCGCAGATCGCAGAGTCGCCAAAACGCAACGCAATGTCGACGCAGTTGCAAAATCGCCGAATGCGGTCACGATACTAAAAGTTTTAGATTTATTTATTTGCCCTAAATCGATTTGGAAGTCATTGGGGGAGGTTCAGCAGTGGACGTCCTGTGGCTGAAATGATGATGATGTTGAAATGACAAACATTCACAGCGGTAAATTCCTTGACCTTATCAGTTATGCCTCAGTTAGTTCCCTTACATTTGTTTTACTTTAATCCAAACTCTAAGATCCAAACGAGTCACGACTTACCCCGGCAGAGCAGTGAAAGCAGCGAACCCCACTTTGCTAGCACAAAGACGCCTCAGCGCATGGAACTGGGCCTCCAACTCCCTCGGAGGCAGGTTTCCTCCCGACGTGGAGCTGCTAACCAGAGCAGTGAGCGCTCCAGTTATAAGCTTCTCTTTATTCTCAGCGAACAGCCTCTGAGAAACCAATTTTAGAGGTGTGTGCTGGTTCGATTTAACTTATGTTCCGAATTACGCTCAAAGCACTATTGGCACGAATCCATATAAATGCAGTAGGTAGGTAAAACCCCTTATTTTGTGAAATATTTGTAAATATTATATTTGGTCGGTTTCGCGCTGACATTGCTGTAAGCGCAATTCGGAATGCGGTCTCAGAGTTTAGACTACGCTAAGACATATACATAATTGTATTTTTTTCGAAAATTTAACCTATGGTTTTATAAGATTCATATTTTTATTTATACACATTTCACAAAACTAGTATATACACTAAAGCAAAGTAGAGTTTGACTAATGAATCGTGTCATTTGGTAATTTCCAAGCTAAAGCATGGCAACATGACTTGAAACACTTATTTAATTTTTGTAATTTTATTGTGTTCAATTATTATAATAGACATTTCACAAGAACGTCTAAAAAGTTATAAAGTAATTAAATAAAACCGGCAGCTTTTTGATTACTGTTATTCCTTTAAACACCTTTTAAAAAACACAAGCGACCAATTTACAGATGTTTAATTAAGAATAGCCGAGGATCGAGGTCTGTGGCGGGCATCGGGTAAGGCATGTGTGTCCAGCAGTGGTCTGACGTGGGCTGATTATAAATGATTGATGAAATGGAAGCGAAGATAATTACTTTCTTTACAATAAATGTTTACAATCATACCAAATTTAAACAGCCTGCTTTTTCATTTTACCTCCTTTACCACCGAAAAAAAAATAGTATCAATTCTGTTATATTTTGCTACTAATAGCTCTTTTAAAGTGCCACGTTTCATTAGCCATACTTTCTTGATTATATTTACAGTAAACCAAAGTCAAGTACGGTGAACAATAGTGTAACTAAATTATGTTTTTTAGCATTTACCTACCATGCTAGGTTTATTTAAGATTTTTTAATACTTAATAAAAATCGACCGCCTCAGGTGGGATCCGAACCCACGACCATCGCATACCGGACGAGTGCTTTTCCAACTAAGCTATTGAGACTTTAGCAGAGCTGACGAAATCTTTTGAGTGTTTCTTACTGAGTGAAAAACGCTGGTCGCGATGGTCGTGGGTTTGGGTCCCACCTGAGGCGGTCGATTTTTTTTCAAGTATTAATAAATCTTAAATAGTGTAACTGTAGACTAGACGATGCGATAATGTGAAGGAACGATGTCAATCATGATAATATTTTAAGTGATATGAACGACATCCCACACCAATAATGGCGTTAAGTTTATGGCTAGATTTGTGATTTATTAGAAAATTACACAATTCAGAATAATAAAAATCAAAACCCTAAAAAAGTATTTTACAATATGAACTATTTACAATGAAATCCTTAAAACATATTTAAAATAAAAGTACCATATTCATGCATGTGGTGAAACATTTCCATATAAATCCAAAATGATATACCTGAGTCACAAGAATTTCACCAAAATACTTCCTCATTAAATCACCTCATGCTACATTCAAATAAAACATTTTCATTATTCTGAAAGTTTTCCAAGACCAATCTAGAGTTTACATAGGGTGGATAGAAAATAATATCATGAGGGACTTACGAGATCCCACGTAAGAAACAGCCACAACAGGGGGCGGGCCTACAGGGCACACAACATCAATTTACACCCCACTTTAGAGCAACGAAAAAAAAGGCAAAACAAGTGAATTAAACGATGCAGAAGCAAGTCACAAAAGCAAGCAATTTCGACTTATAACGAATGGGAATTAAAAAATAAAAACTTTTTTAACTTTATTCGGAACATTTTATTGATAAGAGATACCTATAACTTGCTTTTTTAATATTTTGAACTCTATATACAAAAACTAAACTACTTATATCAATCAATGAAAAGTATGAAATGCAAAAATATTAAATGTATGAAAGCAAAACAGATAAATACCAACAGCATGTAATTAAAATATTCTAATTGTGATAGTCCCAATAGTCTTGTAATTAAGAAAAAAATACGTCGATTCTGTGAGTGATGATGTATTTTTTATAGAGGTGGAGGACGTTTATAGAGGTGACATACTTGTACTTTTTTTGTATGGACGCTTGTAGACCACTTGTATTAAATAAACTGGTACAGTGGTCACAGTTGCTGTTGATATTTACCCACCGTGCTGAAAGGTTAGTAAAGCGGACAGTATGCAAGAGCGCTACGGGTGAGGCTTACGTCTTGGCTGACGGAGTAGTTGAGGCCGCTGTAGCCCACGTTCGCGTTGAACCGCTCGATCACCTCCGCGCGACCCATGCCCACCGGATTTTGGAATAACCTAGGAGTAAAAACATGTTTTTAACCTATAACGGCTGCTGGAAGAATGTCTTTTCCAAGTTGTTATAAATATGAATGGCAATCAATGTAGATCAACAACACAAGTATTTTTAAAGCGACTTAGTCTAAAAATTATGTCTTGGATTCCTCGTCCACTGACTAGCACAGAGGGGTAATGGCCCGAACCGGAAACCGCGCGGCATCGCTACGGACCGCACGTGTACGCACTGCACTGCCTACGTATAAGGCATGTTTCAATCTACTAATCAATATCTCCTTGTATGATTAGTAGATTGAAACATGCCTTAAGTGATTAGAATCTGTTTCTTCGTCCACCAACTGTTTCATAGGCCTGAGCCGGAAGCCGCACAGATCGCTTCGTACCGCACGTGTACGCACTACCATGGCGATCGAACGCCGTCTAATACCACACCAGCAACTACCTGTCATACCACTATACACAACACGGGTAATTATGCAACATAACTCTTTTTATAATTTAATAATAAATAAATAGTGTTTTACATTAAAAATGCAACAAGAAAGTTTAAAATGTTATAACTCCCTGTATGACTAGGAATTTCGAACATACCTCAGGTGATTGGACTCCGTCTCCTCGTCGACAGGTTGGTGAAGAGGCCCGAGTCGGAAGCCGCGCGGAGTCGGAGAAGACCGCACGTGTACGTCGCGCTGTCCGGCCGAACGGACGCCGTCTAAAAGCGACGCTAGTAACGCGTCTCTGTGTAATGTCGTACGTTATGTTAGTTATAAAGATACAGTACTCGGCATTGATGTTGAGCGCTGGGGCAAAGAGTGGAGATCGGTTTACACATCTTACGAGACGAGCACTGTGTGAGAGACGCGTGTGCGCGGAGCTAACAACCAATCACGGCCGGCGATGCAGGTGCGGCGCGACTAGCCAGTCACGTATTCGTTATGGTCTGCTGCGCAACTTTGGAACGGCGCTCAACTTCCGTACCGCTAGTTGTACAAGTTTATTAAAGTTTACAAGCTGCAAAGTATAAATAAAATAATATAATATGATTTATTGTTCTAAATCACTTACAAAAAGTACAGAAAATACCCCAGAAAGTAATAATAATACTTCTGTCGGGGATAACTCGCTCATTCCCAAGGCTTTACAACAAAATTAGAGCAAAATTAGAGAAGAAACTGGACGTCTACTACGAAAAACGATATACGATGTTTTGGACGAAACGAAACACGAACGATACGCAAACGATAAGCCTACTACGAAACACTATCGGATTTCAATGCTTCGATCGGATACATAGACACATTTCGGAATGACTTCGTGAATCGAATGACTAAGTTGCTATTTACCGAACTTATAGAAAAAAAAACCGAAATTATTTTAAAAAAGCAACAATAAACGTGCTTTTTTATTTTACTGCTTAAAACGATCAATACATCAAATTTTTAAGATTCTATGATATTTATTGTGATTATTTAATGTTAAAATAAAACAAATGTCTTCGTCAAACAACGAATATCGTCGCCGATATCGGATCCGAAACGTTTCATAGTAAGCAATCCGCAAAACGATTATCGTATTGACGGATTTCGTTTTTCGTAGTAGACGTCCTGTAACGGCAATTTAGGATTAAATTCATTTTGAGCGGTAACTTATCGTGAAATGACTGCATAGTCGCTTTATGTTGCCAGTACCTACTACAGTTTATGGTCGACTTTTAAACAATACAAATGTATGATTCGAATAGTAAGCAATATAAAATGTGCAGAATATATCGAGTTTTTACCGGCGTTGTGAACAAATCCTTAAGCAATCAAACGATAAAATACCTTTCTCCTGCGAGATATGTGCGAGTCTGGCCATTGAGGTATTCAATGGAGAATTTTTGAGGATGCTCTGGATCTCTTACAAGCGCAAACACGTCGCACAACGGGCGTAGGCATACCACCTAAAATTAAAATAATGTTCGCATGACATGTTCTCATTTGGTTTGGTTTCAAAATGTTTGTCTCTTACCTATTTGTATACCAAAGGGAGAACAATGATTAATTTCGGCAAAATTCCATAATGACATGGTTTGTTTTCTCACAATCTACGCTTATTATTTGGCCAAATAATAACATGTACACTCGTTTTCATATGGCAACCCACATCGCTCGCGCACGAAAGGTTCCCTGCGTGCGCGAGTCCGACTCGCACTTGGCCGGTTTTAGTATTTGTTGTTATAGCGGCAAAAGTAAGTTCATAGGATACAGCCTGGTGACAGACGGACAGATGACTGACTGATGACTACATTATCTAATTATCTACCTACAACTTACAGAATAAGTCTGCGGGTCCCTCTCGAGGATGCAGGTGTCGGAGAGGCACATAGTCCGCCGCATGGGCTCCATGTGTCGCGCCGGGTTCACCTTGTGCACCATGAACTCGCTCAGCGACGTCTGATGCTGGTCTCCGCTTGAAATTTTATTAAACTAACTGAGTAAAAGACGTAATGGTTCAGTTACATTGGGATTGGGTTAGCATTATGTGGATAAGTCATCGCATGATCGACGAAAATCGTTGCTATTACACTGCACCTAATTTTAAAAAGCACGATTTCAATGTTGATCCCATTGAGACTGACTAGTTAGTTAGTTTCCGTACATAGCCTCTTGATTGGGTCATTGTGCGTGCTGCATTTTTTTCCCCTTACTCCAACTACTACTGACTGACTATATGTACACCTTGTATAGTTTATGGGTTGCATAATTTGATAAATATTGCCCTGGTTTTTTCATTTCTATCATAGGATGTCTTTCTTCTGAGTGAGTATTGAGTGAGTGAGTATTGCTATTAGGGCGTTAAAACAAAATTCACTCGCTTATTTTTAGTATTTACGACATGAATCGGCTGCACTAAAAGAATACGCCGTTAATGATGAGAGCGATTTGCGATTCAAAGCCAAGCGAGAATGCAGCGGACTCGCCGCCACTTCACCAAAGAATTTTAGAAGATCGACGGCGCGATTCGCGGGCTCGCGGCTCAACAATGACGCTGATATCTCTCTTCAAAGTCCAGCACTTAGGGGTCTTCCATTAATCACGTGATGTTTTTTAGCAAATTTTTAACTCCTCCCTCCCCCATGGTGATACGTAGTGAGGTTTTAGACTATCCCCTCCCCCCCCTACTCAAATCACGTGTATTTTTTTAAAACAGATTTCACGACGCGTTTTACACCAGAGTTCTAAGCCTCGGGCGATAATCACAACTGCGGAACGCACGAACTCCGGTCTCGTAAGTTTTGAAATAAAACCGCTGTTCCACCACCGCATGGGCGCGGGTGAAAACCGCTCCATGAGTTTTTAGCCTTGAGCCAAGGTCAGGCACCTCTTTTCGGTTTAGAAATCGCGTTCAAAGAAAATAAATACACGTGATATCTTACTACAACAACCCCCTCCCCCTAGGGATATTTCGTGATTATTTCCGACGCCCCCCCCCCTTTCGAGCCTCACGTGATTAATGGACGACCCCTTAGACCAGTGACAAAATTTATCCTACTAATATACAGGGTGTAAATGAGAATGGGACACTCCTTAAAACCAAGTGATCAGCTGATCTTATACAACAACTTTTACTATGGGAGCAACATCGAAATCGATATAATTTTTTTAAACTTCTTCATATAAACATACTCGCATACCTCGATGATAATGTATGGAGCATCTGAAAATAAAATCACGATATTGATGTTGCTCCTATAGGAAAAGTTGTTGTATATGACCAGCTGATCACGTGGTTTTAAGGAGTGTCCCATTCTTTTGTACACCCTGTATACCTACTAATATTATAATGCAAAACTTTTTAGGTATGGATGGACATTTGTTACTCTTTCACGCAAAAACTATTGAACGGATTTGGATGAAATTTTGCATGAATATGATCTGGATTAACATATAGGATACTTTTTATCTCCAATAAATGATCCTGTGAGATACATTGAATAAACTAAAGATCACGCGTGCGAAATCGCGGGCAACAGCTAGTTAATTAATAAAATAATCTAATCATAGCCACATTTCAACAACTGTTTGTGTTGAGGTAGTATGTACGTTCAAAAGATTTAAAAATATTTGTTGATAGGTATTTTGCTGTCCGATACATTATTATAATAATTACATAAATAAAATTGGTATCTTAATTATTAATAGTGTGCTAACAGGCAAACTAAATATAAAAACAACTACAGGATAAAAATGGTGTCAACCTGCAATTAACGAGATTAAAAGATCAACTTAGCATCCATTACATTACTGGACACCATAAGCCAAAAGAGAATTTTATAAATTTATTATTATCAATTGAAGCCCACTATTAACTAAGTAACTTAGCCATTAACTGAACTACTGAATAGTGTATTCTAAGTAAAAAACAAAATATTTTATTTTTCTAGAGAGCATTTTTTTCCTAATGCCCAAAATAAATAAAGGGCATTCCACAATTAAAACAATTATACAAAACAGATTACAAATTTGATATGCTGCATAGCAGTGGATACAACATGATACTAGATAAGCATACAAGGCCGTGTGAATCATTGTTCTGTTTGCACGATGAAAATGGACAATGACTTCAGTTGACTACATTTTAATTAAACATGAACCACAATGTCAACTTCATTATAATTCTTTGGGGTGCACAATTGTTTAACTTTGTAAATACTGCATTGCATTATTGGCAACTGACTGATAAAATCGGTTCTATTTTATTAAAATATTGTTTTACCTATAAAATAGGGTATTCTAGGAAGTACCATTCAAAAGTCTCAGAATACCTATTAAATGTGTTATTTATTTATTTTATTTATTATGAATTATCAGGCAGGCAGTTGAGACAGCTGATGGTTGCCTGTATCTTGCTGGTCCCCACTGGTTAATCTTTTTTGCAGTTAAACAGATGCTTGTCGAGTCTATTTTTAAACTGGTTTATACTTTGAGCTGAAACCAAGCTCTGGGAGTTTATTCCATACTCTGATTACTTGATTGCTTAGGAAATGCTTATGTGGTTACTTTTTGAGAGTTTTTAAATAAATTCATTTTGTGTTGTAATAGTGGAAGAATTAAATATAAGATTATTATATTGAGGCACTGTATTTGTGTATCAATAGTTATTTACATTAGTTAATCCACATTTAACAGAGTTAGCTTGCTGCTTGAGACAACATTAGTGTCTGTACAGACACCTTATTGAATCTTTTACTTTCAATGTTTGATTGATTCAAAAAATAGAGAAAAAAACCTCACCTGTACTTCCCAAATCTTTGATCATGGTAATCATTCAATGTAATCATTGTTGATAGGACCTTTATACTTGTACTCAATGTTAGACTGGCCATCTCCAGCATCTTATTTATGATTGATTGGTGTTCCATTGCATTGGAGAAGAGATGCAACCGGCTATAACCACCCACAGCTAGGACAATGCCTCCTGGGACATCTCTTACTTGTAACAGGCCTTGGATGTCACAGTATGGGTAGCTGGCCAGTAATGTGTGGGTCGAAGGATCCAACTGTTCTAGGGCACAGGGACCAACTTCTAAGACAACTGGCAGACGAGTTCCACTCCAGTGATGCTTGTAAGCTTGGTATCTCTGAAAAAAATGTTTGTGGTAACAAGATTCTTATAAGAAAAAATATTTTATAATTAACTTTTTAAATCTTTGTTTGGTAATGATGGTTAACTTACAAAAACTTCTTTCGGTTTCTCAGCAAACAGGTGCCTGTACTTGAAAGCCTCAGACAAAATGAGACACTTGTGTTCAGATGAAAACTTCATTGAGTCAACTTTTTTCTCTTTCTTCATGACCAGTGTGAAGTCATGATTGACAGCTGAGTTAGAATGTTTTGCTGAGGCTACCGTGATCACATCTGAGTACAGCCACTTGTTGGTCACCTCCAAACGGTCCGGGTTGTATGTGGTAATCCCATGTGTCCCCACTGAGAACACCCTCTTGTACTTGCCCTTCCATGAGTGTTTTGTGACGAGGAAAGACGCCACATCTTGGTTATCTTTCAAAGGAATCATCTTAACATCGCCTGAAGAAATTAAACAGACAATAACTTTGTAATACCTAATTTCAAACACGTAATACACGGAAAAAAGGGCTGCAATTACACTTGTGAGCAAGTGGGTTACTCAATATTACATTAACAGTCGGGTATCAGGAAATTGAAGCATATTACCGATCCTTGCATCAATACGGAGTTTGCAATCAAAAGCATTGATGACTTGGGATAACTGTGATAAAATTATCCCAAAGAAGAAGCAACCTATTCATTATCAGTACGAATCCTCCCCTTTGTAAATAAATCGGGAAACAAGGCGCTGTGGACGTGTAAACAAGGAATAAAGCAACGCAGTTTTGGGACCTAAAAACAGAATTACAGAACCAATAATACTTACAATTTATTAGTGATTTATTACAGATTCTATTCTCTCATCTAGTATCAAACAAGAGCCACATAATACACGAAAAAATCTCAAAATTCGAAACAAGATGAAGAGAGAGACCGACAGACAAATCATTCGCATTTGACACTTTGACAGATATTGCCAATGTTGCCACGTTTTAATATTTTTGAAAAATCAAAGCCTGTTTAAAAATTTTACTTTAGTATACATACTAATTATTTTCTTCTTAAGTATACATTTTGTAAGATAAATACATTTGTTAGATATTATATTATTATTTGAATAATAAATTGAGCGTTTTATTCGAACAAGCTCTCGTTCGGACCGAATGACTGCCACGACACCTGTCAATGTCAATATCAAAATGTACACGTTCAAATACCATATTCGCCATAATCCAGAAG
Source organism: Anania fuscalis (assembly GCA_950371115.1). Lineage (NCBI taxonomy): Eukaryota > Metazoa > Arthropoda > Insecta > Lepidoptera > Crambidae > Anania > Anania fuscalis. Next base: position 11,962,326 of record OX493343.1, on the reverse strand, counting down.
AAGAAGAAGAATTTCTCGTAGATGAAAATTACGCAATTTTAATAATTATTTTTAAATATTTCTTCTTATAAAACCAATTGGAAATTTATTATTGTGTATTCTATTTATTGTTCTAGATACTTTAATGCCACTTGATTATTTATTTTCAATATTCAAATATTTCTTTTTTGACATTTGATAATTATTGAATAGTTTTTGAACATAGTTTTCGCCGCATGCAGCTGTGAGATTGCTACGTTCACACATTTTCTTTCAAATTTCATCACCACTTTCACTTCAACACCATGGTTCTTGATTTAGATTTATTCCGTGCCGACAAGGATGGTGACCCAGACAAAATCCGCGAGAACCAGCGGAAGCGTTTCAAAGATGTGGGTCTTGTGGACACAGTGGTGGAACAAGACTTGCTTTGGAGGCGATTGCGCCACGAAGCAGATAACTTGAATAAGCTGAAGAATGTTTGTAGCAAGGAGATCGGTCTAAAGATGAAGAGCAAGGAGCCTGTCGGGCCGGAGGATCAACCAGTACCGCCTGAAGTTGCCGGTAACCTGAGCGAACTAACTGGCGATAATCTCAAACCTCTCACAGTAAACCAGATCAAAAAGGTTGGCATACGTTACCTTATAAAATTCGAATGAAGTAGAAATTCCTTAATAGAATTGGGGATTTATTCTCAGATTGTAAAACAAAGTAAAATATTTCCTTTGTGAACTATTGAGAGTCATAAACATAAGAAAAGTTGTGATAATTTCCAGGTGCGAGTGTTGATAGATGAGGCTATTACAAAGAATGAGCAGGGTCTCATAGTAGCAGAGAAGGCTCGCTCCGCTGCCCTGAGGGAGGTAGGCAACCATCTCCACTCCTCTGTGCCGGTGGATGATGATGAAGACCACAATGCCGTGGAGAGGACACATGGTGACTGCACTATGAGGAACAAATACTCTCATGTGGATCTGATTTGTATGATTGATGGTAAGTTTTCCTAGATTTATGTTACAATTGGCTTTATAAAATATTTACTGATCATTGTGATGAAAAAAATTCTAAACAATATTATTCAACAGAATTAGCAAAAAGGCACACATAAAGATCTTGATATAGCCTAACAAAAATAATAATTATTTGGTGTTTCAGTGGGATGATTCATTTCTTTTTGGCTTAATTTGGAGTTCCGTAGTTTTCTATGCAAAACAATGTTTTTTGGTATTAAATTTACTAAACTTACTTTTTTACTAGAACATTTCTCATAAATGCATACTTATAACTTGACTTTCATAAGTCATTACATTACATTTTATGGACATGAGTAAAAAACATAATGTTTTTGCAATAAAATGAAGCCTCATAGCTGTGATGTCAGAAACAATAAATTTCTTTCACAAAATGGGCAGCATCAAGAATCATATTACATAAAATCACTCATCTTTTGTAATTTATAATTTCTCATGCATTTACTAGTAAAAAGAAGGCTTTGGTTAGAACTCATTATAAAAAAACATTTTTTATCTGTAAATGCTACAGGCATGGATGCTGAGAGAGGTGCTGCAGTAGCTGGTGGCCGAGGGTACTACCTGAAGGGGCCTGCAGTGTTCCTAGAACAGGCTCTAGTCCAGCTCTCCCTTAGGATATTGCTGAAGAAAGGATACACTCCACTGTATACACCATTTTTCATGAGGAAAGAGGTGACTGCATTATTATTATGATAAATTTATTTTTTTAATTAACATTAGCAATTATCATATACACAAGTTTGTAACTCAAAACTTAAGTAAGAGGCCCCTTATAAAGACTTGCCATTTGTGCTAGCTTTGTGCTTTATAACATACCATATTAGCATTTACCTTTTTCGCCTTTAAAAAGTCATAATAATATTTGCACGTCGCATTGCGATAGAATATGCTGGAATCTATTGATATTACCTACCTTTGTACCATATTTTGGCAAATAAATGATTTATTATTATTATTATTATTATTATTATAAAATAACAGCATGTATAACATTAATGAAAAATAAAACCTTTACAATATGGTTAGGTATAGCTGAGGAGCTTGCTCAGTGGTGTGCATTAAGAAAGGCCTATATCCTACTGGATTTTGTATTGGGCTGATTATGATAAAAGAAAAAACATTACACACAAGACTCATTTCTTAATCTTATATATTTTAAATCTAGTTTTATAAAAATTTCAGGTGATGCAAGAAGTGGCTCAACTAGCTCAATTCGACGAAGAACTATACAAAGTCGTTGGGAAAGGCTCTGAGAACAAGGGAGACGCAGTCATTGAGGAGAAGTACCTGATCGCGACTTCAGAGCAGCCTATTGCTGCATACCACAGGGATGAGTGGCTTCCTGAAGCTTCGTTGCCTATTAGGTATTTATTTTCTTTTTAACCTAAAAGAATCTGTTTTTTGTTGCGCCGTTTCTTCACATTATCAACAAATATGTTGTCCCGAATGTGATAGGTCAAAACTACATTTTAGGATGTCTATTATAAGGGATCCCCCACACGCGTCTTTCGAGCGTGGACGTCGTGGCAGCGTCAAACAGTGCGCAGCAGAATTTCCTTAACGCTGATTGGACACTGCCACGATGTCGACGCTCGAAAGACGCTAGTGTGGGGGGAGGCCTAATGTGTATGTTGTATAATCTACATGAATTAGTTTATTTATAAACCTTCCTCAAGTAATTTTCTAAATAATGATAAAATGCAATAACATCCTTCAATAACTTACTTAGGTTAGGGAATACATAGACAACTTTGTTATTTATTCGTTGTTATTCTACTTAATAATAATAAGCCTTTTTATTCTGAACTTCACAAGTATGAATATAAGACACAATAATATTTTTCTATAAAATGTCCCTAAGCTCAGTTTTCCTCTTGGCATAGGCCTCCTCTAACATTTTCCATTGGGTCCTGTCATGCGCTACCCTTCTCCAATGATGACGTGAGTTTTAGGTCGTCTTCCCATCTTGTTTGTTGGCGCCCTCTTCTTCTCTTGCCATCTGTTATTCTACTTACTCTCTACTAAATGAATGTTCCATTTGACACCGTTTACAAAATAGTGTGCAACAATGGAGAAAAAAGTCCAGATAGGCAAGTTCTTATTATAGAATTGAAATTAAGTTAAAACAAATTTACTCTACCAAAAGTTGTCGTTGAGACTCCTAAAATTGTGCGCCTATAGTATGTATTTATCACTGTACTTATTTGTATGTCCGTATTTACTATTATGTAGTGTGCATTATGAAGTATCTATCCATAATGTGAGCTTGTACACACAGGTATGCAGGTCTGTCCACATGCTTCCGGCAAGAGGTCGGTTCCCACGGTCGCGATACCCGCGGCATCTTCAGGGTACATCAGTTTGAAAAGGTATTGATTATAATTAATACTTTTGTTAAAAATACAATAAAAAACATTATTTATGAAAGTCCGTTTTACTTGGCTTGTCCAATATTGTCAACAATCTTGACAATCCTTTTAAGAAAAAGTTCATTTGTCAAAATTAAAAACAAAATCCTAACAAAAAAAATATTCTAACTGTAGCTCAGTCAGCAGAACTGAGATATCAGATATTTTGTTAAATTATACCAATATTGTTTATAAAATTAAACTAGCAAATACAGACTTTATGATTCCAAATATAGTTGTAATAACCTGAAAGTTTGTAAGCAACCAAAAGAGGTTGCAATTAGCGATAAGACCGCCTGAATTGTATGTCTTTGTGTAAAAAAACTGCAATTCATTTTGTATGGCCTACAATGACCAATCTATCTATTAATGATGTAAGAATCAATTATATTTCATAACAATGAGTCATCAATGACTAACCACTATTAATTTTTAGGTCGAACAATTCGTCCTGACGTCACCCCACGACGACGCTTCCTGGAAAATGATGGACGAGATGATCCAGAATGCCGAAGAGTTCTACCAAATCCTGGGTATACCTTACCGCGTGGTGAACATTGTGTCTGGTGCCCTTAACCATGCTGCTGCGAAGAAACTGGACTTGGAAGCTTGGTTTCCGGGCTCGGGCGCGTTCAGGGAACTGGTGTCGTGTAGCAACTGCCTCGAGTACCAGGCTAGGAGGCTGCTTGTGAGGTAAACTGATTTTTTACCAATAATACTAAAATTACATTTTTGTACGCCTATTAAGGCAGATCACAGCTGAGCTGAAAAATCCTGTAAGACCTCTTTGGACCTAACTGCGTTTCACAATAAAGTATTTATGAATTATGTTAGTTCCACCAAACTGTTCAAACTTCAATTAACAATAAAGTGTAGTTTAGCAATATATTGTTTTAAACTTTCATGGTCACTAACATTAGAATAGTTTGTTACGGGATTGCTACCATGTACCTTATTTTTGAGTTCCCGATATTTCGGCACTGTTGCAAGCGCCATGATCACGGAGTAACTGAAGATCTTGCGGGTAAGTTGTTAAGGGCAACCATATCGGTCTACCCTCTTTTGCTGTCTTTTATTGCACGCGTCGGTACCATTGTCTACAAACTCACTATTTTCTCGCACCTGTTCTCGACACACAACACTAACAGTATCTGACCGCGAAACAGCAGTTTGTTGTTTTTTCCGGTTTTTGCACATACGAATCACTGGATTCCAGACACTTGACAATTTAAACCCATCCTCGCGATTGAAATTTTTGTACTTTGTAATTTCAATCGCTTCCCTGACCATTCTTGGTATGTAGTGGCGTTCTGTCGCAATGATCTGAGGGTTGTGAAACTCAATCCAGTGATTTAGACCTGATTCCAACAAATGTTCCGCGATTGCCGATTTCTGGAAACATTTGTTGGAATCAGGTCTAAATCACTGGATTGAGTTTCACAACCCTCAGATCATTGCGACAGAACGCCACTACATACCAAGAATGGTCAGGGAAGCGATTGAAATTACAAAGTACAAAAATTTCAATCGCGAGGATGGGTTTAAATTGTCAAGTGTCTGGAATCCAGTGATTCGTATGTGCAAAAACCGGAAAAAACAACAAACTGCTGTTTCGCGGTCAGATACTGTTAGTGTTGTGTGTCGAGAACAGGTGCGAGAAAATAGTGAGTTTGTAGACAATGGTACCGACGCGTGCAATAAAAGACAGCGAAAGAGGGTAGACCGATATGGTTGCCCTTAACAACTTACCCGCAAGATCTTCAGTTACTCCGTGATCATGGCGCTTGCAACAGTGCCGAAATATCGGGAACTCAAAAATAAGGTACATGGTAGCAATCCCGTAACAAACTATTCTAATGTAGTTTAGCATTTTTGTTTGTTCATTTAATAATGTCTGCATTCTTATCGATTTTATTATTATGTACCTACATGTTTCTCTTAGGTAACCATTGAAATTTTGTGACGTCTCCGAGTGCGCCAGTTAAACTTAAACATAAGGAGCGCGTACATATTTTTTCTACCTACTTAACTCAAATTTGAAAATCAATTTTGCAAAATCTGTTCTGAACAAGATGCTTAGAATAGACCCTGTAAAATATTTAGTAAAATGAAATTTACGCACTATAGTTAAGTAGATTAAAATATACGCGCTCCTTATGTTTAAGTTTAACTGGCGCACTCGGAGATGTCACAAAATTTCAATCAGCTATCTCTCCTTTGTAAATTTAAAACATTCTGGTTTAAATAATCAAACTTGTTACACAGATCGTAATTCACAGAACCGACATTCATCATAAAAGAAAACTTAGTATCACGACCGAGTCTGGTGTAGTGGTTCGCGCTTCGGACTACATTGCCTGACGGTTGCGGGTTCGAATCCCGCAAGGGGCAAAAGTTAGTGCGATGAGCACGTGTATTCGTACCTAAGTCTTGAATGTTTATAAACGTATTCAAGTATGTTTATCCGTTATCTAGTCGCCATAGTACAATCTTTGAATTTGGGGCTAGCTAAATGGAAACAATTTAAAAAAAAACGCAATTCATAAAAAAATAACATAGGATCTATAACAAACGCTTTTGCCACAGGTACGGTCAGACGAAAAAGATGAACGCGGCCACGGAATACGTGCACATGCTGAACGCGACCATGTGCGCCACCACGCGCGTCATCTGCGCGCTGCTCGAGGTCAACCAGACTGAGGACGGGGTCAAGGTCAGTGCGACGACTAACGGCAGGATATACGGCCGAAACACATAACCGCGTTGCGGCGCCGCACCGCCAAAATCGGCAGTGCCGCCCGCCGCTATACAGACTTGCGCATTCCAGCGTTATGATGTTACACACAAATGAATGTATCCAGTATCTTCTCTGTCGTCTATATAAATTGGTGTAAAGTCTTCTTAACGACAAAAGAGCAATACATTTATTACGATCCATTCTATAGATACGTCCACCAACGTTCAAAACTCCTAAAGCAATGGTTGCCCTACAGGTCGGCACTAGAAAGCTTAGTTTTGCGGCGCCGCAACGCAACGCTCGGTGGCACGTTGAGATGCGGCGCGGCGCCGCAACGCGGTTATGTACTTCGAAATTCGGCCCATATATAGAGCAGCCTGTCGATTCTCTAAGAAACACGCAAGAACTCGCTTTAAAACTGACCTAAGGGTGCTTTTATAAAGAAACAGGGTATAGGCACAGACAAATCTGTGTCTGTGCCCAAGTACAATATTTCCATCAGAACAACATTTCCAGGTTATTATATGTTGTCACTTATAAATAACCAGGTTTAAAATTGTCGGTGCCTACTACCATAGACAAAAAAATTATACTACGTAAAACAGAGAGTCAGTCTCGGTACTTTGAAAATTTCCACCTTAACTCGCGCGAAAGACAGCGAAGGTGGTGAGTAAATGGAACTAAAACTTACCTACGCCATCGTTTGTTTCATTCTCTGACTAGATGGCGCTATCTGCGCAGTGATAGATAACTTGCACATAACTCATAGAGCATAATTTATTTACATTAATTTTTGTTTCGTTCCGTCAGAGAATGACAAACCACCATAAGGTTTACAATTGTTTGCACCCTTCTGTCAAAAATATATAAACTAACACTTGACAATTTTCGAAAATCGTTTTAACGTCCTCGTAGCTTAGCTGGAAAGGCACTCGCTCGTAGTGTAATGAGACGTGTGGGTTCGGATCCCGCCTGTTGCAGTCTTTTTTTTCTAGTGGTTACATTATCGTGAATAACTTTTTGTGCGCATCCATAACTTTTTAAAGATATTAAGTACTATAATTATTTTCATTTTAGTCGGTTTCTGATTTCACTAGAGTATGATCCTAATTTTTATGAAAACTGATGATGGCGAGCTTTGACCCCTTTTCTATTTGTTATTTATTTCGTAAATATTATGTAAAAAAATATATGCAAAAGTTTAGTACTAATTTTAGTAATTAAAAATTATATAAATAAACAATTTTACATCAAAACATTTTAATACAAGTCTGGATTTCGAAAAACTATTGCCGCCGACCAAGATTCGAAATCGTGCCCCATGGAATATTATCCCGAATTATTAGCACTTTGGGCATCGATACTTGACAAATAAATAACGAAATAACTAATTGAGTTTTAACTTGAAACGACCGTTTATGACATGTTTACGTCATTTAGACTTGACCTTTGGACCTGACACACAAATGGCTTCAAATAAAATTATTGTTAATCAAAGTTGATAAAAAAATTGGAATCGTGAATAGGGTTACCAAATTGTCATTTTTAGATTCACCGTAAGAATTTATTCCAAAATTATTGCTTTTGGGATCAAATCTCTCTCTAGATCAAAGCAAAACTCTCTTAAAGCCCTTTTAGCCATTTCAACCATTTTTTACCTGTAAATTATTTTTCCAAGGTAAAACAAACGTCGATGCAGCATGATAATTTCAATGTTTGAGCGTAAGCATGCAAATTGTATAGCATACAATATTTTGCATAGAGTAAGTTGTGCCAAATGAAACATCTGTCTGATTAAATAATATTTGATCAAATGAAACATGACCAAACAATTATTAGTTAAACAATAATATCTTTTTTAACTAAAATTTTGTAACTAAAAAATTGCTATGAGTTGCAAATGCAAATAATTGCCAAATGAATGCAATAATAATGCAAATAATAGCCAATGTTTGATAAATGTTTTTTTTGCCAAATGAAAATTTGCGTAAAATAGTTGGGTTGTGATATTTTGGGAAATATTTTCTAGCTAAACATTGGTAATCCATATTTTTCTCCTAAAAATTGTTTTTTTTAAATCACTTCCCAAATATTAAAACAACAATGCAACAATGCTCCAACTGGTAGCCCTAGCTACAATCAAATATTTGACGGCTGTCCAAAACCTACATTATTTTGAAGCTTCTTGCTTTTGACTGTTAATTACCAGAGAGTATATAATTACTCATTAAAAAAATACTTATATTTTAAAATTTGGATTTCCTTTATTTATTTTTATAAATTTTTTGATAAAATAATACGAAATGCATATTACCTCTATAATCAACATAAATGCCGTGTTTAGTTGTAGCTATATAATAGCTGACGTTGCGTTTTCATAAAAGATAGTTTAAGTTAAAACCGATAGATGGCATTATACAGTGAATATTAGTTAAAATGATTTGTTTTGAAATAAATGTTAAAATTCTATAAACATTTCATTTAAAAAAAACAGAAGTGTTAAAAAAGTGTTTTGATAACGTTTTTATCAAGAGTTATCGTTCATTGAAATCAACCCCAATCCTAATGAGCCTTGTAGTGACATCTTTTCGTTTTTAATATGTACTAAACCTACGATATATGGCGTTGACCAGACATGCTACTACCTAAACCGTGTCATTTTCTTTCTTTTTGCACTGTTTCTTTAAGCAGGTTAACCCTGCACCGATCGGTACAGATCCGTACCGACTTAACCAGGAGGCCTAATACGAAAGCGCATCGTTCGGTCGGTCGTATTATTCGTATCTCGTATCAAAGGTTAGAAAATTTATGAACAATTGGAAACGGTCGGGTTTTTTACACGGCCAGATTGTGTTGGTCAAATTTTATCAAAGGATTGACACATGAGACTGGCCATTTTAATTTGTTAGGTTTATACGACCGAACGAAAGATACATTTTCGTGCTAAGTCCCCAGTACCGAAAAACCTGCGTCTTTATGTAAGCACCCTAACAAACAAACAGCGTCTTTCTGCTCAGAAGTAGGTTCAAGGTATAATCGGGCCGGCATTGTCGGCAGTATTTGTCTAACAACAAAGCCGACCCGGAGCACCTACTACATTACATCCATCAGCTCTACACATATTTGACAACCTCCGTAGCCGAGAGGCGAGCACGCCGGACTTTAAATGGCGCCGCCATCTCTGAGGTTCCGGGTTCGATCCCCGGTCGGGTCAATGTAGGAAACGAACTTTTCTATATTGTCTCGGGTCTGGGTGTTGTGGTACCGTCGTTGTTTCTGATTTCTATAACACAAGTGCTTTAGCTACTTACCATAGGATCAGAGCAATGTATGTGATGTTGTCCAATATTTTATTTATTTATTTATATTCCGTTCTGCCGTCCGATTATTGCCGGCTCGAATGTGTGTAGCAACCCTCACGTCACTTATCTTTAATGAGTGAGTTCAGTGTCCGAGTTACAGCGCGGTTCACCTAAGCAGCAAAAACAAACATAGGACTCTATTTTGTTACTGAGCAGGTTTACATTATTTATCGGTTTGTTAAGCTTTTACGTCAATAAACCAATTTCTAAAAAAAAAAAAAAAGTAAACCATTAATAAATTAAATAGCTTCTATTTTATTCTCCCAGAAGTTTGTAAAGGAATGATAATACATATTTAACGCAGACAAAGCAGCGGGCATAAGCAGCCTTTGTGTTACGATTATTTTTATCAGTTGTCTCAACTGCCTACCTGATAATAATATTGAGTCATCAAAATACCTTTTCCAGTTGACAATATTGAGTGGTTAACCTGATTTTCTTCTTGCAGGTCCCTGAAGCATTGAAAATATGGATGCCAGAACAGTACCAAGAGCTCATTCCGTTCGTGAAGCCCGCACCGATCGATCTCGAAGCCGCGGCCGCAGCCAAGAAGGGCAAGAAACAGAAGGAAGAAAAGAAATAGCCGAACGCAACTGTCATTCCCGATAAACAGCATTATTTATTTTCTAAGCTTGTTAGCTTACATTTTATATTTTGATTAAATCACGGCCAGAATTATTTTACTGTTTTAATAATTTTACCCATTAGTTTTTCCATTAATTGCTGAAACAACACTGCTTTATCTTATCTCTGCTATTAAAGCCAATTACGGCAATCTTGTTGAAAACCCAATAAAACACTGTGACACATTTTCATATTTATTGTGACAAAGTTCATCAGCCAATGGACTGAAATAATGCAATGTAAAACTTACTCTATTTACAATATCAAGATATAAAACACATTAATTAAATATTATTTCCCTCTGCTTGCTGAATAAAATGTACTGAAAAACGCATAAAGTATCATTAAAAAAAACTCAGGACCAATAAATTAAAAAAAAAAACTAATTTGTAGGACCAATCTGAAAAATACATAAATACTATATTCACTTGTAACTCTTACACACAGGTTTTGGTTCCAAAATATAAAAGCAATATACATAAGTAAAAGCAAGTTCACTCAATCCAGCCATAATGTGAAACTTACTTTAAAAACATCAACAGTACACTCACATTAATCACATTATTGCCTTGCAACATGGCACTACTAAATTTAACAACCAGAAATAATTATTATTACAGATAGGATAATTTTCATATCATTATGTAATATAGTGGTAATGTGTTCTTATTGTCTAACACCTCTATTACTAGTAAAAATGAAAATTTAGTGCAGCTACGTACAGTGCTCTTGATTCTACTCGGTGTTCTTTGAACGCTTAGGTTTGCTGCTAGTACAATTTGAGTGCAGGAAACTTGAATCCTACTTTATTTATATCTTAAGCTTATAATTTGCACAAGTAAATAAAAATAAACCCTGCGTTAAATCTTCTTTCTGGTCATACAGTACAATTTTCATCCTATATGGTGGATACAAAAGACCAGATACTTTCAAAGCAGATCTAAAGCGATTTAAATATAATCTAACACTAAAAAATAAAATAATTTTGAAATACAACAAGATTATGAATAAATTTTTAAATATAAGTGACAATATAATGTATTACATGTCAAAATTAAACTAGACTGATAAATAGTACAAGCATTACACTTCTGTCTTCAGATAATGCACAGATAGCGATTTTTAACATTTAGATAGCAATTATATTTTTTTTACTAGCAGGCCAGCTGAGCCTTCTGCCTGCACTTATGCATCAAAGCACGCAGAGTGAACTGCCTGCGTGCTAGGGTACGTACTTGTTTCAAAAATGTGTCTAGGTCAATCACCTCTTTACGCAAGGCTTCTCCCATGTAGTAAATGGCATCTTCTAGTGTTGCTTCCTCGGCGAAAGCATTCAGAAGCTGTGAGTAGAGAGGAGCAGTAGTGACAACTGCCTCATCAACATCTATGCCCTCCTGTTCAGCTAATCTCCCCACAGCAGCTTGCAACTCCTTCTCCTTTTCTTGCAAGACAACTACATTCTTATCTAACTCTGACCTTTCTCTCTCCAGTCTTGCTAGGATATCTTCTAGTCTAATCTTGCCCTCTCTTAATTCTTGCTGCGTACGTCGTAATGTCTCCAATTCTGCTTGAGACTGCTGCGATTGTTCATTTAACCGTCTTTTCATTTTGTCAACCACAGCTGACAACAAAGATGCTTTGATGTGTTCCTCAGTTATTGTGCCTCCAGTGGTATTGGGATCAGCTCCATAGTTACTGGTAGGTGGGTATGGTGTGGAGGTAGCTGCTGGTGGGTATGGTGTACCATTGGTGTTTACAGCCCCAGGGTAAGGGGACCCATAATTAGGATAGGGCAAGTTCGAAGTGGTGGGATAAGGAGTTACAGATGGATAACCAGGCTGTGCAGCAACTTGCTGAGGATAAGGATAGCCAGGCTGTGGCATGAATGAGCTCACAGGATACGGCGGCCTCGTCTCCGTCCGCGGTTTTGAATACACAGGCGGTAATTCCCCAAAGGCGGTGATCATACACTGGATGAGTGTCTGCATCGTAGACCCATTTGAGCTCCACTCATGTAGATACGGCAGATACACTTTTCCATTGCTGTCCACGTACTTCGAGACCTTAATCGACATGTCAGAAGTCGGCTTCACGAAACACAAAGGTGCATTCTGAGGATGAGTGTCCATTAGCCAAATACATATTGGAATATTGTAGTAAGCTCCTTTGTAATTTACTGGAATCGTACCTTCCAGGTTTAATAAGTCCTTCCTCGTGCCATTATTGAAAACAAAGGCTTCCAGCCGATAGGTCAAACTTTTATATAGTTGAATTAAATTAATCACTTCTCGTGAAGTGTAATCTTTGTGTTTATATTTTGATAAGTACTGCTTTAGGATCACCTCATCATTTGCCATGTTGAATATATATGAATTGTAGAACTTAAATCTGGATGTTGAGAAACACTTTAACTAAATCTTTAATGCCTCGGAACGGAAAAAGTGGGCACAAAATTACAATCAGCAGAGAGACAGCACTTCAGCAGCAAAAAACAACTCAATTTTTTTACGTCGAGACTGACTGACACCGATTTGTCATCAATTTTTTTTACGTAAAGACAATATGTCTGATTTTAGGTGTCAGTGACACTGACCTGTATAGCCTGGACTGTCGTTGCAGTCAAAATAAATTCATATAGCTTTTTTGACTTTTTATTTGAGCTTTTTAACACGCCATTTTTGCGGTTATTGTAAAGTGCGCGAATCGCGATTCGCGCTCGACGTTCGCGGCGCAAAGTTTCCGCGAACATAACCAATACTCTACCATAGTTTATTTGATCAGTGGACTCTCACAAGTCTACGTAGTTTGATCAGTGCTCACAAGTTTGCAATCTACGTAGTATTATTTGATCAGTGGTTTGCAACAAAATCTATTAAAAAAGTAAAGCCATGTACTTTTTGTTTACTTGACAACAGAACCCACTGATCAAATAATACTACGTAGAACAGAACCTAGCAATGAGTTGTTGATTGTCGTTGTGAGAAAATTCATGTCTTGTATTTTTGCTAAGTTTTGTGTATAATATACGTTATTAGAACTTTAAAGGCTTCTTCTTCTTCTACATTCACACATACCATCTTTGTTGCCCCGTAAGTGGTTATGGGCCTATATACATCTAGAAGTTGAACATTAAAATGGAGCTTTCAAAAGTTCAAATTACGAAACTTGATGGCCACAATTGGGTATCATGGAAGTACCGGATGGTAGCCTTACTAAGAGGTATAGACGGACTCATGGATATTGGGGAAGGCAAGACACAAAAACCGGCAAGCCCTGCAGAAGGTAGCGGTGATACTGAAATAGCATTGTACATCAAGACATTAAGAGATTTTCTGATGTTAGAGAGCACAGCCCTGCTCTTGATAACGAACAATGTGACTGATGAAACACTTGGCAAAGTAATAAGACTGACTACTCCTAGAGAAGTTTGGATAGAACTCCATAGACTTTATGAAGGACCTGATGAAGGCAGGCTCTATGACATATGTTTGGACTTCTTCAAGCTTAAAAGAGATCTGTCAGATGACTTGTCGACCCATGTATCGAAACTTAAGAATCTGTGGCATAGTCTGAAGGAAGAACTGCTCAAAGAGGAGAACATAGAACTACCTGACGTACTCCTGATTTGTAAAATCTTGGATACGCTGCCAGAAACTTATTTTTCATTTAAATCGAGTTGGCTGTTTATGTCAAAGAAGGACAGAACAGTAGACAATATTACGAGCCAGTTATGTTCACATAAAAAAGCGCTAAATTCAAAGATGGCCCATGATGCTGAATCAGGTGAAACAGCGTTTTATGCAAAGTCAACCAGAAGAGTTGCTAAGGAATTACAAGACCAAAAACAGGAAATAAATAAGCGGTATAAATGCTTTTTATGTAAAGAACCTGGTCATCTTAAAAAGGATTGCCCAAAGAATGACAAAAAGAAGAAAGAAAGTAAGCCCGAGAGTTCCAACACCCCATCACGTCACCATGCGAGCAGATCTGTTTCAAGATTTTGAACATTTTGAAGAGACTCACACAGTAACTGCGGCAGATGGAAAGACGGTAAAGGCTATTGGAAAGGGTACAATCCAAGTTATGGCAAATGTCAAAGGAAAGAGTGACCTTGTTTCATTAAAAGATGTTTGGTATGTTCCCCAGATTAGCAAGAATCTTTTTTCTGTTCTTAGTACGCAGGATAAAAATCCCACTAGTATATTTGAATCGTGGGTTACTATATGCTCAATCAAGATGAATGGTAAGATTGTGTTAATAGGAAATAGGCAAAGATATGGCGGTTTGTACCAGTTAGACTGCAAAGCCATAAGCCCTGATTTTTCTATCAATCTCATTGAGCATGGCGATACGCTTCAATTATGGCATGAGCGTATAGGACATCAAGATAAGAGACATATCAAAACGCTGATAGAGAGAGAACTAGGGATAAAGACATTATACAATGGAGATTTATGCGAAGGTTGCGTTTTCGGTAAAGCGCACAGGAAACCTTTTGGAGTCCGCGAAAAAGCAACGAAACCTGGTGAGCGCATACACTCAGATGTCTGTGGACCTTTTCCTTTGAGTGTCTCTGGATATCGATACTTTGTATTGTTTAAGGATGAATTTACACGTTACAGATACGTATATTTTCCTAAAAATAAATCAGAAGTTCATGATAAGCTGAAACAGATGTTGTCTGAAGCTAAAAATGCTGGACACACTATTGTTGAGCTATTGAGTGATAACGGCGGCGAATATGATAATAAGAAAGTGCGAGATCTACTTGTACAATTTGGTATAAAACAAAGACTCATTATGCCGTATACTCCAGAACAAAATGGATGCAGTGAAAGGGAAAATCGCACTATTGTCGAGTCTGCAAGAGCAATGATGCACGCGCATGAGGAGATTCCTCAGAGTTTGTGGGCTGAAATGGTGAACACTGCTGTTTACATATTAAATAGAGCAGGACCTACTACAGTGGAACACAAGTCGCCTTATGAACTTTGGCTTAACAAGAAGCCTCAGATAAAGCACTTGAGGATAGTTGGTTCACCTTGTTATGCGCATGTACCTAAGCAGAAGAGAAAGAAACTTCAAAAGAAAGCTGTGAAATGCATTTTGATTGGATATGACAATAATGATGGATACAGACTTTGGAACCGTGAAAGGAATATTTTGTTAGGTCAAGAGACGTTATTTTTGATGAAAAAGCGATAGAGACTTCAATGAGTGAACGCTCAAACACTGAAACTGTCTGTGATCATGAGAATGAGATTGAATTAGGTCTTCGCAGATATAATATAAGAAATAACAGACAATGTGATCCTGTTATTATGCCCAATATAAAACGAGTTTGTGAAACAGATAACCCTGGTACTGTTATAT
Organism: Anania fuscalis; assembly: GCA_950371115.1. Classification (NCBI taxonomy): domain Eukaryota; kingdom Metazoa; phylum Arthropoda; class Insecta; order Lepidoptera; family Crambidae; genus Anania; species Anania fuscalis. The sequence continues at coordinate 11,946,812 of OX493343.1, read as the reverse complement.
ATGAACAAAATCTAGGTGTCAATGAAGAGTTTCATGACGCCCAGAATGTTTTACATGAACAATCCATTAAATCGGAGGAGAATGGAAACGTAAACGAAGATAATAATTTCAATGATGACCCTTTAGATGATGAAAGTGTAAGAGATGAAGGTGAAGATTTATTTCCGGAACAAATGATACTTCGTGACCGTTCTTCGTTACGTCCGCCGAGCAGATTCAATGATTATGTCATGAACACACTAATGGAACAGAACGAACCAGCAACATATAAAGATGCAATCAGAAGTCCTGAAAAAGAGCTATGGGAAGTGGCTATGGACAGCGAAATAAATTCACTGAAAGAGAATAATACATGGGATCTTGTAAGTCTACCAAAGGGAAGAAAAGCCATTCCATGTAAGTGGATTTTTCGAGTAAAAATGAATGCTGATGGTTCAGTCGACAAATATAAAGCCAGATTAGTCATTAAAGGTTTTCACCAGAAAAAAGGAATCGATTACGATCAAACCTTTAGTCCGGTAACCAGAATGGGGACTGTTCGGTCTGTTTTAAGTGTAGCAGCTAGCGAAGGAATGGCGATGCTTCAGTTTGATGTATCAACTGCCTTCCTGTATGGTTTCTTGGATGAAGAAATTTTCATGAAACAACCGGATGGTTATAATGATGGCTCCGGCAGAGTTTGTCTTTTAAAGAAAAGTCTTTATGGATTAAAACAAGCACCACGATGCTGGAACCGGTGTATTCTTGATTATTTCAAAGAAATTGGTTTCATAGCAAGCGAGGCAGATCCTTGTCTTCTCATAAGAAAGATTGGATGTGAAAAGCTTATAGTGGCTCTGTATGTAGATGATGGTTTGGTTGCTGGATCTAGTCAAAAGCTGATTGATGAATTCATAGATGAGCTCAAACGTCGTTTCAAAATAACCACACAAGCAGCTACCTATTTTCTTGGTGTAGAGATAGAAAACAGAGGAGATGGAATTAAGATACTCCAAAAGTCATATATGTATACGTAAGATCTTACGGAGATTCGGGATGGATACTTGTAAGCCAGTCTCGACGCTGATTGCGAAAGAATGCATGCCAAGCGAAAAAGTTGACATGTGTTACATGAAAAACAATTACAGGCAAATTGTTGGGGTTTTAGCCTACTTAATGGTATGCACTAGACCTGATATAGCTTACGCTGTAAGCGTCGTTTCACGGAGTCTAGAAAAACCAGAGGAAGTGGACTGTGTGCGACTGAAGCGAATATTGCGGTTTTTACAGTACACGCCAGATCTAGGCATCGTGTATAAAACAAATTTCAAGCAAGGTATTTTAGAGTGTTATAGTGATGCTGATCATGCAGGAGATGTCAGCACTGGAAGATCCACCAGTGGAATTGTTTGCTTATATGCAGGTGGAGCAGTGTCATGGATTAACCAACGACAAACAAGTGTTGCAATATCAACAACCGAAGCTGAAATTGTTGCAGCGAGTGAAGCAGCCAGGGAAGTTTTTTGGTTAGCACGCCTAATGAGGGACCTTGTTGTGTTAAGGGAAATTCCGCGTATAAGAGTGGACAATGAAGCCGCAATAAGGCTTGCTCAGAATCCGGAATTCCATAGGCGAACCAAACATATACGGGTGCGACACTTCTTCATAAGAGAGATGGTGACTAACGGTGAATTAGAAGTTAGTAAAGTCTCCAGTGAAGATCAGCTGGCAGACATACTCACCAAGCCCCTAGCAAGACCGAGGATTAGAAAAATTTCTGAACTCCTAGGTATCTGTTGAGAGGAGATATTAAAAAAGTAAAGCCATGTACTTTTTGTTTACTTGACAACAGAACCTAGCAATGAGTTGTTGATTGTCATTGTGAGAAAATTCATGTCTTGTATTTTTGCTAAGTTTTGTGTATAATATACGTTATTAGAACTTTAAAGGCTTCTTCTTCTTCTACATTCACACATACCATCTTTGTTGCCCCGTAAGTAAATCGCGGTCGCGGTGGTTTCGCAAAAAGTTCGCAACTTTTATCGATATGGATATTCCATTAAAATAGGTTCCACACTTCCGCCTGATAATATTCGAGAAATTGTATTTCAGTCCTGTTCGTCCACATTAGGCTCATTTTTATGCATTTCTAAGCACGCCCCTTCAATAAAAATCGTAAAACAGACCTTCGCGGAGTGTTCGCGGAGTGCGAATGTGGAGTCAATGCACGTTTGCGCCCGCTTTGCGCTTCGCGGCTCCTTTGACGCGGGACAAATAACCGACAAAAATCGGGGAACAATGTGCGTACATTGCGCAAAGCTGCGAAGAATATGCTAATCGGCTTCACACTTCGCGTTCGCGGACTTTCGCGGCCTTCACGCGCGACTCACGCGCTTAGTCTGGCTGGAGCGGAGCGCGCATAACAGCCAACCTGTAAAACATTCAGGAGCTGCTGCTATCTTAATTTACTCTTTGAACTGCTGCTTCTTTGTTAATCTTGTGAACTTGTGAGGCGAGGTGCGTAAATTATAGAACAGTTGTTGCTTGTTGGAATATAATAATTTTATCAATTGAATAATTATTCAATTGATAATTTAGCTTGAAAAAAAATACAGGTTCCTCTTTGTTAATTGGCAACCCACAAAATGACAGTGACAGGTTGTCAATTTGTCAATGCAACGAGGTCTTTTTACGTCGGGCTAGCGACGTTTGTAGTACGTGTTGAGCGTAACCCGCTTTTAAATCCGTATTCATCGGCGTGTAATTAGTATTTAACACTTGTTTAATACAAATAATATACAGCCACAATGCCGCCTAAGTTCGATCCTAATGAAATTAAAATCGGTAAGAATGCTTGTGAGTGGAAAAAATGAAGTTTTCGCCTGAAGTGAGTTTTACAACTGTTTTGTGTAATTGTTTGCAGTTAACTTGAGATGTGTTGGTGGAGAAGTCGGCGCCACATCATCCTTGGCTCCGAAAATCGGTCCTCTTGGTCTGGTAAGCAGACTATCGAGTTTCATTAACTAACCTCAAATTCGCTTGGCAGTCGCACTTTTAATACATTACTGTGTGCTATTGTACGTCAAAGTACATAACACGCTGTTCAATAAGGCAATCAAGATTGGATATCGGTTGTATGGTTCGTTTCGATCGGTCTAACATATTTACCGTAATTGCGTTATGTCAAAATTGTCTTGATTGCCTCCAAATGATGATTGAATGATCTTGGGGGGTGCCTCCCTACCAGGCGCGTCCTTCCGGGTGGCGGATGGAAGGAACCCGCGACTCAGGATCCTTTCCCTGTCGCGGCTACTCCGAATGTCCAATAAGGAGTCGCGGACCAGGCCATGTGACTGCCAAGTTTTATAGGTTATGATATTCATATCAAAATGTTAATACCTACTACTAATCTTATTATAATTTTAGATAGTAAATCCTATGAAATGGCTCTTCTAGAATATACATACATAAAGTACAAATTGGATTTGATAATTTACCTCTTGTTGCACAATTTATGATCCAAATTAGTTACTGTGCGTGCATTAGTATTAATGATAAGCACCTAGGACTTACATTCTAAAACTATACTAATCTATTACAGTTTTCTAAATGTTTATGAAGACATAAGTAACCTGTGTCAATTTGTATATGAATATTGTGCTAATTTGTTGTTTGCTGTAGTCTCCCAAAAAGGTGGGTGATGACATTGCTAAAGCGACCGGAGACTGGAAGGGCCTGAAGATCACAGTACAGCTGATCGTGCAGAACAGACAGGCGCAAATCTCAGTTGTGCCCTCAGCTGCTGCACTCGTCATCAGAGCACTGAAGGAACCACCACGTGACCGCAAGAAGCAAAAGAACAGTAAGTTTTCTAACCCATTCTATTGGCAACATTTTCTTAGGTAAGTATATTGTTTAATATTATAATGATAAAAATCAAGTATTTATGCTAAGCATTGTAGAGTAAATTATATGCACACATAACTAGTTGTTGACCATATCAAAAAATAAATTTCAATTAAATTCTTCTATAAATGTCTTCATACAGTGTTTATTTACTGTTGTCTCACAGAAGTTGATTGTTTTGAGTTTTAAATTTACCAGCTTATTTTTACTTTTCAGTCAAACACAGTGGCAACATCACTCTTGAGGATGTGATCGGAATCGCCAAAGTCATGAGGCCGAGGTCGATGGCCCGTGAACTGTCCGGCACAGTTAAGGAGATCCTTGGCACAGCACAGTCTGTTGGATGCACCGTGGAAGGCAGGCCCCCTCATGACCTCATCAATGACATTAACAGTGGGGCACTGACAATTGATGAATAAAGTTTTAAGGATATGGACTACATAGTGGTTTTCTTTTGTTTATGATAAAACTAAGGTCACCACTGTTGCTGAGATTTAAAAGATGTTTTGAGATCTTCCTCTAAGATAGAAAGCAAATTAAGATGACCAAAAATTATTTTATTTCTATAACACAAGTGCTTTATATAGTATCATATGATCAGATCTGCGTGTTTTGTTGTCTAATAAACAGGGTTACTTTGGGATTCCCCTTTTCACATCAAATTAGAGTTGTGTAACTCGTGAGTGAAAGACAAAAATGATATATATCTTTCCGAAAGAATGAATCACTCACTAACTCACTTGCATTTCAAATGTATCTATAAATCTTTTGAAATAAGACTCCTTTCCGAGCGACTAAACTATCATTGGCTTCGGGTGCTGCTAGTTTTTACTAGTAAACATGAAATAATAATTTATAAATTTAATTTTTTAAACTATGTAAATAAAAACGGTTAAAAATAAAAATTGACGTGTGGATCTAAACTTACCTAAACTTTTGTTCTAAATAATATTTACAAACTTTATTATTAATTAACGAAACATTGTTTTTATTGAAAGGCAAACCTAAGTTTTAAATTGCAGAAAAGGTATTTAGGTAAGGAATGTGAAACACAGGCTAGTTTAATTGAACATAGGCGATCTAAATAATAGAGTACACTATTTTTATTGTTCTAAATTAATTTTGAGTAATCATTGACAGGGATAACCTTATTATTCCGAGGCATACTAACTAATGACCACAGCACACCAGTGTGCCGCGGTACACAATTTGCGGAACCATCAGCTATGAGTATGTAATTAGTTTTTAATGTACTTTTGAAGCCTTTTACTATGGCAGTTGACTCCGTACCGCTAGATGATCCAGATTAATTTTTATGGCACACATGCTCAGGTACTTCAAGATTGCAATTCTAAGCTCACGCGCATACCATACACTATTCATTTTTATCAGCAAATGTAGAGAGCTTTTTCTGTAGCCAATGATAATTGCAGCTCCTGATAAAGTTATTTATGTATTTCTATACGACGTCTTACTCCAACAATGCATGATGGAGTAAGAGGCCACAACTGTTATCATCGGTACGCCACATGCATTCACGTCACCATTTTTAATAGCCACTCAAATTCTTCTCTGCTCCCTTTTTTTGCTATTTCCTCTATGACTTTCTCTTTGGCCAGCTCCCAGAGTTCAAATACTTTAGCATGACATTTAGCATTAAAGATTCTCCGATATTCAGGGTATATCAAGAGGATTTTTGACATACTCGAGGGTACCTACTCCCATACCTATAAATATAAAATAATGTTACTCGTGATTGTGTGTCAGTTCTTTGCTGCTTTGAGGATTTCTAAAACTCTCCAATTTTAATTTTGCACACCACGTAAAAGTAGTAATGAAAACCATTTTTATTTTCTCCAGTAATATTTGAATTACTTAAATTGCAACCAAATTGAGAATTGGGGTGTGCAAGTGTGTGTGTAATGGTTGGGACCCGAACCCACGAACATCGCATACCGGGCGAGTGCTTTTCCAACTAAGCTACCGAAACATTTGCAGAGCAGACGTAATCTTTCAAGTGTCAAAAACGCTGGCTCTGACAGCGAGAAGCTGTCGGAGCCAGCGTTTTTAGAACCCGATGCAAAAAAAGAGGGGTGTTATAACTTTAACGTGTCTGTCTGTGGTATCGTAGCTCTCAAACGGATGAACGATTCTCGTTTAGTTTTTGTGTCATAGATAAAGATCGTTCTCAAAAAAGTGGCACCTCTTGAATTATTTTAACGATTTTTAAAAATGTGTCAAATATGGAGTTTTTTGATTGTAAATCGAATTAATGTATACTTTGTGTTCATAATTAGTTGAAGGGAACGGAGTTTAGACAAATATGGAAAATACAGCCTTTTAAATTTTTTGCCTCACAGGTGAAAGAGCTTTTGTACAGGTTAATGAGAAATGGTACTTAGTTTGAACTAGTAAGTAGAAAAAAAAACAGTTAACCATGCAAAATCAGCACAAACAGCGTAGGAACAAAAAAGACGCCGGGTGACGGTTGAATTACCTCAGTGATTCAATACAACACAGATACTGAAAGTCCATTAGAAACTCTTCAGCTCCGTCTTGCTCGAGGAGATAACGCCGGAGGCATGAAACAGATGTACGGTGGTGCTCTTCTTCAAGAAAGGGGATAACATCTTGCTGAAAAATAACAGACCAATCTCGCTTCTGAGCAATATCTACAAATTGTTTTCGAGGATCATCACGAATCGTCTCGCACGTAGTTTTAGTAGTCCAAAAAGGCTTTAGACCCCATCCATACGCGACAAGTTATACAGAAGACAGAAAAGTATAAAGCTGGAAACATACTATCGGACGCGGCTTACAGCCGCGACTTAAAGGAATCTAGGTATTGAATGTACACTAAGGTGTGCAAACCATCGGACGTCAGTCGCGGACGTAACCTTGGGCTGACCTTGAGCGCTCGGACGTCCGATAGCAATCTGGCGCGCTGGATGTTGCTGTAAGCCGAAAACGTCCGCGGACGGTATGCACGGGGCGCGGACGCGTCCGAGCGTCAGAAAGACGCCGACTGCGCGAGAGCTCGCACGTGCTTATTGATTGCATGAACATTTTTATTATTTATAAGATAGCTAGCGATTTGATAACGTATGCGAAAAACAAACCGTAACTTACCGCCGTATTCAGTATTATGTTACAGGAAATCCCCGGGACCTGGAAAAGATTTATTAATGGTTCCGTACCCAAAGCGTAAAACGGGGCCCTATTACTAAGGCTCCGCTGTCCGTCTGTCTGTCTGTCTGTCCGTCTATCTCATGAACCGTGATAGCTAGACAATTGAAATTTTCACAGATATTGTATTTTTGTTGCCGCTATAACAACAAATACTAAAAACCATAATAAAATAAATATTTAAGGGGGCTCCCATACAACCAAAGTGATTTATTTTGCTCGTTACTAAGGCTCCGTCTGTCTGTCTGTCGGTCTGTCACCAAGCTGTATCTCATGCACCGTGATAGCTAGAAAGTTGAAATAAATATTTAAGGGGGCTTCCATACAACAAACGTGATTTTTTTGCCGTTTTTATAGAAAATGGTACGGAACCCTTCGTGCGCGAGTCCGACTCGCACTTCGCCTGTTTTTACGGATAATGGTGCGAAACCCTTCGTGCGCGAGTTCAACTTGCACTTGGCCGGTTTTTTTGGCCTGGATAATTGTATTTTGGATTAGCTACGATTTTTCAGAATTTAACCGATACCGATTTTCTACTGAATTTACTACTAAATCATCGTCCTCTTCGTCACAAATCTACCAAAAACGTAGAAATCGACTTAAAGTGGTCACACTGATGGCGTCCGCATTTCCGCAAGCAACGTCCGAAAGACCGTGCACACTTATCAGTCGCGGCTGTAAGCCGCGTCCGTAAGCCGCGTCCGATAGTTTGTTTCCAGCTTAACTTGCCACAATGCTTAGCGTTTGTGGACTATGACAAGCCCTTCGCTTCGATCGAGACTTGGGCAGTACTACAGTCTCTCCAACTGCGCAATATTAACTATAGGTACATCGAGGTGCTGAAGTGTTTATATAAAAACGCCACCATGTCGGTCCGAGTGGAGGAGCAGAGCATGAAAGCTGTTCCTAGTGGTCCATATAGGTTGGTTCCAACCAGCCGATCTGGAATTCACTGTGGGAACCTCCACAGCACAGCAGGAGGTTCAATCTCATTAACCTGCTTTCAGAACAGGGTAAAGAGTGGCAGGATAATCAGACATTAAAGGTTATGGTGTGATAACAACTAAATAGCTACGTTTATAGGTATATACATGTACTGCCATTACATATTTTAAGATTATTATTCGCAAACATATTGGGCTACAAATAATAATAAAGAGGTCAGATTAAAGATCAAATAATAATAATAATAAAGCCCTTTATTCTGGTATTAGAGATAACATACTCATTGTTGGTAACTTAGCTTATAAAATAACTCTAATCTCAGTGTGCCTCTTGATATAGGCCTCCTCTAATAGTTTCCTTTGAGGTCTATCCTGGGTTACTCGCCTCCACCTTGGGCCAGCAGTCATTTTGATGAGGATGACATCAAAATGACTGCTGGACCAAAGATCACATACCCGTTACAAAATCAGATTGTCGTGCTTCGACGTAATTTGTACAAATACAACACAAATTTCCACAAAAATTGTTTTCCCGTCGGATCACCGACTACTGTCTGTACATTTTACGCGAGGGGTGCAGGTCATGTATATTGTAGTGTCTGTGTGAGGCGCAAGAGTGTTAGCGGCAGGTTAAAGATAAAATTTATCTTGACCTAATTAAAACATCTATTGCTATAATATTACGTTTTTATTTCAAGTGACGATTATGTCAAGTTTATTTGGTTTGTATACTGATTAATATTTAAATGGTTTTCAGCGCATATTGAAATAACGTAATATTTTACAGAACATCAAAGTGTGGCTAGTAGTGTTTGGACACGACAAGTTATTGAGAAACCGATGTTACAATTTTATTTTGCTGAAAATAGATCAACCTTCTTTACTTAATAATCCTCAGCCTTTGCCAATATTAACACTAAATAACGTAATAGGTTTACATACAATTATACATTTTTACTAAAATCCATCCGACAGGTTACAGTGCCACTTTTTTGAGAACAACCCATAATGATTATTATCCTAAGTGTTCTTAGCCATGTTTCATGAAAATTTTTTCAGCCGTTTAAAGAGCATCAGCTCTTTTCTAGTTGCTGCGGGGATCTGACTTATTTTCTTACGTCCGATCGATTCGAAATTTTGTACTGTGTTACTTCAATGATATTGAAAGTTTATGGTAGGTAATGTAACCATCATTATTATTTATACATTATTGATGACATCCAAATTTTATCATAGACTCTTTTATGTTTTATCTAGATACCTATTGGTTTGCATGCTCTGCGTTTGCACTACTCTGTACGGGATAAGACTTGACATTTGAGTTGAAAGACAGCTAAAACACTAAAATGTACTGCAAAGTATAGATTTGTGACACGGCTGCCTTTAGTTGGGGACATCGGGGAAGAATTCGGGGATGATCATCAGCTGGCAGGCTGGCTTGAAATAATATCTGTGCTTCATATGCATGACCTCACCAAGGAATTTATTGAAAATACGCATCTCACCATTCAATTAAGTGCGCCTAGTAAATTAATAAGAGCCATGTTTCCTTTTAAAATATATCAGGCGTTTGTGTTTTAAATTTAGAAATCTTAAAATATTCATATTTTTTATATTTTTACTAAATTTTAAGAAGGGGGCGCGGTCTGCGGAATTGCAATACAAACATTTTAATGTGAGAATCATTGTTTAATGCGTAAAATTAATAAAGTAATCGAAAAAAAATGATTTTAGAAGTTATTACCTTTCATGTGTATTTTTTTTTATTTAAAAGGTATTTTTTCAAAATTTCAACAAGGCGGCGACCTAGATCCAGGATCAGGCTAGCCTACAAAGGTGGTTTTAATGTATTTAATCAATTCAGCGTCTAGAAAAAGTGATTTAAAAATACCTTAATTTTCATAATTTCGTGCAATACACTCTTAAGCCTAAAATAATTTAATATTCGTAAAATATTCAATGTTTTTAGAAATATTTTTTTGCTGAAATTTTAAAAAAAGGTGGTGCGATAATGTTATTACAGCACAAGTGCGTAATATGATGAATTAGGAAACTAAAAACGGTGTAATAAGAGTCAATTTACGAGCAACTGTGTTGAAAAGCATTTTTTTCATTTCTCATACTCTAAAAGTAGTGTTTTTTTTATTCGAGTAGTGGTTGGAAGATGGTACTTCCTGCCCTTGAGCGGGAAAGACCCATAGTATTTTAAAAATAGAACTTAATTTGGTTAGTAGGCAGTCAGCTGCAAAAAGAGACAGTGAAAATTTTATTGTTACGCGGCCACCAGTGGGCAATTGAAGGTTGATAGGTTACGGAAAAATGCTATGGGTCTCGCACTTTGCAGAAGCGAGACCCATAGCATTTTTCCGTAACCTATCAACCTTCAATTGCCCACTGGTGGCCTCGTGCGCGAGTCCGACTCGCATTTGGTTGGTTTTTAATCTGACGGCTGTCTGGTGTTTTGATTCACACGAAGGCCTACAATGGCGGTTGCGGATTTGAATCTCGCAACGGGCAACTGTAAAGGTGGGTCTACGCTAACGAGCGGAGCCGTTTCGGCTTCGTCGTGGAAACTTCGTGGCGGAGCTAGGCTGGTTGTTGAATTTAAGTCTTAACTCGTAAGTGCTTATCGGACTCGACTCACATACTTAGATGGAGCATCTAAAAAATAAATATTTGCTGTGGTTGGTACCTACAAGGAAAAATATGAAACAATACATTTTGTTCTTTAGGCAGGATATACAGCCGTATAATGTATTGTAATATTAAAGTAAAAAACATACGGGTATCATTAAAATTGGAACTGGCGAAGTAGCTGTATCCGAGTCTCTCCTTAAAAAATATATTTGTACCAACATTACGGAACGAATACGAGCCTGCCATAAAAAATATTCTATGAAATTCTGAAAATATGTTCTTTCTTGAATTATAGAGATCGTGCTTATTTGTTTGTAATCGTTAAGACGGTCAAGGTTTCCTCGAATATTGAGAAATAGGAATGACATTATATGATTGGTAGGTTTTCAGAAAACAAAAAATTGGTAACTGAGCTTTAATGTAGCTCAAAGATTTTAGATTACATGGCAGATTACAATACTATATTACTAGCAACACTGTTCCCTCCAATCAGAAATGTCAAAATGGCGTCAACGCAGGACGCTTGGTATATTTCTTTACTTGGTTTAGCAGAACATTTCCGTACATCAAATCCTCCTGACATAAAAAGTTGTATTCAATGCCTACAAGCCGTGTTTAATTTCAAACCACCTCAAAGAGTGGAGGCCCGAACTCATTTACAACTCGGTAATATCCTCTTGACACACACTAAAAACATCGACTTAGCGAGGACGCATTTAGAGCAGAGTGTAAGTTTTTTCTGTTATTTGTGAATTTCGGAGTGTGTAATATGATCAGGAGACTTTCCTCTACCAGCCGTTGTAAATATTATATTGGTCTTGTCTAGCGTCGAAGGAAAGTGTCATAGAATGTAAACAATGATTTTGAAATGGGTCAGAATGTTGTTTTGGTTGCAGTGGTGTCTATCTCAGACTATCAATGGATTCGACGATGTCAAGTTTGAGGCAGCAAGTGTGCTTGCCGAGCTGTTTGAGCAGCAGGGTCAGCCCACACACTCAAAACCTATCCTACGGAAAGCGATTGAATTGTCACAACACAGTGTTTACTGGCACTGTAGACTGATATTCCAACTAGCAGTAAGTATTTAGCTATAGATCATTGATATTATATTATTGCTGGTAAACAGCTTTGTTTAAACCTGAATATTTGACAATAAGTTTATAAATTCATTCGGCTAAATAAAGGTATCAAAATTTTTGTTTCAAAAAGTAGTTTTACTTCTGTCTTATTTTGTAGCCTAAAAAGAAGAATTTTGTTAAAGATGCCTACTTGCAGAAATATATTACTTTTTATTTATATTTTTGGTGGTTGTGTAATTTATTGGTTTAGTGTAAATTTAATGCCTGTCTGGACTTGTTTGAAAAAAAGGCTCATTAATTGGTATTTCAAAAATTACATATATGTATACATTTTACAGTATTGAATGATTTAAAGAAACATTTTCTTATGTTTACTATAACCTACATTGTTATTATTTTAGCAAATCCATGCAACAGAACGAGAATATGAAGTGGCCAGCAGCTTACTTGGCGTTGGCGTGGACTATGCCCAGATATCTAATGCTGCTTACACTAGAGTACTTTTTCTGCTCAGTAGGGTAATGGTAAGTGGCTATTTGTTATTTAAATGTAACAAAGTAATTATTACAAGTTTTATAAAATTTAATTATCACTTCCTTTCATTGCTTGGGTTTATATTCAGTGGGAATAGGTACTCTTAGTATTTGTAGTAGACAAAATAGTAGTTTATGTAAGATCCAATAATCTATAGATATCGGATTATATCAAGTTGGAAATGTGTATGAGTTCAACTTATCTGCCATGTTTGATCATGACAAATTAGAAAATTCAGTTCAGAAAACAAAGTTTAATTGGCTTGTCTTGAGTGTCGTGGGGGAAGCTCTTGGCTAAACGAATGGTCATTGCCTCACAGGTAAACAAAGATATTAATTCCTTACTTAAAGACCATTTCAATTTTACAATTTATCATAACAGACAAACATTGGTCTATAAATTAATTAAATAAAAAACATCTTTCTACAATCACAGCAATTATATAGTCCAAAACTAAGCAAAACTTGTATCGTGGCGACTAGGATAATGGTTTATTAACATCCATGACTTAGGTACAAATGATCATTCTCATCACACATATTTTTTTTATTAATAGAATTTAATTTAAAATTTTTGTTTCCAGTTGCTGTTAATAGACAAAAAGATCCAAGAAGTGTTACCACTATTGAATCAGGCCGGACACCTAGTGGACTCATGGGCGGGAAGCCCTCATCAAAAGGAATATCTGAAAGTCTTCTTCCTTGTTCTGCAGGTAATTGTAACAAAATAGTACATAGAATTTGATTTTTATTCTAGCCTTTTACTGAGCCATTTCGCACAGTCCTGTGGCCAATCTTTCCCAGTTTGTCCCATAAATACCCACCATTTATTTAATTATTTAGTTCCAAGGTTTTTGTTCAAATATTTGTACTGTATAACAATCAAGTGTTTCAAAACAAGGTTTTTTATTGCTTTGAATTCAAAAGTTTACTTAAGTTGCATATTGGACAACAGTTTTATTGTCAAAGCATCAAACAATAGAGCTATTAAGCAATTATAAAATTAGCAAGCATTAGCATTCGGATTCTTTGAATCCAGAGGTGACCTCGGCTATGAAAATAATTTTCTGTTGCGTGTGCTTGTCCTTATTTTCGCAAAGGTGCTAAAACTGGACGGCGAATCGTGCAGCGGGGCGTTAAAGCGTTGCGTTGCAGTGCCATAACAAATAAAATAGCGTTAAATTTATAAGAAAACTTTATAATCGCATGTCAATTTGCGGCCTAAGTAAGACACCCCTATTTTATGAAACCTTAAAACTAAGATGGTCAAATACTTGTGCAGCATGGTATGGTAAAACCTTTTTTTTAAGATTTCCGTTATGTTTTGTCCTTATGTTTTTAGGAAATAAATGTTTACTTCTATCACTACAAACAAATTTATAAGATTTCCTCTAATTAAGAATAAGGGTGTAACATAATTGCAATCCCTTACCACTGTCTAACTCTTATGTATAAAACCTAGAACTGACAGCGCGACACAGACAGTAAGACATAAAAAAATACTTACGTTGCTCCCGTGTGGACAGGCTCTCAGTAATATCAGTACAATATTTTTTACATAATGTAATTTGTTGCCAGGTATGCCACTACTTAATGGCAGGCCAGGTGAAGAGCGTGAAGCCCTGCCTGAAGCAACTGCAGCAGAGCATCCAGACTATCATGGCACCCACATGGCCTGATGATGATGGTGAGCTATATTTAAAATTATAAACAAATGTAAATGTCTCATTGCGGCGGCCAAGTGGGACTTAAGCTTTACTCTCTTCCATCTTCACAGCTAGGCATTCTTCGGCGGACGGCGATCTGGGTAACTCTTAGAACAGAAAAAAATCGAAAAAAAAATTGCCACTGACATAACAAGTTTACAGGAAGGATTGACATCTTGTGTGTCTTTGTTATAAGTGTGGCTTAGTAATGCCTTTTTTTCGGTCTAAAGTTGTTGCAAGTTGCAATAGTAGATTGTTGATGTATAAAAGGTCAAAATCGTTGCAAAATATGTTTATTTTAAACCCTTTCACTATACTGACTGTATAACGTGAAAACATGTAGATAAATATTTAGATTTTGTTATCTTCTAAAAGATTCTGACCTTT